>JAHLSL010000008.1:15696257-15845414 GCA_025920805.1 Petroica traversi
ATTATATATTATATATTATATATTATATATTATATATTATATATTATGTGAAGTCTGTTAGGAATCATGTATGAACACACTCCTTTTATGGAGTTGTGACACCTTTGCATGGCTTAAATGGAGAATAAGTCCGTACTCATCTTGTTGGTGGGAAAACTGGTTTTAGGCAGTCTTTTTCCTCCCACACCTTTTAAATAAGTCAGCCAACCAGAGAACTTAGAATGACTGAAATCAGTAGACAGCTGCAAGATGCAGTGCTCCTGAGCTTAGTAGTAAAAATCTTACCGACTTCAATTGAGGCAAATTTCTCCCCAACATTTTCAAAGGTGCCTGGAGGGTGTGCATCACCAACACAAGGAATTTTAAGGAGGTATTTCACACTGATTGAAAATCATATTTTTCAGACATGTCTTATCCAGGCACTGAGATGTAAAAATAGCGCTTATAACAAGCATTAAAATAGGGCAGCTCCCATTCCTTAATGATGAAAATAGCTCTCATCCACCTCTTGTGATCAGCTGCCACATTGTACCAGTTTTGCACATTCTTGAGTGTACTGATCCAGATTCTGAAGGTCTAACATGCACAGCAAGCCTCCAGTCATTGAGGACAGCAGGAGCTCTGCTGGAGCCAAGCCTGCAGGACTAGACACAGAACCTACTCTTAGGCTCATTATTTCTTTCACTTGAAGAACTAAAAATTACCAAAAGAACTATCATTTAGAGAAGGAGATTAAATGTCCTGGAAATCAAATTCTTGGACAAAATCGGAAGCATATCTAGCACTGACTGTCCTGGACAGGGACTATTAACACATTTATTGGGCAGGAATGTGTGGGTCTGACACACAGAGGCACTGGGAGAGGAAGTATTGAAGACTGAATTTAAAAGCACACCACTGTAATCTCTGTCATTATTTTCTCTCTTTTTAAGTTTGCTAGGAGTGAACCTAAGAGAGTCAGGTGTCTCCCTTTGTGCACGCCAAGGAGCTCCTTCCTAATGCTAGTTGTTTGAGGAAGGGAATCCTCTGCCTCTCATCTGCTGTCTGGGAACAGAAGCACCAACCAATTACCTCCCTCACCTCTCCAAAGATCCCCAGACCCCCCATGCACGACTCCAGCAACTGAGCAGACAAGGAGTTGAACCCACCTTGTAGAAATCCATTTTCAGCCCTTTTCCACACTGCTGCTAGACCAGAGAGGCACTGAGTGTTCGACAGTCTCCTACAGTGCAGAGTGAGACAAAGAGCAGGGTGTAGGACTGGGATGGCAGGTACAGGTAATGCAATGCAACTCCATCATTTGTTATTCCCAGAAGTTGTTAATTCCTCGTGTTTCGAGTTGCAGGGTGGCTGTAGGAGCGGAGTGGTGTTTATGAGCAGGTGATCAGCAAGAAAAGAGAGACACCTCTACCAACCCATACTCTGGGTCAGCTTCAGACAGTTCTTTCTTTTCCTACCTTCAGTGAACAAATTTGTCAGGGGCTTAAATGACTTAATGAGAGGGATCCAGATCTTAAAGTAAATACATCTATTTACTTTCTAAATATATCTATTTATGTTTTTTCGGGGAAATAGGCAGGAGAATTCCCAGCTTATCTTCCTTTAAGGAAGCCAGCCTCTTTGGAAAAGGGTCCAATGACATGCTGAGGTCTATGCTAAATCAGGACACATTTTTCCTCTTACTATTTCTATGGAAAATAGCTGCCAAATCAAAATCGTATATGAGAGGAAAAAAATGTGAATGAGTTTTCAATTTTGTTTAGGGTAATAGTAAAACATTTTTGATTCAGTGTTCTTGGAACTAAAAATTCCAGTATTGGAAAGCTTTTTTTAAACAAATTTTCAAGTACAGGCTTTAAAACTAAACTTTAAAAAACAAAACCAACTGAAAACAAAAGAAAATACTAGAGTCATATCAGAAACAACTGCTCTACATAACCCAAACAGAAAATTTCTTGGTCTGGGTAAAATTCCTTGTCCATTCCTTCATTATTACAGGGAGCTGTTTTCAGACTAGAAACCAGATAATCTCTAAATACCACTGACTGTTCAAAACAAGTCTTTACATGTCACTTGCAGTAGGACCAGTGCCCTTGACCCTGTACTTACCAGCATAGGATTCAGGGCTTTAATATGAGAATATACATTATATATATATATATATATATATATATATATTTATATTTATATTTATATTTATATTTATATTTATACCAGCTAAATCATTAAAAGGTGGGAAAATCCACTGTCTTTATTCAATCTTCGTGTCTACATTAATGACCACTGGAGCCAACAAAGATATTTCCTCTTTGGATATTACTGTATATTTTTCTTTTGTTATAGGAAATTCTGGCATGTCATAGTCCCTCTGACGAATAGAGTGTAATAAGCAACAGATACTGGGAAAATACTTCCTATCTGCTAGACAAAGGTGGCAGTTTTCAAATAGATGATACATGATTTAGGTTTGTTGGTGAGTTATATACGCTGGGTTTCGCATTAAATCTATCACTAAATACACATTTATCATGGTAACAAGAGATCATCACTTAATAGAGCTGCTAATATTCCCTCTCAGGATATACAGTGGTAAATATGCATTTTAAAAAAACCCAAAACCCTCAGTGCATCCTGAAGTGTGTTGTATTCATTACAATATTCATTAAATAAGGAAATGAATAGCAATCAGAGAAAGCATGATAGATGAAGCAGGAGCTGTAGCACAGAACAATGATCTGGGGAATAGCTCTGATATGGTGATTGTTTTCTTCCAGCATGCTCTTTAGTGTTGCCTTTTACCCCAGAAAAGCTTTCAGAACACAGATGCTTCTATATTGATGAGTATGGGGAATAGAACAAACTCTAGCTGTGAATGTTCGATCAATCTTTGTATAGGTAAAATTGCCACTCTCCAGCTGATTTATGTAATGATTTTAGTTTGTGCCAGGAAAGCCGTAACAGAAATCCACTCCAGTGCAATTAATTGTTCAAATCAAATACACATCCTTGCTGCACAGGATGCTTATGCCTAAATTTTGTAGGAGACAAGAGTATACTTCTTGAATAAATGATGGAGAAACTGGTTGAAGTTTACTTTCTGCTATCCAGGGGCCAGAGCTGCTTTTTGCCTTCTTAAAATGTAGTCTATTTAATCTCCTGTAGTGTAGGAAATTATGTTCAAAATCTCTGTGATACTCTCTCCCTACTAAGTTATGCAAGTAGTGACAAGTATACACTGTAAGTCTTGAGATTTTATCTTTAATGTGTGGCTACAGACTGTTGATCAAGAGAGCCTGGTAGAAAAACATTATTTTCAGGTGTGAAAAACCGTCACCTTTATCAAATACTTTTTCTTGCATCTCTCTCAAGACATTGTACCCTATTTAAACTTGGGAGGTTAAGTTTGTAGCATTCATTATGACTGAAAATTTAGTTCACACAATCATGATGTTCCCTTTATTAAGTGTTACTGTTAAACAATATTAAAATAATGTGGTTGGCCTTTTGAAGGGTTCAAAAGATATTTATTTCTTTGTCTTGTCTCTTAATTGCATCTGCTTTTTAAGATTCTGATATGCAAGCTAATGTTGCTGCTATACGCTTTATTGCCACATATTGTCTGATTTATCTACACATATCTTACAATTTACAATTCTGCCTGATGTGTATAATTGAAATGCTTACGGCTAATGTAAATCTCTTTTGACAGAGCTATGTCTTGAATCTTTGGTTGGTAGGTTTTCTTGAACCTCAGAACAAACCAGAAATAAATTCTGGCAGATAGCCTGGCAGTTTTACTGTACTTAGAAAAATACATTCCGTAAGAATCTTCACACATGCCATTATATGAATTACTTGCTAGAATAACAACAAGTTTCAGCATCCATAGCAAGAGTTAGATATTCCTGTATCCCGGTACCCCAAGTAAAAATGTCTCACTCACCCTCTAGTCCTCTCCCAATATGACCCTCTAGTCCTCTCCCAATATGACAAAATTTTATTTTATACCTTCAGCTCCTGTTCATCACTACCCCTTGACAAATAATTAGTCTTCAGCTTTCAGAATAACTGTACTTTTGTTAGTAATTTGCAATAACCACTGTCCGGACCTGTAAAGCACTTGGACAGGGTATTGATCTAACCATGCTTGGGTCCAGAGGCCTGGAAGGGTCCTTCAGTTAAATTTTGGGGAAACTTCTCATTCAGTCCCAAGTGCAGGACTCTTGATGCACGCAGTGTATGTGTTTAATATTTAATATGGAATGCTTTCCTACTGCCAATTGCCACAGAGTGGGCAGCACTTCAGCAGCTTTAGAAGGGCAGCACTTCAGCAGCTTTGGAAGGTGCCAGGATTTTTGCCAGAGGAAGGAAGGTTCCTGTGCATCCATGCAAGTTTGCTGACCAGCAAAACTGATAGATACATAAAGAAATTTGTCCCAAATGGGTAATGCTGAATGTGTGTTCAGAAATGCTGTTCCATGCTCTTGCTAGAGGTGAGTTAGCTCCGTATTGCCTCTCACTGTTGACTGCAGCTCCTGGGCCCAGTGCTGCCCTGAATTATCATCAGACAGACATTAGTTTCTTGTGCAAGATCATTTACTTGGACTGAAAATCTTCCCAAAACACCATGTTCATTGCACAAATTGTGTTCTTTCCAGCCAGCCAGGAAATAAGCTGGGCAGCAGTCCAAGTAGTCACCATAACTCCACTTTTGGACGATAGCTTCTACATGTAGAATGCAGTTGGTTAATTATTATTCCTTTTCTTTCTGCATGCAGGTCCTTTTCAAGACTCAGATATCAAGTCTCACATGTTCAGAGTCCCTGCCCTCAGTAAGAGCTGCACTTCTGGGGATCAAGCCAGAGACTCTTTAAAACAGACTAATCAAAATGAAAAAACCCAAACCTGTAGGACGTGATAATCAGATCTTTCTATGGAAAAAGAGAAGGCCTCTAACATTGACTCCTTGACTCCGTTGGCCACAAAGCCAATTCTACATAGGGAAATGGAGATGTTGCTGAGTTCTTTTAATAGCGGTAGGAGCATCAAAAGGAACCTTTTTTTTTTTTTTTTTTTTTTTTTTTGAAGATTATCAAGTGCTTAGGGGAGAAGCAGACAGTCAGCAACATCAAAACCTGATGTGATTCTCCTGAAAGGCACTCTGATGTACTGGAAATGCCACATCTCCACTCCTGGGACCCAGTGTAATTATCTGGGGAAAACAGAGTGATTTCCTAACTATTGACTTCCCGTAGGTCTAGGTCAATGTGGCCTGATGGTTTTCAGCAAAAGGCTCCCAGTAGTCTTTAAAAACTGACAAATGATAGAGCTGTTTGTCGTGGCTTGTGAGCCAGGAGGGAGTGGGACATCAGCCACCGTGCAAGGACAGTGATGTTAAAGAGAGTGGAAATAGACTCTCCTTTGCTTGCAGGACTTCTCTGCTGAGCTGTGACAGCTATGGCAAAACCATTTACTGCCATCAAGAGGCAGCTGTGAGAGAAGAATATGAAATATGCTGTTTCCTATCTAGGAAACATCCAGTTTTTCCCAATGACCAATTTATTATTTTCACCCCGTCCAGCACTATGGAAGGGTGCATCAGGGATCTGCTTTTCTCTGTTCTGAATAACTTAAGTCAGGCTGCAACATGTGAAATAATTGAACTGACCAGAATTTACAGCTCTAGGTAGAGTTTCTTCTTTCTATTGGGTTTGTGAGTCATGACAGTAAGAGTTACCACATGAGCATGAAGCAAAATGTACGTGCTCATTTCTTTATCATTTTTCATTTTCTTGCTCTTTTATGACTCAGATCAGCTCTAACATGGTCCAGTTCTCTTAGGCAAGAGTTTCTACAATGATTAGGTATCATCTTTAAAAATTAGAGCAACAGACAGATCATGTGAGCCATGCTCTTTCATTTTTTACTCTGATCTTCACATAGTAAGTCCCACATGACTTTCAGAGAGGCCTGTCTTGTTTAATGTGGACTTTGTTGGGCTGTAATTTATTTTACTTAATTATTTATGGCTACATTATGTATATTAGCTGCACTTGTCTAAATAACAAGGGTTGCAATGGAAGACTGCCTGTTCAGCTGATTAATTCCTGTTACTTTCTGCATTTCTTAAGGTGATTTTGTGATGAGTTTAGATTGCTCTTTGTTGTTCCCGGGCTTGTATCTAGCAAGAACACTCTGGGACAACCCAGAGTAAGAGTAGGCGCCAGCAGAACTTAAGTGGACACATAAGATTGGATCTGTTTTGCACTTAAAGATTATTTCAGAAGGATAGGGAAATGTTTTAGAACTGAATGAACAAAAGATCAGTCCAAGCTAATTTTTTTTAGTTAAGAGTACATTTAAATCAAGAGCTCATTTTATTTCTTACAGTTTTGAGACTTTTTCCTTTTTTTTATTCTATATTTCATTCATGAAAATAAGAAAGTGTACCACATAATAAATGAAAACTTACCCAGAAAAACGAAATAAATTGAAAGATTGGTTTCTGATCTGACACATTCTTTTGTCTGCTTTTTACTGCTTGCTAACAGCTTGCAGCCATGGAAGGCAGATAACAGACCAAGTGCAGATTAACCATTTTAATATCTATTGATAGGAAAATACCCTGAGCACACTTTTAATATGGGTTCCTTGGACATAAGGGCATCAATAGCTCTATAAAATGTAAATAGATTCTTAATTACCTCAAGTGCCCCTTCTGCCCAAGTGGCTCTTGCATGTGAAATACATCTCAGTGGTAATGAGCACAAATATTGCTAATGGACAGTCAAGGGCATATTGTGTATTCTTTTCTTTCCTTGGGTGCCCCACTGACAATGTGTAGGGTTTGCTGCTTCTTCAGTTCAGGAAGTTCTCAGTTTGGTTTTTTTCTCACAGTAGGGGAGCTCTTCCTAAAGGAAGACCACCACAGTCTTACTCTGACTGTCCCTGTATTTCTTACAATCTGTTTTGGGCTCTCAATAAGAAAGAGACAAAGATTAAGTCAATAGGAGGAGGAAAAAGTACTTTGCAGTGTGTTATAGCTTTTGAGGGTTTTTTTCCCAAAGGAAATATTTCCTCAGAAATTCTTTTCCTCTTCCTGCTACCCATTTAGTCTCAGGAACAAACTCCACTCCAGCTTTTTAGCCTGTCTTAGAAGTATCAGCTCACATTTCTCTATGGTTGGACATCATTCATTCAGTTCTCACACTTTTAGGTGTATGTTACCTCTTGAAAACTTCTAGAAGGAGAACTCAAACTCTGAGGGAGGAAATTGCTGGATTTGGCCTATGATGGGCATGTAACCATGAAAGGAGCTGTAAGGAATGAGAAATGGAATTTCAAAATTTTTTTCAGAATGATGGGAGTCAGTTTATAGGCTGCAGCGTGAAAGATGTATAATTTCATGGGCAGAGAAAGGACCCTCGTGCCTATTTTGAGAGTTGTAGATGGTGAGAAATTGGTAAAAAGAAATTGTCTACCCCACACTGCTGCATGTTGACTTAGAAACTGTGTGCTGACATCTGAGAGTTGTGCATGGCTTTCTTGAAGACCGGCATGAGGGCAGATGATAGAAAGCTCTGAAACCTGCTGCTTCTTGAGAGACTGAAACTCTGGCCCAGCTCTACTGCATTGCTGCCTGCATAAATAAGCCATATGAATCTAAGTCTTGGTGCCTTAGACTAAAGAAAGAATGAGTAATTGTAGGCTTGGAATGGGAAGGGTGCATCTGACTGAACAGTAATTTTGTCTCTGGGACAGCCTTCAGCTGGGGTAACAAGGGCAAGAACAGTATTTAAGGTGAAGCTCCAGTTCTTTGAGAGGATTGTATCATGACTCCGATGCAGTTCCCTCACTCAGAAAGGTCTTTGCAGCCTTCTGTTTATTTGAAAAACAGTCATGCTGCTACCAGCAGTAGCTGTGGGGAGATGCAGCCATTAGCTGTGAAAACTGCAGCTGGTGCAACCACAAGTAGGATGGAAAGGTCCATTAGTAAATGAACGCTGTGCATGTTTCTGCCAAGGGCTGGAGAGGAGCTGAAAGTGTGAAAAGGTGTCTAGGCCTCATTCACTTCTTCTGACACAGCTTAATGTCCTCTGTACACTGCATGTTTTATCAGCAAGATGCAGCTTTCAATAAAACAGTGCCTGTTTCTCTGTTTACATTCCGTGCTCAAAAATCAAACAGCTGTGTGGAAAGTGGGCAAAGCAAGAGGGATAAATGAATATAACAGAGTGATTTGGTCAAGACTTTCTAAGCAGTTCTGATGCTTTCTCTCATCCTCTAGAAGTAGATTATCATGGGAGAAATCACTTTATCATAGTCTTACAATGACCCTTTTAATGGCGAGGATTATGTCACCCTATAGACAATGTTAGCCTAGACAGTGACCTTGGGCTCCCTTGTTGTGGTCTCTTTTGTCTGTAGTAGAGATGCTGTGGGTTGTAGCTGGGCAGAGCTTCTCCTGGGGTTTCTTGGATGTGACCAGGTCACGCTGCTGCAGTCATGGCACTGAATGTCCATAGATGACTGTGATAGAAGAAAAAAATTGAAGGCAAAGAAAATAAATGCAAGGAAAGAAAACCAGGAAAAACTAGGCCAGAAAGGCAACTGATCTAGAGAACTTGCTGAGTTCCTTTGATGGAGGTTGCATCCAGTGCTGGAGAACATAAAGTTTTTCAGAGATGAAGTAGATTTACTCTTTTTGTTCCTATGTTACAATCAGACATGTGTCTCATTTACTCTTCCCTCTTCTTCCCCTCTCTGCAGATATGTAAACTGGGTAGTAGGAAGTTCATCATGCCTCACAAAATTAGCACATCTGTAATTTATATGCCTTTTAACTTCTAGTTACATTTCATAACAGAAGAGCTGAGGTTCCCAGCAAATCATTTATGGTACCAGAAAGCTGTGGGAGAAGATTGCTTACTTCCTAATTCAGTGTGACCCAAAGAAGTGAGAGAAATAACTCAGGGCTAAGTTGTTTCCTCTGGAGTGTTTTATACTGGAGTGGCCCACAGCAATAAGTGCTTAAGTGGCATAAGGGAATAGAGAAAGAGTATATAACCAGAGATGATATCTTTTCTAATAGCATTTTTAAGAATTAAAGAATATGACTTAGAAAATAGGATAACTGAAGCACAATGAGCTAGAAAAGGACCTTTTTCATTAGGGGACAGACTAATGAAAGACTAAAGTTCTCAGTCACGGGTTTTACTTAGGATTGACTTTTTTTCTCAAACCAGCCTCTTTCATGCTTCCCATAAGCTCAGAAACAGTCCCTTTGTCATGTTTGATGTGGATATAGTACTCTGAGTTTTTGGGTTCTTTGAGCATAGCATGTAATGAACATCTAGCAAAACTATGTGGGGCAATTATCTCCCCTTAGGATTATGAATCTTGAGAAAGCATAAAGCAGTTCTTCAATGCTCTGTGTTTCTGGTGGTATCATGTAAAATACCTGGAGGAACATTTGTGTTTTTACACAAATTCATTTTCTTAAACATAGAGGAATTTCTATAACAATTTTGGAAATGTGCATTAACACATAGAATCATTGTTGTAGGAACACTTGATCTGTTGATTTTACTTCCGTGGTGGACTCTTTACAGTCTGTATCATTTCCACTCCACTTCACTGATGGTGGAAAAGCTTTTTTCATGGTTTATTTAGCAGAAAGTCATTTTGATTAGCAAGATGAGTAATACTTTACAGCTGTTTGCAATTACTGCATCTGTTCTATCAGTGGATTCAAATATTGGAGGCTATATTGACAGAAATGTGAAATGCAATAGAAATGGGTACAAGAGGGGACACACGGACACACATGCACACTTCATGGGTCTAGTCATGTTAAGAGAAATCCAACAGCATGTTAGTCTCAAATCTGTGCCACAAACTCAGAGCTGCATTTAATACACTTGAAAAGCAGAATTTCTTGTTTGCAGGTGCAGAAGTTTAGTAGAGGTTTTATCCCAGAAAGGTTGGGGTAAAAACTGGGCGCTTCTTCTGCTCTGCTAAAATACAGAAGAAGTTTTGCCCTTTTCTCCAAAATACATCAAGACTGGAGCCCACACCGATGGGAAAGGCAAAACAAAGTCTCTGAGAAGATCTGGAGGCTATGTAGAGTCTATAACACAAAACTGCCTGCAATCTTAAAATAATGAAAAGATTTTTAATGCTCCTGACTTTACTCTTCCAAATACACGGCTCTCTTCTATGTTCTGTCGTCTAAGGAAGAGCTTGGTTTATTTCAAAACTTCAGGTAAATACCTGTCTTGTGCTTTCCCAAGTGAATCACTTTGTCATTCCATATTTCACATTGGTGGGAGTTTCACACATGAAAGAAGCAAGGAGGTACCAGCTAAGCTAGATGAAATAAAACCCCTGTCAAGGTCTACCATAGTGTGATGCGTCCTTCATTTACCTGAAAAGGGCAAATGTTTTTATGTCTGGGCCATGCTATGATTACAAATAAGCTCAGAAATTATTACAGAAGTAATTTAATGGTGGGCTGGTATTCCCACCTTACTGTTTTCTCATGGGCAACATAATATTTCTTCCCTGACTTTCATGTTTGCATTTCTTTACATTCCACAGGTTACTTTTAAAAGGTTACATTTAGGTCCAAGACTCTTCAACAGCTCTTTGTAAGCAAATTTCCTGAGAGTAGTACAGTCACTTTCAGAGGGTCATAGTCAATGGCTCAGAGTCCTGATGGACATCAGTGACAAGTGGTGTCCCTCAGGGGTCAATAATGGGGCCAGTGCTATTCAATATCTTCACTAATGACTTGGACAGTGGGATCAAGTGCACCCTCCAGGAATTCACACATGACACCAAGCTGATGACACATGTGAAGGATGGGATGACATCCAGAGGGACTCGGACAAGCTTGAGAGATGGGTCCATGGGAATCTCTCGTGGTTTGACAAGAGCAAGTGCAAGGCACTGGTGACAGCACAGGGTGGGGGATGAACAGAGAGAGCAGCCCTGCTGAGATAGACCCAAGGGTGCAGGCGGAGAGAGGCTGGACATGACCCAGCAATGTGCACAGGCAGCCCAGAAACCATCCATGTCCTGGGCTGCATCCAGAGCCCCATGGGCAACAGGCAAGGGTGGGCTCTGCCCCTCTGCTCTGGTGAGACCAACCTGGAGCACCACAGGCAGCTCTGGAGGACATGGACCTGTTGGAGTGAGTCCAGAGGAGGCCACCAAGATGGTTGGAGCGCCAGAGCACGTCTCCTACAAGGAAAGGCTGAAAGAATTTGGATTGTTCAGCCTGGAGAAGAGGCTTTGGGGTGACCAATTGCAGCCTTCCAGTACCTGGAGGAGGCCAGCAGGAAAGATGGAGAGGGACTTTTTGCAAGAGCATGTAGTGACAGGACCAAGAGGAATGGTTTTAAACTGAGAGAGAGTAGGTTTGGATTAGATATTTGGAAGAGTCACCTGTGATTTCAGGAACAGTGTCTCTGCCAGACTGGATTTGTTGGTCACTACTTTAGGCAGAAATAAGGCATTGCTAGATAGTCTGAACTGGTCGGTTTTGATTGAGGTAAATAAGAGCCATGAGACAAAAGAGAATGGAGAATATGAAGTTTGCCAGTGGTGGTCAGTGGAGACTTTGCCCTGGGTATAGCTGAGGTGTTTTTGCCCTGAGAGGCACTGGTCATGTGCAGATCCCTATCAGGCCATCCCAAACTGTCTTTCTTTTTCTCCAGATTGCCAAATACTATTTGGGTGTATAAATGATGAATTTATTTCTTTTAGAGACCATGAGGGGGGAAAAAAAAAATGGTTAAGAAAGTTTTGGCTCCCCACTAAAACTGTGTTGGGATGGCTTTTTTTGTGTTATTGAGCACATATACTGTCTTCATCCTTGGATATGGTAATGCTATTTTTGTCTCAGCATTGCCTTTAGAAAGATTGATGTTGTTTACAGTGCTATGGGTTTACATTGTATCCAAGTCTTGACATTCATCAGTAAAATTTATGTGATGTATTATCTTGTCCATTTCTTTAGGTTAGACAGAAAAGAGCTGGGCTGATTTTGATGTCTCTCTCTCTATAAGACATCTTAATGCTGCCTTTCTTTCCCCCATTACAGACTACTGAAAGTAGGTACATTCTTACAGCAAGTATTAACACCAATCTGTGTAAATGATCCTACTTAAATTTGCTCTTTCTCATTTATAGGCAGAACTGTCTTTCTAGAATACTCTTCCCACATCTGAAGCAACAGCTATAGCCTATAAAGGAAGGAGCCTGCATTGTTTACAAAGCAGAAAATGTGAGTGGTCACTGTAGTTCTCCCAAATACTTTGTAAAATTATTAATGTGTCAGGACTTTGTGTCAGTGTCTCACTGCATATTGACAAATGATGAAGGTCTCACAGAATGAGACCCAAAGCAACCTGAAGGGATAAATTAAACCACCTTATTTCCCCCTAACAGGATGAAACTCTATTTATTGTATTCCAGTTTTTATTATGTAGCTGCAATTGACTGAGTATTTTGAAAGCCACATAAATGAGAAAAGATGCAAAGGAATGATGTTTCACATTTATCAAATGAAATAGAATTAATGTCTAGCAAAATCAGGCTTACTAATTAACAGAACTTAGAAGAAAGGACTAAAAATATACTCTAATATGGCAAACAATTTTGAAAGTCTATCTGAAAATAAAGACCTCTTACAGAGCAAGAGATCCCTACAGCTGCAAAATTTAGATACAGGTGCATTTACAATCACAAACAGCAGCACCTATGCTGCACTGTTAAAGAGTCTTTTCCAGCTCAGCTTGATGGGCATGCTGATGCAAGTTTGACAAACAAAATATAATTCATTTTGCCAGGATGGAGATTTTAACACTTGCTTGAAATAACTGATAATCTGGCAAAAGAGAGTTAAAGTATTGCTGCATGGTATTTCATTTGACTAAAAACATGAGCTGTTTATAAACTGAGAACCATGTTTGAAGTACAATGAAAAAGCATTGTTTTAATGAATTTTATAGCAACTATAAATTTTTTTTCACTCATCCTCCACAAAAAAAAAAAAAAATCAAAACAGGGAAAATGACCAGATAATTAATTTATCATCACTGATACAGTCAACACACAGGATGGGGGACAGGTGGTGAGAAAGATCTGCATATAGCCGAGGCCATAACTGAGATGATCTGAAATCTCCCATGGTGGCAAATCTGTGAATATACAGATAGAATTCAGGGCAATACTTTTTCTTTCATGCCCCTAGCTGTGTTTTCTACATCTATTCCTACTCCTACTCCTTCTTGCTGATTTGTGACAGCAAGGGGATCCAAGTGCCTTTCACCCACTCTCCCATTTCATGTCACAGATCTCCCTGCTTAGAAGCAAGCCTCTGTTGGAGCAGCATCCAGCACATTTCCCTGTGTAGCCTCCATCACCATTTTAGCTGCCATTGCAGTGCTGGGGTCAAACATGAAGGAGCCCAGAGCTGGTCCCTAGGAAGGTGCAGTTGTTTCCAGCTTCAGAGAGGAGATGGGATATTAAAACTCAGGGCCCAGGCTGGGCTCAGGCTGCCCTTAGGGTTCAGCAGGTATGTCCCACCAGCGTGGAGCACATTAAAAGGATTTCTTGCAACATGTATGGCCTGCTGAGCTGAGATAATGTGCTTAGAGGAGCTCATACCAAGACACCAAGATGTGTCACCAGCACAATTTCTACTGGTGATAGCTACTATTGGCGCAAGTGCTCAGCAAACTGCCTCTGTGCCTTTGGCTGCCCCAAAGACCTCAGCTGCTTGGCCCAGCTGTGGAGAAGAAGAGGGAGTGACCTCTCTGTTCCCAGACAAATGGCAGTGTGGAGATTTGCAAATGTGCACTGAGCCTTCAGCAGCAGCCAAAAGGAGAGGGGGACTGCCCAGGTGGCAGAGCAAAGGTGCAGCACAGGTCCTTGCTCTCAAGCACAGTGGAGAATCCCTTAGTGACATAAATTACTGAGTGAGCATAAATAGGTTTGGGAAAGTCAAACCACAACGGGACCTAAGCTGCACTCCCCACGCCTCCTTTCCAAATTCAGCATTGCAGCTGGAGGCTGAGGCTCTGTTAGGAAGTGGCAGAAAAGGTCCCACACTTGCCAACTCTAGATGCAGGCAGAGGGTAGGAATAGACCTTGTGCAAGACAGAATTACCTTGCCCGGGAATAAGAGGTAACATCTCATGTTTCATCTAGATTTTCTCCCACTGCTTTCTGCTTTGAGTTTTATTTTTCTTTCCTGCTGCTCTTGTAGATCTGGATATCTGTTGAATAATATTCCAGCCAGACTGGGGAGCTGTAAATGTTGGTTAATGAGTTCATAGGTTGTGCTCTAAGACTAACAAAGTTTTATCAGTGCCAGGCAATGTATCTTTTACCCTTTTGGGGATAGTGAATTCACATCTAGCTGCTCTTCTAGACACTTTTTGTGCCATGTTCAACATGGCACACGTTTTTACTGGAATCATGATACTGAATTCTGATTAAAACGGAAACACATCAGGAGTCATCAAATTTTGTTGCATAAATATTAAATAGGATTTTCTTAAATATAACCAAACCAGCCACATCTTAAGTGCTTAAAATGGGACATGCGATTTCAAAGTGCTGAGTGTTGATTAAAAAAAGAAAGAGGAAGACATTTTTACACTGAGAAGTGGACTGTGTGCCCTCTCCAACATTAATTTTCAATTTTAAATGCAAGGCAGATTAATATTTATTTATGAGTGGGGTCTGCCTCTATCTGCCTCTAACTTCTTTTTGCAGTTTAGAGATAATTATTGTAGTTCAATATTTTCCATTCTATAACACATTCATTCTTTACATTTCTTGGGGTATTTTTACTTATCAGTACATAAATGAACACTTTTGAGCTGCACACCACAGGGGCATGCAATTTCAGAAAGGGCAGAGACAGATGGAAAAAGTGGAGTTTCAACTTTTACAGATGAGAATATTTGTCCATTTAATAATAATAATAATGAAAAAGACACCTAATTCAAAAATATTTTCAGAAAATTGAAGTCCAAACAATAGCTTGCAGGTCCTATGGAGCAGTGAAGAATTATTCTATGCACAGCAACAAAAGTAATGGCCCGAGAATCAAGCTGCTTCTTCATAGCTGCACACAGACAATGGGCCAGTGCAAAGATTAGGTTTCTTTGACCTGCTTCTTTACAATTAAAGAAATTATTTTTAATGGTAAAAAAATATGAACAGAATTAAAACAGAGAAAAGGGTAAAAGGGAATGAAGATGGAAAAAGAAAAGCTGGGGAAATAAGGCAAGCTCACTTCGCTGTCACTAGAAGGATGTATGGAGAAATAAAGACATCTCTGCTGTCCCACTTACCCACTTGCATTTCTCCCCTCTCTTTGCACAGCAAACATCCCTGAAGAGTGGTTCCCCATTTTAGGTTTCTATTCCCTTATGGCTCTTGGATGGCCCTGGATGAGGCTACACTGTACCTGTTTCCAGCAATTAAAATAGCATTGCCTTGAACTGAAGTTGTTATCTCAGAACACGAGATAGAAGTATGAATGGAAGAAAGGAGTCACTTTTGTCTCTCCTGCTCTCTTCACTGTTGTCCTTTGCTGCCTTTCTGTTCCCAGTGGCATGAAAGACTCAGTGACCTCACTGAGTGACTGCAGTGGTTTCCCCACGGCTGGGGAGTTTTTCAAACTTGTGGCCCTCCAGACACAGTCCTACTTCGAGAAGCTGCAAAATGCTCACTGTCATCAAGCTCTAGAGGCAGAGTCAGCCCTGGAGGGCCGGTGATTTCTGGAGCTTTCCTGTGTCATGTAAATCACTGGAGTGGGTTTGCTGGCCAGCAGCTTCTGCTGTTGTTTCTAGAGAGCTGTAAAGGCATCAGAGCTGGGTGAGAATCAGCCATTCCATGGCCTGAGCCTTAAGGCAAACCCCAGCAAACCGCTGCAAATTCACCCACAGAAAACGGGGCACTTCTGGTTGTGCACCAGAGCACAGCCTGCACACAGCCCATGCTCCAGCCATATCAGGGTGCCTGTAGGAGAAAGCTGAGGGTTTGTAAGCAGAGGCATCTCTGCGGGAACTGATAGAAAGTGTCCTGCTCTGTCCAGTTCTGCTACTTCAGACTTCCTGCAAATATGTTTTCTAAGAAGACAGTAGAAAAGACCTATCCAGAACTATTTCTTGTCCACCAAAACAAAGGTGAGAACAAAATTTTCTGTCCCTTACCACTTTCCATTTCTCACTAGATTTTTCCATTAGTCTTCCAGTAGATCTCACTTCTTTCACTGTGGCCTTTACAGCAGGATCCCTTACTGTCTATCACACAGAAAGTGCCCTTCCTACCACAGGTCTCAGTTTGGTCTCCTCTTGTGCTAATTTATCTGACCTCTATTTATTAACGTAAAATTAAAAAAAGACATTACTTGCATTACTCACAGGAAGGCCTGTAAATTCTATTAAAACAACACAAAGTTGGAAAAAAGATGAAAACCAAGAAAATAATTTAAATTAGTTACTTAAAAGGTTTCTGAAAGTGTGAAAAGATTCACTTTGGTTGTCTAATATTTGTCATTCATTTAATCAATTAATTTACTTCTCACAGCCAAAACACTGCCATTAAAAAGGCTTACTCAGATGCTTTACCGTGTTCATATTGATTCATTTTCAGTGAAAATATCAATATCCTTGTATAGATCTAGACCTTAAAGTTACTTAATTATTGATTGAGGAACAGTTGCTCAGACTGAGGAGGCAGATTTCTGCTGTGTTCAACAATAATAAGAAACCAAGTTTTGCGTGAGCAGACATTGTGTAGAGCCATCCTCGTTCACTGTATTCCTTGTCAGAGAGGAGCAGACATCTACCAAAATGACTTTTCTGTGACCTAGTGTGGTCAACACTTCCCATTTCATTCATCAACTATTGAAAACTAAATTAGAGAACTGTGTACCTTTTTAAGTAATTGATTCTTACTGCTGCTCTGAAGACAGAATGAACTTTCCTGGTAAAAACCACAATAGCAAATAAAACATTAAAATCGTGGCTTTTATGGCAGCTTCTGAGCACAGTTTTGAAGCATGAGGACTGTAATATGTTGAGATATAATTGATTTAAACATTTGGTGGTTTTGGTGGCCTGTGATTTCTGCTGAAACAACTGATTGTAAATCTTTATAATGAGGAATTTGAAAGTAACAAGTTTGGAATTTCATGTCAGAGTCAAAAGTAATTTATTGATTTGTAGAAAATTTAATATTTTGAAATTATGCAGAGAAGAAAAAAAAGAAAAGGTGAAAAAGAGGTTTCTGTTGACCATGATTGTTATGAGGAGCATGAAGCTGGTCCCTAAGATTTCCTTGGGATAAGGGGAAGGTGTTTCATTCCTTCTGTGAATGAAAATGAGGTCATTCTGTAGAGGTTCTGAACAAAGGCATAGCAGAATAACTAGATATAACCTAAGTCACCCAGTCCTCTGTAGGACACTTTCTAAATCTTAGGCTCTTGCACTTCACAGCCAAGTGCTAAATGACAAGTTGCAGACACTGTGTGTGACAGCCAAAGCTGGCTCAAAGCTCTGCATCAAGGCTGGCAACTTGAACCTTGTCACCATAAGAATGTGGGTTTGTCACAAGGTGGCAGCCCTGCCCTGCACCCCATAGTTGGTGGTGGAGGGCAAAGGAGCAGAGCTGGCTTCTGTCCCCCAGGAGTATCTCCAACACCATTCAGTGGAGCTGTTTCTTTGTGGCAGCAGCAGCACAATCCTTTATATCCAAATATCTGCTGTGGGGCAGTCCAGCTACTGGCAAGGATCAGTTTCAAGGACCATGGGTTTGCAAATGTGGTGCCACGGGTGTTTGCAGTTTCTGTCCATGCCAGGAGGTGACCCTGAGGCCAAAGCCTTAGAAATACAGAGACGGTCACCCTACATCAGCAATGTCTTAACTCTGACCTGGGCCAAGAGCAGATGTTTCAATGGAGGTAAGAGACCATAGCATGAACAATACTGAAGAGTCTGTCCATTCTGACTGGAGTAGGAAATACCAATCTTTAATTTGCAGATATTAAGCCATTGCAGGACTTGGGTTGGAATGGACCTTAAAGATCAACTAGTTCCAAACCCCCTGCCCCACTAGATCAAGTTACTCAGGGCCTTATCACTTGTCAGTTGTGGAATGATTTCAACGAAAAAAAAAATTCTGGTTTTCCTTATTTATTTTTTTTTAATTTTACGTAGTGTATGAGGAACCGCAGTTGATTGACTCAAAACGCACAGACATGCTTATTGGTGATATTGCCACACCTGCAAAATGCTGTATCTGACATTAACTAGACTTTACTGTCTGTCTGTGAAGGTATCACTTTCTGTAGTTCTCAAGGTGAGATGGACCAGTTTGAAAATGCTGGAAGCTCTACAAGATTTCACTGTATCCAGGATGAACAGCAAAGGAACACTGGTCTGGAGGAATTCAAAGAGCTGAACTGGAGATCAAATCTATTGATGTTGCCAGTGCCAAGGTCAGTGATCTCTCCTGACCCCTTGAGCCACAGCAGAACATAGGCACTGGTAACTAAAGGCCGCATCAGCCTCATTTGTTTTAGGTCCTCAATTCTGCAAAAAAACCAACTGGGTAATAAATGGAAGGCCCTTGATCTCACATGTAAAAAAGAGCAGTGTGCAATTGGGTCAAATGAAGTTGTGAGCTGAGGATGTTTCCAGAAGGAAAAAATTGCACCATTCGCATGGCTTTCCCCTGGATGCTCTGCAATTTTAGAAGTTTGACAGTACTGCATTCAGAGGCATGACAACATGAATTTAGGTAAGAAAAATATCTTTTAATAACATTTAAAATAATTTGTTTGCCTGGCAGCATATATATAAGTCCTACAGATAATAGCATATCAAAAATAGAAAAATAAGAGAATAGGTAGATTTATTCTGCTTTTGCATATTCTACAACTCTTCATGAAAAATAGAACATTTTACATGGGAACTTGCAAAGTTCTGAGGCATCAGATCCACACAATCTGATCTTGCATGAAATTTTGCTGTTTGTTGTTCAATTGTTGGGTCACTCATAAAAAGAAATCCCACTATGATAAAGGTATCTGTTGAAAACTGGCATGTGATCAGAGTCAGGCCAGGTTACTCTATACTGAAAATCAACCAGGAAGATGATAGATTATCACTCTTCACAGGTAAGGAATGATAATTGGAAGACATAAAGAAGGGTTGCTTAAGACATACCCAGTATAGCTAGATCTAGATCTAGATCTATAGATATCAGCCTATTTACAGTATATTTTCATACCAAATCCTCCATTTCAAATGCCGGAATGAGAAACAGAGATTAAAATTGTGCTTTAATTTGTTTTGGGTTTGTAATGTCAATTTTCTATTGATTTTAATTACATGTCATTGAATCGTGTGTTGCAAATCGCTCACTCCGGCTGCATGAAGGGCACAAATCATTTTTTTAGGAGGATCATACTCTACCCTGACTATTCCCCATATCCAATTTTGCCTGCACATGCCTCTTTTCTCCATGGAGTTCATACACTGTGTGATGTGGTACTCTGGTCACCCTTTGTTAAGCAAAAACATTACAAATATGACCTGTATGTTGGCATCTACATGGGTTTGAGGCAAATGGAAATATCATTGACAGGGCACACATAGAATTCTTTTTAATCATGCCAGGGAATAACACTTATTTTAATGAAGAACATGCACTTTATTTTTCTCTATACCATGCATCAAAGAGGAAGCCTCCATGAGCATGTCAAGCACAGGAAGTAATTGGGTTTAGAGCAGTGTGTGGAAACTACCTCAGCAAAATTTTGTCTTGATGACTTTTTCTTGCTATTGCTGGTGTCTCTGGAGAGTATGTAATTCTTTATTTTCACATGAAAAGATGAGAAAAAGTGATTGGGGACTTTAAAGGAAGGGAAGCTAATGTATCCAGGATGAACATTGAGTTCAATGAGTTCTCAGTTATTCAGACCTGGGAGGTAGATCCAAAGCACAAAAACTACTTCCTGCACTGGCCCATTTTCCATAATACTCAAGGAGAAGCAGACCAGAGATTAATGGAAAGTTTAAAGTGATTCACATTTTTCAACACTGGCCAACTTGACAGAGATGGCCTATTTCTGAAAGGAAAGTAATTTCTTCACCATTAGCAAAAAATCGTCACAGTGTCTCCTTCTTGTGTGACATCCATGTACTCTGGTGACTCCCTGGGTTACCTGAAAAATTATTGGTTAAGGAAAATCTATGAAGAGAACAATCAGTTCAATTTACTTACTTTTACTTAGTCATTATTTTGAAAATCCTCAGAAATTACTAAATTCCCGTATGGTTCTTTTTCTTTCACTGGCAGTGTGTTCATTATCCTATGTCTTTGTTGGCTCTGCTCAACAGATGAAGCAGCAGTGTCCATACCCACACATTCTTTCAGCAGTGATCCAGAAGTGAGAAAGCCCTGCACAAACCACTACATTTTCCTAAAATCCTTCAGCAAGTTGAATATTTAAAAAAAAAATCTCAGGTGTCTAAACAGAGATTTCACATATAATGAAACGGTTTTGTTCCATAGATCTGGAAGGCTGTGGCTACTTGGAAGCAGGATATTCTTAGGACCTGATTTGCAGATAACCTAGCTATGGAAAACTAATTCTATTGAACATCAAACTTTTATGTGACTCCAAACGCTTATTTGTGTCTACAGGTACCTTACTTTGCACCTAATAGCATTCTAAGGCTGTGTACAAATTATGAGCTAAGTCATGCATCTATACATAAGCTTTTAACACATTTACATCATTGCTGTGATGAACATGTTTCAGCTAACATGATGGAGTTTTTACCTCAGATATCCTTACTGTTGTTCTGGATGTTTTAAAGCTCTCTGTTAAATCCTAAAAGCCAAACAAAAAAAAAAATGAACTGAGTAAAACTGCACTGCTCTCTGACGTCAGGAGAGAGGGCTTGATTTACACCAGCTGAGAATCTGATTGTTGCTTTTGAGCTATTGTAATTGCTTAAGTGAAACAGACAAAGTAATTGGTGCAAACTAATACAACTGATGGAAAAAAGATTGTGTTTGTCAATACCAACTATGCTATGGAGAACCTGATCAATGAATTAGTCTATCAATTAATTAGCCTAGGCAGAAAATGACTCCCTGTACTGTTAGTCCACGAAAAGATCAATAAAGTCAAATGTCTAGTTTAGTGTTTCTCACGTAATGATTATATTATGAGAATAATGAAAACAATGTTTATATACTGCTTCAATTACAGTTTTCAAGTGTTCAATTAACAAAAAGATACCCAGATAGTCCTGTTAGAAAAATTAAAAGTACAAATGTCAGGATTTTATTCCTGTGAAGTTGTTTGTTCCTCCTGTCTGTTTAAACTGCATCTTCAAGAGACTGATAATTCTTATTAAGAAATGATTGTGTGGGATAAGGATTCACATATGCTGAGCAACCGTTTTGTCAGTTCTATGTGGGAAATTGTGGCAAGAACGTCTGGCTTTTAGGGCAAATCCTTCCTTTTGGCAGGGGCTAAACTGAGCCACCTCTCTGGGATGACTTTGGCAGTTCACAGCTGTTGTTGTGTCATAAGAAACACACTGGGCAGAAAACTGAGAACTCAACCTTTTTCTGTTTTAATTGGCTGCAGTCTTATTATTTCTGCTAAGTGTGGCCTGGTCACTCACACTTTGAATTTTGCATATTTATAATTGACTTTACAGCAAATATAAGCAAATACATCTTCTATTACAATCTGGTAAAGTCCCTATTTGTGAAGCCTTTAAAGTCTGGCTCTTTGCCCTGTAGTATGAAAGAGAAGCAGCTGTTCTTGGTATCATGCACACATATTTGGTGGTTATGAATTTTAAAAGTATGCTTTGCATTACAGAAAAAAAAAAGAGTTTTAGATATCTCTGTATAAAATGCAAGAAGGGATAATCATGTGGAAACTGAAGTAACTGGTTATTAGTCAGGCTTGGAGGCTGATGAAAGCAGATTTTGAGAAGGGGGGACAAAAAAAGTCCAGATTACCTGAAAATAAGATTTTACTGAAAGGAAAAATATGTTGCAGTAATCCTGTGATAATCTGCTGTGATGAATAATAAACATATAGCAAATATCAAAATAAGGCTATCTACAGTCAGTGAATAATTACTGCTTTGAGATGATCTAGGCTTTGGTGAACATGCAGATTGCTTTTAATGTTGGAAATAACCTTTTACCTTTTTCAGTCTGTTTCCAGACTACAATGCTATCTTTAAAAGCTTAGTCTTTTGCAGAACAATGATGTGTTACTTCATGTTTCATATTCCAGTGTCAATTTTTCTATTAAAAATAGATTCAGTTTTAAGTAACTAGTGATGATATGTTCAATATGAGTTAGCTAGATGAAAAATTAATGTCAGCAGTACTCCTGTTTTGCAGGGATTAGCTGAACTAGCCAGAGTAAAATTTAAATGTGTCTGCTTTTCTCAGTTTCAGCATATTCTGCCTAAAACTTGCACTTTGTACAGGCTTTAAGGTATAAAAATATCAAAAATAAAATACTGCCTCACTTCAGTGTAGGGAATGGTCACTTTCAAGCTGTTGCCCAGGGAGTCATAGGAGATTTGTGCCCACCCCACTTTGTGTCCTCTAGAATGCCTGGTTTTGAAACAGGCTCCCATGTGCAAACGTGGGGGTGCGTTACCTCTTTGCAGGAGGTGCCTGAATCCTGCAGAACAGCCTCTCAGCAGATGAAGAATTGGTGAAGAGGAAGTAAATATATTTAACCTATTTTTATATGGTCAACTCTTCTGGGACAAAGGAGGTAAAAGACAGACAATCAGACAACCCTTTCTTCCAAAATTCACAGTATAATGCTAGAGGCATGTTCCTAAAGTACAACGTGACAACTCCAGGTTTGACTGAGTCAGAATAAGGCCGTAAACTTCTTTTTACCTGGCTCACTTCCCTGATGAATGTCCCCAAAAGAGCTTTTCCCAATCTGCAGGTTAAGAAAAACCCTTGATGGATTTACGTAGCCTCAACATCCCACAACAGTTCCTATAAGAATATATTAAGGCTGAAACTTCTTTCGGAGTGTGAAAGAATTGGCTCCTTTGCACGACATTGTCAGCAGGACATTTTTAATGCAGATGTGGCACGGGGCAGGTTTAGAGATCATTGTCTCATAACAGTCCTTTGCGAGGGTAACCCATATTTATTGCTGCCAAATGCTTCATTCACGTTGTCACTAATCCTGATGTTAATTATCTGGGTAAAATTTTAAGTGGAATTAAATCATCTGAGGAGGGCACTACGTTTTCTCAACAACCAACACATTCTAAAGCAGCTACAGATAAATGTAGTAGAGATACATCTTCATCTATCATTTCTGCAGCTACTGGTAGGTAACACCAATCTTTACATGAACACTTCTGGGGACACCAGCTTACATGTGGAAAGATAAGAGTCTATTTAATTTTTTAAAAAATTACCAGCAATCAGGAGAGAGAGATGATTTTTTGTGTGCAAATATGAGCAAGGCTCCAACTATATTTGCCTAAAGCCAGCCAGGAGGGCAGGCAGGCTGGCTGCAGACCCTGATCACTCCCAGCACATGCACACATCTATCTGGCTTTTCAGAAGAAAGGGATACTCCTCATCTCTGGGCAAAGAGGTACCTTGAGAACTCATACAGCACATTAATAGAAAACTAGTTTTCTCTATTAGTGGTCTTTTGCTCGGGTCTGGAACTTCCCCTGCATAAAAGAGTAGAATGCTGCTTTGCCAGAGTTGAGCAATCGCAGAGTGGGTTGAGTAGGAAAGCAAAGCAGTTCATCTTCTTCAGGCTTTGATACTTAGAGCCAGCCTGTGGCAGCTGCAGGGTGGGCAGCTGTGGGATGGTGTCTGTGATGCAAACGGGGGAAAACAGGAGCCCTACTCCTTTCCTGGTTTGGGAAGACTCTCTAGTTGTCACTGTCTTGAGTTTGCACTGGAAGGGACAAGACTGCCACACTTGGTTCACCAAACCTTTCCAGTCACTCTTCATATTAAGATGGCTCTCATGTCCCTTTTATGGGCAGGGACCAGCCTGTGCTTGGCACTGCCACGGAACTCTGAGCCCCAAAGAGCTCTTTGTGTGCCAGCACTCAAAGAGGGCAAGGGGGCAAGGAAACCTGCTCAGCTCTCCTGGGACAAGACAAAGCCCCAAAGCCTGCAGTCTGAAGCATGCCAGCTCTCTAAATATCTTGTTATCTTGTTTTTTTGATTTTTTGTTTGTAATAGGCCAAGTGAAGTTTTTCAAGGAGGAATTTGAAGATCAGTAAAGTAACTTCACTGATGTTTACAGAGAACCTTTCTGTAGCCTGACCTGGTAGAAACCAGAGAGTGAATAATAACACCACAGATGGAGTAAACCTCTTGGTATTTAGGATTTCTTTGGTTGGGGTGGGGGTTTTTTGGTTGATTTTTTTTTCTAATTGGGGGAGGGGCGCAGTGCTCCTAATGCTTCTGTTTAAATTTAAAAGGATTTAGAGAGCACAAAAGCTAACAAGTACAGTTCTGTGTTCTTTTCCCTTAGATAATGCACTCATTCCTGCTAAATATGTGGACAAATGCCTGGTGCTATTATCCAATCTCACATAATATTGTTATAATGAGGAACTGGAAAAAAAATAAAATATGACAAAAGCTCGGCATAGGCAGGCTACAGGGTTGTGTTATTTTTGGACTCCAGGTCCTTTTTGAAAAATCCCTGATGGCCTTTAGCGTCCCATGTGGTTCACCCCAGGTGGCACCAAGCCCCAAGGACTCTGCAGCCAGGTCTCCACCAGCAGGGGATCTCTATGGATTTGTGCTGTGAGCAGGGCCCTGCTGCCTCTGCCTGGCTGTGCCATGCCTGGCCCAGCAGGAGCAGGGGGGGAATGAGGACTTCCACATCCAGTTGGGAGCAAAGAGGACTGGTGCACACCTGCCGATAGGGCTGGCACAACTTTTCTCACTAATGCTGAGCAAATTCCCAAAGGCTCTGGATGCCACAAAGCAACTAAAAGTTCTAGTGCTTGTCAGAGTCGCCCCAATGATCCACATCTGTTGGTTCAGCAAAATGGGATCTAGAAATGGTGTGAGAATAGGATCTCTCCACAGAGGCCCCTAATTCTGCTTCCAATCTTCTGGGGCAAGAACCAAGGTGAAAAAAAGAGAGAAATATTCACAGGGGGAGATATTTCTCTGTAATCATAGGAGCTTTGCATAGAATGTAATTTTTGATATTGAAACTGCAAAACAATTGCCTTACATTTGTCTTGATTCTGATTGTATTTTTTACTGAAATATACATCAGATGTTTCCTCCACTGTAGTTCTTGCAAAAATAACAAGCTCTAAAGCTTGTCCAGTATGCTTCAGCAAACCAAGCAGTAACACTCACTGCACTGGACCATGACCATATGTACATGCAGGGCTGTCTTTTTATTTTCGATTCCCATGTTCAGACAGTGTCACAATGTCTTTGATACAAATGATTTCATTGACTTAATAGTTGATTGTATAGCACAGAAGTTTGCAATAGCCTGGGAGGTCATGTTTAATGACAGTGTTTTGCAGAGCCCAGGCAGTGCCTTGCACAGGCACAGCTATCCATGTGCTTTCAGCTGTGCCATAATGCTTTTCTTGCCCTAGATAGCCCATAGCCTGCTAAGTGGGAGAAACCTCAGGAGGGAGTGTCCACACAACCCACTGGGGACAGGGATCTTTCAGGCAGGTTCGTGGGTACTTTTGCATTGCTTTGTGCCACTGGAGCTGGTGGAGTTTTTACACATTGTTTTTCACCCCTTTTTTTTCATTCCTAGTGCTCAGATAACTCCAGCAGCTGCCACAGAAACAATCCTTATAACCTATCTTGATTCACAAAGAGGTGAATCTGCTTTGTCCAGGGGCCTACATATTCCAAATCTAATGTCTAATCTACTAAATCAGCTCCTTGGGTAGCCTATTATCATAGGAAAAAATAAGCGATTTAAGTGCTGATTTTTCATGCATTTCCTGCATTGAACTCTGTCTAGAACTTGACAGTACTCATTGGAGAAACACAGAAAGGAAATTTCTATAAGGCAGAGATGTTTGCTTATAACTGGAATAAAAATTATCTGTTTAAAACTGTGTTTAGTGTTTCATGCAAAAGAGTCTTAGAGAGTCAATTAGACATGCACAAACTAACGAACTGCAAAAAAAGGCTTTCCCTCCATTAAAGGCCTCTTTGTAATCATCAATATTCTTAAAAAGTGTAATGATTTCTTATCAGTGCTTGAATGAACCGTAAAACTACCTTTTGAAATATTGATATTTCCACAATTTTGAACACAAGGATGTTTTCCCTTCTATATAGAAGCTGACGGACCATTGACTTGTAGTATATTTTATTCCTGCTGGAGAACATACTGGATAATGCAAATAGGTGCTCACTTAGCAGCCTACATTTTTCCCCTAACAGGTGTATGAGGCGCCTTTGTTTCACATGCTTTAGCTTTTGATTTAAGGCTTAATCAAGGCATTCTCTGCATGGGGTGTTTTGTATGAATAAGAGTGATAGCAATCTTCATCTTTGAACCTGAAAGCAGACAATTTCACAAATGGTTCGTGTTCACATTTGTGAGGATGCTTTATCAACATCAGATCTCAGGGATGATCTTCATCTGGGCAAATCATGGCAGCTCAGTGAGTGTCAGTGAGCTGCAGTGATTTACACAGCCCTGTGTCTGGCCCTGCAGTACTCAGTATCACAAAGGAAAGCACAGACACAGGTGAGAACAGTGATACCTGTGTTATACTGAACTATCTTCTTCCACCAGGGATGATAAGTGCATTTGATTTCAGAACTAATGTCTACAGTTAAGTATCCAGTTAAAGAAAAATCAGTGGGACATTATTTTCTTCAGAAAATGCACTTCCATGATCTCTGAAACTGCAGAATGCCAGGCTGACTTCCCCAACTCCCATATCAGTCAGAAAGAAACACAGAGACAGCAGAAACTTATTATTTGTCAGACAGATTGATATCTATGGAATATAGTATTTCAATTTTTGCTTTTCAAAGTACTCATGTGTGGCTTGTTTAATGCCTTGTTATATTCTAGATGAGAAAACAATTTAAACATGCAAAATGTCAATAGAAAGCATTAAATGATTTGAGATTTCTTTTCAAAGAAAAAATTACTTTCGCCTTGGAAGAAAAGTAGAATTTGAACCCTCCAAGTCATGCTTACAGCAGATTTCTCCCTCTCCAGCCTGCTCTGCTAATGACACCAAGCTGTCTCCCTGTGTGTTCTGGGTTGTCTTTTGTTTGTTTTAAGGAAGAAGGCATAAGTAACATGTCCAATTACCAGAAATTCCTAAAAATTGAAGCAAATGAAATGAAGATCCAGGCAAAGAGCCGTCCCTCCTTGGGGCCTCCCAGTGGCACCCTGTGAATGCCCATGCCCTGGGGTTTCCAGCTTCCAGCTGGGTGTGCCTGCCCTGTGCCACATCCATGGGCTCCTGCAAGGTGCTGCTGCAGCTGTCTGCGGGGCCACCTGCAAAATGAGGAACCCAAAGGACTGGATTTAAAGTTACCTTTTCCTTTGTGTTAAGGCACAGACAAAGCTGTACCTCACTCCATGGTAAATCTCTTAGGGCTGCAGCAGAGTTTCTGTTGTTGCCACATTTGCTGAACTTGCCCTAATATTTAAAATGTGTTCGAGAAAAAACGCTGGTGCAGAAACACCTGTGTTTCTTTTCCCAGTCTGGACTAAGGAAATCTGCCAGTTGCCTAGAATACTCATTTAATTGTAGACATACCTTTATCTCTAGTCTGCCTTATAACTACATGACAGGAAAATGCAAATCCTTCACTGTGCTACAATTTAACAGCAGGACTCACTGAAGCCTTACAATATTTATTAGATCTTTTATTTATTGTCAGTTTCCTCCTTTTAAATATGGCATGGACACACACAGACACCTACATTGTATTTTACTTATATCGGTAGGTGTGGATCATTTTCCAAAACTAGTAAAAAGGATTTTAAAAGGTGTCTGTCATCTGCAAAGCTTTTTATTATCTAGTGTCAGCCACTGGAAATTATGTACAAACTAAAGCAAATGGAACAAAAGTTAATTATCTAGTACGGCTATTGTTATTATGTAGAGGAGCCAGCCCCTATTGATTAATGAGTCAGTGCTATGTTTGCTCACAGGAATATTAATATCTTGTGCACAAGAGAAGTCATTAAAATGAGCAAGGAAGACCTTGACTTTAAACTTAAAGTGCACATTGCTCTAGTTATGTGAATCATTTTGTCAGGTATAGCATCATGGTTATAAATTATTGAAACACGTAGTTATTGTAAAGATAGTTCACATGGCCTGTTTGAAATTAAACAAGTCGATACGCTTTTCCCATTATGTTCTTCACTGTTACAATTAGGGGACTTCAGGTGGACAAAAGAAGATTTAGGAGATAGGATAAGACTAGTGTGTGAGCCTTTGCCTCACCTAACCCCTCACAGCATGAGAAAATGGAATAATTCTGTGTCCATACTGAGCTGATGGAAAGTGTGGGATGGGTCAAGAGAGAACTCTCATAAAGTGACTGCAGAGCATTCCAGATGGCCCAAGGATAATTAGCAAGTAGGTATTAAGGTATATTTCAGAATCCAGATCCAACACATTCCCTCTTCAAATATTCCCAAAGCCACCAAATTATGCACTGAAAAACCTACATCGCTATTTTTTTGAAAATGTATGTTATGGCATTATGAATATAATAACACTTTACTGGAAATACAACTCTATCTTTTGCATCATGCTAAGACCTCAAGCTTAAAAAATCAAAATGGATCTACAGAGTTGAGGTCCATGATTCATTTACACTAATGCTATGTTACATCACTATAACAGAGCAGAAGGGCATTTAGGTGGAAGTATATTTTATTTTATCTAATTTACATGCTATTATCAAGAGCAAGCCAAAAGCAGTCCTGGCATAAATGAGAATTGGGTGTAATGTAATTTAAAAAGAGAAGCTCTCAAAAGAGAATATAATTTAGTTTTATTAATGTATAAGTAGAACTAGTAAAAAAGTGTAAAACTAAAATATTTGAAATATTAAGCAGTATTTTGGGGATTTTTTATAGGTATTATGTAAGAAGTTCCTGTTTCTATAAAATGCAGGCATAAGTTTGAATCTCCACATTGTGTTTCCTTAATGAATTACTCATGTACTTCATGGTGAGCATATGTTGGGGTCTTGCCAGAAAGTATTGATGCATCCAGAATTCAAGTATTGATGCATCCAGAATTCAAGCCCATCTTTGAAAAAATGGATCTGTGGTACCAAAACTGTATCATCTTTCCTGGGAGCCTCTACCAAACTCAGTGAGCACCAAACCTCTCACTTTCATCAACATAACTCATTTCTAGGACCAACTGTTACTTTATTTGGCTTGTTGTGACAGCAGAACAAGACACTAATCTCCATAAGTAGCTGATCAATAAGAAACTGTCCAGAGTATAAGAACAGAAACAGCCAGTGGTCTGGAAAACATAATTTACTTGGGAAGATTGAATGAGTGGTGTAATTTAACCCAGAGAAAGTAACTAAGAAGGTGTAACAGACTTCAACAAAAATGCAAAAATTTATGGGAAGAAAGGAGGAAATTATTATGCTGTGTGTTCAATTCATATAAATAATCTATTCTCAGGGGTGGATAGATCAAAGTGTAATCCATTTAAACTCTAGCAAGGAAAATGTCAATTAAGAATGCTTGGAGGTAGACTGCATGGTGAGGCTGAGGTGATTCATCCTCTGTTTCCTTTTGTGTTCCACTGTTTTAAAGCTTTTTCCACATGCTGGTCCTGCAACAGAAGATGAGAATGGGTTGTAGGAGGAATATAGGCTGTCTAGAGAGTTGCAAGGTGGAGGGAATTTGGCCTCTTCATCCACTTCCCTCTCTGTTCCGGCAACCTCTTTAGCAGGGCCTGAGGCAATGTACAACATTGCTCTTGCTGTGCCACAAGTCTGGATGTGGCTGACCCAGAGAGCCTTGCAGGATACAAGAATTCAGCAGGGAGACACACAGGGGAGAGCAGGAAGGGTTTTTATTAACTGGAACCTCAGCCAAATGTCAACAGAATTTTGGGTAAGGCAGCAAAGCTGCTTCTGGCCAAGAGAATACCTCTCAGTGCAAGAGAATTCCCAGCTGCAAACAGAGGGAAGTTGAGAACATCTCAAAATAAAAGTTACAGAAATCCTCTATAATGGAGCCTAAACCCAGAGTGCTTGTATTCCTTCTGTTCTGGATCATGGAGAGCTAGTGCTCCATCCCGAGTCCTGCTGTGACCAGCTGTGTGTGCACAGCACCCACGAGGATTCTGCTGCTCCAGGGCCCCAGGACAGGCATCAGGATGGGCTGGGCTGGCACTGACTTCACTGAAGGAGACAGGAGTCTCAGGAGACAAATTCTGCTCTTAATTAGTTTGGCCCACCTTACAGACCTCAATTTGTCCTAGCATTTCCCTGGCTGTTGATGAGCTACTATGCAAAGAATTGCAAAACAAATGTTTCAGTGCCACTCAGAATGCCATAAAAAATGACAGCTTCTCAGAGGACACCTTTAATATTCTTGAACTATACCACAGATACAATTTTGGAAATCTAATAAATAGACATTTTGGGTTGAATTAAGTCTGGCTTTAGCTTTTTTAGTCATGGGTGGATTTTTGTTCTCACTCTGCTATCTTGAAAGGAGTAAAAGAAATCAAAACAGACTTAGTTATTTCAATTAAACTTCTTATATTTTCGTGTATTTTTAAAAAATCTATCAAATTTGCACTGGAATGTTTTAAGGTTAATAGATTACCTCTGAACCCCAAGGAAATCAAGCTTCTTGTGCCTGCCTGTCATTTACTGGAGTGGTTACTTATCTGTCAATATTTCTTCCTGTTTTTTCAAGTCCCAGGCCTACTTGATCTTGTCCATTTGGCACTGCTGGAGGAATAACAAGTTTCTTCCCATCATGCACCTTTCTGGGATACATCATGACAGAGAAATCTCAAAGCCCAGGTCAATTATAACAGAAGATGTGTAGCACCTCTGCCCCCACAGCGTCTTCTGGGGATCCACTTGGCAAAATGATATAAAACTTGTTTCCAAGACTTCCCATGATCTGGCACTACTTAGAAGTAGTGACTGGCAAAGTGTAAGGAAATACCCATATGCACCTCAGCGCATCTCCCTCTGTTTGCCAAGGAGCCAAGAAACACCACGTGTGAGGAGGGGCCTGAGGCTGCAGAGTCCTCACTGAAAGGTAATTACTTTTTAATTAGAATCCATTGAATAAGAGATAGATACCTTCCACACTTTCTCCCACTGACGATTTTAATATTCCTCTGTCAGGCACTCTGAGCAGTGGCTGACAGTGAGTTACATGAAGTAATCCTGTAGCTGGTAGTGACTTACATAAAGTAACCAACTTAACCATTTGTCTTGGGTAAAATATGATCCCTGTCCTCCCTTTTTTCCATGGAGTCTGTCACTGGCGTGTTGATGTAGTGTTTGTTTACTCTCATTCCTGCAGGAGGAAATATCATAGTTCATGTATCAAATTACTGTAACCGACTGGAGCATTTCTATTTAAAATAAAGTATCGTGATATATTTTCATAGTGTCGTTGATATATTTTCAGGACTTCTAATTTTTACAAGTATATAATCTGAATATCATTTATCTAAGTGTGCAGTTGTAAAATCTGTGGTAATATCTGGTCTCATTATAAAAATCAGCACCTAAGAATGGACTAGAGTAACTAAATCTGAAGCTGACTGGATATTTGTGATATTTTGATAGAAATAAGAAAGAATTTCAGGTTTTTTTCTTTTTGCTGCAGGGCCTCTAAACACAATCTGACATGTGATATATTTTTGAAGTCAAAGTTAATAATTCTCTTTACATAAAAAATAAATACCCCCTATTGAATACACGCTCTAAAATTAGAATTGCATATTTCTAAGTAATATACCTAAGGAAAGTGATTTATTCTAATGCAATAATGGCATAGATTTACAAAGCTTGAGTGATACAATGTTTCTCGTTATGGTTGTAAAATATTTGTTGCCACTGTGGGATTTTCTAGATCATTATTTTAAAAAAGGAAAAACCTACTTTGACAGATGAACTGGGGCCATTCTGAGCAAATCACAGATACTTCATATAACAAGGCCTCCAAAGAGGGGAGCACAGACTTATTACTATGGCAACCCAGATCAAAACACTATTTTAGTGGAGAGTTTCCAGTTTTACAATGCAATGATGATTGTTTATAGTACTATTGAAACCAGATTCAGCAAAGGTTCAAGAAATGAGCTGACAAGAAGAAAATCATTATAGATAAACTGGGGATACGTGAATGACATATTGTGGAATCTGCTATTATTTGATCAAGTGATGAAATTGTGGCACAAACACAGAGAAATAATGGTACATGATACAGTCTGATGGACCCTATTTTGTTGGTTGTGCTATGTTGTGTATCTGGAAGATAATTACTGGTTTAATGCTGCAAAACAAAAAAGCAGATTTAATAATAGAAATTACTGAACTTACTGAAAAAACTATTAATTTTCCTAATAATTTACAACATTTAAATTTAAAAATGCTTTCATTCCCAAAACATTTAGTAACACCTACATAATAATAAACATCACCTACACCTGGTGGTGGGGTGCTTTTTTCTGAAAGTGCATCAGATGGCACATGGACTGGATAATGCATACTTAATCCTATTTCAGCTAATCAGTGCTTAAAAACTGTTAGTCCTACAGCAGTGAACCTCTTCAAACCTGTGTCATATCTGCAGCAACAGAACAAGCTGATTTTTTCCCTTTGTGCAGTAGCCTAGGAGCAGCTCTGGGCACCCTCCAGCTGCTTTCTGCCTTGTGCTGGCTGGCTCAGAGTTGGTTGTTAACCTCCTCCCATGCTGTAATGGTTCCATAGAGGAGCCACAGGAGTCTGGGGACAGTGATCTGTTTTCTGCTTAGGGTTATTTCTCAACACAAAAGCCATGGTGAGCTTACTTGTTCTGGCTTCTTTCCAACTTCATGTCACCCCTCACCCCAAGATCTTCAGCAAATCATGACCACCCTCACCAAACTTCTTGCTTGCCCCACTTCTCAACTTTATCACATTTATGCTCAAAATCCTGAGTTCACCTGTCCATGAGGGCAGCGGGGTAAAAGTCTCCACTCCCACAGCATGAACAGAGAAAACTCCTAGTGACTTCTTTAGGGGCTATAGAAGCTGCTCCTGTGCAGACAAAGAAGTTCACAGCCTGAGAAATAAAGCTGGAAAGAAGAAAGGCGAATGAAGCCTGATTGCAGCAAATTTTCTATACCTGATCATTCCTGAGCACGCGTCTGGCACAGGTGCTTCCCTCTGCAGGATGAAACTTGCTTCCTGCTTTGATGTTTCTCTTGGTGGGACTGTCTGAGGGGACAGCTCTGAGAACAGCAGGGCCCAGGACCTCCTGAGATGTGTCCTTACCTCTCCATCCCCAGAACAGTTTTCTTATGGGATCTTCAAGGTGAAAGTGTCTGTGAGCTCAGGGCAGTTTTATTCCCTGAAAGAAATAAGAGATTTATTTACAGAAGCCCTTAATCGTTGGACAGGAAATACAAAGTGGATGAAATGTTTTCAGAAGGATGATTTACTATGTAGTTTGTATATTATTGTGGATGGAGAGCCTTTAGCTCTTCATGGAAGTTTGAAGTAAAATTTTACCTTACATTTCATATATCAGATGATGCAGGGAAAGCATTTTCTGGTGTAGTCATACTTGGACCAGAATACAAAACACATCCTTTAGTAAACTATGAAGCTTTAAGTTGTTCAAACGACACTTATCCAGCAAATAATTTTGAACTTGGGAGCATTAGAGAGGTCACATTTTTACACGCCTGATCTGCTGCTGAACAATATTTTTTAGTCATTAAGTACACCCAGCCTTTTTTCAACACCAGATACTACGCCTCATCCTTGAATTATATTTTCCTGAGTTTATGATGACCATTTCAAGGAAAATTAAGCCACTCCATTAACATCTGAGACCAGTGCACCCTTCAAAAATTTAATCCAGTAGAGCAGTTGATGGCATTTATTGCTCTTCCCTAATGCACTTGTATTTTCTCTGCCATGTGAGGACTATTCAGACATCATCATACAGGTATCAGGAGTGTCTCAGATCCTAAGAGATGCTCTGCCTCCACCCCTGGAGCAATTATAATCTAATAGAGTTCCCAGAAAACAGATTGAGTCACCACATAAGGAAGTGGCTCCAGGATGTTCATACACTCTAGCCTTTTCCATCTAACCTCACAAACATCTGTCTGCAGCCAAGAAACAGCAACAAGGATGTCAACAGCTGTTCTGTTCAGCCAAGTACAGTGCTGATGTTAAAGTTTTCCGAGATCACTGATGTCCTACATTATTAATCAAGGGCCTTAGAAATAATTCTGCTGACAGACTACTTAAGAAATATATCTCCTGACTTCAAAGTATGGTCAGTTTCCTGTCACATAGCATGGAGCACGGATGAAGGCTGCAGGGCTGAGATTCAACTGGTGAGAACTGTGTTTGTCACTTGAAGGTCTTAAGAAGCATCCAACAGAAATGACTGAGGTAACCACAGGTCTCTCATTTTCCCTTGTATTTTTTTGGCACAGTTACATTTATTCTGGAGTGTCTCTATTAATGCAGATCTCCAGGATTCATGTAACAAAAGTAGCAAGGAACATTTCTTGCCTTTATTCATCCTTGCTTCCCAATACTAACTTCTGTTTATCAGGCTTACCTGGCTGCCCTGCACGGTGGATGCCCTGTGTGGCCAGTGGTAGACAACACCTGAAGAATATAATCACCTGTTTCCTCAATATCTCTGATCATGTTTCCAACACCGTTCTACAGAGGACACCAGAGAGATGGTTTCTATCTCCTGTGAGATTTCAGGGTGACTGAGATAACCAAGGCAGCAGAGACAACAATCTCCTCATTTAATAAAATGGTGTACACCAGCACAGACTCTTTTTTTTACCTTCAGCCCTATTCAATTGGACACTCTTGGTCTTCAAGCTCTCCATCAGGTCATTGTCTGAGGCCTCTGGTTGGTGTGGGATGGTGAAAATAACCTGAACCTGAATCTTTCAAAATCAGTCTAAAAAATTTGAGAATATGAAGTGAGTACATCATTTTGATATTAATTAGAAACAAACTTCAAGGGGAAAAAACTCCCCATCTAACAGCCCAGCGATGACCATTGCATGAAATGTCATCTGGGCAAAGCAGCAATAAGAAAATTTTGAATATAAGAATAAGTCCATGAGGGAGAAACAGAACAACCTGCTGGCTCAGAAATTTCTCTCTTCTCCTCTTGGTAATTTTCTTTCTCAGACTCTCAACAGCAACTTCTATCAGCTCCAATGTCTTTAGAATTTTGTCTCCAGTTCACAGGGCAAGTAAGATATTTGTTAAACAGCAGCTTCCTGATACAAAAAATCTCATAAATATGAAATGTAAAATGGCTCCTATACTTCAGAGAGGTGCCAAGTGATGATGTCTCTGTGAGGCACAACAGTGGCTCTGAGGAAGATTGTCTCCAAGGAAGAGCACAACAGAGCCAGGCTTGGGTGGGTTTCTGTTCTCCATCATTCACATATATATTAAGAAATAATTGCATAACCTGATCATCTCCATGCTTAGAAGTCAGCACAGCTTTATTCCTAACCAGATCCCCTGCCACAGCATAAATCCTCTCCATCTATCTCATCTATCAGCTTTGTGTAAGTGCTCCATCCAGTTCTCTGTACTGTTTTTATCAACAAGCACTGTCAGGTTAAAAAGTGGATAACTTACCTCCCCAAGCGATCTGAAGAATTCAGTGCCACAGAAACATGCTTAATGCTGGATAACCATCCACCTTTCCCAAGTGAATTTTTAATGGCTGTGGCTGCCTCACATAGTGTGCCGAGCAGAAGGAGCTGTGATTAAGCCCCACACTCCGTGATTTCCATCCAAAATTTTCCGCTCAGCGGTAACAAAATCTTATGTAGTTTTCACTAAACTCTCCTCCAATTTCCCACTGGCTTTTAGTATGTGCAGATAATTCAGAATAAAGCCCCTTGTCACAGTAATATGTATTCTAGCGTAGCACGGAGGAGCTGTTTCACCATGTAAAAGCCATATTGCCAAGCTGTATTATGCTTTACCTGTCACCATGCCAGGAAACATTTAACAAGGAAGGAAAACAAGGAGAGTGCATGTGTTGCCAGCTATTCAATATAGGCCATTTACTGTTAAACTGTGGAAAGGTGCTGGAGTTTAAATGCACCCCGGTTTTCTTCTGATACTGGTAGCAAAAAGCTGAAAGGTTTTGCACTGTTGACCCACTATTCAGTGCGGCTAATTTGGACCTGGACTGTCTCACTAGGTCTTTATGGTTCACTGGTCTTTTCTAAGCCTCAAGAGGGTTTTGGTTTGTTTGTTTGTTTTAAAAAGTTTATGCTTCAGAAAGTGAGCATTTGGCCAAGTAACCACCTTCTGTTTCTGTGAGAAAGCGTGGCTCAGACTGCTTGAGCCCAGCGATTGCAGGGACAAAGCCCAGTCTCATGCAGAAGCAAGGACAAGCTCTTAGGTACAAGGGGCTTGCCTTTGTAATGCCCCCATCACCCCGAGAGTCCAGAGCCCTGAGGCTCCCACTGGTGCTCCCCGTGCAAGAAGGGGTGCCTTTGAACAGTGCTGACACCCACCAGCAGAGGAAGCTGGAAAATGAGGGGTAGCCTACCCTTGCCTTTTAGGGGAAGCTGAAGTGTCACCCTTCAGTTCTGCTCCCTGCTGCAGGCACTGTCTGTGCCATCCACACGAAGCACCAGCTCGGTGATAGCCGCGGGTGCCGTGGGACATGTCCTCCCTTTAGGTAAGGGGGGAAAACAACAGCTGCAGTCCCAGCATCTGGGAAATCAAACTTTGTCTTCCTTTCTAGAAATTGGGGTGACTTTTATGGAGAGGATCAGATGTGCCTTCAGCACTGCCCTGCTCTGGACAGCTCGTGGCTTGCTGAAGGGCAGAGCTCTGCCTCCGAGTTCCTGCAGCAGGGAAGGGGACAGGCTCCCAGCTCAGCACTCAGCAAGCAGATCTGGTACAAAGCACCACCCAACAAATCTTAGTAAGTAGCCGTGTAGTTAAGCTGAGACATTATGGGTATGTGTAGTTTGTAGGACTCAATGCTTTTTTTGTTTTACTTGTTCAGTTTCTAAATGGTTGCTTTGGGCTGTTGTTGGAGCGGTAGCAGGTCGTTACAGTTTGCTTTTGGAGTAAAAATTCAGATCATGAACGCAGAGGAGTGAAAGAGCAACTCATAGAGAGGGCCAGGCTTTGTCCTGGAGCATGGAGCTGTGTGCCACGCTTCAAAATGTCCTGGAGCTTGGCACTGAAACCCGGAGAGAGCAATGACTGTTGCAAAAACGAGGTTGATGAGTGTTTTGCAACAACCTTGTTATAATGTGATCTACTGCGATCAGGTGTGTTATTCTGTCACTTGAGCACGTGTCACTGTAATACAGTTTGAATCCATGGCACAAGGGGATTGAGGCGCCCTCCATTTACAGTTGTTTCCATGTAGGAACCTTGAGCTACAGGGAGGAAAACCTGAGCTAGGCAAGATATTATGCTCTGAGCAAGACCCCGTGAGGACCTTGTAGTGCTTAAAATGTGGGAGAACATTGCAAGTGTAGCTACACAGCAACTCTGGGCCTCTCTGCAGAGACTTCACTGGGGACTGGGGGAGAGCAAGGCTGCTCTGAGCCTCACGGGCTGTGAGGGAAGATGGTGAGGCTGGTGTTGATGTACCTGGGCTTTTCCTTCCCCTGCTGCCCCTGTAAGGACATCACAAGCCACAGATCTGACTGATCCTCCCACTCGCCAAGTGCATTGAAAAGACAGTTTCAAAGTGGAAACAAAAGGCCTGATTAGATGCAATCAGCAGCTCCTTGTCTCCTTCCTCTCCCAAAATGGTGCTGCCTCACTGACCCTGACAGTCATTTTATTAGTCCCCTCTTGACTGGCCTCTAAGTCTCCCCACCTGGTGCTCCAGTGCTAATTGGTACAATTAGCCTCTCCCTCCCCGGGCTAATTGCTGAAGGCTGTCTCTCCATTCTCATGGGGACCAGAAGAAACTTGTACAAGAGGGGGATCTGCAACCACAGAGACACCGAGGGAAAATGGGGAGCTGGGATGGGCTGGTTTGCTGTTCTCCATTCCTCTCACGTTCGCTCACACAAAGCACATAACTCTTTCTCTGAACAACACATAACATTTCTCTGGTTCATACTACCAATAAAGTAACAGGCTCTGCAGCACCAGGGAGCTGGGCACAGATCTCTAGGGCCCTACGCGGCATTCGAGCATTTGGGCTGCTAATATGCACAAGGTAAAACTCCTTAGCTGTCTGCCCAAGGTCTTTGTAAGACACAGTTTATGCAAACACCTGTCTGGAGAATATTGTGGGAAGTTGCTCAGAGGCTTGCAGTAGTAGAAAAGTTAATATCCAGATTGTTTAAAAGGAGCTGGGAACAAAAGCCCTATTGGCTCTTCAAAAGAATAATGTGATCTCTATACAAAAAAAATACATGCTCTTGAAACTGCTACATGTTTAATATTAATACAAGTATTTGTTTGTGACTGTATTTGAAATGGCTTCAGATGGCAGGTTGTCCTCTGTTGTCCTCAGCAGATAGCTAAGGGAGCCGTGGTGAGAAGAATCTGATTAGAATTAGAAAACAGATTTATAAAAGAAAACATTGAAACTGTCTTTTCATAGTGGGACCTGACAGTATTTGATAATACCTTCACTTCTCTAAAAATACATTATTTAGGTCTTAGTAATTACATTACTGCTCATAAATAGCTTTCTCACTGCTTGTAACTGTGATGAGATTATGATGGTTGACTCTGAAACTGATCACTAGACCTGCAAGGACAAGTGCAGCGTCCCCAGCTCTCAGCAGTGGGCTCACAGCTGAGCCCTAAACTGAACTCTTGGGATGCAGGCAAGATCTGCACACAGATGCAAGGGTTTCTGCAGGGGTCTTGTCACTGTGTGCTTTTCTTGTGCAGAGGTGGTTGGGACCTCATGAAGTACAGTGAGCTGCCCTCAAACAGTGCACATGTGGGCTGCAAGGTGACAATGGTAGAGCAGGCCTGCCAACAGCAGAACTCACTTATTTTCTCTCAAGTGTAGGAAATATTTGTGCAGTGAAGTATCAGAGCCCAGATTTAAAGACAGCTCTACAGCCACACTCAGGGGGAAGGAGTAGATAAAAATCATCTTCTGATGGGTAAATCATGTATAAGCTATCCTCTCTTAAATCAGTAGGTGAGGATTGAGGGGTATGCTTAGGGACATAACTTTCCAAGTACATGGATCCAGACAAGGGCTGGGGACCTTTCCCCCATGCATGTGTGTAGCTTCTTCCATGCTAATGAGTCCAGCTAAGCAGAAGACCAGAGTCAGCTCAGTGAAAGATCAAGCTACACCTGGATGGCAGCAGAGCTGGTGCCATGTACTCAAAGGGCTTTTCCTGCATGAAAATTATATTGTGTTGGTTTGACCTACAGAATAACACCCTACCTAGCCAGGGAAAGGGAGGAGTGGAGAGGGAGCCCCTAACAGTTTGAACTTGTCAGTCTGGAGATCAAAACCCTGCACATGATGCCATATTAATAGGTACTCTATTCTCATGTGGATACTCAATGTATCACTTGCCAGGCAAATGAAGTGGTGTTTAAGGCAAAAACAGTGGGTTTGTTGGTTTAAAATCTAAAAAAATACCGCTGATTGTATACCTGTGTTCTGGTCAGAGAAACTAAAGAATTACAGAGAAAAGAGATAGCAGTGCAGTTGATTTAATGGACTGACCCTTAAAGAAAGAATACCTGCAGATGAGGTATTTGCTGTTGTTGAGACCACATATGTGAGTAGGCAGAAGCTAAAGCTTATGTCAAGCCTGATAACATGGCTGGTGTTTTCCAAGAGTTACTGCATTCTCCTAATGAAATGACCTCTATGAGATGAGACAGTGTTTATTTCAAGCTATATAATGTCTTGCACTACCCCAGCTTTTTCAGCCTTCTTCAGGTTTGACCTCAGTTTTTCAAGCTATGTTCATCTTGTAAAGCTATTCATATATCCAGGCATGGGGATGTACATCAAGATATAGTTTGTGTATAGACACTGACACTTAGAAAAACACCATCAAACCAGGAAAACATCTGCCATGAACAAAGGTTTAAGGAACTATTCTTATCTCATGAAGAAGATGGATGGATGATGCAGGGCACTTCACTGGATTTGCTGTGAACTTTACACTGTGCTGCTTGTGTGGGGAAAGCAATGCGGTGAGGGGGGCAGAGGTTGGCACAAACAACCTGGAGCAAGAGGGAGGTAGGTTGGGCCACAGAGGCACTCAGTGCCCTTGAGTAAGTGGCTTGACTTGCTCATTCCTTAGGGTGACCTTGGACAAGTCTCTTAAAGTCCTTTTCCTCAGTCAGCCCAGCTGGCAAATTTGTTTGGGGGTGAAGAAACACCAGAATGACACTGAAAAGCAGGCTGTGCCCCTGAATTGCCCTTTCCAGGGTAAACAAACCATACCCCAACATCCCCCCCAGCCCGCCATCGGGAGATTTCAGTGTCCTTTATGGAGCCCTGTGGAAAAGCCTGGATGCAACATAAACTACACAAATGGTACACTTGCATATTCAAATCTAATGCACTGTTTGTTCATCTCTCAAAACGTGTGTACAGTACTGATCACTGTATTATCTGTGTGCGTTCTGCTAATTAGCAATGCAAATATAGAAAGATTTCTTCTCCTTTCCTCCTTTTTCATAAGCAGGGGGGAAAAAAGCATTACTTTTTGTTCTCTGGTACCTTTTCCTTCATTAAAAAAAAAAAGGCAAGCTAGATATAATAAACCAGTGTATTCACATCTGTTGAAAAGATAATATTATAAGTGTGAAAGATGGTTTTCCTGAGAAAGGACAGTTTTATTCATTGGCTAACAGAAAGCATTACTTTTACAGTTCAGGGTAGAAGCTGCTATAATTCTGGTCGTATTGTTTCTTCTGGCAGGGAATAAACTCTCTCTCATTTTTTATACCTAGAGGTGAGTTTTTACTCTTTCTCTTTGAATTATACTGGTGGTCATCAGAGTGGTGGTGGAACAAGAGTGTGATGTTGCTGGAGTACTTCAGATGTAGTTGCTCAAAGCACTGCCACTATAATTCAAAGTGAAGAGAGTCAAACTTGCAGCAGGCGCTCCAAAATGGAGGACACTGAGGTCTTTGTTTACTGTCCTCGTCCTCCTTCCCTTTGGGCAAGAGCCAGCGTGTGACATCTGCGCTGCTCGGTACACGGAGCTGCAGCCAACTGCACACCGCTGCCACCGCCGCTGCCACCGCCGCTGCCACCAACGCGGGGACACCGGCGCGGGGACACGACAGCGCTGGGCAGGACGGGCCCTGCCAGCTGGGGACACACAGTCACTGCCCACTGCAGGGGGCAGGGACTGCTTCCTGCTGCTCAGGGGCTCTTCTCAGCACCTGTGGGCTGATTCAGGAAATAAAGATTGGAAGTCACCTGTTCTAGACAGAGTTGCACACCTGTGATCAGCACTGCTTCGCTATGAAGAACTAGTTGGGGTGAAAGGAAAATCTGATTGTGTTTCCATGCTTTTTTCATCCCTGACCTCATGTTTTGCACTTTCTACAAAATATTTAAGCAGGATTGTCTTTTTATAAACCTTACCATGTCACAAAATTGTGCTTTGTCTATATGCCTAGCAGGATGTATATTTTTATGTAATGTATGTGGGTCAAAATCATGGACATCAAAATCCTGGGTCTTCAAGAGCATTTGTGATGCTGTCATTTGCAGCTCCCCTTTCTGTTTCTTCCAAGAAGGGATTCTGAAGTGAGTCGTATGATTTTTTGTGACCCTTCCCAAATATATCATTGTTCCTCAAAGTTACTCAATCCTTTTCGTTTATTCAACGGATAGAGTGGATGCTCTCTCCATGGAGCTGCATGCATGCATTTGGCACAGGCATATCCTAGCACATAAAAACAGTGACCTGGGCAGGTACAGAGCTCTTTTGAACAGCTGAGCACACACCTACTAATTTTCTTGAACTGAAACCAGATCCCATCACTGGCCTAAGCCGTGCAACACCTGAGTGGAGCCAGGAAAAGTGCTCCTCTGCTTTATCCTTCACGTGGCTCCTGTCTGACCAGGGAACAACACCAGTTCTGTCCAAACTCTGTAGACAAGTCTGTTCCTATCTTAAGAGAACAACCTCTCTGGGCACATATCAATATGCCCTTAGCAGCATATGTGCATATGCAGAACTTCGTTGCAGTCAGATGTTCCTGTTTTGGTTTTTTTAAGGCACTTTTTAAGGTGGAAAAATGTAAACTTTTTTTAAGGATTATCTGAATCTCTCTGTAATTTATGGCAGCACCTTGAAACCGGAGGAAATTGCATCACATCCCCATGAAAAAAAACAACCTAGCGGAAAGAGTGAGATTAGACATAAACTTGCAAGCTCTGCTTGTAAGCAGAGCAACAATACATGAACATACTGTTCTTCTGCTGCTACTCTGGAGAAAGAATGAGGGTAAAACGTGTGAGAGAGCCACAGTTAAATTACTCACTATTAGCCCCTACAGTGTGCTTCCAACCTGCGTTGATATATATGTACAGAGAGAGAGAGAATGTCACAGTTAAATTTTTTTTACTAGTATAATGAGGAAAGAGACCAACAGAAGAAGTTCCCTTGGCTAATTTTCTAGCCAGCAGCCACTGCAATGTTCCCACTAGGAGAGACTGAAGAAGTGAGAGAGTGATATAATAAATAATGACTGGCTCTGCTGGTAAGGAGAAATTATCACTGTGCTTGGGGGATCTAAGTATGTGCTCACCCAAGATACAGGGAGGGGGAGGGGGCCAGGAGCACTCTGTCGTGTCTTGAGAACAACATTCAGCGATGTTTGAATTTTAAAGGATTTCAGCCACTGCTTTGTCTGCTAAAACAGGGATAGGAACAGCTGGATGGAGGGGTTCTGAATGAGATGAATTAAAAGATGTCAAAGGAGTTTCCAGTCTAAGCTCTTTTTCTAAATCTCCTCCCTAAAACAGAGGTGTAAAGCAAGGATGGGTTCACAGGCAGGCTCCAGGGTGTGAAGTCCCGCCGATCCCCCGGGAAACACAGTGCTGTGCCATGGGAGATCATGCCCTTAGACCATGAGAGATCGTGCCCTTGGTGGGCTCCTCGCCCTCTGGCCCGAGGCTGAGCAGGCTTGGGCCACAGAGGAGTTCCCTCTCGAGGAGATGCGAGCAGAGGCTGAGGAGGCTGCGTGCAGCTTGGGATCTCACCACAGCCACGGCTAAGGTGCACTGCTGGGATCCATGAGCAGTTCTTGTGGGAAATGGCACTGAAATGGTGCTGCTCTGGCTGTAATGCTTCCTCAGGCAAAAAAATTAGCTTCCTATTTTACAATCTGAGAGGCTTTTTTTCTTTAGCATAGATTAAAAAGGAGACCAAACCAAGGAAAAGTCATATTGGTAAGATGAGCAGTGTGTGCTTGTGCCTCTGTGCTTGTATTCAAAGCCCTGTCTTGCAATGTGGCACTTGCCCCTGCAGGCAGGCACAGTCCTGAAACAAAAAGGTGCAGTTCAGAGAAAAGGTCTCTTAAAGGAAAGAAAATAAGTGTTCTGGCTCAGGCAGACACCAGTTATTGGGCCTGGTGCAGGGCAGTTGGGTACGGTGTGATGGGCTGAGATACAGATGTCAGTTCACATGGTCAAACAGTTCTGCCTACCCTTAGGTTCTATTAATTAAACTACATAGAACAAGTCATAGCAGTTGGGTTTGCTAAAATCTCTTGACCTTCAACGGTAAGATTAGCTATTCTTGTGAGATTTGTGTTATTTTAGAGAAAAAAAGAAAACAACAACAACAACAACAACAACAAAAGAAAAATAAAAAACTCCTTAGAAAGGCTTGGAGAATTTTGCAGACATCTAACCTGAATTAGATTCCAGGCTCAAGCTTGAATTGCAGACCTTAGCTTAAACCCCTTAGCTAAACAGGGCCTCCTTTCCCATTTCCAAAAATAGTATGCTACTTTCTACCTTTGTCATATGTGCTGTTTCATATACAGAAATAAATAATCTGGGATTTACTATGATTTAGATAATTTAAATGGAAGCAACTTTCACCTATAGAGTTGAATATTTCCTTCCAACCATCTCAAATGAAAAGCTTCTTTTTTTTTTTTTTTTTGCTCCAGCATCATGAAAATCTGCATGGTGAGATGCATTTCTCACCACATGCCGACTGCAAATTGTATTTGAAATGGAAAGTATCAATTAAATCAGCCTTTCTGAACTGCCTGGTGACAGCTGCCATGCTGCTGAATGTTGACGACACTTGTAATATCAACAGATTTGGGCCCTTGCACTGGAGAATATGAAACACTTTCTAGTCATTTAAATACAGGTTTAGCAAGCAGATTAAGATCATCATTTCCATCACTAAGGATGAAAATATTCGCCGGGAAAGCCTTTTCTTCATGAGCACACTCAGCAGCATTGACTCTGGTGCTGGTTTTGTTCCATGGCTTCTGAATCCTGCACAAGCTCGTGGGGGGCACAGTGAGGTTGGTACATGGGGTCAGTGGCAGACTGGGCTGACTGCTCAGATAACCAAAACTGCCCTGGGAATGCACAGATTTGAGGGTCTTGAGATAGATAAGGGAGCCCCTCAGCTGGTCCAGTCAAGAATCTTGCCCTGGCTTGGGGGACAGGTCTGCTCCTCACCCACTTATCCCCAGCACAACAGGAAGCAAAGCTGGACATATGGAGAATTTTAATATCATCCACAACTAAGCCAGTTTGCTTTACAAAACAGCCATTTGCTTAAGCTAGTTATTCTTTGGAATGAATGTCGGGTTTGAGTGAAGCTGCCTTTTTTTCCAGGTAGCAGTTCCTGAGCTGAAGTGGAAGATGGCAGATACGCTAGGGGAGAGAATTCCGCTGGGATCCTCAGCATCCCTGCTAGACAGTGTGCCCGTGGAGCTGTTGTGCAGTTGGGTTTTTGCCCTGTGGGTTTCTCTATTTTGTTAAGTTTATAAAATCTGGTATTTATTGCAAATAGAAATATTTACTTTCTTTAAATTCTTTAAAACCTGGAAGCAAGTAGAGGCATCTCTGTTTTCAGAGAAGCTGCAAGCTGCAGTGGAGAAGAGATGTTGTTAGAATGTATGGGAGATGGAAAAACAAGTAATTTAGCAGAACCAGAATTTCTTTGCCATTCTAGCATGAGAAAAAATCCCATGCAGACATGATACACAGTCTGGTGTGCCTATGCCAACCCAGAATGTGAGCAATCCAGCTCCTACAAAGTCTTGTGGAAAACATGGCCTGGGTATTGCTTTTGTGAATAGCAGATGCACTGCATTTTTCATATGAGCAGTGTGCCTAATCATGTATAGTGTACAGTACTTAGGTTAACAATATAAACTAGACCCTGAGAAATATAGCTATTGTAATCTTTTCATTATTTATCCATTTTAATCTCTATTAGGAGAATATGTATAATTTATTTTTTATTTCTGCAATGAATAATATAACTAAGATCTCTTTATACTTTTTATTTGAAAATTCTGTTTTAAAGCACTCAGTTGGATAACATTCACTATATTTTCCTTTTTTTGATAATAAAAGTGAAAATAATATGCTAAGCTTTTGTAGTGCAATGCATATTAAAATGCCCTTAATGCAGTGATGTGCCTGGCACTCCAGAGATTTGAGAACTGCTTTAGCTGTGCACTGAGACCTTGGAGTTGTATGGCCTAGCACCAAAGACCTGAATATTCATGCTAAATGGTTGGATTTCTGTGCTTTTAAAATCTTGTTTTAAATTTCTTCTTCTCTTCGATCCTATTCCGATTTCCCCACCTTAAAACTGTTGCTGTCAACATCAGAATTGCTCTTTTTGCCAACAGTTTAAATGATGACTGGGCAGGGACCTTAATGCTGCAACCTGGAATAGGCAAAACCGCAGGTAGGAAAGGGGTAGGTAAGAGATTTTCTGGTCAGAGAAATGTGTTCCAGAAACCAAGGCTTCTGCAAGAATGTTCCTTGGTAGGGTTGAGCCCCTCGTTCAGGCTGTGGAGAGCTTCCCAAAATGTCCAATGTTCAGGGATTTTCTCCAAAGTGAGGCTGAAAGAGTCTGGATGCCTATGGCCTTCAAAAAAACAACTCCTGCTCAAAGATGCAAATTGCTAATTATTATTAATCATAGTCTGAGAGTCTCCTAAAAAATCCCAATGTATTTTGGGGAAAAAATAAAAAGAGCTGCCTCCATCAGCTTCCTTTCTTAAAGAGAAGGGAGTCAAGGGCCAAGACAGAAAGACAGGGACAGAAAAATGTCACCCAAGTGTCAGTTGTGACAGACATATTTCTTGAGAGGCCTCCTGCCAGCCTGTGCTGAAATCCTGGCTGCCATGGAGGAGACAGCTCCCTATGCTGCCATCAACCTGCATCCTTCAGGAGAGATTGGCTCTGATTTTGGGGGACCAGTCTCAATTCCCCACAAGAGATGGCAAGCAAAAACTCTGCCCCAAATCTTGTCCTTGAGAGTCCCTCCCCTCTTCTAATAGTTGCTGTTGCTATCACAGGTATTTGCCCCTCTAGAAAAACAGAGGTAAATAAAAGGAGTGGGAAAATTCTGGTCCTTTGGGGTTTATTTACTAAATTAAAGTACAACCCATTAAATGAGTCTTGTTGGTCTAGAGACATGTGATTGCCAAATTAAATTGGTATACAGTAAGGTTAGCTTCTTTCAAAATTCCCTGCATAGGGAACAGCATTGGACCATCTTAATTCAGGATTAAAATTGTTCAAGAGGTACCAGTTTAACTCCTCTGGGGTGTCCCTGCTGCCCTCCCTCCCCTGCAATTGGAAGCAGCAGCATCTGCAGTAATGGAGATCAGCTGTGTTGTCTAAGCAAAAGCCAAGATATCTGGACACCAAAAAAACAGCCCTTCTCACTCCCTGCCTCATGGAAGGAAAGCCATTGTGCCCATAGATGTAGGGCCCCAGGGTGGTTTTAAATTAGCTGAAGACGCCTGCATGAAGTTTGACTGCAAGAACAGTGTGGTAAAACACATATTACCACTTTCCTACATTATTGTTAATCACTATTTTCTAGAACAGTTAAACTGCCATCCCCTTCCAGAGAATAATTACTGCTATTTAATTGTATTTATAATTTAGTATACACCTGAAAAATATGCTATAAAATATCAGGGGGGTTCCCTTTAATACTGGTGTTCCATTTACAAACTGTCACATTTATAATGCGTCTTTAATCTTCTGTGGTCTGCTAGAATTTTATATTAAAGTCTGCTTTGTGCTTTAAATATTAAAGATTCTGCAGTACTTCAAAAGGTGATAATGCCTGATGCTCTGGTGGTGCTTAAATCTCAACAGCTAAATATATTGAGGAATGTTCGGTGGCCCTGGCTTAATTAAACATGTATGTGTATTTTCAAATGCAATCTTTTTCTGCTTGTTAGGTTTTTGACAAACCTCCAAACAGGTCCAGGTGGAACAAAGCATGTAAACAAGCTTGTGAATGCAAGCTTAAAACACTCAAATTAGCACCTTCTTACAATTAATATGCAAACCCTGGGATCTCTGTTATTGATAATGCCATTTAATATTATTCGCAGCTGAGCTTTATATTCTAGCCTTTTAATTTTTCTAAGCTGTGTCCACTTTAATTATGTGAAAATGTACTGTTAGAGACAAGTCATCCAATGAGACCCTATTTACTATGAGCAACTTACTCTACCCTGTGTAACACAGTATAAATTACAAGGCTGTGGGAGCATTTCAGTACAGCGTTTGCTTTACAGTGTTTAATGGTCTAATTTAGCACGTACGACTAAACCTGGAGCCATCGAGGTACTCACACAGGTTAACACACAGTCTTTTTATTGTTTTCATTGCTGGTTCCCCACCCCCTGTGGGTTAATAAATTCACTTATTGCATCTTCTCCCAGATTGGATTGCAAGTGCTATAGGGGAGCCAAACTCTCTCTGGTAGGAAGAGACATGATAGCCACTGGTGAGGCTCTGCTCAGAGCCAGGGAAGGATGGGAGCCCCTCTCAGCACCCCGATACATTTATTAGGAACAGACATTTTTTATGGAGATAAAATTGCTTTGACTGCAGCGTCTTCTCTTGCAGGTTTCTAGAAACAGAAGAATATTTCAGAAGGATTTTTTTCTTTCCAAAATAACAGGACAGCAAAGCATGACAGCCCCAAAACATGCAGAGATTGTGCCCTCTGGCTGGTCCATTCATACAGCCACTTTCCCTGGCAGTCGTGTTGGTCTGACTACCCTTGCCCAGTTAATTGGTGCAGTCACAGACTCTGTGTGTAGTTAAGGTCTTGTGTTAATGACATGCTGTTTCGCCTGCCTTAAAATAAGTACATATCCAAACAACCTGATCTGCTGTTTCTTTTTAAATTTTGCACTTTAAACTATAGGCTTTCTAATAAAGTGTTTAGTATTTTTAAAAAGACAAAGAGACAAACGTATGAACACAGACATATTAAGGCATAGGCATATGATTTGATGCATATATCAACAAACCAAATAGCTCTGCGCGTATGTGGGAACATTGCCTTCCAGCTCTGGACAAATAGAGGCTGGCCGTCATTCAAACAGGGAAGGAAACATTTCATACATGAAGAGATATGGAGAATTATTTCATTTGTTTTGGTGCCAATATGCAGCAATTGTCCAAATGCATTTGAAATATGATGAAAATATCTATGCATGCACCAGAGAAATGTTCTTTTATTCTTCTGTAATAGGTAAGGCGATGGCAGAAACTGGGGAAGCTAAAATAGATCTGCTGCAGTTTTACAGGTGAGGCAATGTTAGCAGAAAATGACAAGCAGGCTACAGTTATTATAATACCCAGGGCAAATCAGCAAGCATGCACTGTGATAGACAAATCTAAATTAATCATAGCAAAGGTGGTGTGGCATGTTAATGTAAACTTACTCTACTGTAAGAATGTTGTAAAATAGGTGAAATACCAGTCATCATATGTGACTAACAAAATGTTTTTTCTAAAAAATACAAATACAAGCTGGACTACTGCAGCTGCCTATTTTTAAGAGAACTAACTTTTAAATTTTTTATTTTAGCAACACCCGAAAAGCCTAGAGATTGCTTTTGGCAAACATAGGACTATTATAATTTTCAATCTCTCAATAAAGCACCTTGAGAAATCAACCTCCTCATTTTATCTTACATTTTAATGATCTTCTTTTCAGACAGAAGGGGACTGGTTTGCTAGTTGTCATTAAGTCCTTATGAGTGAAAACTGTTTGTTTCCCTGCAGAATTCAGCATGTTTTCTCAGCCTGTAACTATCACCTATAATTAAAATGTCGTCCTAACAACATCAAGGTGCAGAGAGTAAAAGAGTCAGTTCACCTCTGGAACTGCACGCTTTGTGGAGCTCCACAGCCCCTCAGAAATGGAAGCTCGGAGAAACTGTCTCTGTGATCTTTAATGGATTTTTAAAGATGACAAGAAAGGAAATGGGAAACTAAAGGCATGGAAGACATAAATTCCCTAAAGGTGCATTCTGAAGTAAATCAGAGCAACTGAAAAAGTGAATTCTTTGAGCCCTGGGATATCTCCCAGGTTTTTCAGCTGGACACTTACAGCTCGTCGGGTCCCTGAACACCTCTGCTCTGGGCATGCTTTGACACAGTGAGTCACAGAAAGATGAACAACATCACCTGAAGTGCTGTTTGAGGGGCAGAAAATTGCTCCCATTGCACACTGCTGCCTTTACTCTAAATCACATGACTTATTACAACCTTCCTCCTATAAAAGAAGTGCCATTTAGGTATGTTAACTTCTCCAGCTGCAATAAGCATCCTTCTCTCCTTATTTCCACAACAGTTAAATGCAGTCAAAGAAAGAGGTGAAGATCAGGTTTTATAAAATCAAACTTGAATTGTTCTCAGGGCTACAGCTGCATGAAGGCTAAATAACAACGGGCAAGAGCAAGAAGCTTAAAAAAGCTCTGTTACCAAATAATGTTATTTAGATATGTCTGTTTCTATAAACTGGTAGGGGAAAGAAGAAAATCAGTTTGCCTTCCAAAGATATCTGACTACAGCTGTGCTTTGTAGTTCTCAGTGACTAATACAGGCTGGGGCTGAGCACCGTCAAACCCTCTGGAAGAAGACTCTATTTTTAGGCAGTTTCATTTATTTATTCAATTTATGAGATCATGTAATGTGTATTCATCAATCAAATAGAATTTGAATCTAGGGTTTACAGGCAAAGTTACAGTCTCAGTCTCATGTCTTAGTAATGAAAATATTTTAGTGTATGAACAAACACATGGACTGTATATATTTGAGTGGGAAGGAGGGTTGTGCACTGAGGACTCAGCCCTGCTCCCGAGGCTTTGTTCAGCATGAAGGACCCAATACACTGTGTTATGTTGGGGAACTAACAGGACCCAAATCTGTCAGAACAGCCACCAGTGTCTGTGTGGGTGTTGTCATCCTGCTCACATCACACCAGAGCTTTATGCTGAAATATTGGAGGGATTACTGCATTATAGTACTTAATTATTTGGAGTCTTCTGGATGTTCATTTTTACTAAAAAAAAAAAAAAAAAAAAGTCCATTTTAAGATTTGACCTCTTACCTCCAATTTGTCTGCAATCTACTGGTGATCAATTTGATTACCCGTGGTTCATGAATTCCAGGAGCACTTTGGAGAAACTATAACTGCTATCTTTCATATTTTCTATATGCAACACATATATTGCATTTATCTCTCCCTCAGAAATAAAGAAAAAAGCCTTCTATAGAGTGAAAAGAGGGATATTGGTAAAGATGGTGGTGAGTACTGCAGAAGGTAGCATTCTGCTAATATTTATACAGGAGCAGTACCTGTAGACTACTCTGTTTGGAAGGGGTTATTCTGGCTTTCTTGTCTGGTATGGATGGTCCATGGAAAATGTTACTCTTTTCAGCCAGTCACATTATTCAACTACCATAAATAATACCAGTCAGATATGAGAAAAGGAAACATTTTCTGTTTCCATGCTCTCCAGCATTGTGCTTCATTGATTCTTCTTTCAAGTGTGAGCTAAAGCACTCAAGGAAGATTACTTACTCAAAACTATTAGTGTAATAAACCTAATTTTGTGGCCTGGAAATCAGTTGCAAGATTCACGTACCAGCATAATTCCTTCAACATTTCAGTAAAATTTGTTTGGGGAAGGACAAGTCAGGAGTTTCAAAAATAGGCTTCATTACCAGTGCGCAGCACAGTGGTGTGAGAGGATGGAGGAAGCTGCTGAAGGACAGGAATTCAGTGTTTGCTTAGGCTGAAGGCAAGACATGGAATTGCAGCTGAGTCCTTTGGCAACAGGCACAGCAGCATCCTTCCCCAACAGGGAAAGGAGGAATGCAAAGCACAGAATAATTCTGGGTGCAGGGCAATAAAACCCATCACTCCACAGGTGAGGCTGCCTACAAGTCCATCTCCCTGTATGAGCTCTGCTTGAGCAAAGGGTGTGAGATCAGCCCTTAATCTGAGCACCTCCCTGCTGCAGTAGGGTTTGGGTTTATCAGCTCTCTAGCATTAGAGCCCTATCCATTAATGAGCGTATCTGGAGACTCTAAGGAGGAAGAAGGGAGAGGGATATGATCACACACGACCTGATACTGCACATGGGGAATGGCAACAATCATAGTGAGAATTCAGGGTAGCTGTCCTAAGAATTCGTCTTAAATCGCTCACAGCTCTCTTCTCTTTTTTTCCCTTTTCCCTTGTACTACCAGCCACTTTTCCATGTATCTCTCTGCCTTTTTGCTTTCTGATGCCATTTTCTCACAAAATAAGTGCCCCAAACCAACCTTTATTTCTGTCAATCTTTGTTGGCACCTCTATGTTTAAAGCACCCACTTGTAAGCAATTCATACCCATACATCGGGTAATCGCTTTTAAACAGAATTAAAAAGAAACATATTGTGGCATCGTATCAGGCTGTTTTCTCAAATGTTATAATTTTCAGACTCCAATGCACTTTCTTCTGGTGAAATGTTCCTCATATCTCTCTCATACTGATTTATTGGATTGTTGCTTGTTTTTCGGAGGGGGGGATTATTTTGGTCATTTTTAGTGGAGTGCTTTTGCCTCCAATCAGTAATATGTTTTTAGAGCTTCAAAACACTCCAGGATTCACAAGTTGTAAATGTCTCCGATTCTTGATTTCTTTTAAGTGCCTGCTACATTGGAGAAAAGGTAATAGCAATTCCAGAACTGTAGGAAAGAGAAATCTTGCCATGTTATCAGCCAGCTGCTGCCTTTTCTACTGATAGCACTTAATTGCATTTACAATTTCCTCAGATTTCCAACTATTTCTGTCAGATTTGCTTTTAACTCACTACAGATTGTGTGCATTGACTGTGCAACAACCTCACTCAGAGCTGAAATATTTAATCACTACCCGTGGATAAATGTTTTCATACTTTATGCTACGTTGTTTAGAAGTGAGGCATATATAAGGAACAAAAAATCTGTCAGTATGCATTTTCTATTGGAATGTTGCATAGGTTTTTAATTGGAAAATAGGCTTTTAAAGGTAATCATAGCTGAAGACTAGAGTTAGGAAGTGAAGCATATTTTTGCGTGATTTTTCTTCTTAACATAATGAACCTTTTTGTGTCTGTCATGGAAAACATGGAAATTTCATTCTCTTCTCTGTAACTATCTTCACTTAAATGTTTTAGGTTCAGTTGCTTTGAATGGTTTGCAAGTAACCTAAAGGGCTGTGTTAATATTAGCCTGCAGTGAGCACATACTGGCACTTTGTTGCTGTTTGGAGAAATGACCGGTTTACTTGGTTATATTGACAGCTCTACTGTAAAATTTGCTGGCATTAAAGGTCAAAAAGACCCAGTTTTTCCTCCAGTTGCTCCTATCCAAAAGAGAATAAATCTCAGAGCAGAATCACTTCTCTGACAATAATTTATGAATTATGCACTGACTGTGTTTGAATTGAGAAAGGCTTTCATATCCTTTCCATTAGCTCAGATTAAGTTTTCATATAGATGCTGGGAAGCATGCTAGCAATATCCTTAGCTCATTTTTATGAAAATTTTATCAGTGCTTTTTTCTGTACTACACTCCAATTGGGATGTCTCAGAATCTAAAGCTCAGCTTTGGACATGAACTTCTCTCAACCTGGCTGGCTGCTGCTCTAAAGGTTTCAATATTTTATGGGCTCTGGCTAACTCAGCCGTGAGATTCAAGCTGCAGAGATTTAACTCTAATGTAAAATCATGAACGGATGAAAACTGGGATGTCATAAGTAATACATCTACAAGAGCAGGATGCAGTTACCATTTTTAAAAGGTTTTTAAAAAGAAAACAGCATTCTCTACTCCCTCTTTGTATCCTAAAATGAAAAGCCTCTGAGCTATTGTACTAATACATAACCATCTTTTCTTGCCTGCTTTTCTTCAATTGCTGCTTAATTGTTGTGGGTTTTTTCCTTCAGGTCCACCATCAACAAGAAAGCCCCTAATGTCAGCTTCCTAGAGAAATGGGCATCACATCGCTTAATGTTTATAGGCCAAATCCATTCCTTAGCATCTTCCCTTTTTGTCTCAAAACTGATTTAAAACATTTGGAAAATCTGTCTATTCAGCTGGAGTGTTCTGGTGCATTCTTTCCTAGAAACAGTGGGGTCAGATGCGATCTGTCTGATGGACTTTTTTGCTGCAATCTATAGCCGTTTCCCTTGAGTCCTGCCGAGTCTGGCAAAGCAGCACAGCCCTATAATGGCCCCAATGACAATATGTTCTTTGTGTGAAAGAATCCAGGGGGAAGTGCTGGAAGGTGCTCTGGTCAGTAAAAAAATAGTTTTAGTGCTTGCTTATTTTTATCATTATGTACGTTGCCTCCACTGGAAATATTTTCTTGACAGTAAATAAGCGTCACCATAAAACATTTAACAAGCATGAAGAGAACAAATACAGAGTCCTTTTCATCTTAAAAGGCTTTAGTTGTTAATGTCTGTTATTAGCACGTTTCATTTGAGAGGGCATAAAAGAGGGACTGTATCTTGCGTATTTTTGGACTCACAGTCAAGAGTTTAATCTGTTCACAAATGTAAGTCCCTTATGTGTAATGACAGAAAGATTTCTCTCCCTCTTTAAAAATGTGACCTAGTCCAAAACTCTGTTAGGACAATTCTAAGACCAAGCTCTGTAGCTGCATTTTGGCAGGGCTGTCTGGCATAAAACATAGGTAGAATTAGAGAAGCCCCTCTGTAGAAATTACTTCATCTGCTCCCATAATTTGTGCCCATCTCTGCCTTCCCTAGGATGCTGGTCCAGTGTGCAAGTCTCACCTTTGTTTTTCCTGGGTGCCAGCAGCACCTGCTCACCCTGTTAACTGCAAATCCCACTCTGCTCCTTCAGCTTTGTACGCTATTCATTAACAGCTATAAATATTCAGAATCAGAAACATCCCAGTCCGGTATCAACACTGCATGAGGCAAAACACAACTGTGTTGCTCTGCTGTATAGGCTCACAGTACACAGCTTAGCATTAAGGCCTCCATCACCTCTCCTTAAGCACTTGCAATTAACAAATAATTTTAGGTACACAGGACTTGGACAGGTAAACAGGTACCTCTTTTTTTTTCTTTTTTTTTTTTAATTTCCAGTCATTTGCCTGATCATAACCACGCTATAGTGCTGTCACAAAAATGTGTCCTCTGCAGTGAGGGGGTACCAGCCTACTGTGGTGGAAGGAAGAAGACATTTAAAAAGGTCAGTAACAGACCAGGTTTTACACTTTAACTTCAATTACGCACACCCAGGCAAGGCAAAACATTTATCTGGGCTGACATCACCTCTCTGAGCTTCCCCTTGGCCAGGGCCATTATCTGGGCCAGGCCTTACCATGCAGTCACAGAGCATGGCCAAGAACTGCTGGTAGAGCACCCGCCCAGTCAGAGCCCCCGAGCTGTCCCCGGCGAGTCCCCAGCAGCTCAGCACTGGCACAGGGCATCCCCTGCAGCAGCACCGAAGCTAAACCTCCACTGGTGATTTCAATCAGTCCCCCGACTGATTCCAAAGCAATGGCCCCACAGGGGTGAGCAGATTTACCAGCTGTCCAGCTTCTCTGGTGATTGATCTCTGAATGTTCGATGTGTGATTTGCTTTTGCTCCCTTTCAGCTGTGAGGCCATTTGCATTAGTGCTGTCTTCTGCCCAGTCTTCTCTCTTGGCTGGCTCTTCTCTCTGTGCTCCTTTTCTGTATTGCAGGTCTGCAATATCCCCACCCCGGCCTTCTTTCTGTTTCAGGTGGGAGTGGGGGAACTGAAAACAGCCTAAAAGGAAGAGTTCTGCAGTTTGATTACTTTTACTAGATTTTTTTCCATGATAGAGCCTTCTAAGGCTTTCATTTGATGTTAGGCATTGTGTGAAAACCTTCACCCAGGACATCTGGCATGGCTTTCAAGGTTTTGCTGTGGCCTGTTACTGCTGAGGATCCAGCTCAGGCCTTGTGAGTGTGATATCAAGTGTCTGGTGGAGACTCCCAAGGAGCATGAAAAGCAGGTAATTCCAGGATATCCAGAAACAACAAGGTGCTGCCAATCCCCAGAGAGGAGAGTGTGCCTCTACTGAAGAACTTGATGAGTTGCAACTATTTGTTCATAAGCATTTTCTCCTAAAATCTGTGTCTCTTTAGTGGAGTTTTCAGAAAGTGCTTTTCAGAAATGGTCACAATTGTAGAGCTTAGGTCAATATCTACATTTCTTACAAGTGAATGTGATTAAGGTATCTTTATTAGCCACTCATTGGAGACAAGATGGGCACAGCTGGTTAAGTAGGGAAAAAGATTTCCCTACACTATATAACTCAGTGGGATTACAAAAATCTTGTTCTGCACAGTAGGAACATGGATCTCCTCTGGGGAAAGGGGGTAAAAGGGAGAGGGGCAGCATGGAGAAGCGTTTGCAAGGGGATCTACTTCCAGCACAGGAAAGACTAGGTCCAGGTATGCCACACATACCTTTTCCACAGGACACTGCCAATGTTAATCCCTGCTGGATTGGGAGGTAGATGATAACCTCACTGATAATCTCCCTCAGATTTGGTGGGTAGCTCTCTTTTGGATTTCAGTATGGTGTCATTGTTAATACTGGTGTACAAGTAGATTTTATCCTAAAGCTGATATCCAAAGATTTGGTACCCAAGGAGCCAACATCACTTTTCAGACCCACCAGTGTAATTACCTGGCTAACAGGATTCTCCATCACGGTGAGACATGGCAGCAGAGTATGGCAGGATTTGCTTTCTGTTTTGTGGGGTGAAGATGCTGAGTCTTCAGCCCACTCTGAGGCCTGGCTGTCCCTGACTGTTCCCCACAGCAAAGTTGTTCACTAAAGGCAAACCATATTTTAAATAGAGCCACCAAAAAAAGATATCCTTGAGAGATCATCTAAGTTTACCCAGTCCTGTCTTTGTGCAAGAAGTTAGAGAAGATTATCTACTTTTCCTTTCTTTATATTTTCTTAATTAACATTTCTTTACTATTTTTCTTTTCCTTACATTTTTAGGACTTGACATAATTTTCTCTTCACCACACAACCAAGTCAGGCTGTTCCTGAGCGAGAAGGAAGGCTGCCATGTAGCGGAAGAGCAGCTGGGTTTCTGCTAGCTGCCAGTCAGGTGTTTGGTCAGCAGCAACACCCCTACAATGGCAATATGGAGGTGCTGTCTTCTGACTCCTGTCCACTTGAGACCTCAAGAGGAAAAGGACCAAATAACTGTAAGATCCAGAAGTAATGCTGCAAACAGTGTTGTAGCCTGAGAGTCTGCACAGATAAGAGTTCATAGCAGACTTCGATTGGCTGTCTGTAGACTACAAGACACTTTACTCTGTCTCAAAGAAAGCCAGTGCCATGCAGTTTTCCTTGGAAAAGAGCTGCTGTAAGTGGGTGTTCATGTCTCATAGCAGCAGTATGAGACATGCACATTGCTGAAGCACACCCACAGATCCAGAGGTAGAGTAAAATGCATGGCTATTTCTAAAACAACATAAACCATCATGCATTTGATGGCTTTCCATATCCAGATGGACATTACTTACATGGCCAATCATTAAAGGTAAACCATATGGCCATCTCTTCTTTTTTATTGTGAATTTCTCTCGTATGTCAGTGTCTAGAATACATTTGGAGTACTTGACTGGAATAGGGGCAGAAGTTTGTCCTTTCCACCCTACGAGCATTTTACCAGCCAGTCAGTTCTAAGTGGCTGCAGAAAGGCAGATTCTGTATGTTTCCTTGCACTGGGTCTCTTTTTGTAATTCCACTATTCTCTTTCCAGACAGTGCCATTAGAGCATGTAAAATTTAATTTCCATCTCATCAGTGTCAGAAGCTGATCAAAGATTGCTCACAAAAAAATTATTGTGCTACTGGCTGCATCCAGAACATATGGGCATAGCATTAGTCACCATGGCCTGCACTGCTCCTCCAGCAATTATCATCAAGCAGAAGAGGCATTTTGGATGCTTTAAAGGCAGACACACATTTCCCGGTATGTTTCCTGATAGCAAACACCTCTAGGATGGCAGGATAAGTCAGAAATTGAGCCTTATATGAATCTGTAATGTAAAGAGCTGACCTCATTGTCACCTAAACCACAGTGCCTGGGGCATATGTGTTATCAGCCACGTGTGTGTACTTTGTCTGGGGGCAGCCCTCCAGTGCGAGCAAACACAGCTCCTGCCTAGGGCAGCGAGGCTGATAGGGTGGCAAGAAACAGCAGAACTGGGATTTTTCCTCTTCTAATACCAGCTTCTTTTTTCTGCCATAATGTACTGAGGAATGACACATTCCTTACACTCCTCACACCAAGGGGTATTTTCTGTTGGCTAAACAACATAGAGTGTGTCATTTTACTTAACCATCTTTGTAATCTCAGATAATGAAGCCACCAGGCACATATTAAAATTAGCATTGCTACCCCAAGTAGACAGGGTTCTGGGTAGACTTCTCCCTTGGCTTTGTTTGGAAAAATGCTCATTAAAGTGCAGAAATGCAGTTTATGGGGTATGGCCAGAGCCTTTACGACACTCTCAAATTGTCCCATTTTCTGGGGAAAGCACACGCTGCCTTTCTCCTCAAGGCCTTCGGGGAACCTTGACTCTTGTTTTTTGGCTGATCTCTCTTCTTGGCTACTACAAGGAATGAAATGTGGTTAGGTGATGTTAAAGGTCACCTCAATGAGGCACAGACTAGGAGGGAGCACTGGGACCCTGGAAACATGGTGAGCCACCAGCTGGTAGGGAGGAGGAAATGGTCTGAGGGTCCTGTCCCACCCTGTGTGCAGTGTCAGCAGACTTGTTAGTGGCAGAGGTTTGTTCTTTTTCTTGGACAACCAACCTCAGTGTGAGTATGGCCCGAAGAAAAGTCCAAGTCACTTTTTGGAGCCCTCAAGAATTTATAAGACACGAGGGCCTCACCTCAAAGTAGCCACTGATCACAGAAAATAACATGCAGAGGAAGTTTCATGTCTCAAAAATTCCATGAGGACTGAAGAGATAAGAATAAGAAAACTTGCTGATTGATACACAGATTATTTCAAAACCATGTGAGGATAGTGCACAGACATACAGCTTTTCATGCCTCCTTGTCTGTCTTCATGTAGACATGCATCAAAAATGATACCTCCTCCTGCCATATCTTGGGTACTGTCTATTCTCAGGAAATTCACCTTGACTGGATTTCTTTTTCTATGGGCTCACACAAATCCCATAGACTATCACTTTGTTACTGTTTGTTATAAATAACCATATGTATATTGGATAAATATATGGTTGTTTTCTGCCTCCCCTGAGTGCAAAGAGGAGTGAATATATCAGTTCCACTCTGACTCTGTTTATGTGATGATGAAGTTGAGAGTTTCCATCTTTCTATTTTATACCCTCTGAGATGGGGACATGCTTTGAATTATGTTCTTTCTTTCTTTACTTCTACAGATGATCTTTTGATAGCTTCTGTGGTTGCCTCTCTGTCTGTCCACACAGCAGAAAAATACAATACAGAAACCTACTTTGACTTTTCCATCAGGAATAAACTTCCCTGTATGCCTGCCCTTTGCTAACTTCTCACTTGTGTTTGAGTTTGCTTCAAAGAGTAAATAGAGAGCCGTTCCCAGAAGAACAAGCTCTCTTTGTGAAAAGCCACTCCACAAGTTAGTCTTTTAATCATCACAGATTATAGTCTTTTTAGATAAAAATGAACTTTTTTTTAAATTATTGCCATCCATAGTAAGTTTAAAAATAGTTACTTGTCTGGGAAGTATTTAGGCAAGATATGTCCTTAGGAATATATCTTCTAATTTCAATTTTGAAGCAAGATTCTGTGCTATAAATTGAGCCATCCTTCTCTCTGTTGCCTTTTTTTCAATAGATATTTTCAGACTCCCTAGGTCTTGCACGTCATTGTAAGAGATTATATTGACCACAAATGATATGTGCAGATACAGTTCTTTAGCAATTTAAAAATATTTTCTTCTAGAGAATTACAATAGAAAAAGGAGTGTTAGAACAACAATTTAAAAACTCCTCCTGTGTATTTTAGGGAAACTGTGGTTTACAAAAGTGAGACCAAGAGGAGAGGATGTGATGTGCTGGGCATCCTGTGCCTTAAGACCAGATGAGACTCCTCCAAGGAGAGGTTTGTTTATTCCCATGCAGAGGAGCATCTAAAGCCAGCAGGACAAAGTGATTCAGGTCATAACTGTACAGTTTGGACGTTATTTTGTTTGAAGCAGTAATTGCACTACCCAACACTTGCTAAGAAGCTGCAGTTTGAAAGGCAAATATTTTGTATCAAGCCATTACTGGGTTTGTTATGAGCTGTACACACATAATAAAAAATTACTACAGTAGTATCTTGATGGTAGTCCCTACACTGATCAACTGCAAATGATCTGATTAACAGTCAGCTGCTGATTCCCAGTTTAATTAATCCTGATGGGCTATTGATGCGCCGCAACTGTTTGTCCTAATAATGAGGTTTGGAATTAGACTGCGGCAAGGCACTTAGACAGCTGCCAAGGAAAATAATCATTTAGGAAGGCGAGCAATGGAGACGGCAGAGGAGGAATGGCTGCTATTTGACAGAAAATTCACATGGCTGTGTCACATGTGTTTTATTTTTACATTTGGAGCACATTAACTGTACCAGCAGTAAGTGGTGACTGCGAGACACATAACTAGCTTTACAATTAAGAGTGCTACTTCTCATCAGTATGCAAAAGCTAAACATGAAACATGAAGTGTGTTAATAGCAGAATATATGTAGCTACAGACCATTGAACAATTTAGGTCAGTCCTTTGCAATGTTTAATTAGGCTAATATATCTGTTTGCAATTAATAACAGATGTGACAAGCTAATGTGTCCATGTACTGACAAATTAACCTTTGCCCATCAGCTGCTCGGATCTGTGAGAAAAGTGCCATGTTTTGCCTCTGTTCAACTGAACCTAAATAAAATTGCAGGATAATTATAAACATAAATGTTAATAGAATGTGCTTTCCATGGGAAGCAGAGACCAAAGGCAAGTATTTCTCAGCCAGGTCGTCGTGCTGTACTTTGCCACGTGTCAAAACCTGCAAATTATATTTTTCCATTTGTCTCAGTGCAATTAGTCTGTGGTTTGACAGATGCTAGTTCGATAGCCCTCACCGCCAGTGGACCCAGGACATACCAGAAACCCTAAATTAATAGCCAGAATAAGAATGCTTCCATAGCCATTCAATCTTTGGCTTTATTTGCTGTCTGCAAGCAAATGTGCCCTCAATTTGTGACAAGCCTTGCCACTGAAGTGACGTGGCAGACGTGTCTGTCAGGACTTGGGCTGAGGCCATCAGCATATTCCAGATAAGTAATGGGAACATCTCTCACCCCCTGGGCTGGTGGTCTGTTTGCATTTTCAATATCACCTCCCTTTCATTCTCTTTCTCTCTCTCCTGCTCCCTACCCCATATTTTTTGTATGTATATAAAAATATATATATCTTAAAATTATAGGCATCTTGTTATTTATACATATTGTAGGCATCTTTCCCTGATTTGCATTAAGTTCTGTTAATAAACCCCTGTAACTGGTGGGACTTACTGACACTATATGTATATATGAATTTGTATGTATATGTGCATGCATGTGTAACACATTCATACATAAATGCATACACACGTAAACGTGTAGGTACATATGTATACACATATATACTTGTCTAATACTTATATTAAAAATACTTGCAAATAATATTATAAGATTTAAAATTCCATTAAGTGGTCATTTTCCTCTAAATTTGATCTAAACTGCAGCCTTTTTATCTTTAAGGTTTCAAAAGCCAGAGGTGTGTTTGGGTGTTCCACATCTCCATGCTTACCACTTCTGCAAAATCAGCCTTTTTGGGCACATTGGTGATGACATGTTGGCTTCCTTGAAGTTCTCTCTGTTAATGGCTCTCAAAAAACTAGATACTGACCAAGGCAGGCCCAGCACTGTCACTCTTCAAAGTCTTGCTCTGCATTTTTGCATGCAAGGTGATCAGGAATTAATAGCTGGCATCCCTGGAGTGCTTTGTGCTGAGATGATATGAAACCTGTTGTGTGATTCAACATGGCACATCCTTGGGAGCAACCAGCCCGGGACTCCCCTGGGACCCAAGAGAGGAGGCTCTCCAGTGCTGGGCACTTTGGAGGAACTCTGAGCACACATTCCTGATAGGTATTTTCCACTAATACCTGAGGTTTTGGTCCTGCGATCAACCCCATCTTTGGATCATATTTATAGTATCACATCTGAAATTGAGTAGCATCAAGTCAACAGCAGCCTAGAACCAGCACCAGGGTTAGAAGAAAACCCCATAAAAATAGGGCAATATTAAAATACAAAGAAGCTATCAATTACATGTGCCACTGCTCCTTTGGACACTTGCTTTGTGCTGCTCAAATATACACATAAGGACTAGGTGTATATCGACATCCCTCACCTAAGTAAGTGTCAAGAGGTAAAACATTATTATCTCTCAGCCATAAAACCAGTCTCCACTCATTTTCCCTCCTAAAGGTCAGACATTCACAGCCTGTATGTACTGCCCCTAAAATGAATGCCACAGTGTCATCAGCATTCAGCACCACTGCTGCAGAATAAAGGGAGCCCAGCCAGCCACATGAGAAAGAGGAGATAAAAAGAAACCAGAAAGCAAAAATAAAATGCCTTAAGTCTGTGCAGCAGACTTTTGCCCTCCCTCACTAATCAATTGTCCTCCTGGTGTTTGTTCTCTGCACCAAGTGACTGGCATGTGGGATGGGCTGTGCAGAGACCAGCAACCCCCAAATACAAGCACAGCCCCAGCCCATGCGGGCGAGAGCAGCAGTGAGGCACCTGCAGCTCCTCCATGCAAAGAGCACACACATGCTGCTTCCCCAGCACAGAGGACTCATCCTCCTAAGCTCTGAGTAACCTTGAGACCATTGTTCCCTTTCACTCAATATAAGTTTTGTGAAATGATACTCTGCAAAAGCTGTCCTTAGCAATGGGAGGGGAGATCCAGAGCAGCAGGAGCCATGGATGTGCTCCACGTGCCTCTTTGGTGGCACCTCTCTCTGCTGTGTTGGGCTCTGTTCATAAACCCATATTTCTGGTGGGATTTATTCAGAGTGGACTTTGGGCAGGGTTGTCACCCACCATGCTCATCAGTGTTACAGCAACAAGTCACATTGTGGGACATTCCTGCATCTTAAGGCCAAATATTCTATCTCATAAACTGTGTGCTAAATCAATTTTAAAGTGAAATTACCACCTCACTTGAAAGTCTGAATAGGCATTTTTCAATTCTACCTTGGAATGATTTTTTTATTTTAATTTTTTCCCTTCTGATCTGTTAGGAATATTCATCCTTCAAATTAAAAATAAAATTTGAAAGGTATTTAATCTGAATCAGGCAATATCTTAGAGTGCAGCCTATTTTGACACATGAACAGTTTGGGAAGAAGTAAGCCACCCCAGTCTTTCCCTCGAAGCTCTGATGTGAGGGCAGTAGAAGTGAGGGCAGAAGGAAGAGACTGTGTGCTGAGAACTCCAGCGTCACAGCTGGACGTTTGCACAGAAAGAAACAATGACAGAAAATGCTGCCCAAAACTGTGTAGGTACGGCCTATGTGCATGTTCATGGAAGATGCATCTGCCTGAGCAAAGGCCAGAGTTTCAGGTGCTGGTTTCCCTCTCTGCCCTGAGTTTTGCTCTGTGTGTTTGGTGACAGGACAACACAGGGCACATTGGTGTATGTTTCTCTTTCCAGAGCAGCAGAGGGGAAGAGCTGCTCTGTGCTCAGGTGCTGGAAGTGCCCAGAGCATGACCTGCAGGGCTCCTGTGCCAGCTACACTATGGGCTTGTCTTTTCAGGTTTGCTTCTAATAATTGTACAACAGCTCATGTGTTTGAAAGAGGGAATAGATTTTGAGATTACTCCTGCCCCCTTTTTGCCCTGTGTATCCCTGGGAGCATGGCAGAAAGGGAGCTGCTGGCGCTCAGGGGAAAAAAGAAGTGTAATGGATTGGAAAAGCGTATACTTTGCTTTGAAAAGTTCATGTTTCTGAGTAGTTAAAAAAAAAAAAAGAAATCTATAAATGCTACATAACTTTTTAATGAATATGGCCTTTAGCTAGGCTGAACTTCCAAAAATGGATTTGAACTACTACAATACTGTATCCTTCCTTCCCGTGTAAGGAAGCCTGTGTTTGTGTGCTTCCAGGAAACCACTGTCACAACTGTATATGAGCCTAATAGCAGGAGATAGAGAACCAATAATTTCTAAATGATGTGTGAGGCTTTGGAGTGGATTTATCCCTCTCACCCCAGTTCTGAAAGGCTCCTCACCAAGGAATGAGTGGTTTACTGCCTTGTATGGAACTGCTGAGCTGAGAGATGTACCTGCACCTGTTTCTGCAGGAAGCCAATGCAGAGGTTGGAAAGATGAGCAGTTTAAAGCTGTCCTTTGGGTTATCATGTTCCTGCCACAGTAAATGTCCCCTCAGAGGTGCCAAAGGCGGATGCTGTGTGCAGGATCCAGCACAATGCCCAGTCCACGTGCTGAACACCGGGCACTCTCTTCTGAGTATTTAGGTAGCAAAGAGGAAATTAATGGAAATCTGACATTAAGCATATATGCAGGAATTACAGATAGGGTGGAATTAACTGTTTGACTGTCACTCTTGCTATTTTACTTTAAAATGTGAGGCTTTTTGTTATTTCTTTATGCACAGATCAACTTTAGTGTCTCTCATTGCAAGACTTACTTTGTTTCTCTGTAGAGCTACAATCAAAGGATACATGTATGAGGGGCCTAATAATTTTCAGAGATTTTTATTTCAAGCTATTAAAGCTGAAATACATTACTCCCTTTCCAAAGCTTTCAGAAAATAAGCAGATGAAAGCTCTGGGCTTTCTGTTGTTCTTATTCTTCCACTTGTACAAATAACACATAATAACACCTGCATTCAAAAACTGGGGTTTTTGCCCTTCATATCCCAAAACAGGATAAATTCATGTGGTTCAGATCAGCTATTAAAAATTCCTCTCTACCTTCGCCTCAATTTACAGCAAAGCAATATGGCTCTGGTAGACTGGTGTTATGAATACATGGTATTACTGCATAACCTATCATATGAAATTAGATTCTCTATCAAAAACAAAAGTTTTAGCAGGATGAAATTATGATTCTGTGAGCAGGTCTTCTGCTCTGGCATCAACATTGATGCAAAATTGATGAAACTTCCAAGTGAAATTGCATTGTTTGATCTTCACAGTCCTGGAATAACATAGCCTAAAGCTACAGTTTCTGTAAACTTACTTTGCACAAACGACTTAGCCAGTACTGATGTATTGACATAGTGTGCCCATGAATGACATTAGGGCTACTTAGAAAAGAGACAAAATAACAGCAAAAGAATGCAGCAATTGGTTCTGAAATTACCTTTTTCCAGTGAACCTCTCTGAAAAATTACCTTTTTCTGCTGAGTCTCACTCAAAAATTACCTTTTCCAACTGAAGCTTTCTCAAAGTGCCTTGATGTTAAGCAATATAGTTTTTAGTTGAAAATGTCACAAGGCCATGAAAAGAAATTGATAGAAAATTTCAGGGTTCCTTGTTGATATTTGAAGCAGCCTGTGGATTTTTGTTCTTTAACACAGATCTTCTCTGCTGTGCTACCACTTTGATTTCTGTATTGCCCAAACCAGCATGTTTCTAGGCTTAATGGCTTCACCGAGAGGAAAGTGAAGGTGATTTAGTTATTTCTGTGGAGGTGATGTTACCAGGAGGAAATTGGTAAACAGATACCATCCGAGCCCTTTCCAATACATACAAGGCATTGGATTGTTTTTAATCATGAATAAGAATAAATAATCTCTCTCAATGTCTTTCTTTTTAATGCATCTATAAATGCAATAGCACTCTGATTATCTGAACTGCTTAGGTGAAGATGTTCAGATATTTGTCTACATATGTGGCTGACAGGAAATAGTGATCCAGAGCTCGTGGAAATCAATGGAAGGACTCCCACAGCATCAGCAGGCTTTACTTCCGACCTGTAGCTGGAAGTTAAGAGACCAGGTGACTGTCAGCAGGAATTTAGAGTGGAGGATTGCACAGGCAGGGATCAGGTTTTTTCTGTACTTGATAAGACTGAAGCCTCAGGCTGTTCATGCAGGTGGATCTAACACCTGTGCACAGTTCCAGTGAACTGTGGCAGGCAAAAGAGGCAGTGTATTAGCAAAACTGGGAGCCAGGAGACACCAAGATTAAAGGTGTGGGCACCTGAATAAGATACCAGGAGACAGCTGGGAGATAATTTTACAGTGCAGTGGCAGTAATTGCATGTGTACATGTTCTTACTGTGGTACATGCAGGGTGAACTTCCTCTGAGGAGTAAGGTACTTTGCATTTACTGAGGGCTTGAGCACGGATGCAGGCAATTACTGCTGAGGAGCTGGCTCTCTGCAAGCTCCCACCCTTGTAACGAGCTCACACGCTCATGGCATGGGGGGAATTCATCTCGCTTGCAACACTTGGTCTAAAATGGCAATTTGGGGTCCCTCAATAGTCAATGGAGACAGAGAGACCCCGTCAAGTCCCTCACACCTGTCCTGGTGGAATTTTCATCCCTTCTGATCACAGGTCTTTGGGAAGTCGTGGGCATTCCAGCTGCCTGTGGGAGTACAACCTGCCGTGCTCTGTCACATGCACAGACCTCACAGAGGTGGCTGTGCAACACCCAGCTCTGTGGTTAACCTGCCATCTACCTGGGAGACAGCACTGAACCTGCTGTGCCCTGCTGGCCTCTTCCCAACAGCCTGTGTCCAGCTCCTGAAGGACCTGCCTTGAGGCAGCTCTCTCTTCCTGTTGAGGGTAAAGGGACATCAAAGACAACCATGACTGGATGGGGCAGCTCCATCACAAAGAAATGGGAACAAGGGCTGGCTGCATGGATGCTCTGGGCTGGTTTGAACGAGCTGTGGATAGGAGATTATCTCTGAAACATACTGCAGATCCAACAGCTTGTGGAGACAGTGAGCAGTGACCTACCCAATATAAAGGGAGAAATGAAGTCTTGGGCTGTGTTACTTCCCAAAGGACAGTTTCCCAGTTTCCAGTTGGGTTTCATTGGGGGAAAGTTGTACACAAGTTGTGATTTTAAACATGAATTGTTTAAACCAGACAAATGATAACTAGATAAATTAATTAAACACAAATATATTAGAGATAATATTAAGAAGATTAATTACGATTCCCTTTTAGTTGTGTATTGTGCTACAAAGGAACAAGAACAATGTATTTAAGAGAGGCTACTTGAGCATCAGATATTGTTGGTCGATGAACACTGCAAGATCAGCTTTGAAGCTTATATTTAATTAATATATTGAGCAGATTTAGCCAGATAAAAGCCTATAGGAGGAACAAAATACTCCTCATAGAAACATGCATCTTGTGTAAGTTTTCGAGGCACTGTAGAATATGTTAATTATCATACAAGTTATGGCATTTCAAACTGATGCCCCAGAATTCAGGGAAAACATAAGATTAACCAGAACCCCCAAAAATGTGAAAAACTCATTGGTTCTCTTAGAAAATCTATTCAATACCTTCATTAATGTCATGTATATTGACTTGAATCATCAGTCAATGCTTTCTGCCTGTGGGTCTGACATTGTTACCAGGATTGTAACTACAACTGGCTGGAAATAGACAGTTATGCACTGTGAAAGCATTTGAGGTTCCACAATTTGTCATCAATATCTGTAACTGCAGAGAATGAACCCTTCTATGTGACTGCATAAACTAAAGTTTCATTAAACTTTACACATTTTGGGCTGGATGTATGTGCCTTGCCAAAGTGGAGCAGTGCTGTGGTCCAGCATGTGCCTGAGTAGGAGTGTGCTGGCTCTGAGTACCACCTGAGTGGTGGTAGAAAGGTCACAAAGTGGTTTTGCATTATTTTGGAACTGGTTGCTGCCCTTGCCAGTCCCCCCTTAGCTCATGGAAAGCTTAGGGGCTTTTCCAGCAGGAGGGGAAAGAAGGATGTGAATGTAATATTTATATTCACAGTATAACAGTAATTTATAGTATGCATACACAGTAAGAACATTTCACATGGGGTAAATCCTTTTGGTAGAAGATGCTAATTTTTATAAAAATGCAGTTTTCTTGTGCCAGTCCAAATCTTTCTGGGTGAAAACAGTTTGCCAGGACTGATGTGGGGAAAAGGGGTGCACCTTTCCACCTGTGCCTCAGGCAAGGCACTCTACAAAGCCCTTCGAGCCACGGACAGCAGTGAGGAGCCTCGAGGGTGATGCCAGCACAGGAGGTGCAGGTGCCTGTGCAGAGCAGGGTGCAGTGACAGCCAGGAGAGGACTGAGAGGGTTTCACCAGCAAATCCTGCCAATGGCAGCCTCTGCACAATGTTAGTCCCTGGAAAGCCACATTGTGCCTTTTTCAAGCCCTCTTCTCATCAGTAACACCCTCCAGTAGTTGCCTCCTCAGGCTGTGGCATAATACCACACAGAGGTAACTCCTGACCAGGCCAAAAGGGTGATTTCTATGAAAATCTCTTACAAAGTAGAATAATGTAGCTACACCCCTTACCAGGCATGGCAGCTTTCCTGAAGGAAAGAGTAGTCTGAATATTTTTATTTAAAAGACATGGAATGTGTCTCTTCCCAAATCAGCATCCATTTCAAAGGAGTCAGCTCTGGGATCCCACAGCCCAGCCAGGTCCACTCTAGGGCTGAGCTCAGTTTTTGGGGCTGCATGTGGCCAACGTGCCCAAACAACTCCCAGAGGAAAGCTGTTCTGTTGGAGAAATTGTCTGTCTGTTAATCAGGAGGCACAGGCCAGATCTTTTAGTAGTAATTAGCATGGTGCACTTGGGTATCCTGGCATAGAGAGAAGAGATTTTAACACTCAGCTACATTTCATGCTGAAACAAATCTATTAAGACCTTTGGAATTTTAATCATTGCTACCTCATTAACCTGCTAATGGACACAGACTCATGGAATAATCGGAGTTGGAAGGAGCCCAGAAGGACCATCAAGTCCAATCCTTGTGAATGGCCCATATGGGTATCAAACCTGTAGCCTTGGCATTATTGGCCCCTTGCTCTGACAAACAGGGCTCTCCTGTCTGTAGTTATACAAAAATCAAGCAGAGATTTTGAAAATCCATTTCTAATAAACAGGAGCTCTTCTCGGGAACTAAATTTTGAGGAAATTTGAATGCTGAGGGATAATTGCTGTTATTCTATAAAGGTATTCTGGGGCTGAACAGCTTGCACATTTAAACCTTGGAGTGACCAGGAGCTGGGGATACACAAAAAATGTAGGCTAGAGCAGTGGAGGTCCCCCTTGCAGAATAGATTAGGTAAGTACACCCCTATTTGAAATTTCTACAGGATTACTTGTATAGGAAAGCTATTTTATTTTCTGTCCCATTATGATTTTATATTCCTTAAAAATGAACACGTGAAATGTAGACTATAAAAGTAGGACTGAAGTCAATAATAGGCCAGATGGGATACTATCAAAGTGTCTGTGACTCCCCACATGCATTAGTGGTGGGACTTGTTTTCCATAGAGAGTCCAGTAAAATAACTGTGCTCCAAACAAATCCTGCTAAAGGTAATGCTCAGGTTAAAGTCCAAATCCCCTAATGACCTTTTTTTTTTTTTTAACATCGCATATATTTTTAGTGTTCTTTCAAATATTCCTGATGTGATTGTTCACCTTACTAGGGCCCAACAATGTCACCTGCCTTCATCCCCAGTGATTTTGGAGGCTGTATCGCTGCCTGGGCAGAAGAGACGCCTGTTCACATTTTTGGTGGCTCACCTGCGGAGCCAAGCTCCCAGCCCAGTTGTGTGAGGAGGAAGAGGAGGAGGAGAGCATCCCGGCGGATGCTGAGGGTGGATGCCCCGTGCCCGGGGCCGCTGCTGTTAGGGAGCGCACCGCTAGATGTCCCATGGAATTCCCGCAGGGAAGCAGCCCCGGCGCCTTGGGGCCGAGGGCAGGAGCCGGGGGAGCATCCCCGTGCTGTGCCCGGAGCTCAGCGCGCCCTTCCCTTGCGGAGTTCCAGCTGGGAGGAGCCTGCTCCGTGTGACTCCAAGCCCGTGTTTTGGGGCACGGCCGTACACACGGCACTCGTGCTGTCAGACCAGGTGGGGTTAAGGTTTCTGCCACCTCTCAGCGCACAGAACTGCCTGCCCTGGGGTCGAGCTTGTCCTTTGAGTTGTTTTTATTTTTTTTTTTTAAGGATGTACATTTTTAATAGAAGGAGTTGTCACATTTTTCTTTTACAAGGGGAACATAAGATTCTCCATGTTGTTTTCTACGAGTCTGAAGAAAAATTGAAGATAGTTTTTGTTTTCTGTGGTAGTCTGGAGATGTGCAGGATTACAAAATGGGCAGACCAAAAGCTCAGAAATGAGAAGTTGGCACTACCTTCTGCAAATCCCTGCAGCACGTGAGGGGTCCAGAAATCCTCTTCTTAGTGATGCTCCTTAGCTTCAACAAACTCATATATTTTTTCAGATGTTTAGACCAGGGGAAACAAAGGAAGCATTTAACAATATTTTTTAAAATCCACTTAAATTGTGGAAATTAAATCTGAAACACTGCACTTCTTTCCAGGGCCCCTTAAGGAGAGTCCTAGAGAGAAGAGTGGAGCCAGAAATACAGGACTGGAACTGGGGAAATGAGCAAGCTAATATTACACAAAGACACGTGAGGGGAAAAAAAATAGAAAGAATATTCACCTGGAGCCAATTGCCATGGACCTGTTTTATGTGCTGGAGAACCTCTGACAATACATAGCTGGCTGAAAAAAATCAGGCTTGATAGCAAAAAATATGCAGGTAGTATTTATGTCTAACTCTTTAAGAAAAAAAAAAACAAAAGAGGAGATAAATTTTGATCATTTATATATTACAGGGAATATGAGACACACTTGATTAAAAACTAACTGAAACAATAAACCTATTTAGAAATCCCCTCAGATTAGTTTATATAAGGCCAGGGATTAAGGATATCTCCAATGTCATTCACCTTTTTTTTTGGTGTGCTGCATTATGGCAACCTTGAATATTTCTGCCCTAGCCAAAGGCAGTGACACCCAGTAGTAAGGGCAAAAATGAGCAACTACAACCTTTTTTTTTCCACATCTAAATTTACCTGATAAGTAGCTCAAAACATGGTTCTCCTCTGTGACCACCCTCAGGCTACTGAGAACTTGTAGGCAAAATGCCACCCAGCCCTTCACCCAATGAGCAAGGAGCAAGCTGCAGCAGTAGAAAAATTAAATGATTGTCTATTGAGATTTATTGGGGGTGGTATTATTATTATTATTATTATTATTATTATTATTATTATTATTATTATTGCTGTTATTATTCTTATTATTGGGAAAATTTCTGGAATTGTTGCTATTAATTTGGTTTATCCCAAAAGAGACAAAAAAATGCAGTTTGAAACCTGAAATTTTCAGTACAATGGCAGAGTCAGACCCCTGCAAACCCTGGGCTGCTGCAAAGGGTGAGAAGGGGAAAAGGTCGAGTCATTCATGATGGGGGGATCTGTCACTGGCATTGGCTGTTGTGCTTATCTACTCTGTGTGAAAATCTTTATTTAAGCAGTGGGAGTTCCCCTCTGTGGCACACAGAGGTGAAGCAGTGACTCGGAGCTGGCTGCTGGGCTCTGGCAGGGCCAGCCAGCCAGGGGTCACTCTGGTACCCTGCAGCTCTGAAAGCATCAGACTGAACAGACCAGGACAAATGCTTCTGGAAAACAGGCCACGAGGTGGGCTTGGAAAGGAGCTCTGCTTTCTGCTGCTCTGCTGGCTTTCCCAGAGACTCAAAACATCAGATTTCGAAACGTTGCTGAGGAAAAGGGAGAACCAGGAGGAGAAAGCCTACAGAGCAACTCTAACCCCCTGGGTTGGAGGGGCTCATGAGGCACAACAGCCCCCCAAGGTTCCCCATAAATCTCTCAGGGAATTACCATGTTGGTGTGGATGCATTGATGGCTGATGCCCTTTGAGTTAAGTAACAGAATAAACATGAATTTGTACTCTTAAATCCCCTCCTGCTGCGCTTAATTAATTTTTAGTTCAGGATGTACATAAATATTCAGGCAAGTCAAATAATACGATTTACATTTTGCAATGAAAAATAATTAAACCTAAAGTATAGACTCAGTCTCTGTTATACAAAGCAATGTAAACAACCTCTGCCAAAAAGTGCAGGAGTACACTTACTGAGCTTTAACAGCCACATACACTGACGGACGGGAGGCTTATACAAATATTGTCTTTTATTATAATATGGAAGATATAAAGCTGTATCAGGAAATAATGACAATTTCTGGAAGCTGTTGGAAAATAACATAAATTCCTGCATTCAACAATTACTTTTTAACATAAATAATAATTTCAATTAAGTTCATTGGTTAAAATTAAAAGTAGTTTATTAGAAAAACATCATTAAAATGTTGTTCTAACTGGGACATGAAACAATAGTGAAATAGCACTGAGTCACATTTATTATTGCTCTTCTGAAAGCAGGGAAGATTTTCTATGGCTGGGACTTGATACTCTGTAATGCTGACTTTATGCTGGTTTGTTGTTTTTTGGGGGTTTTTTTGTGAGCATACTCTTATTTCATATTCTTTTTTTCATTCCTCTGCTTAGAAAGAAAAAAGTGAACAAGCGAAGCACAACCTTTGGTAGACTGATTTGTGACACCCCATAATCTTTTGATACTGCCTTGATTTCTAATTGTGTTTTTCACATTTTTAGCAAAAGAAATATGAAAAAATCAGAAGTGTAACCTATATTATTATACTTTAATGTGATGTTCTACTTTTCTGTTTGTAGTTCTTGAAGTTTTTGTCTTACTTCATTAAACATTTAATAAATCACTGCCAGTTTTGTGACAGATTTTAACCATAACACAAACAGCAGGAGGTGTAAACTCAGTTCAGTTCGTATAGGCATATAATATCCGTGTCGACATCATCATCCCCTCAAGGCATATTGGCAAAACGGCCAATGGAAGCTAAGCTTTTTCCGACAAAGCTTCGAAAATAAAGTTTTCTTCTTTTATCTTACTACAAATCAATTGGAGCCCTTACAGCAAAATCCTATAAAATAACTTCAAACACCGCTTCTTAGTCTAAAAATTTGTATTATGGCTAAAACTCTTTGAAGTTTTATGACTGAAGTTTGGAGAAAAATGATTTAAGTGCTATCTGCTAGACATCAGAGTGTCAAAATTTCTCTCAGTTTTCTTGACACATAAACTGCTACCTACTGTATGTTTTCTAGAGGGTTTTTTTCTTTCTTTTAACCACCTAACCCAGCTTGCTTGATAAAAGTTACTTAACTGCAGTTTATCCCATTGAATTAATACCCTTTTAAGCTTTGGCTTAAAATAACTGATTACTTTATTTTTGATTTTCAGCATCTCTGACAACGCAGGTGGCAAGGAGGTGGGGAAAAGACCTGCTTTGCAAGTGTCATATTGATTTTTTAATAGAAAAGAAACAGGTAAGATGCCCAAAATAACACATTTGCAAAATGCACAACTGAGTCCTTGCTTTGGGGCAAGTGTTGGAATAAGGTCTATTGCAGTGAGTTGCTTGTCAAAGAAGAGAAGAATTCCTCCTGCAGGAAAAGCTGTTGGGTGGGTGGCTCACAGGACACCAAGAAATGTTAGCAGTAACTCAGGTTTCATGCTGCTGCTTTTGAAACGTGTCAGTGGAAGAGAGCACACCCAGAGCCCTCGCATGCTGCAGCACAAGTGGGCAATGGTGAAATACTTTTTGTTGATCCTGAGGTACCCAAAGACCTGAGGACCTGAGGAGGCCAGGAGCCGGGTGAATCCTGTCCAGCTGCCATGGATCTGTTCTCTCAGGCAGAGTTTGGTCCTTTTAACCCAGGCACCCATCAGTGCCCAGCACCAACATGCTGGTCTGTGCACAAACACCTCCATGAAACGTCATTTGGAACAGCTTTATTTGGTTTAAATTGCCAGAGTGCAAAAACATGAGAAAGAACTTTGAAACTAGGGGCATAAAAGTAAAAATTTCATCTAAAGCATGCCTTATGTCTTTTGTTTACCTTTTGGGTTTCATTTTAAAAAATCAGAAAATAATGTCAAAAATATTGTCCATAGAGGAAAAATGGTGTTGCATAGACAGAGTTGCATCAAAGTGACATGTGTCAAAATTCAGTAAGATGGTTACTATGCAAAAATTAAACAAGGAGCATGAAACCTTCAGCAGAGAACAATGGCAAGAAAATGTAAAAAACCCCAAACAACAAATGTATTATTCTGCCCACTGCAACCTCGCAAAATTATATTTACCCAATATGAGTGATTTGTTTTGATGGGCAAGTAAAATATAATAATTTGAGAGAAGAAAGAGGAAAAGGGAGGGGGTCCATTACCATCACCTTGGAAAAGGATGAGTGAATAGATTTTGTGCGTGAGCTGGTAAATTCGAAGCACATCTTCGCATGGCTGGAAAAATATAATAAAGTGACTTAAATATAAATGCCATTTAAGAACTACTCCATGGTGAACAGTTAAAACGATGGCATTCAAAAGAAATTCCTCAACAGAGTCTGCTTTTGCTGCTAATTTGCTGAAATAGATCTGCTGTCTTTACTTCTCCGTTGTTCTTGATGTACCTCAAGGCATGCTGAGGGCTCCCCCATCGTGTGCTGGCTCATAGCAAGTCAAGGAGAGGGAGCTCGATTGTACAAGAAGCTGAAGGTCCGAAGGGTTGCAGGAAACCATCCACTGTTCAGAACGGGCGAGCTGGAAAAAGATCTTGCCAACGCAAAGATTGCATGAAGTCAGATGGCAGCTCCCCCAGAGCAGCCAGGGAGAGCCCTGTGAGCAGGGGGAGCGGAGCTGCTCGCGGGCAGGGCGATCCTGAGCACGCTAAGGAGAAAGCCCTCTGGAAGGCCACATCATGCTTGATAGGCTTTTAATGCTAAACAATTGCAAATTGCCATTAATGCTCCAATAGAACACAGATACACAAGGCTTTTCCCTTCTGTCATGAGGCATTAGATCAAAAGAGTGGATAATAACAGCAATATTCGTCCCACCAGAGAGCTGGGCTGACGCGGGCTGCACGGACATGTGGGCACGTTTTTGGCACTTCAGGCAGCACCACGATCTATCTTCCAGTCTCTTTCATGTCACACAACACATGGTGTTGAGCAGGCCCTGGGCCCTAGGAGGCTGCTCTGGAAATGTGCTTTGCCTTTTCATGATCTTTTCACCTGGCCTGTTATGCCATAGTAGATAAAGGAAGCTGCAATGTAAGAAAATGGCTGGGTAGGTATTAAACTCCCAAACTGTTTAACACATTCTTCCTGCACTGATTCTCCACTATAAACCACCAGGCTGCAATGCAGATGATAAAGCTTCATCTGACAACAAAATCCTGACTTCACGCTACCAGTCACATCGATCAACATCTGAACTAATGTCAGAGTCTTCTCTTACTAATGAGCTGCTGCACTGAGATGCAGCTTTGCTATCAGTCAGATACCTGTAATGAGGTAGAATGAATGGCAAGACCCCTCTTCAGACGCTTTCTCTCATCTAGCCACAGAGGGGCTTCGTTGTTCACTTATTTTTGGTACAGACAAAGAGTTTCTTCCTGAAGGTCTCTACCAGCATCATACAGTTACTCTGGCACCTATTTTATATGTTAGCTGCAGCTGTTTGGAAAATTTCTACCAGAAATTATTATTTTTTTACCCTTCTAATCATTTTCAATCCCAGTGCTTCCATATAAGGGCTGTAGTCCCAGAGCTTGCATATAATGACATTTAATGTGCACTTGAAATTAAAATGAAAGTACTTTGCCATGCTCCCAAGTTGGACAGGTTCATGTAGCACTCTGCTTTCCTTAGATTCTCTGGCTACAATACACATTTGTCCAGCTGTTTATGCTTTGATTTTAAGCCACAGCTACCATGCAGTGGTGTACCCTATCTACTCATCCCCTAATATCATAGAAGGGATCCATAACTTTCCATCAATGTAACAAAGCCGCAGTAATGATTTCTTTATTTTTCTTTGCCTGTCATGCTACTGCTGAATGGTCTGAACTGAAGTTACTGTCAGACCCAGAGGTTCTGCCCAAATCTGATCTAAGGCAGTTTGCTAAGAAGGAAATTTACAGCTGCAGTGATTGAAGAAGCACTCCTAAACTGTAGAAGAGGAAAACTCAATGAACAGTAAGGAAAGCTCTGACATTTGTTACAATCTCTCTCTCTTTAGGTACTAAATTAAGAGCAGGGTGGTTTTCTGTACTGGGGTTAACTTTCAGCACAGACAAGTAGCTATTATTTGTTATTCCTATGAAAACAGTCATTACAGAAAGGCTGGGCTTGGGTTTGTGCTACAAACTGAGGTTGTGACTTGTATCTTCCTCATCTTCCCAAATATTTCAGTCAGGTTTTGTTTTTCTTTTCCTTAAACCAACATCTTATGTCTCTCAGTGGCAGGTCTCAGCATGCAATTATTTATGCATGTCTCATTCCATGCCACATAAAAAGGGTTATCAAGTTGGTATCTTTAAGACTAATGAGCTGTTGGTTAACACTTTTGAGGCAATTAACCAGCGGTATCACTTCTGATCCACCGACAGAGACATTGTTGCCTTCAGATTTCTCCACGGGGCAGGCAGGACACAGGTCTGGAGTTCAGCCCCTGCTTATTTGCCTTGACAGGCAAGGCTGCAGGTGACGGGCAATGGGAAGCCACAAATGACCCCTCCACCAGAGCCCTGGTATGATGGTTTATGTGCTCTCTGACATAACATCAGCTGGTGACATTTTGGGGCAAATAGGTTAGTGGCACTCAGCACAAGTGTTTGCATTTGTTCTGCCATATATACAGCCCCTCTCAACCAGCTACCGGAGCATGGCAGCTTTTCACACTGCCAAGCACCTCTCCTGCTGCCTGTGAGGGACCCAGCCAGGACTTCTCAGCGCCTGTCAGTGTCCGGATGCTGCATCAGTCCCTCAGGGCCAGTGGCATCTGGCTCAGGCTAAAGCCACCCTTCGGGCTCCTCTGACTGCTGCCAAGGGACCAATAATGCAGCCAAGATCAGGGCAGAGCAAATCGTCTTCAGCAATGGTTTTAACCACAGGAAAATCTGGTGAGGGTGTGATGAAGTCTCCCAGGGTGTGTCTGCAGTGGAGATGCAGAGACTTCTATTTGCATGCTCAAGCAACAGGGAAGTAACCTGTAAGGTGCAGAGTTTTCTTCGGCCTTTAAAACACATGCCTTCAAAACATATACTTTTATTTTCTGAACAACTGAGATTTCTTGCTGTGAAATAATTTTTTTTTTGTGTAAACACTAATGCTTCTCATGCATCTCATTGAAAAGATTTTTTTTTCTGTTTCCAGGATTAGTATTTCATTTGAAGTTTATTTAAGTTATTTATTTTGAAGTATATTGAAGTTAATTATTTTGTATTAAGAGAAAGGGAGGGTCTCATTTTTCAAGTGCATCCTTGTCAAAAGACCATTTTTTGTCATAGTGCACTTTGCAGAAACCTTGTGGGCAGTGGGAGGAGGAGCAGGAGTCCCACTCCAGCCAATCCACAGCACATGTGTGTCCCACAGTACCTGCACTGGACACGCAGCCACAGCTTCTGCTGGGAGCAAAGCTTGGGGCAGTGTGGGAGGAAAAGGAGGGAGCTGGTCCCTCACGGGGGGCTGCCTGCACCCCTTCCCTGCTGGCAGTGCCAGGGCCCAGCATTGGTGGCTGGCAGCAGAACAGGAGTGTCTGCACTGACACAGCTGCCACAGCTTCATTCCACCTCGGGTACAGGCCCGAGGATTCTGCAGCCTGGACAGGGCATCCCACCAAGGCAGAGGACAAGGGTAAGCCCTCAGCAGCAAACACAGCCTTGCTGCACATGGCAGGGTAGTCCCTAAGGAGTCACAGAGTCAAAGCCATGGTTCATCCTCCTTGATGCACATCCTGCTCACAGGCTTTTGCTGGTAGAAGTTTGCATAATCCTGGGTTGCACCTGAGGGAGGGATTCTGCTACCTGGACCGTGGCTGCCATTCCCTAATGGTACAGAAAAGCACTGGTGGGAAAGTGTGGCAGTTCTAAAGATACTGTAAATAAAATAAATCCATGAGGCTAGAGGGAGGTGATGTTCCACCTGAGATTCATATGCAAACTCTGAAATATTAAAAGCACCCTGGTGAAGGCACTGCTAATTAAAAGGATAAAATGTGCATGCAGAGAGAACAGATTATTTAAAATACAAATTATTTCTTATTAAGATAATAGCATCTAACTAAATGTTAAAAGAGCTGGATGGTAGTTTACACTGTAAAATGATCTGTTAAATATGTTCCTGTTAACATCAATACAGCTATTGACAAGCAGATCCAATTTTGTTTTACTTTGAGAAAGCAGACAATAGCAAGTTTTACTAGTGCTATCTTATTTTACAAGCATTAATGAACAATTAACCAACACTAGCACTCTTTCCATCTGTAATCCTGTCGTAGGATCACTAATCTCCACCACTAGCAGCTAATGATGAAGGTCTCTTAAGCTTTACTTCTTATCTCAGCCAGTTCTTAATACTCACATAAGTATGCTTTCTGAGCAGGGCGGCCCCCTATTGCTCTGCGACTTGAATACAAAAGACTGGTGAAATTTTTGAAGGGTTTTCTGTTCAATAACACTTCTATACTTATGTTTGCCTTCCTACAACAACAAACACAAGTGATCAGCAGAGGACTAGCAAGGTCACTAAGGGCTCTGTGTTTCCATACTTGTTCTAATACTTATAAGAATGTATTCATGCCCTATTATATATATTCCCTGGCTGCTCAGGCAGAAGCTCTAAACTAAACTAAACTGAAATGAAATAAAAGGGGAAAACCAGAAGACTAAAACAGTGTTTACTTCAAGAACAAGTCTGCTGTTTGTATCGAACAAAAGGAAGCTGGAAAGTGGCTGCCATTAAAAATACATGCAAGATAAACTGAAATTTTTATAGTACACAGTACACATGACACTTCCTAACTTCCCTTTCAGAGTGTTCTTGTGTATACCACACACACGAGATCTGTGTACTGGGATGGCAGGGGAATTCACCATTCTGTTAGGCTTTTCTGGAATAGCTAAGCCAAGTAAAGCAGCAACAACTTCCCAGACAGGAAACTGAGAGCACAGTAGGTTATGTTCCAATCCCCATCAGGAGAAGGTTCTCCATAGTCAGGGCAGTCACCCCAATGGTAACATTTGTGCAAATAAAAACGATAAACACAGTCCTTCATCTCCTCCATCTTTTGCTTTCAAGACAGAGGGATGAGCCTAAGTAAGAGTAATACATTTTCTCTAGTCCATTTTATTTATTCCATGCACAATGATTGAACAAGTTGGCCCCAACCCAAGCAGAACTCAGGACAACTCAGGGGCTGTTTCCTGGTCTAAATGAAAGTCTTGACAAAACAACTCCAACTGGGCCCAAAACACCCATTCCAGATGCTGAGATTGTTGGAGATGGGGAACAACAGTTGAGTAGCAAAAGACTGGTTCCCATCAGGGAGGTGATCCAGTTCCCTCAAAAGCTCATCCTGATCCTGCTTGCATTAAGCTGCGTGGCTGATGAGTGAGAATCAAGTTGCCTCATTGTGCTTGGAGCTGGAGGTACATTATCAAATTGCCACAGATTACCAGGATCTGAGAACAAATGTATCTCCAGACTGTTCCCAGAGATGTTTAGCAATAATTAACAGCATTGCTAGAGGTATTGCTGAAGAAAAGTGCTTTATAAGCAGCTAAAATTTGAGAATTAATATTTCTAATGCAATCAAAACTGACTGCTTGCATGCTCTGTTCCAAGGTGTATTCTACTCTAAGGCATAAAAAGAGCTGAACTCACCTGGCACATATGACTGAGAGATGTCTTGGAAAAAGTTTCTACTGAGTGTCACAAACACAAACTGGCCCCTATGCAGATACAGCCTGGTTTTTGGTTGTGTTTGTACAATGCTGACCTCTTCCTTCACCTCTCAGCACAGACAATAAATATTTAGAGGGAAAAACCCCACTTTTGTACCTCTGCAGGATTCATGACTTAGCATTGTTTTTACCACATGGCTTCCTTTTTCTGTGAGTGCCCATCATGGCCCAGGTGGCTGTGGCACTTGGCAGACACGCAGAAGGAGAGAAGTGCTTCTTTGGGTCAGCCCAGCTACCCTCAGAGGGGCAGCTCTGGCTGGGACACAGGAGCACGCTGGCCAGCCTTACCTGAAAAGTAAGGTGCTAAAGTAGCCTGTGTGCTTGTGGGGTGTGGAGATGAAGGGAAGAGAGGTTCTGGTACTACCTGCAGTCTTTATTTATTCAAGTAAAATCTGTATTTAAGTCTAGACGAATTTTGTCAAAATGAAGCCAACTAAGATGTCAGAATCAGACCTTATCAGGAGGCCTGAGTGAGATGTGAGTGAAATGATTGCTTATGGACAAATCACCAACCATTAGTGAGGGAAGAAAAAAGATTTTCATATGTTTCACCCAGCTTTTCCATTTTTAAGCCTTTGCTGTTTGGCTTCATGTCTGATGTATGGAGATTTCCTTGATGTGACAGTCACCCACAGAGTGGGTGGATAGCTTGTTCTCACTCCCCTCTGCAGGCTTCAAATCTCAGCAATGACTCCAGGTGATGATGGCAGGATCAGAAAATGGGGAAGAGCTAAGTGGATGGAGATAATTTCAGCTTGACAGATTCCAGGCGCTCCCATTACATCGGATACAGTTTAGTGGGTTTATTTGGATCACCTGTGTATTTGACTCACTGTTACCCTGACTGCATAGCAATACTGCAGCCATCTTCAACCAAGCTCAGCTGTACTGGTACCAGAGAGAAACAATTTAAATCTATTAACCTGCATTTCTATACTAAAAGGGCAAATTATTCAGGACAGAGGTCTGGAGTAACACAGTTAAACCCATTCTGACACTTGACATAGAACTTAGGCCAGGTTTTCCTGCATTGCACAACATACTGTCAGCATATCAGGGAAGATGTTTGGAGTAAAGGAAGAAGTTCAGCCCTGGAACATCTCTCTTCCACAAATTCTCTTTTGTAAATACCTGTCAGGAACCTGGGGACTCTTTCCTGGAAAAGTCATACAAATGCGAACAGCTTGTAAGAGAAAGATTAACAAAAAACCAAAAATCTGATGCTGTGAAGCATTTTCTAGGGAGTGCGCAGAGGGTGCCCTATTTGCCATTATTCTGCACCTCCTGGTCATTTGCACAGCTGTCAGCACCAGGGCTGTTGGGAGTGGTTGGAGCAGAGGTTTAGTGATGGGCTGTGGCAGTAGCTGAGCATAACCACAACCTGGTCAAACGGATCCTTGGATCAAGAATAACAAATAGTAACTATTTTCTTTCAACTGCTCTCAAAATGCTCATTTACTTCCATTTAATTTTTGCATTTTCCCAAAGGGATGGCATTTTTACTCATACCTGCTGTACAAAGAAAATGTCAGTGTTTAGTGCATTGTTTTCATTTTTGTGATATGATAGAGGTGAAGGTAGAAGCTAATTAACAATACTGTTTCCAAGATAGCAGAAGAGCTTGTCTGCGATGTTAGTGCTTTGTATTAACCAGGATGAAGCCAAAACCTTGGTTCAACATTTCCACTTTATAGATTATATCAGAGATACTTCTCCACCCCCACCAGCTCACATATTCATTACCCAAATTGCCTATCCTCAAAGTGATAATATAGTGTGGTACAACATGCCCCGACAGGACACAAATTGACTCTGTGCCTAGATACTATACAGACAGTGTAAAGCAAATATCTCACTCTATTATCTGTTGTCTCTATGAATCAACAGATTACATGGTTCACTGGGTAGCTGAATAACTTTTACACAGTTTGCTCATATCTATTTACACATATTCTACAAAAAATACATTAACACCAAAGGACAAATGTAAAAAAAAAAGTATACCTGCAGAATCCAGATAAATTACACATGTGAAAAAACACAACAAACAGTAGTGCTTAAATTTCGTATATAATATCTGTACATATGAAAGGAGACTCTTTTTCATGACAGAAACCTGAGTCCTGTGGAAGGCCCTAAAAACCTTAAGAAGATACTTTAATTTGTGACAATTTGTTTGTAGGTAAGATTACACTCCACATTTTGAAAAGCCCTTAGTGTTCCAGAGAACAGGGCTGTAACCACAGAGGGTTCTTCACTGATGATCTCCATGGAGGTGCACGTTTGCCCACCTCTAAGCTGTGACCTTTCAGAGCTCCACGCCTTCTGTGCTCACTGCTGTTCCTGGTCACTGATTTGTGAGACATGCCACCTTTTGGAAGAGAAAGCAGCGTGCCATGTCCTGCCTTTTCATACTTTGTGTGACACTACAGTGAGCAAAGCAGCTTGTCCACGTCACTGTAGAAAGGAAGAGAGCTTTAGCAGCTGGATAACCTAGGATTTACACACAGCTCTCAAACTGCATGTAGATACCACACTTTCTGGATCACTTGTCCTGCTTTGTCAGCTCCTTCCAATGCCACGCTCAAGAAACAAAAGCGAAGATTGTGCAAGGAGAGTACAAAATGTCTGTGCTTTGCAGTGCTGCACTTTAACAACCCCAGAATGTTCAAATTCCCTGCCATACATATATACATGCATATACACACCCACACGCACCCACACACACTCCAAGTTACATTAAAAGCTACTCTTTCTTTTCTGCTTCTCTCTTGCCCACATCCAACTCCTCCTTCCAAGATACCTTTTAAACTTAATCCCCGATTAGGTCAGAACTCCACCTTTACCCTGTCTCACTCTCCAGAGTAATTCTTCCAGGCAGTCACTGGTTTGTCCTCAGAGAGGGGCACTAGAAGCTACTGCCTTTGGCTCCTGCCCTAAATAAAGGTGTCCCTGAAACCCCTTTTCCCAGCAGTGTAAGCAGCTCTCTTCAGCAGAGATACAGGCAGTGAGAACTTTGGTCCACCTAAGCATCAATTGTTTCTTTCCTTTTTTAAAAGCTTAGTTTGCCTTGAATTTCTGGGCCAATTATTTCAAATTTGATACTATAATGAAGCAAAATGTGAAAATTAAGTGGTAGTATTACAAACTTGCAGCTATTCATCCAATTATATTCAACAGAATGGCAACAGTATTTTATTTTAAGATTAAAACTAAAAAGAGGGATGCATTTAACTAAATTTAGTTGTATGCAGTACCTGTTTGCAGGAATGAAATAAACAGTTTTGAAAGAAAGACTGTTAGTGCTAATTAAGTAACAAATGAACAGTCAAAACCTGCTGCATATTGGATTTTTAAAAGAACTCATGGTTAAGGGGATTTTTGGTGCTCTGACTTGGTTAATAATATTTAATTTGAAAAGAAAGATTTGTTAAAACTGGTATATTTTCGTTTGTAAACTATGTCTGCTACCTTGTGCAACAAATTCTACATGTTTTTGGTAATGGAAGATGCTGTTGCAACAGCCTTTTGTGCACTCTGATTGAAAATTCAGCTACATAACCCTCACTGAACTGTTTATCTTATGTACTTATTTAACTAACATTCAAACTGACAAGTCTCCTATTTCTGGGCTTTCTTTTTATACTTTAATGTATGCCTTATCAGATGAAACTCAGATACTACCAAACTTTGCATGTTTTTGATTTTGCACATAAACTGAAGGGCAGAATTCCAGTCTATGTCCTCAGTCATTCAATTTTTCAAGATCTTTGAACAAGACTTCAAACCCTGAAAAAATACAACCCAAACACAGACTTGCTTCTCTGTCTGTACAAATACGTGAAAGAAACTGGTATGTCAAGTTTCAATGTAGGCAAGCCTAATTGAAGCTTTAACTACATTCGAAACAAGAGGCAGGCAGCACCTCCAAACTGCTTTATTCAAGGGCAGGAAGACATTCAGGAATAGAGCTACTCGAATTATTCATTACAAATAAATTATCCAATTAATTTAGGCAATTTTTCTTATCATTAATAATTCACAAACTGCTCTTGATAGTAGTGAATGTGTGCATCAGCCCTGATCCTGACAACACTTAGATGCACATTTAGCTTTTCATATTCCCCATAATCCCATTGAACTCCATCAATTTTCTCAGTGAGCTGCAGGTGAGCCTATGGAGAGTTGGTAAACAGCTTGCTTCCCTGGGTAGTTTTTTAAGGAATAATCATTTGCTTGAGTCATGCACCTAATGAATGACAGTTCTCCAAGAGAAAACTGAGTGCTGAGTAGCAAAAGATCAATGTTCTTGTTAAAGTCCTTTTTTTTTTCACACAAAGAGGTTTTATTTGAATAAAGCAGCACTTCCACAAACATTTTTGTGAGCAAATCCAAATCCTGATGCAGATATTCATAACAGGGAATAAAGCAGGATATGCCACATATGAATACAGACCATGGGAATGAAGGGTTCTGAATGCTGTTTGGCTATAATACCTTACGAAGAATAATGTTCCCAAGAAAAGGCGGGTGTACAAATGTCATGAGTTGGAAAGCACTGGGGACTGCATATTTTAAGATGATAGTCATTGTAGGAAGCCTGTTGTGTAATTTAGCTTCCTGGACTCTGTGTATGTTTGAAATTTTGCCATCCTAAATATAAAACAGGTCTTTGTGCTAGCTCTGCACAGAAGCCCTCACACTTCCAAGGAACTGTAAAAGAAATAAAATCTTACCTGGCTTCTTCAGTAGTGATCAAGAAAGCTGTGAGATATTTGCTGTCATGCCTATGTTCTCTTCATAATTTGTGACTCCTCTTGCTATGCACTTGTGGGAAGCTTAAATGGTTATCACTTCTAGTGCTTTAAGGATATCTTATTATGAAGTACTTCTGAAAGAAGAAAATAACTACTAACAATTTTATAATGAGTTTTCTCATGTCTGGTTCCTGTTTTTCTGTAGGTTCGGGGTTTTTGTACCTCAGTAGCACTCTTTCAATTATAGAATAATAGAATTGTTTATGTTTGAAAAGTCTTTTAAGATCTTTGAGTCCAACCATTAATCCAATACTGCCAAGTCTGCCACTAAACCATGTCCCTAAGTGCCTCACCTACATATTTTTTAAATACCTCCAGTGATAGTGACTCAACTGTTTCCCTGGGCAGTCTGTTCCATTGCTTGACAATAAATCAAATACTGGAGCAAGTCCCCTGTAAATAAGATGTAATTAAATGTAACAATTCTCATTGATGTTTTGAACAATTATGCAAATCCAAGGCTGTGCTGACAGCTAGATATAATGCCTTGCAAACTTTCAATTATCTGCTGCCCACCAACTGCTGTCTCGCTCAAATCAGCATGAATTGCAGATGACTTGGGTTCTTTTTCAGGGGGACCCAGTCAAACATAACATGATCCCAGAGTCTGACATAACAAAACATGATAGCTAAAACACAAAGGGAAGCAGGCTTATTTTTGTATCTGATGTCTGACAACAAGTTGGATATTGTGAGTATTTGATTCAATTTTGTGTGTCAGATGGCAGTGGAGCAGACAATAAGGTGTCCACAGTGTTTATGAACAGGCAAACACCACAGTTCACTGACGAGGCAAAATAATTTTAGGTAGCACTGAACCTGTCTGCTTGCATTAGGTTGGGGCAGATTTCTATGTTGGATAGAAAAGCTGCAATTTATTTTTTTCTTTAACAAAATGCTGATAACCACTCTCACTTCTAGCACAGAACTTAGGATAACTCTGACCACTAGGTCCTTTTGTCACCCTCTCACTGAGCTGTTCTTTTAACAGAGACACTCATTTGCACTCATAAGAATGCCAGACTAGATTTCAATCATATTGATGCACTGTCCTTTTATCATAGGAAAAAACCACTACATCTAAAGTCTCAAGGATGAATAACCTACTGGAGTTTCAAATCATGTGGCTCTGGACAGTGCTGGGGCTGATGCTCCACTGCAGGTATGCTCAGTTACTGGTTTCTCTAGTCTTTCAAACAAAGCACGTCTTTCAGTCATTGCTCCACTGAGCACCAGTTAGGAAGAAAATTAACACAATTTCTATTGTATTATTAGGGAAAGTCTAACCAATTCAGTGCTTTTATATCAATGCAAAATCCAAATAAAAATGAGCAACAGATGCTTGCTTGCCTGAGAGCAGCAGGTCTACAGGTCCATTAAAATTACTTGTTCAGGGGTTAGACACTACTGGTCTTCTAGTGCAAAAACACTTAACATTCACATTATCGTGGGGAATGAAGAATTTGGGAAACCACATGTCACTGTCAACTGGGCAGCCACTAATATGATGACAAAAACACTTGTCACCCAAAGCCTTTGGGCTGGAGCCACAGCCTGGAAAAGGCTAAAACCACCATATCTGCCTCAGCTTCCCTTCAGCCCTTGTGTGGAAGGAGCTGCATTGCTTGTTGATTTGCCAAGGTGAGTAGTGATGCTTTCCTTGTTCAGCAAGGAAATTTTAACCCCAGGTAGGCAAAGGTGCCTTGCCCTCCCTCATCCCAGGCTGCCCAGGGCACGTGAGGCAGGAAAGACACTGCCCCTCTGCTCTGTTGAAGGGAAGAAGCAATGGGGAGTTGCTGGTGCCATGTCTCACTGCAGCTGCTCCTAGCAGGGCAGAGGTGCCCATCAATGCCCTGAAATCCACTCCTGCTGCCTCACTGGTGCCTTTGCTAGGGAACTCTTTGATAGGTAGCCTCTAGCCTTCTGCTAGAGTGATATTTCAATCAGACAGAGGTTTTCCTTGGGGAGAATGGGGGGGAAAGGGGGGGGGGGGGGGGGAATCAACTATTCCCTCTCAGAAAGTTTCACAGTGATCCTGTGCATTATTATTTGAATCTGACCATATTCAGAAACATATTTTTCCCCAGAATTGCCAGCTGGAGCCAAATTCTCTGCCCTGACTGCACTCAGAAATTTTCATCCTAATCCCAAACTATTCATCCCAACACTTCTGCTGCCATCAATAGATTTAAGATGTTTTTAATGCCTTCCTTGAACTTGCCTTGTCTCCTGTCAGCCAGCCAGAAGTGGTTTTTATCAGGAATAAGATTCAAAGAGCCTGCCCTGCAGCAATCCCATCGTGCACTTCTTTGTCAGAATCCTAATGACGATTTATATATACTTAAGAGACTATCTCCAGCTGTAAAACTGAAAAGCTTCTGGGGGTCTGTACAGTTCCCTGACCTCAGACCTATTTTTATATTTTGATCTTGGGGATAGTGCCTCCCAACACTCCGAATCCTCCAGTTATCCCTGCGGTAACAAAGTGCTAGCTTAACCAGTAGTAGCAAGACTTAAAACAGGGCACTGAGGATCAAAGTGGCTAACAAACTTGAGTATTAGCCACTGTGTCAGCCCTAGAGACTGTCACGTTAAACCAAAACATGTATATGGCTAAGTCTCCATGCTAAAACTAAACATTGTGCTCCAGCGGATGTGCATCTAAGAGCCATTTTCGCTGAGGTAGGTATGAAAGCATGCTCAATTTAACATGCTAAACCGGCATCCGCCACAGACACTCTACTCTCAAGCAGACAGGAATTATACTGTTATGTTGCTTTTAGGCTCCATGGAGCTATTTTTAGGATTTTTCCAGCATTATTTGCCTTTACTTCCATCTCAACCGTTTATAGAAGAGAATTTACTTTTTTTGATTCAAAAGGAATGAGAAAATATGAAAGAGTGCTCTCACACTGATGAATCTGGATTAAGACAAAAACATAGCCATGATAAGGTTCTGTCAATGAACTGACACTTCATTTTCCTTCCATTGTCTGATTACCAGAAGAGCAGTACATTAGCAACAAGGATGATCACATGAAGGCGGGAAAACACAACTGTCAGGCTTCAAGGACAAAGCCTATTCTTATATTGCCATTCCTTAAATCCAGACATTAGAGCAAAAGGAATGAGAAAAAAGCAGCTCACTCATGGATAGCTTACTGAGGATACTGCAAAAGATTATGCTAATCTTCACTTCATTGTCCTCTGCAAAATGTTTTCATACCATGCCTTTTATCTTTGGAAGGGATGCACAACCTCTCAACTCTGTGACAGCGAGCACTTTCTGTGTGGTTTCTGCGTAATTAACACCAGCACTAGACCTTTTCATTTTTGCTACTCAAGCTTATGGCCTTTTAAGGGTACCCACAGGGGAGCATCCCTCACCCCTTTGCTTGTGGCCTAAGTGATAGTCTCAGCTTATCCTTAGCTACATATACCATCTGTTAATAGCAGAAGGATCAAAAACTTTTGGCTAGCCTGCATTTTTCAAAGAATGGGGGCAGGCAGCATAAACAACACATTAGACAAGATTTCTAAGAGTTTTAATTCTGAGTTGGGGCCTAAAGACCTTCAGTTTTATTTAAACTGCTGTTGCATTATTGTCTAGATTTTGTTCACATGCACAGTCGTCTTAGGAGATAGCTGGAATTAGATAAAAGTCTGCATTTAAGATGAAATTCATTCTAATATAGTACAATTTTATCAAAGTGTGACATGTTGTATTTTTGGTCAATCTGAACAAAATAAACACTGAAGTTTCAATTTTGCCTCTCAGGAATCATCCCACTTTTGACAGTAAAATCAGATGCTTGAGAGTGTATTTGATACCAGGGACAGTGGGAATTGTATCCCAGTAGCGACACAGGAATTGCCCCTGAAGTACACAGATCCAATCTGACACTCACAATCACTTTTCTTCCTTACTTCCAGAAATGGTAGAACACTTAAAAAGTAAAAACAACAAATTATTATGGTGTTTCAGCATTAATACTTTCACCAGCTTTCCCTAGCGCTTGTTATATCTTATTAAGAGGGGGGGTTTCAAGGTTTGTTGTTTTTTTCCCCCAAGTACACTTTTTCCCTCGTCCATTTTCCCACCAAACCTTGCTAGTCTGGTGCCCTGCCTCCAGGCACAGACACACCATTTCTTTTGAAGGCAGAAAGAGCAAGAGCAGCCCATGCTTGCAGGACTCCCCACCTGCATTACCCCTGCCCGTGGGCCTGCATAGTGGCACAGCAGCTACACCAAGGAGCAGGGCAAAGACCTGCAGAGCTTTTGGCCCACCCCTGCAATTCCCAGACCCACTGAGGCTCCATTAACTCATCTTTGTCTCCTGCCACTTTTGACTTCGTAGGAAGGCCACCAGTGATCCAATGAACAACAAACAACAGGGATATTTTGGTGGCATGATATTACAGCTGAAGCTGCCTTGGAAGCAGGCTAAGCTGTAGAGTGTGTGGACTTCTGCCTTGCCTTTCTGGGTATCATATCGGGTAGATGGAGCTAATCTCCCCTGTATATGTCCAGAAGCACCAGATGTGGTTATATTGTAAGGGTGGGCTAAAAGCAGAGCTTTCCTTTCCATTTCCAAGTGCATTGACATATTCTCTCCTCCCTGAGAAAGACAAATGTGCCTTGAGATAGTTTGGCAACATGACAGATGGTAACTACCACTGTGGCTTATTATAGTGCTGCCAATGTCTCAGATGTGCATTAAACTCATACACTGACAGGAAGACTCAAGGAAATGTTCTACATTTTTCTGCACAGACATAATCCCTTTTCAAACAAAAAAACCCAAACAAATAAACAAACAAAAAAACCCCATGAAGACTTAAACCCCTAGCTGTCAGGATGTCCTGCACCAGAGGGTAAATACTATAGAGAAACTCATGTTCATGATCTGAAGTAACACTATGTTCTTAAATCTGAAACCAGCCTGTTCATTGCTGCACATAAAGAACTCAAAAGCCTCACAACTGCACCCAGGTATCCTCCAAACAATTCAAAGTTTCTAGCTATTGTACCAAGAAAAAGGATGCAACAAAAATGCTTGAAAGAGAGCTTTTTAAAAATCTTACAGATGGGCAAAAACAGTTACATTCACATCACTTCAGTGTTCAGAATTAACAAATACAGCTAATCATTTTTTAAAAATACCACCCTTTGAACTCTTAGGACCTTTTATGTTTTCAAGTCCTATCAAAACAAATGCAAATTCTTTATGGAGAGTACAGGCAGTTCATAGGACATTTGTGCTCACCTTTCCTCTTGGGAAACCTGAGCTGAAATCCTGCATTGTGTGGAAATCCCTGTCCATACCTGAAAAATCAAACCATAATTTGCCATTATACCTTCTTTGGCTCAGAGAGGCTGCCAAGAAAGGACCTTTAGAAAACCGGGCTGAGGCTGCCAGGATAAAAAAAAAGGTGAAGAAGTTTTCCAGCATCTAGTCACACTTTTTCAGGTTCCAGCTTAGTCCTTTGAGCCTTCTTTTTCATCAGCATTGCCAATAACATCTCATTTTCAAAGGAATTTAGGGAAAAGGAACTGCACTAAAAACTATTACCACATCAACTGCCTTGAAGCTGTCACTAAAAAAAGTAGGAGAGCAAACATTTTTTTATATTTTGAAGCTGCTGTGCAGCAGATCTTAGTTAATGATCTGAAAAGTAGAATTGGAAGCCACTTTAGCATTCTCTGTAGCACAGTCACTTAAGAGTCACTAACAGCTATAAAAATAAACATGAGGTTCTAAAGAGATAATTTCAGAAAGGATTTTGACTGGGGAATTCAAAGAAAATTCATATAATTTGTGGAGAAAATTGAACAACTAACTGTCCATACAGTGTACAAACTATAAAACAGATGGGAGCAACCATATAAAATTAAAGGTCTGGAAAAGTCATATGGTAAATTTTCACTCTTTCTCCTAAAAGGGAAATATCCCAGTGTGATATCTCAATGCATGTAAAAAAAGCCACCCATCAGAAGGATCTTTTTCTCTGATTCTTATTCAGCTCAACTGCCTTACATGGGGTTACTTCTATTCTGCACCAGTTTAAGTGAAAAGAGAAGAAAACACATGATTCTGTCTGAACACTGAAGGCCAGATTTTAAATCTGTGTAAACAAGAACAATTTAAGATAGCCCCTGTGTCATGTGGATAACTTTAAACAATCTTAATAGGACTATTTTATATGCAAATATAAAAACAACATTTCCTTGTTGCCAACATTCACAGCCGGCTTACAATGCTTACAGGATAACAATTCTTGTAAGCTGTCTGAAACTTTGAAAGAAGGCAATTTCCTTCCCTACCTTCAGTCAGAATCCAGGTACAGTGACACTCGAAACAAAATTAAATCAGTCTGTGTTTGTAAGAGGAAAATCTTCATTAGATTCAAACCGATAAGATAAAAACCTTTGTCTCACTGCCCATAACTCTATTGTCTACCAGGAGTTTAAAAAATTTTCTCATGATTGAGAAAAAAAAAAAAAAAAAAAAAAGAGGTAAATTTTCTAGAATCTTTTTAAATGAGCTTTTTAAAAGTCCGAAATGCCACTCTCAGTAGCCAGTCTATTAAATCTTCTATTTACTAGAGATAAAAAGCCTCACCAGCAACTCATTTTCCTGTAACAAGTACACCCAAAATCTAGTTCGAGTTTCATAAAATTGGCAGTCCACTTAACAGTCACAGTTCCTGCAAGTGCTAAGAATCACTAGTTTCTGTCTTCAGCTATGCAATTTTGTGGAATTATATCACACAAGACCTCATACACCTCTGTAAAACAGCATTGCTGTGAAAACACCACTTACTGGCTACCTAGAGTTTTACTTGCTATAAGCTGTTTAGGCCACATGAAACCTGCAATACACTGTTAGATCTTTACAAATTTCATGAAATCTTTTTCGGATATCCAAAAAATCCTGAACTACTTGAATCTTTTGTCTCCCAGCACTGGGGACTGACCCATAATCTCTTTCCCAGCCAGTACACCAAATCTGTAGCCAACCTTGTCACTGACTCCAACAGCTGCTTAAATTCACCAGAGGGGATAGCAGCAATCCTACTTCTAAAAGAACACCACAAGGCTTACGTTCATGATGCCTTGAGGAGACACTGAAAGGAAGGTCAAAGGTGAAGAAAAGATAAAGTGCCGTACAAGAAGATCAGTAAAGTTGAATCTTCTTGATGGAAAACTCATGTCTGCTTCTTCATGATGCAAACAACATAACTTCATTTCAAAAAGCCTCTGTTTTTTGTTGATTTTTTTCCTTCTCTTTTGCTTTGGAGTATTTTGAAGTTTATTGAAGTTTTTTTTCCTTTTTTTTAGGTCAGAGCTCTGTGCATCTAAAAGCCTTATTCAGTTGTTCTTGTCACGAGTACTTTGTCTTACACAGGCTGCATTACTCTTGTAAACAGAGGCAGCATCAAAGTGAAAGCAGATAGAGTCACATCAGTGGATTAAGGCCTTCTGCATGATAAAGTAGCTACCTAGGGTGGGATAAACTTAATATGTGAAAGAATGTTATTGAGGAGGAATAAAGTGCCAAAACTCTGTCATTCTCTTAGTAATGTCCTAATCTAATGCCTGACACCAAGGCCTTAGGCCAGTGTTAGTGTTAATCAATGAAATACCCATCTGTGTTCCCTGTCCTTATCGCTATTTAGAACTAGCCTAAACTCAATTATTTTCCCTTAGAGACCAAGATGGGATATTAAGTTGAGTGAAAGGGATTGTGTCTCACAAAGAAATCCCAGTGTTAAAATGCAGAGGTGTCAACATTGCTAACTAAATTTCAGTTAAACAGAGATTAAATGCTAGTTCTTTGGACATGAAACACTGCATAGATTAAATCTGGTTAAAAATCCTTATTTAGAGAGTGGGTAAAAACTGTTAAGCAGTTTAATCAACTTATAATCTAAATTTTGTTCCCTTGTATGCATTATTTATCCCCTGCAATAACCATTGTACAATAAATGTTTGAAGAGTACACTCACTAAAGCAATAGGAAAGCATAGTCTCTTGCTGTTACCCAGAGCTGTGAATGATACAGACGTTGCCAGATACATAATGGATATCTGAGGAGTATGTAATTTATCCCACGAGTGAGCTGCAAATCCCATAATTCAAAACTGCCTTAGTCACAAATGAGTTATGGGGGTGTTTTTTACAAGTGGGAATAATCTCACATCCCATCGATACTCATTATTGTATTTTTGGTTCATATCAGCAAGATAATGTTTTATATATTTTTTTATTTTATTAAAATTTCAAACTTGTTTGGCTTGTGGTTTTGTGTCTTTTAATTTTAATTAAAACATTGTAAAGACAGGAAGATTCTGCAAAAGTACACAGCCATCTTTTCTTTATATTCAAGTGGATATAAAGAAAATAAATAAATAAACCTCCAAATTAGCAAGGAATAAATGCTTTCAACTTCTTTGTAATGAGCACTTTTTTGGACTAATTTCTGAATAGTATCTGGGCTGAAATCACTATATGCATTTCTTAAGAGTTTTCTCTTTTGGTTTCTTTTTTTAATTGTGAAATAATTGGGAGTGCTTTATTACTACAAGCATTTTTTCCCAAAAATTTAAAGACTAACAGTCAAAAATGCTACAGAAATGAGCAGTAAAGCAGTTTTATTCTAAATTAAAAGACAAGCATTCTCTTAGGTGTATATGAATAAAAAAAGGTACTTTAGTGACTAAAATCAGGTAAGCCCTGACCTTTTCTATGATCATTATGGAAATACCAGAGGAAAAAACAGAGGAACATCTCCTTGGCTCACTTGCTCTGCTAGCAATTCTCCAAGTGTAACTATCCTCACGGTATTGCTCTTACTCTCAGTACTACTTTTTGTTTCTCTTTGAATTACCACTATTGCTTTCTTGATTGACAGTGTGCATCTTTGTTTAGCATCTCAAACAAATTAACAGAAGAGAAAGAAATAACATTTTCTTGACAGTGGTAAGCACATAATGCTGAGAGGGCATTCGGAGCTGCAAATGTGCTTTTTCTTTTTAGCCAGAAGTATGGCCATAAATGCAATGAAGCTTTCGGACTGTGGGGGTCCCTGCTCTTTCCCTCCTCTCTCCAGCAGAAGAGGGATGTTCTTTCTCATTGGTAAGTAACATATACATTTTCCCGTTTGCAGAGTAGCCTCTACTTTTTTAAACTTTGAGTCTTTTACATTTAAAAAAGAACAGATTTCTGTGTTGGTTACTTGGGATCCCAGACAAAGGAACCGGTTTTATGTCATATGCAGTCAAGAGGAAAAAACAAACATGGTTGTGTGAGAGCTTGGGGTTGTGGATTGCTTCCTTTTTTTCCAAGACAGAGGGATACAATATTTCAAATTATAGGCAGTTGTGAAATTTTGGTTTACACAGTGCAAAAAATGTAAGTAGTTCTTGGGTCATTTAGATATTTCTCAGGGGGACAGTTGGAAAAGTTCATAAAAAACATTGTTTGAAGCCCAAAAATGTAATTTGTCAAGATTTACAGGCAGTATTAAAGACTTGAGGAACTAAGGGATTCAAAAATCTGTTTCTAACATAGCTGAGCGAGCTTTGGCTTTACTTTAGAAGCAGTGTATCTTCCTGGGTTAGCAGAAATTGTTAATGATAATATACAATAGAAGGCTGGTGCAAGGGCTTCTCTTAAAAAAAATATGCTTTTTAGATCAATTCTCCTCTCCAAGGTCTCAGTATTACTTTGACTGAATAAAATTGTTCCTAGAGGGTTGTATTACAAAGGCTGAGTCTACCCTATTTTGATGATTCCCAAACTTAAAGAGAAGCACACACCACAATAAATAAAAACATGCTGCTAGTACTAGGCATTTAGAAGTCCCATACTGGTAAAAATTTGAAGCCAGCTATTCTCATCACAAATCAACCTTTCATGTTCTCAGCAATAAACACTAAAAGAATGTCCTGGTTTAAAATTCTTAATACTTCTTTACTTTTTTTTTTTAACTTTCAAATTTAGGGGTACTTGAGTGGCTTTAGGTAGATTTAGGATTCCATTGGTGGTTAGGGAGGGTGTCTGAAGAGGTCATTGAAAACCTTACACTCACAAACTAGGGTAAAGTTTTGTTACCTGCTTCACTCACCAGACTGGCATTAGAAGACATTGTGTTATTATGGCTCCTGTCTCTCAAGACAGACATAAACCTGGAGATTCATCCACATGTACATAAGTAAAAGTTCAGAGTGTCTGCCATGAGTTGCACCCGTTTTATTAATACTAATAAAACTCTAATAATATAAATATAATAAATAACTCTAATAATAATTAATAATACTCTAATTCATTCCTCCTACTTGAATCTCCCTGATGTTGTTACAAGCAGTTTCCTTGCTGCCTGTAATTACTGGATACTATTTCTGTGTGTGATAAATACATGCTGTACTGCACAAGTGACTTCATTTCAGTGACAGCTATGTGCCCTGTTTAAACAGTTTACAGAAAGTATGGAAGACCTCTTGAAATCCTTTTAGGAAACATTGTGAGCTTTGAGATTCTGGTGGTGAGGGAAACTAAGGCTAAGCTGAATGTTCACAAAAGCCCTTGATACAGCACAGTGTTTTATTTCTTTTAAAACTTTAGAGGTAAGGGGTCCCAGAAAAAAATAAGGCAGTAGCACAGATTGCCTTGAAGCACTTCACACACAGTCTGAATCTAAATCAGCAGTACATTTATAGGAAATTATCTTCTCTTGTACTGATGGAGAACAGCTTTCACTGACAGAGAACTGAGACAGGGAACATACCTCAGGTAGACAGGCAGAGAAAGGAAAGGCTCCCCAGTCCCATATTCACTTCCACTCTGTTTCAGCCATGGGCCCAATCTCCCCAAAACCATGCTAGTGCCGAACGGTTCTGCTCCACCTCCATCTCAGGGCTGGTACCATAAGCTACAAGACAGCCAATCTCATGCAAAGGACACAACCTAATGCAATTCCAATATAAATTATGTATGAACATTGTGGCACAAGACAGTTGGAAAGCACAATGTGTAATTCAACAATTCAATCACATTTGTTGTTAGTGTACAGTATTGTAGACTGTAGTTGGAGAGGGGAACTGTCTCAGAGTCAAGTGGATCAAAAACAGTCTATGAGAGCCAACTAAAAAAGGCTATTGTACTTAGCTGACTGAAGTGGAGAATGAAGTACTCTACCTCAATTAAGGAAAGTGTGGTGGAGCTGATTAACCTTCTTGTTACCTTGGTAACCTGAGATTTAGATTGTGAATGAATACGTAAGGCTGCGGATACCTTTTATCAGACAAGAGTCTGGTGAACAGTTTGAGTGAGAGAACTGCAGGGCTGAAAGGAACTGGCACCTAATCTATTTATTAGACAATGCTTAATTTATAAGAGGCAGTCATTACTACTGTATATGTAAGTCACCAATAAATAGAATGAAGGCTATGTGCTATGCTCCAATCTGTCATGCAGGTTGTGCACACAGACCTAAATAATCAAACTCCTTAGCTGGTGCAACTCCTCTGAGCCACCACAAAGGCTACCTGGCTTTGGGCTGGGCTGAGATGGCACAGCATCCCCTGGAAATCACCAGAGCTCCTGTATGCAAAGTGCCCGTGCTTTGGGCACTTGTGCACCTAATCTCTGTTCACTTCATTCTTTGTCTTTTGTGCATCTTAGACTAATGGATAAGACTTCATATTTATTAACATTAAGCATCTTTCACCAGCTCTCCACCCCTTTGTAGAAAAGGCCTGAGGCTACATTCTCTCCTCAGTTACACCTGTCCAATCCCATTGACTTCAGTAAGATTGAACAGGTGTAAGCAAGGAGAAAATTTGGCCCCCTGTTGTCTATGAATCGCATTATCTGTGTTCACCACTGCCTTTACTTTATGTCACTGGCAAGTATAATTAATTTATAGTTTGTCTTATTCTCTTAGTTGTTTAATAAATAGATGAAAACAGAAGACTCCTGAGGGACTTACTCCAGTTACCTGTAATAGAAACTCCCCTACTGATACAGCTTCTTCAGGAATATCCCTAATACTTCCTCTTCTTTTTATCAATTCTTTATGAATTTTCATTATCTTTAGATTTTGCAGTTCTGCAGAATCACATTTCTTGTGTGCCATGACACAATCTGTTAGGGGAAAAATGGTTAGCTTTTGAAAATGGAGCTATCTTAAACTGAAAATATCTTCTATTTGACTTTTGCAAAGACCAACATCTGCACTTAGCATGAGGAACACCATCAACTAGTACTTAGTTATGACAAATCACATTGCTATAAAGACTGTTGCTTGAATGAAAACAAAGACAAAACCAGGGAGTATTCAGGAAGACAGTTGAGTCTTTAGAATTAACTGGTTTTGTAAGCCTAAATTGAAGCTTAATGAATAGTAGTTACTGTTAGCCTTAGTTTTCCATCTGACAACCTTCCAAATGCTTCAGCACTAAATCTATCCTTTATCAAACTAGGAATGTATAATGCTGTTTCTTGGTACCTGCATAATCAGTCAAATGTAAGCAAACAGTCAACTAAAGCAGAAAAAAACCCCTTCACCTCAGTGAGAAAACCCCTTCAATGAGGTCATCAAGACTAATTCCACAAGAACCAGTAAATTTAAGGTTAATATATTTTATGCATGAAGAAAGAAATTAGCAATCCTTACATATCTTCCATATGGGATTTTTTAGCTTTCTAAGTGCTTTACAATAGGCACTATCCTCATCCCTGTCTTGTAAGTGTGTCAGAAAAAGGCACATTTAAGCCAAAGATCATCCAGCAGGTCAAAGGCAGAGCGGGCTTTCCAAGGTCCAATTTAGCATGCTGTTCTCTAGGCCAAACCTTTTGTACCCTACAAGAAGTCAAATGAGTTGAATCCCATTCCAATATGCTCACTTCACGGACACTGAAACCCCTGCACATTCCTGTGGAAAAAAAAACAAAACAAAAACCCAGTCTGGCTTGCCTAATACAATATTTTCACATTTTGCATTACTTAAATACTATCTGCATGGTTTCCTCTAAACTTCTAGTCAAACCTAAGCAGTATTTACAAAGTCAGGGTGCTGATTGATTGACAGTGCTTTTTGCTGTATTAGTGATGCATTTAGAGTAATTATTGAATGGCCATTCAGTCAAGAGCAGGCCACCCGCTCCACATGTGGCATTCTTCTCACCTTCTACTAAATTAATGTCTCTCCTCCTAGACATATGGATTTCCTGTCAGGGAAACAATCTCCTTCTACTAGAGATACAACAGACTATTTTGCCAGTATTGTGCAACTTTCAGCTGATAACTAGAGCTCAATGTATTATGCATGTTCTACTGCTCTAATAAATACAGGATTGACTTGTTTACTACCAGCACTGTTGTCTCGATTAGCACTATGTTTCTCTAGGCCATTATTCATTGGTGAGAGGAACCTGCTTGGTTCTCCATTAATCCAACTGTGTGAAACAAACTGGTTAATTTTTCAGCTTGTGTTGTTTGCTACTTAATGAGGAGTAATCGATTATTTCATTGCTATCATTAACACCCTATTTATGAAGTGCAACATCATTTATTTTTCTACTTTGAGCAACAAATTAGATCCTCTTGTTTCACCATTGAGATTTTGTCTCAAAAGGTGCCTCAATGGGTCAAAATGGACAATCAGAGTCCACAATATGGTGACCTGGAATAGTCTTCAAAACAAGATCTTTGGCTATGATTAGTCAGGAATGATTTTCCCATTTCATTGCCGGAGTTGATACAGGTTTGGCAGGGTTCTTCAGAGTACTAGTACAGTCACAACAAATACTTGCATTTTGTTTAGTGTAGGCAATAGACAGCTGCTAGCTAAGGTCTGCTGCCCAATCTAGAGATGAGCTGCTCACTGGAGTACATGGCACCAAGGCCAACCACACTGCTGGCCATTGTCACTGTGAGGTAGGAAAGAAGAATTACAGTGAGTGGGGACAAAAAGCCCTGCAAAGAAGTCTCAGGAACGAAAGAGAGAATGGACTGAGAAATTAAGGAAATATGTCCATAGAGAAAAAAAACCCAAGTATAAGGCTGTAGATTAAAAGAGTAGACATAATATTGGTAAAGCACAGGAGTTAAGAGAGGCACAGTTGCCACAGGAACAAGTTCCTCAGAAGCTGGGTGTATAGGATAGCCCAGGTTTTCAAACACAGGGGCCCCTAGTCTGCATATTAGATCTGTAAGCATCCAGTCTGGTTATGCAAAGTGACAAGCATCCAGCATGTTCTACTTAGCCTTCCACACATTTCACACTGCCATTTCTGAAACCTTAGGTCAACACTGTATCCGTTGTTGAGTGGCAGATATATTTAATTACCTTCAAAACATTATGGTCATTAAAAGCCCAAGATATTTTTCACAATGCTGCCAATATCATGACTTGTCCACAAACAGCTGAAGCCATTTAGGAAGCTAAATTCCAGGCAGAAAGGAAGCCACAGGTCTGATCCTGTCCTTTCCAATTCTTTCTGGACATCTCTTCAATCACTGTAGAGATTAACTTAAACTTCACAACAATTAAGTTTTCTGCTATGGTACTACCTGGAATGGCAAAGCTGCTGGATGAGGACTAGCCCTCCAATTTTCTTGGCTTGTTCTCAGTCTGCCACAATTCAAATAATTTTCTTCATCTGCTCATCTGTGAGGTAAAACATTGTAGAGTCAACCTCTTATTGGCATTTGCATTAGATTACCACCTCTGCTAGGCTACACTGCAATTTTTTATGGCTGTGTTTTGAGGGGACATAGACCATACTGGAAGGACAAAAAAAGAAAATCCACAACTGGACCATTTCTGTAGAAGAAAATAATTTTAACCCTGCACTTCTTAGTAGTCAAAAATGTACATCTCACTTTAATTCTGTGTGTGTCAGCTGGAAGCATAATACCTGTAAAACTAGTCATACTTCAAAAGAACGATGGGAACTAAAAGGAAAAAAAGTCAACAAAAAAATTTACTTTTCCTTCAGATCTGAGAGTCCATTGAGCGTACCCTTTCGCATTGCACTAAAACACAGCAAGAAATAGTGTTCTTGTAGCATTTCAAAGAGAAGCCAAACATGCAGAGATCGCTGTATCTCATGTTACTTTGGAGAGAAGAAGGACTGTGGTGACTGGGAGACTCCCAGAGAGCAACAGAAAGATTTTCTTAAAGGATTAACTTATAGTAGTATCCACAGAACATCACTGATTCAGTTCACTGGCTCCCTAGAAACCTGAACCTGTCCTTGGTGGTTTATGTGAGGTGACTGTTATTGAACAGGATGATATTGCTCTAAGAGGTCTTTCTTGCAGTCCTCAGAAGCACTTGTAAAGAGAATCACGGTATACACAAAAGTCAGAAAGTTACTGTGTGGAGACAGCTATCTTTTTGCAGAACATATTGTATAAAGGGGTCTCTGATGTAAAGCTGTCTTTGCCTCTCTTCAGCTTGTCCTATAGGTTGTCACTTGAATAAAAGCATGATTTTGTTAAAGTATCCTTCCCATCTTGTTCAGTTTCTACAGTTAAGCTATATCTCCCATATGGTGTCACCAATTCATAAACACAAAAAGACCACCCAATCTACAAGGAATTGTTAGATACAGGAGAAAAAAACAAACCCACAGGGATTTAATGCTAAAGGTCAGGAGAAAAGAGGTGAGGGAAGAGGTTGGACGATTTTACTCCCAGTTTAATTAAAATCTGCTATAATTTTCTGGATAAGCCATTTAAGCTCTGTGCCTCATGCATATTCTCTCCTCTGAAGCAATGGATCTGGAGCAAATCTATTTTGGGAACAGAGTGAAGCATCACAGCTCTGACCTGGCAAGAATCTGCCTAATTTCTTGCATGTTGAGTAAGTCTGAAGTAGGGAAGGTCCCAGTCATGACTGTTGTGAAGAACTTTGTTGCGCTCTGTAGATATTATCTAAGAGTCAGACTGACCTTTGCACTCCAGTGGGGTCCTTCTTCCTCCCACCACCAAGCATGCAGCCAGGGCTGTGCACCAGAGAGCAGGAACACACATGGATCAAAAAGAGAAAGCAGCGTACACCTTTAGGTCATTGCACAGGCAGATTACCTAAGTACTCCTAGGAAAGATCCTGCTTATTTTAGGAAAAATAGACACTTTCTTGCCTTCTAGTGGTGTTCATGGTCAAACAAATGTTCTTCATCCCTATAAAGGCTGCACTCATCCTGTACATGTGAGAATTATTTTCTCTTTATTATTCTCTATAGTTATTCTCTATCTCCAGATTTTGAGTACCTATCTCAGCACTAAGCCTTCCAGAAGGAGTAATTTGTTACAGTTTTTTGTGGTGTCTTCTTCCTAAATAACATTTACAGTGTTGTGCTATTCTGAGAAATGACATTATGAAAGCAGCAACAAAGGCCTCCATGTTCAGAGAGGCTTACTAGATTCCTAATTAAATAGGGCTAAAAAACACCTCAAAGAGTGCCAGATATGTAACTTTCATCCTGAAGACTCAAGGTGAGATCTGACCGTCAGCCAGGCTTTCCCTGTACTTCACAGCATTACCAACAGTGTTGCAGCTGCAGCACGATGCACTGACTGACAGCTTCACTGGGGCTCAGACACTTTACAGCAGTGAAAGATCTGTCCCAAGGGATCCCTCAGCAATGTTCCCCTAAGAAAGGGCCTCACTGGGATCTGCAGCATCCTCTGAAATGCCAGAGCTCAGCCGCTGTAGCAAGCAGGAGCTGAGTATTTTGGGGAACTACATTCTAGCACAATGGAGCAAGAACCAGTATAGGGTGCGTCCAAGACCTCCTCTAATAACCTAGCTGAAATGGTTTAAGAATTACCAACCCAGTGGTCTGCTTCAGCTTCATTTGCTTCCACAGTGTTGCAAGTACCTTTATGTGGACTAAACCATCTTAATATAATTTAAATTTACCTTGGTGAGATTGCCCTGAAACAGTCCAGGAGCTCACAAAGGATTTATTTGAAATCTGATCTGGAGGCTGTGTTAACCTTCAGCTGTGGGGCAGTAGTCAACCAGAAGGAGTAGGTTCTTATGCTACTCCATCATACCTTCACTTGTTATTGCCCTGCTCTGCCCCCTTCATAGGAGTTAAATCAATTTTTTCTAGATAGCTTAAAGGCAAAAGTCCTGTTTGAAATAGTATTTGAGTACTTTAGGTTTTTATTGTGGACTATATATATGGTAGAATAGCCACAGTTTCGCCTAGGCAGCTACTTTTATTACTTAAATCAAAATAAATTTTATATAACGAACACCTGCTTTAGATATCAAAGTGAGCAAACACAACTACTCATCCATATCAAACTGGTGTGCTATTTTTCAGAGTAGAATCACCTCTTGAACAAATAAAAATGCTTTATAAATGTTATAAGCAATCAATTTTTTTTCTTATTATAGCATTTGTGCTGTGTGTTAAACTATTGTTTTCTCCATTCCTTTTTCTCTTCTAAGGGAGTCAACCATGGCAATTTCAACCAAGGATGCAAAACGGTTCCCAGAGATATATAACAGTTTTTCATGTGGACCAGCAACAACTGGTGGGACAGGAATGGCCCTTCTCCCATTAGATATTACTCTCATCCTGCCCATAATATGCTAGAAGTCAGTCTCATCTAACCTAAGGGAACTGTTTCCTTTATTCATTTCCCCACCATACTGAAAACACCACAATAATACATTCTGTCTAAGAGAAATAAAAAGGTTCCTGTAGATACAGTTTGGGTTTGTGTGTGCTACTGAAAGAGGTCAGCTCTGTTAATGGCATGTGAGAAGTATGTACACGAACGTGCTCACTGCTGGGCAATCACTAGCCTTTAATGTGTGGAGAAATCAGCAGAGACTCATATGTATGTTTTATTAATTCTTCCTCTATCTTGGTCTGTGCAGGCCTGGTGCATGCAGTTATTTAGGAATTTACATACCATTGGTTCTAAGGTTTGAGGACAGATAAGAAAATTGATTGACTACCACGCAAATAAATCCAGCAACATCTTTGAAGAGTCAAGGCCTCCACATAGTCATGCTGCTGTTCTGCTGAAAAACTGAGGCAGGATGCTAGCACCTATCAAACCAGGAAGGTCAGCTGCAGCTCACAGTCATCCTTTTCTGCCACTGAACAGAAGAATCACACCCACTTCCCCATCTAGCACAATTTTTTTGTTTGCCCTGAATAGCAGCAAACAATAGTGACTTTTAAAGAAAAAGAGGAACAAAAAGTCCAACAATTCAGGGACATTGTCTAAAGACATATTCAAAATTTTATGTCCCTTAGAGTTACTTTCTAGTTGCCTTAAAAAAAAAAAAAAAAGCAAAAAATGCCTAACCCAACACAAACAAACAAAATATCCCCACCAACACAATTCCAAAAACTCTACAGCTTTTCCTATTCTGTTTGACAAAGGTAGAACACATTGTTCTACATGTAGCTTTTTTCTGGCTTGCTTTCCAGCTCAAAACTCTAAGTTGGAGACAAGGAAAAATTCTCCTAGTTTTCTAAGGAAAGCTTGGAAGAGCAAGTTTATTGCAACAGATGAATGAAAGTAGGTCCCAGAATACAAGGCAGGTGACCAAAACATGGATTATATCAAGTAGCACAGAAATAACCAGAGAACATGGCAATTGATTCTGAAGAAACAACTGCATTATGTGTAAGGCAATATTCATATTTCAGCTCTTAAAGTCACTCAAAGCAGTAAGCATGATCACCAGCTGCTCTGTAAGGATCATATAACTGAGAGCTATTTGAATCAGATATATGGGACTGTCCTTCATAAACCAAGTTACAATATGTTCACACTTCCATGAAGAACACCATAGGCAGAGGGCTAGATGAGTTTTTACCCTGTACATTTTAAATAAACCCAATGTACAGACAACAACAGCTGCTCACAAGCCTTACTCTAGAGCAGGGAAGAGCTCAAATGTTTGCTCCCTTATTCGCAAAGACAGTAAGTGTATCAGCATCTGTGAATAGCGTCTACCATCAGGAGAGCCTTTGTCAGGGATAAACTAAATAAAATCTCCACGAAGTGGGAAAGATCAGTCTGATTTCTTATTCTGACAGAATCATGAATAGTCGCTTTAATTTTGAATATCAGCCGTAATCTCTCTCCAAGAAACTTTCCTAAAGCCAAGATGCCTTCTTGATCAAGAAGACAATAGAAGCAGAAAAAAGGTTTGCAGTATGTAGTCTTACAAAAGTGTGAAGGACCACGTTTGATTGCAAAGATACATCCATGGTGGAGGGTAAGGCTTGCATACAGGAGAGATTTGTTTCACATACCTGGTTCTGAAATGTGTCAGCAGCAGATCTATATCCAGTGGGAAGTCTCATGTAGAAGACAAAGGTAAGCTTCTTCCCCATGAGCACCTCTCCTTTTGCCATGCCCCTGCAAGGCTGTAAACACTTGGCAGCAGGCACAGAAACTTCTGTCCCTACAGACTTTGCCTGGCAAAGTTCTTGGTGGAACAAGATTCTCTTCTCTTGAGAAGATCCTGGTCAGACGAGGGCTGCAATAATCTGTGAAAATTTACAAGACAAACCACTAGGAATTGACAAAAATAAATACCTGATTTTATGAGTATTGAACAGGCAAGAGTCTCTATTTTCAGCAGAACTGTCTACGTCTCTCGACAGAGGAGTCATTCTCATTCACCACCTCTAAGGGATCTGATAACAATGCATGAAGAAAAATTTTAAAAGTTATGGAAAAAACTTAGCCCCATTCTGTTATATCTCATGGCTCTGATTGGGACCAAAGAAACAAAATGATAGCTTCATTGCCTTCTGATTATACCATATTTGTGGCAGCAGGAACTAACATCTGATAAGACCCCACTAGTTTACACCATGGCTGAATGGGTGTCTCTAGAAGGATGCAAAACCTTGACACACGAAGATATATGCCTCCAGTGAGTCAAATTCTACTCCCAGGTGGAAGGAAATAAACTCAGAGTGATTACATATGGACACACATCAACACCAGTCCTGAAAGTAGAATTTGACTGACTGTATTTTCCCTAGCTGATTTTACTAATGACTGATTTTTTAGCATGAGCCACATTTAAATCTCCCATCAGTACAGAAAGAACTCCGCATGAGTTGGCACGAAATAGGATCTTTTCTGCTCAGGTTAGCAGTGCTCCTGCTGGACATGGCTGAGCTGAAGTTCCCTGGAATCCTAGGCAAAGGCGAGTATTACTATGGCCTCTAGGACCCAAGCAATACAACGCTGATTAAACCACTTACCTTTGAGAAGGTAGGGCCAGTGGTGCTTAAAGTGGGGTGAGGCTCAACGTTTTGCTGACTGCTGTTGAAATTGGTAACAGACTTTGCATATTATATCACCAGGTTTTTTTGGTTGTATTTCACATGCAGTGTTTTTCTGCTTTTGACTTTGAGGTGTGAGGGGGAAAGCTCTAATCATATGGCCTTGTGCAGATGCTCCATTTGCATTTCTATTAATCCAGGCCCTCCTGGAGACGTTTGAGCATAGGCACAGCATGCTCTGCGTTTGAACTTGTGAGAACCCACACCACTGCTTAATAACTTAATACATATGTATAGCCTCCTTCAGCAGCCCACTAGGAGGCAGAAGCAGGGGGAGGCGCTATTAGTGCATAGGCTGCAGGGCTCTATGTAAATGCATTTTGACAGGGAGGATACCGTGCCGAATAAAGAACCCAGCTCCTCAGCACTGGGCTGGTGCTGATTTAGGTCAGAAAACTTGTTTTACCAGAATTTGTACAAATGAGAGCTCACATGGATCTGCTGGAGAATGTTTAAGGTATCTAGCAACTTTGCTTGCAGCACATGAATGTAATGATACTTTCCACACAAACTGTCTTACAGGAACAAAAAATATGTCTTTGTTCTCCTCTACTCTATCTTTCCTGGGCACCTCTCCTCAGAAAGATACCCAACCCTGTCTCAGCAAAGTGCCACAATAATCATAGCAAGTGGCAGTTTCACCATGTTTGAAGAGAATAGTTAATGGCTTAGAGCAGTAACCTCTGGGTATAACTGGGTTGAGATCTCTTAATAAAAACCAGCTTTCATTGGAAAATAGGGTCAAAAGGGAAAGTTTTTTTATTGAAGTTACACTCTGAAGCTCTTTTCTGCAGAATACTAGAAAGAGGAGAGGTGTAAGTCCCGCAGATGTAGATGGGTGTAGACATGGCATCAGAGCTGCCTGAACAGCCTGTGGTACATGAACCCCAGCAAAATCCCTCCAACCCCAGCACACCTTTATCCATGCAGAGCCACCCAAAACCACTTCCAGCCACATTTCTGCTACCTTTCCCTGGAACATTCTGGTCCAATTGTCGATCTAAAAGAAGCCAGGCAGCGATTTGAATAGGGTTTGACTTACATCCAGTGAGAAACAACAGATGGGAAAAAGAAGGAAGGAAGGACTGATCCCGAATGTCTCCTTTTTTTCTCCTCAAAAAGTTCCACTGTTCATTTTGATGCAAAAAAAACCCTAAACATTTCTCAGATTGCCTCTTTCCCACAACTCATGCCACCATAATTTTGCTTTCCTGCCAGCTCCAGTGGATGAAAGCAGTTAATTTGAAACACTTTGCAAGGAAAACATGGTAATTTTCCTACACGTTACTCATCCGCCACCAACACACCTCTGAAGTCCCCATTAAAGCCTTCTCTAAAAGGCCCAGCTCACAGCGAATTTCCATCAAATTCCAGGAAGAGGCTCCTAACTGTCCCATAATAAACAAATAAGGGGAAGCAAGGGGCATACCAGTCTCCAGGACTGACACTGGCTGCAGGCAAATGGCCACACAGGCAGTAACTGATTGGGCCATAGCCTTTAAAGTGGCAGCTAGACAAATGAAAAAATGATATGCTGAAAGCAACACTAGGAGAGGAGGAAGAGCCCAGGTCTGAGAGTCAATCTTAGTCCATCAGGTAAAGAGAATAGATACGCATGGGGATAATTGGTGATGAGACACTTGAAATTAGGTGTATGATAGGTCCCCCACTGCCCAGCCACATTCATTTTTCTTACACTCAGTGAGCACTGATGGGCAGGGGTGAGCTAAGAATATTTCTTAAACCTTTGCATTCTCCTATCACATTTCCATGACTCCATATCTTCCTCTCAGACACACAGACAATTGCCTTATGCAGGCTGTCACCCACACTGCTCCTCTGTGGACGCGTGGCTGCAGGCAGAGCTCGCGGCACAGGCCCAGCTCATGTTCCCAAAGTCTCAGCAAAAGACAACAAAGCTCAGCCTGCCTGTGTACATGTCCTCACACTGGCACCACGTGCTACTTTCAGCAGCCCACCACAGAAAATGGAATGGGGGCCAAGGCACGGCAGCATGGCACCCCAGTTTCCAGCTGGGGGGAGCTCTGGGGGCTCTCAAGGGTGAAGGGCAAGGGTAGCTCCAGCCTGGCCTCACCCACACCTGTGAGAGATGTGGCAGATTAAATCCCAGGCTGATGAGCAGTGGGAGATGGCTATTCCTTCACATTGCCACCCATGTTAAAATTGCACATTCTGACTTATGTCAAAGCCCACAGACACAGCAGGAGGAGGTGGGTAGGAGGGCTGGCAGCCCACAGGCCAGGCTAGGTGCGCTGTTTGGAGTGGGGCAGTTCAGGGTGCTCTGCCCACCGAGGTGACAGGGCTGCCACAGTGTGCCCACACACATGCTGCTCCCAAGGATGGGCAATGGCCCCTGCCCACCTCACACATGCCAGGAATGGACACTGGCCCCTGCCCACCTCACACATCCCAAGGACCAGCACTGGCCCCTGTCCACCTCACATGTGCCAGGAGGCACAGCCAGCACACGCCCTGCAGGGCCAGCACCTCACTCCTGGGGCTGGTGTCAGGGTCCCAGAGGAGTAGGAAGCAGCCAGCCAGTGTTAGGTCTCTTTTCCCCCTTCCAAGTAGCAGTCAATGGTATGAAGTGGTCCCTCAAACCACAAGTGCCACAGCTGAAAAAGGCAATGGCCAGCCTGGCAGGGATGGCTCCTGCTGTCCCACAGAGGAGCAGCCGTTCCCTCCGACATCTGCAGACAGCAGCTCGTCTTGCTGAGGCCAGCGATGCCCACTGCACCTTTTCCTCACGAGCTTCTTGCAAATGATGTGAACCTATACTTATTAATTTACATTAAGTTCATTTAACACCAATGAAAGAGACCAGAAGTGTCTAATGAGCAAACCGTAATGAGCTACCAGCGACTGCTAATCATGTTCAGTTTATGCATTCTTGCTTCATTCTTATAGAGTATTATTGTAGAATAAATGCCTTGCCCTTATCTTACCAGAGGAAAAAAAATCTCTAGGTATTGTATCAGTGAATAACAAAGGAATGAGCAAGCTCCTGTTTTTCCACTGCATATAATGATAGAGATGCTGTGAATTCTATGGACAAAGTACATGAAGAAGTACCCACAAGTACTGAAAATTTAATTAAAAGTCAGAAAGCCATTGCAATGAAGACTCAGCAGAAAGCCATTTATTTTTAAAATCTAATATATTCTTCATGACTAAAGGCTAAAGCACACGCTGACTTACACATTTAGCTGTAACTGATTTAAGCTACTTGATGATTTTTTTGCGCACAGGGTGGCGCTCAATTTGCAATGGAGTAAATTGGCAGAATTTAATTTGGTGGATTTTTTTAACTCTGCAAAAAGAATCCTCATTAAAACCTCACGATAGGCTGTATACTTTTTTCATCATTAACCAGCCTAACTGCAGGTAAAAGAGATACAATTATGGATTTATATAAATCCTATTGTCAATTTACAGCTCAAAGAGTGGTGAGCTACCTCATTTTAAACAGGTTATTTTTTCCCCTTAACCTTTCTTTGTTTTAATGAGGATTTGGTTTGTCATTGTCAGGGTGCTTGTTTGCAGGAAAGTTTCTCATCATGTGAAGAAGGTGGAAGGAATAAGGATAGAGCACCTTTTACTGAATTTCAAACCCCATCACAAACTCTGTCTTGGACATTCTGTCTTTAAATATGCACCTTTCCATGAAGACAGACAGGCCTCATTGCTGATTCCTCACTCTCTCAGCCCCACAAATCCTCTGTCTCATGCTTTGGTGCTTTCCACCTTACTCATATCCAGTTTTTCCTTCCTTGTTGCACCTTGTTTTAATCCCATCAAAGCACCATTAACTTCTTTGTTCTGCTTAATTCAGAACCACCAGTAACTCCACACAAGCTGGGCAGAAAATTAACTGGAAAATGCAACTCAAACCCAGAACTGTCAAAAGATGAGGACAGCAAGTGTTGTCATTGAGAGATGCTTCTGCTCAACAGGAGCTCAAGGTCCACAAAAACGTCCCACATTTTCTATGAGGCAGACTCTCAAGTGACAAATTACACCAGTTACAGAAGCTGAGCAGTTATCCCATTAAATGTTTGTCCACTAACAGAATCACAGAATTATTTAGGTTGGAAAGGGCCTCTGAGATCCAATTTTTGACTAGACACCACCTTGTCAAATAGACCATGGCACTAAAGCACCATGTCCAGTCATTTCTTGAAGACCTCCAGGGCTGGTGACTCCATTACCTTCCTAGGCAGTCTATTCCAATGTTTAACAACCTTCTCCATGAATAAATTCCTCCTGAGGCATCAAACTTTTAAGGCTAATTAAATTTCTGGATTTAATTTTTAGTCTCCAAGTAGGTTGACAATGTCGAGCAAGGGGAAGACTGTTACATTTGTATATTACTTCATAACAGTACCTGGAAATGCAACTACTGCTCTTGCCTGACTGAAATGCTGTCTCCCCTTTCCTTTACCAAGCTCCTCCAGCAGCTTCTGGAGGATAAGGTTGAGGACTGACGGGATAACACTCGGAGGGATCTAGTGGCTAATGTCATCTTCTACCAGGCTGTTACCCACACCCCCGTCATTTGAAAGATTTCAGAAATTTGCTTACAATTTCTTCACCCATCTGCATTTTAAACATTACCCTGCAACGTACAAGAATGGATGCAGCAAGCCAAGGGTGAAGGAATTGTTCCCATAAGTAGACTTAGAAGAAAGAAATGAAAAACACAAAGAAAAGGGATTTGTAAGAGGGTCTGGATTTTAACCTTTCTTGGGGTGAGGGAATAAGCACGGCTGCTACTCTAAGCACTTAGATGTTGAAAGCTGTTGTTTTTCCTCTTTGAACTTTTTACCAATTGTAGCAATTAAATGATAAAGTTGTCTTTACCTCATTAGATGATGAGTAAATTATATGCCAAAATTAACCTTTGTTAAGCTCTTAATAGAACACCTTTTATCAGAGTAGCCACAGCCTTTGTTAAAATTCTTAATGATCTGGGCTAAAAATCAATGATTTGTGTGACTTCCATATAGGAACTGGGAATTAAATATATCTTCAGAATGTACTATAATGATAACCTCAAGCTGAAATTGAAATAAAGATATTCCTTGGCGATTTCAAGGACAACACTTTCACCAGTGTGGAGGCCGTGTAAGCCACTAAAGAACGTTGCCACTGGGGACAGCTCTCCTGCCTGCAGCACAAAGATAAATCAAGCTGAGTCTAAGTTCAAGATTTTGGTTTTTCAAGTATTTTTTTGCTGCCGCCCTGCATTTCACATTTATGATACTCCTATACATATCAATGTTCAGTCAGGACTGACTGTTCTCTTCTTAAAAGTTGGAGGAGTGGATTCATTTTGAGAACTAATATACCCCTATCAATGATCAAAAGAGTCTAACCATTCCCCCATGCAGAGAGTTGATAGATGCAGTGCCATGCTTTTCCCTGTGTAATCAATTGCTGGCTAATTTGACAAGAATTCAGCAACCATTCTGCAGTTGAGTTCGCATTAAGGCTTTTACATTTAAGGGAGCAAAAGTCCTATTGTTTGACACTTAAATTGCATGTGTTAAGCAGAAGACAATGAATATGTCTTACTGAATATTACTTTGCATGATATTAATGTGTGAATTGGTAAGATGTCTTATTAAAATTATTAAATCCTCAGTCTGAAGTGTCAGTTATCAATAGTTTGCGGCTTTTTCTTTTCTTTGGGTTCCTATTTGAGCCACCCACAGAAGTCAAATTTCATATATTTTCTGGTGGCCACTCAGAGACAAGAAAACTTTAAAAACTGAAGACTGATTTTACTAATGAGGCCTAAAGGCCACTGAAATCCTTGTGATTTCAGCAAAGTTTGGTTCAGACTTATCAAGAATTATTCTCCATAACCTTGACCGTGATTATCATCTTCCTGCTCATTTTCTTCCCCTAATGCCAGAGAACACCTTCTCATTGAGAGATGAGCAACCATGGCTCCCTGATGATGTTCATCTCTGACTTGCAGCCTGCACTACATCTCAGTTAGCCCATGTGGAAGTCTAGACAGAATTGAGCTAATTTTTAAGCCTCACCATCAGTGCATTCATTGTTATTAATTGAGTGGACAAAAAAATTATAAAAATTACTATTCCTTGCTGATTTTTTCTCTGATAACAAGTTTAAGTATTTATGAGATGATGAAATTGTAAGAAAATAAAGACAATATTACAGTTTCAGAGTTAAGAATAGAAAAAGTGTTGTAAAAAGGTTTCAAGCATCTTTCAGCTAAAGGAATTCTGTTCATATTTTTAACGGCATGGCCCTATTTATGATATTTACATTGCAACAAATCTGTTTAGGGTCCATACATCTCAGACCTCCCAGACATGCCAGGTTTCTGGAAAATAGACTGACCTCTCACAACTTGACCTTGTAGTAGAAGGTGCCTCCTTGGGTGCTATTGCTGGGACAAGTCAATTTGAACAGATATGGTAAGGCAGGCTGAAAGATGGGAATTATCAGTCAAGATTGCTTTGCCAACAGGCACAGATCACTGTACAGTAGCAGGCTGAAGGTTGTACTATTCCCTGAAGGCAGTTTGGTAAAAAAGGAGGTTATGGCTATGTTACTGTCAAGCATGAAGAAATTTTTGTTGATATATTCTCCGAAACTAAATTTTTTTTCTTTAGTAACCTGCAGGGCTACTCTTCAGCAAAATTACCAGTCAACTCTGACAGCCTGAGCTACAATAAGCTGAATCAAACTCCAGGTCTTTAAACATTTGGGTTGCTTTTTGTTAATAGCTTGCTTTAAGAGTGCTTAGTAAAGTGCAATACAGACAAAGTAAAACTGAATCTTTTCAGCTAATCAAAAGAGAGAAGTCATCAGAGAAAGACTACACCTGCTTAAAGAGGCAAATTGATAATGAAGTTGCATATCAAAACAAGAGTACTCTTCATTTTTTAAAAGGAGCAAATTGCTAATCTTCAGCCTTTTTTAATACCTTATTTAAAGTTTCTATCAGTGAAATTTAACAGAACACTAAACAAAAAATGTTAAATACAGTACAGTGAGGATACATTACCTTCTTCAGTCTCACATCTGAAATGCAGTGATCTCAGTTACCAAGTCTTGCCACTTTTTCACTGTAAAAGAATCAAAATTAAAAATTGCCCTTCCTACACCTACAGAATAAAGGATTGTGTTTTGCCTTTCCCATCTCAATATGCACAAACAGGAAGCACAGTACCATAAAGGGACTCACAGAGCAGAACCTGCCCATGCCAAGAACTGGGCCAAGAAGTGTTACCCTCAGAGGGAAGCAGACCATCGAGTCAGGGCATTCTGTGTACTTGAATGCAAACTCTCATTTTCTATTAAAGCATTTGAGAGTCTGGTAAGGATATCAGAACATAGGAGAGCCTTATAGCTGGCCCGGGAAATTAAAACCCTGGATGGCAGACAAGCTTCTGATATAATACCTCCAGTCTTGGTCAGACTAACTTGGTTTAATTTGACAAATATTAATTAGAAATTACCTGTCTGTTCACGGGTGATCAGCTGAAAAAGGAGCCTCCACAGAATTCTCTTTCATGTGTCTTACTGTGAGACATCAGACAAGGCACTAGCTCTCCTGCGGTGCTGAGCAGCCTGACTCCTTCCTCCTCTAAAAAAGCAGATCCTGCAATTCAACAGCAAAATGACGAGCTGCCTTAAGAAATTTCAGCTACCCAAGACTCCATCACACCCAGAGCTAGAATCTGTTGCTCCACTTTTTTTTTTTTTTTTAATTTTTAAGCTACAAACTCCCCAGCTTCTTGCGTATCTCCTTTCGATTTCATTTCTCACCTGCTTGACTAGAGGCAGAAGTAGGAATTAGCATTGCTTTCACATCCTCCACTTCTCCTCACATCTCAGAGCAGTGATGTTTTTCTCTCTACCAGACAACTCGGAACCTGACCTGGAGCCAGCTGGACAAGCCTACAGTTCTGCTCTCCAGGGGCCTGACAGCTCATTCAAAATCATCCTGGAACTGTCCGCAGACTTCAGTGGCCTTTAATTCCCACACCATGTGGGGCAAGCAGCCAGAGTGACTGTGACCCCAAAGCTCTAGTTTGGGCACCAGATACTCAAAAGGTCTGTTGGTTGTTTAATGTGACCTAAATCACTCCAAACCATCGCACTTTGACAAAACTGGTGCTGGAGACGTTCATTTTGCTCTGCATGTCAGGTAGGGGAAGGCTGAGTGGATAACCTAATCAAGTCCCAAAATGTTGATCACCTCCAAAATAAGCCATTGAATGGCTTCAGTTTTTCAATCACATTCTTTGGAGAGGTGGTGAAACTTAGAGATGTGGGAGAAAAGCATCCCTCATGTACGCTTTGTACTCATGTACACAGTGCTCAAGACCCTGAGCATGTGTTAGGGTAAAAGACCAGAAGCATTGCTCAGATACTGATTTGACTTTAACTCTTCTAGGTGTTCAAAAACCTTCTTCTCTATCCTGCATCTTAAAAACTACAAACACAGGCCCAGTCCATTCTGCACTGAAGCTGAGGAAGGCAGCCTCTGAATCTCAAAGGTATGAAATGCAGGCAGTGATCTGTCCAATTGCTCCTCCAATCTAAAGAGTCCCTATCTCTCAGTAAATCAGTCAATCCTCCAGCTGTCCCTTTGGCCAGTCTTCTGGCTAGACTGGGTAATATCATCCTGAAAAGTAACTTTTTAATGGATCAGCCACAGAAAAGTCTAAATTTAACCTCTAATCCTACACAGTCACTGCCACAGGGATATGAGCAGGTCCTGGTTTTATGAAGCAAAATCTCATATTGCAAGGGTAAAAATACATTCTTTCATGACAGAAATTTACAATGATGCACTGACCAAAAAAAAAAATTGTTTTTACTGGGTTGTAAGGCTGGTGGAAATGCAAAATTTCCTAGCTTTGTGTATAGATGAGATGTCAAGATGATTTGAAATACTTCTTAGATGTAAGAGCAAAAATGGATGAATAAATTACATACAACATATGTGGAGTATAAACCAACACTGCAATTTGCCTTATTTTTTCACAGAAAAGAAATACATAAACATGAACACGCCAAGGATAAGACATGATGCTAAGCTACTGCTGTAATATGTCCTTTAGGTATGTGGGTAGGTGGAACAGATGGATCCAGAATGAACACATATACACCTTATTTATTACCTGTCTCTATCCATATGTTATTTCCCACCATCCTCAGCAGATTCTTTTGTGTGTACAGAGTTCAAGTAAAATGCTGAATATTATGAATGCATAAGACAATGTGAGATTCAGCAAATTGAAAAAGAACGAGCTATCACCCCAAAGTTTCCTCACTCTTTGCTTGCTCTTTTTTCCTTGAAAACACAAGTTGCATCTTGTTTTGGTGGACCAAGGAAACTACGTCCCCCCATGACTCTTTACTCAATTTTCAAGCCCATTCAATTTTATCTTCTAGATAACAAATGGACTCGAGGGGTGGCTATTACTGTCCTGCTTCCTACAGCCTATAGGGAGTTATTCTGTATTGTCAGACGCCTGACTTTTTTAGGCGTCAATTTTTTGACAGCCAGTATGTGTATAAGCACATGCTTTGCCTCCTCACTCCAGTAAAGTCATCCCCATGGAGGGAACCAGACACGTAAGGAAACAACATATTCTGTGTCTATCAATCATCAGCATGCTTTGAACAGTTACACACATAGAAAAACGAGCGTTGTCAGCAATCACCATGAAACCACCACCAGTTACTGCTGCAGCCCAACTTCACTGTATGTCACACCTTACAGAGATAATTGCACTACAGCTAGTAGCTAAAACCCACACTCCAGCTGTGTGGTTTTTATGTTGCAATATCAGTCTGCAGGCTCTCTTGACACAGCTTCTGTCCAGTGACCCATACTGAATAAGCCATGAGCACATAAGTCTCCACTAGAGAGCAAACATCAAGCTCTGAATTTCTCTTTGCAACTCCTTCACAGATGAAAACTAGTCCAGGCGTATCTACGTGTCAGCTGTATCTCACCTGTGCAGAGCAAATAAGAAATTAGGTCCAACTTTTTCTACATTTCTGAATCAAGAGTGCTTATGTTTGCACAGTCAAATGACGATCCAACTTTTGCCTCCTTCTAAATAATGGCTTCTCTGTGTGGATAACTAACATATTCTGCAGCTCCATGGGATGTCACTTACCTTGGGATCAAGTCCGTAACTCATCATCCTTGCCAATGTCAGCTGGTCCACCTGGGGGATATGGGCAGCTGGAGGTGTGCAAAGACTCATCTTTCAGAGAAGACTATAAGCACTCTTAGAGAAATCACGAAGATGGAGTGTGGGTTGAAGACACAGCTCACCACCTGAAGCTGAATAATTGGTGAATGGATTATTAGTTGCATACTTACAATCCCTACAGTTATGGAGGACTTGTCATCATCCTCTTAAGGAACAAGATTCAAATTAACAAGTGTGAACAAATTAACCTGATCTCCAGCAAAGTGGTGACCTGCAGAAGAAACTTCATTATATGGCTCAAATCACTCTTTGGCTTAAGTCACTCCAATTACATAGAAAATTCCTTTATTGTAGCCTATGAGTCACAAACTCAATATGCAACTGGAAAATGTTGCTCTGTTTAGGTGCTTGTCAGATTCTTATTATATCAGATTAAAATAGGCAACTGACATTTTGCACAGGGCTCAGAAAAGACTTTTGACAATGTATTAACTCTTTTTTCTTCATCAGACGAAGAAGTATTCAGACAAATGTAAATTAAGACATAAAGTCTTTAAAAGTAGCAAAGGCTCACCGGCAGCTTCTGCCACTGTGTCTCTATCTGCAAGCTTTGTAGTAAGTTGTTTTGTATTGCTCATTCTGCCTGCCTAGGCCAGTGGAAATCTTTGCTCTGTCTATTAGGAGACTCCAGGCAAAGGACTGAACATGGTCTGGCACTCCCTGTGGCTGTTTGTTTGATGCTGATTTCACAGCCATCGAATGAGCCCTTAACCTTGTCACTCATAGCTCCTTTTTGGCAGAATGTCAGGTAACAAAATGGGCCTTAAGAAATGCCAGACTTTGCCAGTTCCGCTTCAACAGAAGATCCAGTTGTTTGTCAGCAGTTACTCAGCCCTTAATATTTTCACTAAGCTCAGAAGTGGAATGCACTGTCCCACACTCCATTTCACTAGTGCTAAACTACTCAAAATTTCTAGCGTAAGAACCTACATCAGTTGTAGGATTTTAAATATAATCCCACTAATTCTCAAAATATGTATTTTGTACAGTAGAAAAATCAATAAATAAGCAATTTACTTGCTGTCTTAGACTATGATGATACCAATAGGAGGAACGTGTTACACTCAGACAAGGAAAGGAACAGTGATTGGTTCTAAGCCACAAATACTGGGAAAAATATATTTCTAGGCAGATCTACAATGAAGAGAGAAATGGTGAATTTTGTTACGTGAAAAGCACTTACATGTATTTTTATATTAATGCTATGTTGTTTTTCAATGTTCAGATTAGTGAAACCTGTTAACTGCCGGACTAAATGCCATCTCCATACCAAACCCTTAAGGTACTCAATACCTATCAGACACAGGTCAATATTTTTGATCTAGTAGGCTTTCAGATAGTTCCAGATTTTAACCCTCAGTAACTCACAGTAAAAGAGGATGCATTTTTTCTTCTTGTTTAATTTCCGGGACAAAGTGTTAGAAGTACCTGTTGATGAGCTGGTATTGCAGAGCTAATGCCACGATTACATATTTTCTTTCACTGGTCATTTATTTGTTCATTATGATTTTTTTCCTGCATAGTTTGGTATATGTATCTATATCTGCATTTAGATACATATTTCTTAGCTGGCAGTGCAGGAGGAAAGGAAACTCCCTCTAGATTCTCTTGAAACTCTGCAGAGTCCTGTTTCAAATTGAAAGTCCTTATTTATAACTAACTTTCCTTCATAGATATATTATGTTGGCAATCCATCTTCACGTTTAGTTACACTAAGACAAATAAATCCATGTGCATAGCCTTCAGGGTGTTTATGGTATATTCAGTAACACGTAACAAGAATTGCATGTGAAAGTCACCATTTGGGGAGTTTTACCAGCCTGTCTTTGAGGCCAACACAAAAAGAGGATTATGCTAGTTTCAGACAGGAACAAATTGCTGTGACCATGTTTCTGAATACACTGGTGTCCAGCAGAATCTGCTAACCAAGATTGTTCTAATGGATTTATCTCCAGTCTGGGGTCCTCTGCTCGCAGTGCTACAAATCATCAGTGTGGTCAGGTGAAAAGTCTGACCCTCAGCACTCCTCAGTGAGCAAACTGAAAGAGCCTGTGCACTTGATGAAGGTTTGTCACTAGGGAATCTGCTGGTTCCTCCATTTCTTCAACATCCACAGGAGTGATACCTTGCTCTCGAGCTGTAACTCTGCAAGAATGAAAGTGTCTCCATCTTTAGTGATATCCCCTTTAGCCTGGAGATGGAGCAGGCAGAAGCAAGGGTAAGAAAACCCCCAAACTGGCACCAGAGTTTAGGTAGTAACTTCAACTCATGAGCAATGCTAAAACAAGACAAGAAGTCCATGTGACCCGTCACTGACAGACAGCTTGCTTCGGAATACTGAAACCAGCAAACCTCCAGAACCTTTTCACGCCTTCTTGCAGGGCTTCCCAGCTGTGTTCTACCTGCACATGTCCCAGAGTAGAATCACAGGTGGATCTCTTCAATACTGAACCTTTGAGCAGTGCAAATAGTAGAAGGCTGCTGAATAATTAGATATCTGAGTTCTTCTCTTCAGCCCTCCAACCCACTTGGAGTAAGCACGAAGGTTTTCAAAATGTACAGCTCTTGATTCACAGGTTGGATGTAGGGTCAGGGCTAGAGGGACTCAGTGGGGCTATCACAACGTGAGATGAAGTAGAGCAGCATGTAAAAGTCGCTGTCATTCCGTAGTGAAATCAGTGCACTCCTTCAGAAACATATTAAGCAAAATACAGACTACGTCAGGAGGTTTAGAAGACTGCACCCACTGCTGTGCCACAGATCTGAAGCACAGCAGTGCAAGTGGAAGATCATTTTGCATAGAGTGATCTCTATAACACTGCAAGCACAATTTCTCTCTCACTGGCTGGAAGCCTAAGTAGGCTAGACCTTCTCCAGGATGCTTCTGAATCATTCTAAAATCAAAAGTGAGAATAAACTTAGGCAACTGTAGGAAAATGGAAAATACAGGAGGCAAAAGGAAATGGAAATCTTCCCCAGACAGCCAAAGCCACATTGCAGCTTGACAAAGTAATGCATCTTCCAAGTACAGTCACATGTGCAAGATTCTTCTCCTTTATGTTATTTTGTCACAACGACTTTAGCTGAGGAGTCCTTTTCAGCCCTGCAGCCCCTTCAGACGTATTTTCTGAAGACAATCGTAGCAAAATGTGAATGCTAGCCCTGTAGCTGTACATCATTACACAGATGTGAAGACAAATTCAAGACAGTTTTAGAAGAAAACTGAAGTGAAAAAGGTAAATGTGTTGTGACCTTAGATAATATGCCACTGTTTTCTGAAGTAATCTTTACCAAATTCTTCTTTCCAGCTTCTTGATTCTTGTTTTGTTGGAAGTTGTACGTGGCTCACAGCTCCTTCCTTCCTGGGCAGACCACTGTACTTTGTACTCAGCCTCTCATGCTCCCATCACTGCAGAGTGTGTGTGCCTTCCTGTGTGCTGCTCCCTGTTCTGCAAACATCACTGAGAAACAGGGACCAACAAGACAAATTTCCTCCTGACAAAAGAAGGTTTTTCTCCTGTTGGATTCACAGCATTAAGTGGCTCACTGGAATTTTAGAATTATTATAAGACATCAAGTGCCTTTTGTATTAGTATAATAAAAAAATATAATCATCTCTTGTCCATGTACAGGGAGGAACTGAAGTATCAGAAGATCTGTTGAGCTTTGTGGTCCCCTCCTGCCTTTATTTTTTCTGGAAAGGAAACCAGCTGAGACATCACAAAGAAAATAACCTACCTCTGGAGCTGCTATTGATACCACACTGCATCTTAAATGTTTCTCTGCCAGAAAATTCCTCTGACTTTTGCTAAGAATAGCCAGCAGAAAGCTGGCAGAGAGTATCATCATTATTTAATGACTGAAAAATAACAGTCTGTTATAGGTATGCTTAAGCTTTGCAAGCCATCAAGAAGACTGGAATTTGACAATACATTGGAGGTAAATGGCTACTAAGCACCTGAGTGCATTTTATTCCACAGAGAGGCTGAAAGTCAAGGAAAGATATGAAGCAAAGTCTCCTTCCATAACACAGTTTAGGTATGGTTGCAAAGGGCACATGCATTTCAGCTCTAGTTGAAATTTGTGTTAAAATGGCCTCCCAAAGGTATTTCTCTTTGGTTCTACCTTCTTCAGTTTTTGTACTACATCAAATTCCTCTTCAATGAACAGAAGGAAAAAGAAGACATCAAACTATCCTCCAGGTGAGAACACTTCATCACATTAACAATCAGGTTAACTCAGCTGTGCTTCCTGAAGCTTCAGTTGGAGAGGGAGGTAATCTTTGTGGAGATAACATCATCTTTGACATAGCTGTGATATTTCTGCAATGGGTTCTATTATGCACAAGGCAATCCAAGTACTTTAAATACCTTTGAATTTGTAGGTATTTGTTGCTAGGGAATGTGCTCTGGGAGGCACCAGTGGGAAGAACAGCTTGCAAGCTCAGCACAGCGCAGGCAGCTGTGGGACTCACAGAGCTCACCAGCACTGCATCAGTCCTGCATAGCTCCAGATTTTGGCAGCTTTTTGGGGTCCAGGGTTTTAAAGCAGCAATCTTCTATCATTTTAAAACATGGAGACTGCAGATAGCATTCAACTTCATGAAGTGGATCAGCTTTAAAAAGTGGCATCATAAACCAGTATAATGCAGCACCATGTTTGTGTCTCAGTGGTTTACAAATAAAATCTGTTTATAAGCTTTTAAGAAACATCCTCTTGAGGCTCTGCAAATCCAGGCTATAACCTGCAAATCAGGCTGAGGTCCCTTTGCCTTGTGCTTCAGCACACACAGTAGAAGTTAACAGTCCAGCTGTTGGCCTCCCCTCTACCTGCATAACATTTAAACAAGCACAAAAATACAGGAGGTGTAAGCAAGGACCATCACTAGATTTGCAATATAAACTAATTTCCTATTCATACAAACAACACTGTGATTACCAGAATAAAATCCTGATTACTCTGTTATAGTGATATTGGTTCTGAGCAGGAATAAATAATAGTAAAACCTTAACTGCCACTAAAGTAAGCAAATAGGATTGCAATACAGGAAAGAGGTCCACAGAGTAAGTGTGTGCTGCTTTGATCTACTCCTTTCAGAAATACAACACACGTTAAATTCAACTCCTAAATGGAAGAAGGTCAGCAAGCAGAATTTCCACAATAAAAGCTCTGTGGTTGCAGGTGTTCAGTTACATACATCATCTTCTCCCCTGAAGATGAATACCAGGATTTGTGATCAACTTGACACAAAGGATTGTACTGCTCACAGCAGGATTTATTTACATTTACTCTGAGAAGGATGCTCTCTCCCTTCCTCTCTCCCTCTCTAAAATATGGCCAGCAATATAGCAGTACCTGCACACTCTTGCCATTTGATCCCATTTTCAGTAGCACATTTTACTTCCAGAATAGACGAGGATATTCTCCCACTTCTGACTAGTATTTCTTGACTAAAATATTTGCCACCCTGCCTTTCTCTTGATACCAGAAAACTCAAGTTCAAGCTCCTACTCCCTAAGTCTTGGGATCTAAACATCCTGGTGAACAATCTGCTGAGTCCAGCGTTCTATTTAGACTTTCCACTTGAAAATCCACCCTGGATCTGAAAAGGCATTTGCAAAAAGTTTGGTTCAAGCATTTCCTCAACAAAAATTCTATTTTAAAAAAAATCTTCAAATCAAAGTTACAATTCATCCTATCTTTAACAGTGCTAAAGGAGGCCAAGATCTTACCTCCAGACACACTATATTTTACTATCTCTTTCTCCTGCTGCCATTACTTCCAATTCAATATAAATTTAGTATCCAAGGCAACTCTCCAGCTAAAAAGCATGCAAGCAAGGCTCAGAAGGTGTTTTCTTCCAAGTGGCTGCTGAGCCCGCTGGAGCAGTTGGTGGCCTGTCTCACATCCTAGCATGTTCTTACAGCCTGCAAATGTGAGGATCCAGCTCCCACTTGCCCAGTGCCTCATTGTAGGGCCTCTCCTCCCCACAGGGTTTTTCTCCAGGACTTCAGGTTGGAACTAGAGGCTTCTTTTAAATTTCCCTGGCCCTACTGCATCCTGACTGCTGCTTTGCCCAAAAACAAACCTTGTGCCCAAGAGAGTTCCAGCTGGTTTATAGCCCAGCAATATTCCATGGCATTACTGGAAGAAGAAACACTTGCTATCAAGGCCAATAAAAGAGTATCTCCCATCCTCTCAGCACCCCTGAACAGATGAGCTCTGCTGGGCTGGACGGCTGCCGGGCCCTGGCAAGGCTGTAGGGCAGGGTAAGGCAGAGACAGCTGACATGCCACTTCTTTCCTTCACGGATTTTGGCAATTTTCTCACAGCTGTCTTATGCCACCAATGTGACTCGTCAATGAGTTTATGAGCTCAAAATAAAATGAGCCCCTTTGAAACCTCTCCTTCTCTTCTGCCACCTTGTTAACTCCCTTCCAGAGCTGCCATGCAGTCACACCGGAGACACCTCCTTGTGCCCAGCCACTGCACAAGAAAAGCGGCCAAACACGAGTGCCCTTCAGACAGCCTGCAACAACCCTCCCCAATTACTCTATCTAAAACTGCCTGTCTTGCAGGGAAAGGAGCTGAATAAAATCTCCTAACTCAATCCCAGCAGGATGACCCTGTTTTCCAACATGTGTCAATGCACAAACAGGGAGCGCTGGCAAGGAATCAGGGAGGTGTAAGAGGGGGAAGGAGGCATGAGATTTGTGTCTCGAGTCCCGCATTCACCAAGAATTCTATTTACCTGCATTTTTTAAATTAAATGCTTTTCTTTCCACAACTCACCTGAAATCAGATCGATTAACTGCTGTTCTCAAAACAAACTGTAAACAAGGAGTTTGAAGCAAATCAACCCAAGCCAACCCAAACAAAGCACAGCCCAACTTTCATAATTATTAGAACCATTCGCTTTCATTAACAAGGGGGTAATTGTTTCTGTTTTGTAATTTGATCTGAGATAAAAGGAGTTAGTTAATAATTTATACTGTACTATGTAAAAGGGGCTGTGAAAAGACTACGGAAGGATTTGAATTAAACAGTCTTTCACCCTTTTAATATCTCACAAGAGATTTTTCTGCACTGATTCATTTAATTTAGTGGACGCAGCAGTGTGGCCCATTGATTGTGGACAAAACTTCTGAAGGGCCTGGTGTGCACCCCTGATAAAACGTGGGAAGAGAGTAAAGTTGGACGTGAATTAATTTGATTCTGTACATAATTCTTTTTCAATGGGATTCTGTGTCCCATTGCAAAGGCATGAAAAAAGGAGACACTGAGTTTGATTGCTCAATATTCATCTACATTTTCCTCTCTATGGGCACAATATGCTTGGCTTAATTAACTTTTCTCAAAGGTGAAGCAGTGCGCACCATCTGCTGGGAGACAATCACATTTGTATGCCTCTCAGAATAATCCCTTTACTACTGAAACTGCAATCATATAGTAGCCAAACCTGAAACTTTCAAACGTTATTGCATGGAACAGACACCAAAGTCACCCTGCTCCAGCAGTACAGTGCAGGACAGGGACAGGCACCATTGCATGTGGAGATGGCTGACTGGAGGGATTTGGAAAGATTTTGTTTGTTTGTTGATGTGTTTTCCACTATAGCCCACCTCCTCTCTGGGGAATTATTTCAAGCTTACTCACCATCATCTTCTTCCCAAATTAAAAATTCTGCATGCTTCATTTAAAGCCCAGCTCAAGAACAACTGCTCAGCAGGGGCTACCTCCTATTCTGCTACCTCTTAATTTTAAATCAAGGAAAGAAAAGGAAAATGCTGTATGAAAAGAATCATCAAGTCACTCAAAATCCCAATACGAAATATTGAGGAAAAGTTTAGCCATTTAATTTTTTAATCAAGTCTCGAGGACCACACAGTGCTATCAAGGGCCTGCTGAACTTGCTCTAAAGCTGGGTCATTATTTGATCTTTGTGGCTGGTAATCTGATTATCTCATTGTGGAGGTAAACTTCAGACCCAATCTTGTTAGCAGCTGGCTAGGCTGGATTACTACAACTACTGAGCTGGAAAATGAACTGAGCAGTCCAGCTTTGGACTTGCTCTCTTTGAGCCTGAGGTTGGCTACTTCAGGGTGTCTACTTTTGTGTCGGAATCCTCACTTTATTCTGGAATCTCACTGGCAGTGTAAACATATTCTCTAATGATAATGTCTAGGCAGGACTTAAAAACACCAGAAGCTGAGAGCTTGGAACAGGTAGAGCAGTGTTGCAAAAGTAGCTGGGATAAGGATATTTAATTAAAGCCATTAATGAAGAAAGCAGAGGCTTTTCTTTACTTTTTAGATTCACACTGGTCTGAGTTGCTAAAATATGCAAATACTCACGAGAGTTGTGTGGTCCCTGCTTAAGACACTCACAGTTTTGCTTGTGGTCTCATTGCGGCATTGACTGCTTTTACAGTGAATGCACAGCCCAGTCAAAGCACAGAAAGTCTTGAAAAATAGCCTGAAAGAGTTCAAAGGATCCAAAAGACAAAAAAGGACTAAGCTGGGATTTTTATGTACACTGAAAAGAAGAATAAAATATAAGTTCCCTAATGCAGGCTGTTATGGCAATGTTACCCATATCAAAGCATTATGGTGCTACGGAAGAGTGTTAAAAATTTTCTTGCACACCATATGCAAAAGAGAAATAGGAACAATTTAGGCCAGCGGTGATTTTGCTACATGAACCATTGAATGCTCTTTTTTGACACTCTATTGAGTGAACAAGGAATTCAAAGAGTTTGAACTCGAACAAGTTTTCTGCCTCAATAGGCCATAATCAGCCCCAAAGAACTGAGTACTACTCAGTGTAGTGGTCTGCTCTCAAGGCTAACCAGGGTGTTTTTTGCCTCCTATTATAATACGCATCAAAGCAAGAGCTCTTATGCTGCCCTTCCTCTTATCAATTCTGCTAAACCCCAAAACTCTTAGGGTTATTTCTAAAAACCCTAAAACAGTTATGTAGCATTCTCTATCAACAGCGCACAGAGGAATGCAGCATACCTTGAAAAAATGTCTAGCAGAGCAGATGACTTTGACTGAAATAGAAGAACTCATTGCTGATTTTGTACTGAATACAGCATTGTATACTAGAGCATGCTGGGCTTTAATAGACTGTCCTGACTTTCTCCAAGATTTATGGGGAATTTTCCTGCTGTTCTTCAGGCATAAGCAATGAAGCACTCTAAGCCCTACAATTCCATCTCTTTGAGTTCTTGACTCAATGTCAATGAGACTAAACCAAGATTTTTAGGTGGACTTCAGTTATTTCATTTTTTAAATTTTCTGATTTGTACTACCGAAACATGTTTCTATCCATTGTTAACTATTTACCAAGGAATTACTTCTCCTGCACTCCCGTAACATTGACTACACGTATGTCTCTGCATATTTGAAAGGATGAAGCATGATACTATATTTCTTACAAAGAGATGCTGCTCTCATTTCTTACAGATGTAACCCATGACATTGTGCCATATTACTTTATTAGCATTAATTTTTATAATCTCCTATCTAAGGAAAATATAATCCGGTTAATCAACATCACTGCATTTTGCTTTCTTAGGAATTATGTTAATGAAATTCCTACAATGCACCAGCACAGAGTAGCGGGGAGCCAGCACAGCTACAGGGACATTGCTACAGCACTGCCATGCCCTGCTGGCTTTCACCACAATATTTGTACTTTGCTACCAACGTGTTGACAAGATATCCAGGTTATACAGTGCTGGACCAGCTGTACCTGCATGCACAGACCACCAAAGGGTGACTCATTACAGCTGGTGAACTCTGCACGTGTTGAACCCCCCTGGCAGCACCAGGAATCAAACCAATCCATACAAACTGGCATCGCTACAAAACACAACCAGAAGTGTGTGAAGCTGCACATTTAAACGGGGAAAGCACTGGTACACACGGCCAGACCAGCAATGTTCCTGCCATAGCTGCACTCCAGACCACTGGCCAGAGCCAGCAGGAGCCTTAGCAGGGAGGGCTGGCCCCACACTGGCCACAGCAGCCCCTCCCTCCAGCTCCCACAGAGCCCTCTGCCCACCCAGAGATGTCATCACTGCACAGGACCTGCTCTGCATAGGCACATGCACCCCCCAGGACCAGAACTACTCCCCAGGCTCATGAGCCCCCAGAGACCCCTCTGCACTGCAGGAGCCCCTCCTTGGTGCCCCTCACAGCCATGACCTTCTCCCCATGGTGGGGAACACGTTTCCCACAGCTTCCAAGGTCCCTCTGAATGTGGCAGAGCTCTCAGCACTGTGTATCATCCAGATGCATTTGGCTTGTGCTCCCATGACCAAACTCTATCTTCCCTTCATTATTCTCAATTTATATATATATTTAAACAGCCTATTGCAAAGCTTGTCAAGACTCTGGCACCAGAATTACTTCAAATCTTTTAATCTAGGATTTTTGGGAGATTTTAATTAATTCATTTCTGACCCACATGTGGGTATCCCACTCTTCGCCTGATATCTATTAAACACTTTTAAACACTATCTATTAGACACTTTTAAGACAAACCCTTTTGCCAGTGATGAAACTGGCAGAGTTCAAACAGCAGTGGCCTGTTAACTGAAAAGATTATTAATAAGATACCTGAGCTTTAATGACTTTAAAACCAGTGGGTTTTATATCATAAATGTGTAGAATTTTTCCATTGGAAAAAAAAGGTATTTGCCTAAAGACTAACAGACTGAATTTCTAGGTTATGTATGTATCTCACTTTTTTAAAGTTTCCAAGATTATCATTTCACATCTAGATAGTTAAATCAGGGAGGGGCAGAAACCAAGGAAATATTTAACAGTTTACCAAGTGTGTTTAGTATGGAAGACTACACAAACTGCATAGAATTAAAAACCTTTCTGAAACACTGAGGAGATGCTTGTAATCAAATACTTGCTTCCGCCCCTCCTGGCGAGGAGAGAGTCTTATGTAGAAACACCATTTTGCACCACTAAGCACAAAAGAAAGTTCAGTCCTCCAAAAACTCCTCCCCTGGAGCAGCTGGGTTCCTCCACATTACACATAAGTGAAAGGAGCCAGATATGGTTTACGAGGCTCTCTGTGCTGGTGACAATGTGCCTTGTCACCCACCTCTGAGGAGGCAATTCACATTTTCTGCAGGGGCTCTGGGGTAGAGGCTGGTGTCCCTTATTTGTTACTGCTGAGGTTTCATTGACTGATTTCTTGCCTTATAAAATAGATTCAGTTTCTGCTTATATGTGAAGAGTTAGTTTATGTCTTGTGCAACACATGAATATGTTGCTAAAAATGTTTTAAGTTTTTTAAACAGAGTCACTTGTGATCACATAGTGAACTGCAATGATTTCTTTTTTAAGTTCCCATTGCCATTTGACTGAATATACAGTTAACATTATTTCTTAAACAAAATATTTACTGGGGGAAGGCAGATACTAGATATATAAAGTTTTATTTAATATTATTAGTTTCAGTCTACTTATAATCTAAATCTCACTTTTTTGTTATAAAAACTATAGAGAGTGTAAAACACAGCATAATAATCTAATCTTCTAAATTGATGTTTCTTTTCTTTAGGTTTACAATAGCATGGATCATCTGAAACATTGCCTGCATAAATGTATCATTTGTCACAAGCTAAAAACTGTCATCATTAAGTTGATTAATCAAATGCTGTTCTAAAAGATGGATTGAAACAAAAAACACTCAGCCTAGTGCCACATAATGAAGAGATTAATTTGAGGCACAAGACAACCAATTTAGTATAACTCTATGCTCATGCTTTATTTAGAAAGCCATCAATTAGTATATTTTTCCTTGATATACTATTTTGTCATTCTAAACAGTGTGAAGGCGATTTCCTCCAAAGTCAATTTTGTTTTCTGTAAACAGAAAGGGTTAGTTAAGCATCTTCATGCTCTGCAATTCTACAAACTGCCATCTTTACATGGAGAGCACAAAGAAAATTAATCATGGTGTAAAATGCACAACGGAGTTACTCCTCTCAGGTTAGCACTAATTTCCTTTTGATAATGTAATTATAATTCTGCTAGCAGGAGTGACAGTAAGGAAAGTCTCAAAAGCGTTTCATTCCTTCATTATCTTGGATCTCTCTTCAAGACTAATACAGTCTACATGCAGACACAAGTCTCTGCCCCAAAGAAAGTTGCAAAGACACTAAGCTTTTATTATTTACGAAGGTGAAAAAAGATGAAATGGTGTGTTAAGGTATCCTTTCCTGGCCCTGAGTAAAAATCACAGGGCTATGATGGATTAAAAGTATATACAGCACTACTGCCTTCCTTTCACAAACACTTTGATACCTCAGGTACTATTAATAATCGGCATCTGGAAAAATATAATCATTTCATCATCAAATCATTCAACTCGCTAGGATAGGCCAGGGAGTTGATTAGCCAAGCCAGAGACCGAGTCTGTCACACGCAGGCCTTGGAGCTCACAAAGGCTGCCCAGACGGCGGCCCGGCCCCGGCTCCTGACGGCCAACACACAGGGACTGCCCACGCAGGGCTGGGGACACCAGTGCTGAGGGCTCCAGGGGACAGCACGGATAACCAGAGCAATCCCAGCAGCACAGGGACTGCCCCACACAGGGCTGGGGACACCAGTGCTGAGGGCTCCAGGGGACAGCAACAATAACCAGAGCAACCCCCGCAGCACCCAGACCTGCACCACACAGGACTGGGGACACCAGTGCTGAGGGCTCCAGGGCCAGCACGGATAACCAGAGCAATCCCAGCAGAGCTGTTTCACGCACCTCACAGGCCCCTGTGCTCCTCCTCACACGGCCCTGGCCGCTCTCTCACTCTATGACGGATCCCGAGCAGGTCACAGTGGCATTCCCTGCCATGGGTGGTGCTCACACACACTGGCACAAGGATGCGCAGCCCCCCTGCTACACCAAATAAGGATTTTTATAATGTTAACTTATCAAAAATACACTAGAGGAAAAAGAATCGGCGTGGATGTTACCCCCTACTAATGAGGCACTAATGCATAATTATTATAATACACACGCTTCTCTCCACAGAGGAATATTTATAAACACTGAAACAGTTGAGTTTGCACTGGAGTCATACGTACAAATTGGTTTTGCTTCTGCAGTTTGTGGGTTGGGTTTGAGTTTTTTCTTACACCATTGACATCTAATGCCTTTGTAAGACTATATTAAATAATTTAAAATACTAGTGAAACCTTGGCCTTTACTGCTTGCTGGCCTAAATGAGAATATAAGGAGAAAATACTACAAACAAAGGCATAACTGTTATCGAAATATTCAATTACACCAGGTTTGGTTTTCAAGAGCATGAGTTTTAGGAGGAAGCAGCAGTGAAGCTACCAGAGAAAAACCTGGTATTAGCTGTGACTGAAAGGTGGACAGGTGTTAAAAACAAAAACTACAGTGATGCTTTCCACTCCCTATTCTCTCTCTCCCATGCCCACAAGCTGCTCATGGCAGACACAAGCTGAACCCCACCAGAGGTAGCTCCCATCAGCTAAAGCCCACTGGCCAGGAGGAAGATGGAGGCAGGTGGTCGCCACTCTCCTCCTCAGGGCAAAGGAATCTGTGGCTGCCTGCTGGGGTATCCAAATGTCTGTTCTTGCAGTGTGGCCTTGCTGCCCTGTTCTCTCCTGTTGCGTCAGCAGGACTGGAAACCCTGCAGGTGGGTGAGGGTCTCCACTAGAGGTAGAGAAGCATCTCTGGGGCCAGGTGGTGCAGGAGAGCAGCAGGACCAACCCAGGTATGCTCCACAGCATGCCAGAATCCCTGGCAAGCCTGCCTGCATCTGGGTGGAGTTTGGGCCCAACTAAATAAATGGTTAAATAAAAATAAATTTCCATGAACATTTAAATGTTGTTGTATGATCCCAGAGAAGTACCCAAGTCAGTGCCAGGATAGACCTATCTAGGCAGAGAAGGCAGGTTTGCATGTCAATTAAAGCTGAATATCAATAAATTGCAGTATATTAAAGAGGAAGACAGACACCCCTCCCACATGCCAGTGCAGCCATCCTTTGTATCTTAAATTCTTCATGCTAAAAGCCAAACTCATTTAACTGGGTTTAGCTTATGGACCCCACTAAATAATAATATTAACTAGGAAAACATATCAAGGGGAGTGAAATTAGGGATACAAAAAGCTCTTGTGGAAATGTAAAATATTAAACCACTATATCTTTTTCTGCTGCCTAGACATGCTGTACTTGAGGAAACATTCTCCATCACCTTGACAGCATGCTTCCTTTCTGTATACTGAAGTTTATTTACCTGAATTATTAATGCTGCTTTTGTTTGTAGCTATATCTTAATTTTCTTCTTTTCATTCACCTGTCATGATTGTTTTGATTCACATCCCAGAATGATGCACAAAATATTTCCTTTGGAAACACTGTAGTGTCACCAATATTTTTGCTCTGTTAACAGATTATTCTGTCTTCACAGTAAAACCAGATCATATCTTTTTTTTCATGAAAACTGTCAATCACTGAGATTATGCTTTAAATGTATTGAGCGGATAAAAGATAGAATTTAAACTACATATCATATGTCAGCAGAGAACACCGAGTGCCCTGCAAATAGGGAAAGCACACAATTCTCTCCTTCTAAATGAGAAATATGCCCACAGCAGCAAACGAGATATCCTCAAACAATTAGTAATGATCATGACAAAATTCTTTTGCATATGATGTGGAATAATGCAGCTGCAGTACTGTATTTATTATTTGTAGAAAGAAGCAGAACTAAACCCTATGGATTTTATTATACATTCAGTCTTATTTGTTGTTTTTTCTGCCTAGGCTAAGATTCTGGAAAGTAGAAAGATGCATCTATGTTTCAATGGTATTGCTTTATACATTAAGAGCTGATAAAAATGGAGGTGGAGGATTGCAGAAATTAAATAAATGTCAAATGAATATCTACAAATTTTATAATGCAGGAAAAAGAAAAAATAATTATGCTATAGTGGGAGAATAGAAATTTTTAGTGATTTTTCTTTTAAAATATGTTTTGAAGTTTCTCTTTGGGGTGCAGAGTAGAAAGAAAAATTTACTCATCTAGGAGTTACCTGGAATTTTTTTTCTTCCACACCCCTTTTTTTCAAAGTATAATGTCTAACCAACTTGTATACAAAATTCAAAAAGGTTCTCCTGAACACACAATATGGAGACACCATATGTACAAACAGCACACAATTTCAAACAGACTAGGCTCATTGGAAAAAAACTTTTTTTTTTATTTGCCTTTGATTTCTTTCAGAAGGATAAAATGAAAGGGACAGTGATACATATTTTAAGCCCTGTGAATTCACAATGGGGCTTTAGAATAAAGAGGTAAAAACCTTTGAACTAAACAAAGGTCCATCACAGTGCACTTCTTTTTCACAAGCACCTTATAAAGAAAATTATGCCAGAGAAAGGGCCCAGCTGGCTTTTGCCACTACACCTCTTGTCCACAACACCCCAGCATCCTTCCCAGCCCCTATCAATCTCCTGTATGCCATGTCATTGACTCCTGTTGTACCTGATCTCTTATCTCATAGAGCTGGTTTTTTAGTTGAATGCCCTGTGAAAGTATCCACTCATGAGCTTACATCTGAGTGTCTCTTTGTACTAAGCAAAGCCTGTAGTCTAGCAGGCTGCATTAACTTGATTAAAGTAGGACCATAGACAGTTAGTTAGGCTCTTACTTTGCTCTTAGATTAAAGACAAGGAGGCCTCCTTCTCTGAAGGTTTTTTTTAAAACTGCAACTTTCAAAAGGGTCAGCAAAATACAAATGCTTTTATAACAGAAGGAAAGAAGCTTTTATAACAAATGATTTCTAATTGCTCCTTTGTTCCAAAAAAGACAGCAGTTATACCAGCTGAAACATAACAATCCATCAGCATTTCTTGATGGAAAGCTTGTACGTAGGGCTGCAAAGAAAGAGCTTTCTCTAAGTTCCAGTAATTTCAAAAACATTATTTCCTTGTAAATAACACCTTATTTCATCCACTTAAATCCAGAACACAAGCACATATGACTGCAAAATAGTCTATTTTCGCTAGTGGACCAAAGGGCCGCTTGTGCATTTCCTCCATTTCAGCTGTAAGGAGCAGAAGAGGGAAAGTGTTCTGCTACAGATCTTGCTCCCATGTGTAACATTTTATATTCCTTAAAAAATAAATTTTAATGACGAATCAGTGGGCTAGATTCTGATCTAATGCCACAGACTCGATTATTTCAATGTTACAAATGCACAAGGGACATGAACAATAAAACCAACCAGACTCACATTTGCAGCAGACAACTGCTAAAAACTGGCTTTGGCAAAAAAACCCCACTTTTCATGCTTAACTGCTGAACTGGACAACAATTCTGCAGAATGGAGTTGTATACTTTTCAGACAGAGTCTACTAATTGCAGAGTAATAATTTTAGGTTTTCTGTAAACACAGTGTGCAAGTGGGCACCTGTTACCTGCATTCAAGCACATGTCCAATTGAAGAGTCTCATTTTTAGGTGAGGTTCAAAGTTCATTCAGGCACCATCACAGTGGTGCTCTTGCTCAGGCCACACACGGTGCTCTCTGCACCACTTGTTACAAGCTGGGCTTTGAGGGTGCTTTGCTCTTACTGTGGATGCCAGAAACAGTCGAGAGCCTGAGACTACTGCTACAAAGCTGGGAAACAGTTTTAAGTCCCAGCCCAGTGTATTAAAGATGAATGAGGACAATTTGGACAGGAGATCAAGAAGAGGGTTTGGTGGTACACAGCCTGGGATCTGCAGAGAAGGGAAGCATATCATCAGTGCCCTGCTCTGCAGGAAGGTGCTGCACCTCACTGGTCTTTAACTGAGGGTCCAAGGGGTCATGGGTTCAATTCTCACATGGTTTTTGTTACAACACCAATAGGGAGATATCAAAAGGTGTGTGCATGGATGAGGACACAGAAATCCTAATGTGCTTTGAAGAGTGCAAGTACCTGACACTTAAAAGATGCATTTGTTTTAAAATCATGCTGAAAGTGGAGCCAGCAGAGGGAATGCTGGATAAGGCCCCTCTTATCTCTCTGGTATGAAGTCATCTTAATTCTCACAGGCTCAGTTGGCTCTCTGCTTGGCAGACCACCTCTCTCAACTCCCAGAGGTGCTACCATTATTCCAGATTACCTCTCCATCAAGAAGCTGGAATAATCCTCATTACAGTCACTCCTCCCGCCCTGTCCCACCTGAAAAGTCCCTTGGGAACCCTGGCCTGTGCTTAACTGGCACAGCAGCCTCACTCCCTCTCTCTGAAAACAGGGAAGGTGACTTTCTGGGACAGGAGCTCTGTAGCTCCTCTGTAAAATGCTGCAAATGTTTGTAACAATAGGAATAATTATTACTATTAGAATACACTATTATAAATAAAGCAATCAAACGGCTAATGGCACTTCCTTGAAAAAGAAAAAAAAAAAAGAAAAAGGCAAACAGAAAACTATTTTCCCCTTGGGGAAAAAAACCCAGAACACTGATTACTCTTAAAGTTGATTACTCTCAACTTACTTTGAGGACTCCCATTGATCTCAAATCTGTTTTCCCTCACAGGCAAAAAAGATAAGTATTCTCTTGTCATTCTCCTTTCTTCAGTATATTGGACTAACAGGGATACTTCTATTTCAAATATGCATATAACTATGGTATACTCTGGACTCAGTTTATGCCCCTCTGCATGTATACAGTGGCTCTTTGAGAAACAGCCTTTCTTTCATCCAAGGTGCAGACAGAGGGATAACAGTGTTCCCTTTGCTATTCACAGGACTTCTGTGCATGACTGAGATCCCACATATGCTCAGAGAGAGGGAAAAAAAATGAAACTGATTTCAGGAAATCAGTTCAAGTGGCACTAACTCTTCTGGGACCTCTAAGGCTGAGGGTAGCAAGGGTGCCAGCTAAGGTCCAAATTGCCAATGAAACACTCAAATCATTATATTGATAAACATAGAACCTTACGTGACAAGAAAGCAAAAACAACTAAACAAAAAATACACATACACACAAAAAAAAACTCGCCTAAAACAAAAACCACAAAAGGAACAAGAATTTACATATTTACATATTTAATTACAGGATTCTTTGAAAACCATTGCTAACAAAACAAGATTTCTATCATAACCAAAATCTTATCTTTAGTTAGTCTTTGGGTAATTCAACTGCTCCCAAATTCATCAAACAGGGACTATATCCAGAGGGGTTCTGACAAAGGGGCCCCACATTTTTGGAATGATTATCCACTTACAACTTATAGAAACTTAGAACACTGATGACAGACTAAAGATAGACATCTCTGAGAACATCTGGAAAAGAGAAAGCAAATGTAAGAGAGTGCATGAGAGAAAGAGAGTATGACATAAGTATTTACTCATATGAGTAAAGAGAAGACAATTATACCTGGCAGTATTGTGGAAAGTGGAATGGATGTCCCTGGTGTCAGGACTGAACTTGGTTGTTTTCCTTCCCTTCTTTGTACTTCTCCCTTTTGATATCTGTAGATCCCAGGATATACAGATACAGGAGACCTATACTAATTCTCATGGAGTCTTTTTAGATGCACATGTGTTAGAAAAGGGGCTGTAAACTAAAAACATTGTTTGGGGCAGCACCATCAGAGGATGAAAAAGACTAATGCTGGGCTGATGCAGTGGAGCAATAGATGGCTTCTCCCACAAACATAAGGTAGGTACCAGAGATCCATTACCTCAGAAATCCCATATAGAAAAGGATCATCCATAGTTACCAGCTCTTTGCAGCTTTCTGGGCTTGTCCACAGAGGAGACTTATTGAGCATATTCATAAGGCAAAATGTCCCATGGCGCATTCCTGTCCCATAGCTGTTACAGGGTAACAATCCCTAGAAGCAGCAAAGGACAGAAGCAGACTCATCCAGGAGCATTTAAATCGGCTGCTGATCAAGCCCATTTAATCTTTAATATCTGCTATCAGCTCCCATCTGACTCGCCCAAGGCACCCTGGGACAACTTTGCTCTTTAACTCCTGCAGTTTTACATTGATCTTCTGTGTGGCTGGACACAGGGAACTCTGAGTTACAGCTATTCCCATAAGGAGAGCTGTAAGGAGCTCCTGGACCAGTAGCAGGTTGTCAATAGGAGTCCTGGGGTCTGGCCAGGGACATGAAGGACATTAAGGTGATGTCCTGAGGCCCTGATGTGAGCCTGCCTCAGCTTAAGGGTCCTACTCTGGACAGCATATTGGCCCTTCTGGTGAGGAATGTGGATGTCCAGCTCCCCAGGTCTTGTTCCCTGTCTTCTTCAAAGCCTCCAACTTTGCATCTAGAGCAAATCCCATGTACACATGAACTCACTGAAATGTTCCAGCCATGGTCTTACCCCAGACACTTTAAGTACTTGGTCGAGAATGGGTTAGTGATTGCAAGGACCTCCAGCCTTCTTCCTCCCAGAGCTGTTACCTGCAGTCAGCCAGCCAGCCCCCCACGGAGTCACCCCACCACATACCTGGAAACAGCTACCATTGTCCACAAGCTTCAGCAACACCCTGGAGCTGGGGAAGATGCTTCTTCAGCCAAGGGTCCCATGTGGAGAATGCACAGAGCTGGAGAACAGCTTGGGCTGGATAGAGATTACCTCACCCAATCCCACCCCACCAGAACAGGGCCAGCCCACATCCTGCTGCACCTTCTACGAGACTGCTCCTATCTGCTGCCATGAAATTCAGCCAGACCTAGGCGCTTCATAAGGCAAAAAACCCTTCTCATAGGTGTATTATTCACCTATTTATTTTGGTTTCACACCTTCCTGCCTACATTTGCTGTGAAGGCAGGAGAGCTGGTGCACAGCATTTTAGTGAATTGGTTGCTCAGGTTTTATTTTAGTCTGAAAGCAAAATGATGATATACACATATGTGTAATGTAGCACAAAGGCATGTTTACTGAAGCATGCCACCATGATGCTCCAGTTAAAAAAAAAATAACAAGCAACAAATCTGTTTCATCCTCAGCCATACATTAGAAATTATATCTAGCTGCTATTTAGATCATGACCAGCATAGCACTTTCAGGTAAATGCAGATTTGCGATACAGTCCTCTAATATGTCTCCACAGCAGTGGATGGCTAGGGGTTAAAAACTGTGTGCCTGCATGTGCATTGTTGCGTGTGTATGTGTGTCTGTGTGTGAACATGCTTGCTACAGGTTTTAAATAACATTTTCTAACATTTCTTTGAAATTTCCTTAATTTACAGTCACTGAGAATGGGTTTTCAAAGCAAGCATTGAGAGGGAAGCTCCTCAACAGACACTCATGCAAATATGTTACTTTAAAAAGAAAAAAAACCCAACCCTTTCCATCTCTACCAGTGAAATGGCTACAAATGGGCTGCCATTAACTTTTGTTACTTGAGTAGGTGCCTGTAAAGGGCCAGGTGGTGTTTATGCAGATGAATGAGCATGTTACAATGTGTTCTTCCTTTTGGATAAAACATTAGCGTATCAGATGTGACAAATCAGATGTTCATCTTCCGCACTTCTGCATTATTTTACATTGAGAATTAGATAATGTGCTGGCTTAGCTTTTTACTTCGTGGGTTTTTTCCCCCCTTCTTCTCCTCAAGAATAATTTTATACATAAAGTTCTTCCAACACTGTGCATAATCATAGTCTCACCGTATGTCTAACCAGCAAGGTATTATGGTAATTGTGTATTTCCAGGTAGCAGGCTTTGCGTCAGATGGAAGTGTACATTGTTTAACACACTGCAAAATTATTGTGAAACGGAAATAATGGACCTACATGTTCAGGGAATTTTTAATTCTATTTCTCTACCAGAGCAGCAGATAATTCTTATGTCTCCAGCAGCAGTGGCAACAAGATAAATATTAGAATGTCTTACAACCAGGGTATGCAAATAATTGAATCCTCAGTTCAGTGGCTAAACTGAAAAAAAATAACCTTTCATTTTAAGCTGACAAGAAAAAAAAGGTATTTGGGTTGCATAAGAAGAAGAAATAAATATTATTTTTTGCTTATGACTAGTTTAGTTTTATTTAGTGAAATCTAGTGTCAAAACGTGATCCTTAGCTCTAAAAATATCAGAACTTTTAACTTAAAAAAAAATTCTCAAGCTTCTTTATTAAGTCATTTTGTCTGTTTTTGTCTATCTGAAAACATTTGAAGATTTCAGTCTCAGCCACCAGGAAGTGGCATTTTTAATGAGCAGATTACGTGCCTGAGATATCTCGCTTCGCTCTGATTCAAGTGTTCAAAATTAATTTCAAGTCTCTCTGACAACTGGACCACAACTGTCCTTCCATTTTTGTGTTATTTCTTTACTCTGTCAAATCAGAGCAGTTTTCCACTTCGAGGAAGTTGAATACATTCAGCAAATGACAGAGTCATGGCCCATATGCCTTGTGTATTTTGCTATTAATTTTCCTCAAAGAATTTATATTTGCATAGTTACTCTGCCCTGGTCTTGAACCCTGCATAGACCTAATTCCTTTCTTTACCAGAAGCATAGGCCAGTCTAGGATTAAAACTAAGAATCCACAATTCCTTGTGCAGGACAAGTGCTCTAATAGGGCCCAGTGCAGCTAAATCCAGATACATTCCAGGTGTGGGACCAAATCTACACCACGGAATTTCAGTTGGTGGGAATCATAAATTGGGGACTGATAGCAGTAAAAACACAAACTGTGAGCTCTGCAATGGCTCAGCAGGCCCCATGGTTACAGAAAGTCTTTGCTACCCATGGGTTTCCCAAGCACTGCCAGTGGAGATGAGCACCAGCGGGATGCTGCAGGGGAACTGCACAGCAGAGCCAGCTGTGCAGGATTTGTAGGGGAGGGAAAGACCAGGCCCTCCTTGCACCACAGAAACATTTTCTTGGGAGAAAGGTGAGTCCCTCCAGGAGCTGAGAATGCCTCAACTTGCCCAGAGTCTGGCTTAACCTTGGTGCAAACAAATCATGGGACTAGAAAAATTCTACCAGGGTGAGATACTTGGTTTTTAGTATTAAATAGATGCATTTATAGTTTGCTGAGCTTCACTTTATTTGACTGACACCAACAGAATACACAACTGCTCCAGTTAAATGCACAGCTCATTTCTGTCTACATCTTGTAGGCAATATGTTCAAATGTATTCAAAATCAAGGCTGCAAAAGAATTTCTCATCATCAAAGACAGCAGCTTTAGTTCCCATAATTGTGTTGTTTTGTCCAAGGCTGAGAGGATAAAACAGTGCTGCTGGGGGAGAGCAGTCACAGTACCTGTGTGGTCTCACTTCATGTGTCACACAGCCAATCCCAATGCAACTGCTGCACGCAGCCCTGTAAGGATAACCTAAATTTAACTTCTGGTTGCAGAGGATCCTCAACAATAAAGCATGGATCTTTTGCTCCCATAGTCCTGAAAGCCACAAGCTATTAGCTGGTCCTTGGTTTGGCCACCCCAGTCTCAGAAGCTGGTATTGGGCAGCCTGTGCCTCTTAGAAGCTCCAGACCAATTTACAAAGGGTTAACTTGATCTCCCTGGTGAAATTACAGGAAAAAAACTCTAGCCAAACTGTTGCTAATATGATAGCCTAAAACTGAACTCTAGTTTGGGGGAAACTTTTCTTTAGGAACGACACATTTTCAATCAAGTGAGGATGTCCCTCTAAACCTCCAGGTGTCTCTGGTATGTTAAGTGCAGGAGGTGCACACTGAGCACCAGGATGGGGGCAAGCACAAAGGTGTCTGTGCAGCTGCAGGCTGGGGGATGTGCCAACTGCCTCTGCCATCACTGGGACCCTGCACAGGCCAGCACCTGGAAAGATGGCCAGAACAGACATGTCTGTTCTCTCCAAAGGGGCCCTTCACATCCTAAGGATTCTGAAGAGTAATTTCTCCTTTTCTTCCAAGTGCAAGGCCAGTAGCATCTCCCCTGAGTGGACATTTCTTCTTCAGCCTCATTCTGTCCGGGCTGCACATTTGCTTGCTCCCTACCTTCTTCTGGGATTAGTAAGAGAAGGCTTTGCATATCCACTGCTTTCTGATCTAGCCCTGTCCCCAGCACCCAGCTCAAATAAACACAAAAGGAAAAGCTCATTCCATGTCTCTTACCTGGAAAAGACCTTCCTTCCAAGTACTCCATGGCTAAGCTTCTTCTTGGGGAAGGAAGTGAACATGTTCTGCAAGTTTCATCAGTAACAACGATCTCTTCATCTCTATGAATATATCCAGAAAATATGGGCAAGGGCAAGCATGTCCTCATCTCACACCCCAAACTGAAAGTTTACATCAAAGCACAACCTCATCGATGCAGATGTTATCTGCTGTTTACGGAATCTTACTGCAAAAGTCTAACAGTTATTTTAGCCGGCATAGAGCATTGCCACAATAAGGGCCAGAAGATATTTTTTCCTATTCCATGTGACCCTGGTAGCAGTTCACTCAGTTTTCAACTTACTTAAAGGAAGTGCTGCTGGGGAAAATACAACTAATGAAAAACAGCCATCGTTTTATCTTCCTGAACCTCATTGTGTTGGTTTTATTAAAAAAAAAAAAAAAAAAAAAAGAGAGAGAGAGAGAGAGCAAAAAAATAAATAAAAGAAATCAAACAATAAGAGTTATCAATCCCCATCCATGTCTTACTCAGATTGGGTTTAACACTGCAGGTCTCAGCATGTACAACTCTGATTTCTGCTAACTGGTCTCAGTCTGGTATTTTCACACCTTTTTTGTACTAAATGCTTACAACTGGTCACTCCACTAGAAGCTGTCACCATGACACCTTTATTTAGAATTTTAACAACACAAAAAGCGCCAGAAATGAATCTCAAAATAATAATCTTTTATTGTTTGCACTGCAATAAATTCCTGCAAATGCATCCCATTATCTTTTTATACAATTAAACACATAATGCCTAACTGTTAAGGTATCAGCCCAGCTGGGTACAGATGCAGTCTGCTGCCAGTCTGAACAGACCTCGGCTGTCTTTTAATAATTACCCGAATAAAAGAAAAATGATGAAGTGCTGTAGTTTGCTCATCCAAACTGGTAAAAAGCTGTTTGCAAAGAATAACTACAAGGGGAGTGAGACACTGGGCTTTGCTAATAAATAATTCTCAGAAATATCAGTTCTCAATTTACTACTTGTACACCATGGGCCAGTCAAAACTTGCCGGATGAGCCAATTTGCCACAGCTCTTGTTTTGAGTCTTTGTGAAGCTGCTGCGTGACCACAGTGGGGGCTGCTTGCATCTATCCCTGGAGTCAATCAGTGGGCCTTTGTTTCCCGCTGGTCAAAAATATCAGGTGGCTCTGAGAGTCTAATTATCAATGAAAAATTAAATTCAGTACAGGAACATAGCCAGGAGTTGCCCCCTGCGCTCTGCCCTCATTCATGGGGTGTGAGTATCAAGATATTTGTTATAATTCAAAATGTATTCAGGCCAAATTGGGAACTTCAGGGGTGGGAAAGACAGAAACCTAAACGTGAAAACAAGAGTTGAGAACCTCACAGGCAAATCAACAAATTTCCCCTTCTACTCCCTTAGCAAATGGGGTGTGCAGCTCTAATTATTCAAAGAGCCTTCTCCAAGGCACCACCCACCAGGGATTTCTCATTGGGAATAGATTAAGCCAAGTATATACCTATATACCATGACTTTCTGGCCGTGGGGAAGTTTGGAAGTTGAATACATTACCAAATCAAGCTCTAACTCTCTCAGAACAGGAACAGGACAAAAGCAGAGGCACCTGAAAGGGCACAGTGATGAAACCCCTCAGAGGAGGAGCTTATTGCTCAGATACACTGGCACTGCAAATCACAGAAACCAGAAGTGCCAATGTAAATAATCTCTAGATGAGACCTTATGAGTAGAGGACAAGACAAAGCCACAGAAAATAGTGCACAATGGACAGGTAGAGGTGTAATGTCCATCCATGTCCCATTCAACATGCAGAGACAAACCAGTCATCTCAGATGCTTGCCATGGAGCAGGTCTGGGCCCCTGCTTACACTGGCCTTTCTACTTACTCGAGTTTAAGTCAATCCAGGTAAACACACCTGAACATGGCAGGCTGTGTTTCTTTACCTGTTGATTGTTTTCTAACAGTCAACACTCATGATGTCTCACAAGGGGTGAATCCACTTCCCAACAGGACAATAACCACTGGATCAGAAAAGGAGGCATAACACAGATCTGTGAGAGCTAACAGAAGGCATTGTCTCTGCTTCTTCCCTGGCCCACCACTTTCCTCGCTTTTGAACGCGTGTATGCAATGCTCCCGGCTCTCCAGATCGTGGGTGAGAAATCACTTGGAAACTGTCCTCACCCACAGGTGGGAGGGGTGATAGGAGACAGCCTCAGGAAGGACCCTCCCAAGGCACCCCCACCAACACCATCACACTGAACTTGATCTTCTCCCTTCACAGGTGTTCTTGGTAAACATCATATTGTACCCGAAGAAGAAAGCACTCACTATTCTTGGGAGAATAGTGCTTCTGTCTGTGTACATACCATATGTCATATATCTTTTGGTTACAAGATGTTTGGTTTTGCTTAGGGAAACCAATGTATCAGGAGTATAGGATCCTGGGACAGAAAGGCTTACAAGAACAAACATCAGAAGAAACTGAGATACAGTGCTGATGAGCAGCATACAAACATGGCTGTATCAAAGTATTGCAACTCTTGAGACTCTTAAAACATATTTGCAGCAGCACAGCAAGGAACCTTGCCAGCAAACTTCAGGTAGCCACAAACCTTTTCTGTCAGTGATTTATCCCCACAAAACGCAGGGTAAAAAGATCATAACTGTTTCACACCTCAAGAAAAGAAGACAGATCTGTATCACTCACTTTGTGTGCAAATATGTTAAATTAGTCTAGATTAGCTTTCCTCTGTGCCTGGGCACTAGATGTCCTTGTCCCCTGTGTGCCCTTCTTTTTCTGCAAGAAAATTTGTAAATGTTTAGTGGAAACACCTTCAATCTGCAAGCCTTCCTAGCTGGAAATCTCTTCCAGTTCCTCCATCCCTGACGTACAAAATGAAATATGCAACTACTCAAAACTGTCTGTCCAGAGAGCTTTTCTAGAAGGAACTTACCCAAAGGAGAAAGTTGGCCACCAGGGACCAAGCAGAGCCCCCACCTTCACACCAGATTTTGACTAGCAGAATATTATGCATTCATATTAATTTTGATTAGCCATGTGGGTTGGACGCTAATTTTTGTTTAAAAGCCCTTGGAGACTGCACTATAACCACATAGCAGATCAGAGTGGTGGAAGGGTAGAAGCAGCTGAATAGAAGGTTCTTGCTCATTCATGGTTTAATTACAATTCCTGGTTGCCTCTCTTCTCACTGAGAGCTCAGTGGCAAACATTAAAGGCCTTTTGCAACACATGAAAACCCAATCCTGTAGACTTTACTTGCACACTGCTGTCACAGGGCTATTCCACAATTAAGGGGCATTCACACGAGTAAGGGATGATGAGTGTACAGAAGCATTGCAGCATCAGCTCCAAAGCTGGCTCCTGCCCCAGCAGGATCTGCTGATAGTTCATCCCTCTGTGCCTGCTCCCCACACTGGCTGCTCTTCTCAGGAACTGCAGCCTTGGACTTCACCAGCCAAACTTTGCCAGATAAATATGATAAAGTTGTTCTTACAGCAGGCAAAAACTATCAGAAAAATGTTTTGAACAAATGCGTGTCAAGATTTTCAGCCTTTCTGCCACATAAACTGAAACACCTCAAGATAGTCTTAAATGCTGTTTAAGGTTGCATCATACATTTTTATATCATAAATTATTAAGTGACTTAATGGACAATGCATTAGAAGGAAAACAGGCAAATTACAGAATAATTTAACTGTTGCAAAGAAACAGAGCAACTTGCAGGACGTAAAACACTCTATTTCGACACAGAATGCCTGAAGCTAAAGCAATTAAGGCTGCAAAATATTGCCGGCTGACATGATGTGTATGTAAATTTGTCATTCATTGGCAAGGGTTTGTAACAATCACAGTAATGTGCACAATAAAACAACCATGTGGTATAAAATGCTTTCTGCTAAGAGTACTTGGAAAATGGTGCTTATGTATCATTTAAGCATATCGCTATTATACACACAGTAGTAGTTTATTACAAAAGATACCACTTCAATACTGGTAGCTCGAACAAAGACAGCCCTTTGAAACATTATTTACCATTGTTTGTGTGCAGGATCATGAAGGAAATAATTTTTAAGTTCTTTTTAAGACCAACTGCAAGATTTCCACCAGAGATTAAAATTCTAGTGAATCAGCCCCTCCAGGCTAGCTTTAAAAAGCTCACAAACTCCCTGTACTTTGCCAGGAGAGCTAGCAAAGAAAGAGATGCCTCAAAAATGCCAATACTTATATGGCTGAGTCCATTATTTTATGTAAAAGTGAAAGCAGTAAAAGAGGCAATGAGACCTTTTGAGCCCCCATCAAAAGCAGTAGATTTAACTATCGGTCTTTCTGATCTGTACATCTGTACAAGCTGCCATCTAAAGGGCAAGGGAAGGCCCACAGTGCCGAGGGCAGACAAATTCTTTGGGTGCCCGTGCTCTTCCCCAGAGATGGGGGAAGGCAAGAGTCATTTGTTCACTGAGATCTTTGTAACAAGGCAGGTAACACTTACAGCTTCTGCTAAAACCTCTACAAGAAAATAAAAATGCAGTCCTGGGGAACGTGGGGCCAGACCCAAGCCCTTTATTACACAAAGAAGGGGGAAAACACCAAAGAGAGGACACTGGTGGAGTCTCAGATCCCCTCAGGCTATTTTCCCATGTCCCAAAAGTGCTGCTGCTGCTGCTGTCCAGCTCCCTCCACCACTGGCACCAGGAGGGCACTTCGGGCTGTCTCGGACGTGCTTGCACACTCCATCCCTCTTTACAAGCAGACAGGCAGTATAGGTAACCAGTAGATTAAAAATACAGGGGACAGAACCCTGTGAAAACAAACATGACACCCTACATAAGGAGCCCTGGATTTCTCTGTGGGCCTGATGGGTCCATGGAGGTGGCGGCGTTCCCCGTTTCAGCTCATTTGCCCTGATGCATATCCTGCCAGCACAGCCCCACTCTGCAAGCCTGGCTTGATCCTCCCAGCTCGACCAGGGCTCCTCACCAACAGGAGGCTGCTGAGAGCAAACCCTTCTACAGCCAAACCTCCCCATGCAATGTTGCCCCAAATTGCATCCTTCCTCCCAGCACTTAGATACTCCATCCTGTTTTATCTCGCTCTGCCTGAAAAAATTTCTTCTCAAACAGGGAGGACAAAATTAGTTTCCTTGTTAAATTTCTTATCCCAGGCCGGCTTCTCTTAGTATCTTATAGGTGAGATCACTGACCAGAAGAGGACTTTGGCATGGAAGGAGCATAAGTGAGGTCTTGCCAGAAACACTTAGAATTCTCTAGGGCACAGACACCTTGACCTCCCCAATCATCCCCCAGCCTAGGTAAAGGAATTTCCCCAAACTGCCACATGCTGCCTCTAGAACTTCAGCAACTTTTGTTTTTCCTAGTGATTTTGGTGATGAGCAGAATTATGTCCCCACTCTTGATGTACAATTTAAGAGACACATTTTCTTAGGAATGCGGAAAACCTGTGTTTCAAATTTCTACTCTAAGCCACATTTCAGGAAACCATGCAAAAGTCTACAGTAGGCCTTCAGTGGAGTGAAACATGGGATTTTCCCAAGATGAGACTTTAACACCACATCTATTGTCTTTGAACATCCCATTTGTGACGTATAGAAAAGGAGCAGATACCCCAAAGGATTTTTGACAGGCAAGAGTGAGGTGAACATCCCCCTGGGATGCCCCTTTCCCTGCACTGCATCCCAACAAATGCACCCTGATGAGGACAGTGACACTGCAGAAGGAATTTGGGGCAACTTAATTCCTCCATGGAGGCTGAAAGCAGAGACTGAAGCCATCATCTCCTGCCTTCTCACCAAAACACCAAGTTCAGCCAGAAAAAAAACCCTGCAGTGCGGCTGCTCAGGACTAGCCTCTTCTTCTGGGCCTCTGGGCAGCTGTCACTAGAAAATCAGCATCTTTAAATGCCATGCCAGAGCAACTCCTGGCAAATGAGGATGCTGTAGCAGTTCCTTGATACATTATCTGTTTCTCACCCAACATCCTCACCCATTCTTTTCAAGTCCCTTTCTTGTAGTTTGATCCCAAAGGGTAGGAGAAAGGCTGAGGGAAGAGGGTGAATTTTAAACCACCTCTCCATATAAATAGAATAGGTTATGCATTCCTTTCTGAAGTACAGTATTAATCCCAATTGTGCCATAAAATATATATGACTCACTTGAGCCTTGTTCTCTGGTGAGTTATGAACTATTATGTCACTCATGGGATAAGTATTATGTCTCTTAAGAGACTATCACCTTTCCTCTGTTTCATAATATAAAACTTCATTGAAACCTGCCGTGCTTGATATAAGCAACTTCTCGTCATGCACATTAAACCTTTTTCCTTTTACAGCTTCCTCCATTTAGCTGATATTCACATCAGGATGAGTTCTTTCAGATGCAGCATAAGCATAAATTAGTATGTAAGAGAAGTAGTCATTTAGCAGAAATTTTTCTTTAATAAATCTGGTGATATTTATATTTCATCACAGAGCAGAAAGATTTTTTTTACACATTTAAAGATTTATTCCTGTAGTAAGTATCCAATTAATAGGGCTTTAGCATGCAGACAGGATTTGTATTTATGCTGAAGAAAATATGTTCTCATTATACTTTTATTCTCATGTTAGATTCATTGTGGGTTCCACTATAATTTATTTTAGTAGCTCTATTTTCTAATTCTTTATATTTACATGTCTTTTCCAACAAAAATAATAATACATAAATAATACCTGACAACACTTTGCAGATTTTCTCTATTTGTATGCTTCAATTCTCCAAGCATCTTGGAATGGAAATACTGTGAACTACAAAGGAAATCTCTATGTGATCTCTATTACATGAAAAATTATCATTTTTATATCCTCTTCACTCTGCCAAGTTCTTTCCAAGTTTCTGTTTGCAATGCATGAAAGTAGGCAAGCAATGGTAGCAAACCCAAGTAGGAATACTCACTACATACACTTTTATTTTCAATGTGTTGCTGCAATTAGCGGTGTCAGAGGACAGCCTGCTGCATTGCAGCAGAGAGCTCTTTCCTATTTTCTGTCACATTTATGTTTCCATAGGCTTTCCGGCTTGCTGCTGTGGGATTTATGATAACACAATCCTACCACTGCAATCCTGCAAACCACTGTCAAGAGCAATGTTCAGTCAGTAACACTTGGCCTAGTCCCTAACCCAGGCTGTCTGCTGGTGTGCTGTGGGATGGGAGCTTGAAACTGAAGTGAGAGCAGCCTCACAGTCACCTGCCCACGTTTCCAACCTGAGAGGATCTTACATCAAGCAAGTTTCCACATGCTGCATCTCCTGATGGAACGATTCCTATAGGGTGCTGTAGCTCAGCAGCTTTCCTGAGCCTGTGCTGTGTAAGACAGCTTTCCCATGCAGCTCATGCAGAGCTTTAGCCCCAGCACTAAGCCCAGCAGGTCAGACTGACAGCAGCCAGGCAGGGCACGGCTGGAGAAGCCAGCTGAGTTACACTGCAGACATAACACTGGATGTAAGAGCCAAATCTGGCCAAGCACCGTTGCAGTAGATGTTGCTTTCATTTTGCAGTGTACCCTCTGCTGGGAAAAAAAATGACTTTGTGTTAGATATCACATCTAATTATTCCTGTTGGGCTGGCCCAGAGAAATGTCAACAGTGCATTGTAAGTGCTAATTGGGGTGTCCATGCTCTGCAGTAGATTTGGGATACAACACCCAAGACTGGGGAGGTTAAGCATGCTTTAGAGTACTGTACTGTAATGAGCTTAGTCTCCATGGAAGAGGCACAGCTTTGCTGCACACACTTTGTGCTGCATTGCCCCAGCCACGCACCAATGTGCTGGTTAAGGCAGGCTGCTCATGGCCACCACCAGTGGACAGGAAAGGTGAGCAGGATTCCCAAGGCAGGCTGCCTTATGCTTGGCAAAACAGACTGAGATGGAGAGAGAAGGAGAAATAGGGAAAGGAGAAAGGGAGGAAAGTAAAGGGGGGAAAAGACTGCCGAAGAGGGAAATAAATAAAAAAATTGCCGATGTGCTTACCTTGCCTCCCACTGTTTAGGCAGAAAAGCTCACTGTTTTAGTTTTTAGACTCAGGTGATGTAATACGGATTGAGCTGTCACTGCCATGTGTAGAGGTTTCATTGAAGACACATGCTTTGCTGCTTTTTCCACAGACCCCATCATGCTTCTGAAGAAATACTAATCCAACCTTAGTTCAGAATTTCCAGTTCAGAAAAAGTACATTATTTTGGTGTAGGGACAGTGATGGTACTTGAACCCACAGGATCCAGCCAAATCACCAGGGGCAAATCCCCAAAATAGGCTTTTTTGACAGCCTTCATTTTCCACATTGCTCTTTTCTGCTTTAGAGCACCATTTTGAGGGAAGCTGCCTTTTCCTTTCACAGTGCTGGGTAGTCTGCTGTGACATCCCACCCTTCTATGTTTCAGGCACTGTTTCATCATTTTTACCAGGCAGTCCTTAAAACTTTCTGGAATTCTTCTTATTAGATCTTCACAAAATGAAACCAAAGTATTTAAAGTTACAACACTTCCTGCTAGTCTATTGGGCTATAAATCTGACGGGGAGCTCCTCCATGCCCTTTTTGTGCCATGAGGGGACTATTTATGCCCCTCAGCACATTTTTGCTGCTTCCATGGACAGTGTTGCATCGAGTCCTGCTTTAAACAAACCTTGCAAGAGAGTGTAACTCAATAGAAACAAGAATCAAGCCTGAAACACTGCTTGTTCAGACATTGAGACAAGAATATGGGAAGGAAATCTGAAAGGCTATCGTAAGGATAAAGCTGTGGCCTCAGATGTATTCTGTGTTTCATACAATTCTGCCAGTACTATTACCCCCTATAGTTATGCAGAAGAGGTAGGCAATTATTCCCAAGCTTGCTTCATTTTACCTGTTCTTCCTGACCTCAGATTAAAATGTAATGGTGCCAGACGCCATAGACAATATCGGGCAAAAAGTCACAGACAGACTGTCAGCAAAGGGTTGTGCTGAATCTGGGGACAAGGTCTGGGGAGCAAAATGCAGGAGAGGTGCTGGCTGAGAAACTCTTTGAGCCATGAGCTGCATCCTTCCAGAGGGGAAGGCACACAAGAGGCTGTACCTCTACCATGTATATTCAAACAGTGATATGAAGCTGCTCTCTGAAAGAGAACTCGCTAAGTGCAGGATTTGCCAAACTGTTCTCAATGGTGGCATCTTAGGCTGGTCACCTGGGAAATCCTCTTTTTGAGGACATTATCCTGAGGGAGCAGCTCCAGTTCCTTTTTCCCACTCTGTATTCATCAAGACCAGAGCAGCTGAACAATTGAACCAAATTCTGGTAATAGGTGTTTTATCCTAATCACATGTGAAACAAGTCATTAGATGTTGGCTAAGCTGCCCACCCGCCCCAGATGCCTGGACATACCCACATGTTGCTGTGCAAGTTCAGAGGCAGATGTCCTGCATGTTTTTAGAATGATACCACCCATGAGGACACCTGTGCTTGGTATGGAAGGAAGTGAGAAGTATTTGCACATGCATGTCAAGCTGGAGAAAAGGACACTTGAATTTACATGGGAGTCTAGCAGTGTACAAATCTCTGCGTGCTTCCTGCAATGTTTAGGAGAGAGATACATGTCAAACAGCTGGAAACCTACCTAGAAACCATGTGCGCACAGCCTTAATCTAGGTATCTCTCATATTTTATATAGATGATGTATACACTGCGCTGCCACAGAGAAATTCTCACTTCAAGTATATTGCTGAAAGGAGGATGAAAAAAGAAAATATTACTCTCCTGCACATCTTCTTTACTGTCTAGATCCACTAGTTGTATTTTTGTTTGCTTTCTTAAATAGCATAAAATTGGGAGGGAGCCTGTGACAAAAAGCTAAATAAATATTTAATGTATCAGCACCTATCATATAGTTTTTATGCACCACCACTATCGATTTCCTGGTAGTTCTCCTTCCTACTCAACTTCATTAAAGAATAAAAGTAAAGTAATAAGTCATTTCACACTCTGTCTGACCATTATACAATAATAGCAAGATTTCATGCAAGGGTACAACATTATGCCCATCTGCAATCACAGTCTCTTTGCAAAAATCTCAATTCACACTTCACATGCAGCTAACCTTGTTACCATTCCCTTCCTAAACCCATCAGTCTTGCAGCTGCACGTCTTCACAGCCCAACATCTTAAAATTCATCACTTTGACACCCTTGCATCCCTACAGGTCAAACTAAAGACACCAACCAAGAATAATTAAGGGGTACCCCAGATGTTTAGTTTACTTCTAGCCAACCTTTCCCAGAACTAGGTACAGTTTTCTGTTCATATACTAAAGATCCATGGAAGTTGCTTGTTTTAAGGGAACAAGACCTCCAACAAATTTCAGAGCTCTCTCCCCCTCTTTTCTTTTTTTTTTTTTTTTTACAAGTATAGCTCTTTGTAGTTGGAATTTGAACAAGAAGTGTGATAATGAGTAGGTTCAGGGAAGGAAAGGTGTTATCTCATTAAGGTAATTACTAAGACATCCCCACCATTACCTCGGTTTGAAAATGTGGCAATTAAAGCGCCCTACATGGACTCTCAGAGATGAGGGAACAAGAC
>JAHLSL010000008.1:15865414-15897829 GCA_025920805.1 Petroica traversi
CCGGCCCTCCCACCCACCGCGAGCGGAGGGGCTCGCACTGGGATTCCTTTTTAATTTCATTTTTGCCAATCACACTGTGTTCTGATTTTCCGGCCAATTTTAAGTAGCTGATGTTTTGTTTGGCTGCTGTTTTATTTGCTGTCAAAAAGAATTTGATGCAGAAACCATTTAAGCATGTATACAACCCATGGAGGGATTCATTTGACCTCATTATACTGCAATAAAGAAGAAATCCAGTTTGTTAAATATCACCGAACCGCATGCATTTCACATCAGATCATAAGAGTTATGCTTCAAAAGATTATTCCAGAAAGTGCTTGGGAAGACGGAATGGGTTAACTTTACTTGCCAGAAGGTGTTCTGACAAACACAGGAAAAGAGAGAGAGATGCAGCCCCCTTTAAGAGCAGAGCAACTGAAGAAAAAAGAGATTTATGCTTTTAATTAATGGCAATTAAACCATGCCTGTTGGCTTGGCCTATGGCAATTGTTCCCTGCAAAAAGGAGGCCGAGCTGGTGACAAGCATTTGAATCCGCTAAGTTCTGTCAAGGGAGCTGACTCTGCAGGCATCAAAACCAAACTAAATCAATAAAAGAATTAAACTTTTATAAATTGCATTTTGACAAGTATCAGATACCGTTAAGCTTTGATATTATGAATTCCTCGGAGGAGATGCAAACAAGAAGGGCCGCAGTTAGAGATCCAAACAATCAAAGAGGCTTGTTAACATGCGCTGTCAAATGCATCAGTGCTATTAATTACTACAAATTAATGTGACTCTCTCTTCCTCTGGTGATTGGAATAATAATCAGCTGGATTCATGGAATGAGCACAGAGAACATATGCAACCCTGCCAAAAATAATAATTTAAGAAACCAGGAGACATTTGCAATCTTTATGCTTACAGGCTTGATAATTTGCTTGTTGCTAGTGTGTCCCACTTTACTCCATCCTCCTGATTGCTGGGAACTGTCTCATCTGCATCCCAAACGGACACACTCTCACTCCCCGGCTGCAGCAGCACTTGCCCTGATGACAAGGATGACTTCAGCAGAGCTGTGAGGGCAGAAGGACACCCAGACAAACACCTCCCCCTGGCCAGCCAGGCAGCACTGTGGCCCTTGCTGTGGGCACAGCCCATTCCCTGTAGCTGGGGCTGCCCACAGATTCCTCTGGTACTTCAGCTCCTGCATCCCACAGGAAATGACATGCTGGAAATGAGGATGGTATATCTGCCACATATGGAGGAGGTAAGAGACAATAAAACCACGGTGTATGTACATCTGTCGAGTTCTGACCCTGTTTCAGTAGCACAAGGCAGGACAAACCACACTGTATTCTCTTATTCCAGTGAAATATCACTTCCAGTGCTAGTACAGAAATAACCCAATCCAGAGGCACAGTAACACCTTCCCACGAGAAGATGAACCATTCTTGGGCGTTGGCTTCTTCCTATGTTGAAATAATAATGCCCTTGCTGCAATAGTTTCCAGCTCAAACTGCCCCTTGCACAGGGCACAGCAGAGCTCTGAGCATCACTCCAGCTCTTCTGGTTTCATCACTACCACAAGAAGCCATCTCTTAGCCTCTGCACTTAGAAAGAGCCCCTCTAGCTATGGTGGACTTTAGAGAAGTCCTGTATTTTTCTCTACTCATACAACCAGAAAAAGAGACAGAGTTGGAGACTCTTGGGAATGAGAGGGAGTCTGAGATTCTGTGGTTTGGTGATGAGTGATCCTTACTCAGGCCCAGCTCTCTGCCTCAACAAAACCCACAGAGCAGTATGTGGCAGCCAAGGGAAGCAGAATTCTCAGGCACCCTGGAACCAGAGGCTGGGTTTGCTGGGGAGAGGCTTAGCTGTAACCCAGCTTGCAGGGAGATCTGAGGCAGCCAGCATAAATGCATATCAGAGTGGAGGAAATCCTGATCCAGGGAAACCCTCATCCCACTGCTGCTGGAGGGCTCAAGTGCTGTGCTCGAAGCCAGAGCTGAAGGCAGGGCTTGGGAAGAAGAGCAGATGGGCAAGGGAGAGAGGAGAAGCATAAAATTGATCGATGTCATTTTGTGTTCCCTTGAACACTGTAAACTAGAACATAGCCCAGCCTTTGCCCAGGGGACAACAGGGATAAGCAGGGTGGCACACTTCTTACAGTCCTGAAATGGAAATGGGAGCAGAGGAAAAGAACAGGACAGTTGTGCCAGCCCTGTCTAGTGTGTGGGAGAGCTTCTAGGCCCTTTGCACTAACCCACCAAAGTCTTCATCCCATATGCCTCTTTCTACAAACCAATAAATCCATTTCCCTGGACCAGGTGGGTAGAATAGCAGATTTCTCAATCAAGTAAGAGCTAACGAGGCCTCAAATCTCTCACCACCCAAGAGCCACTGCTTTCTAAGAAGGGCCGCGTCTCAGCCCCATTTGTGCTGTACAGATCTCCTAGAGCCACACGCCACAGAAATGCAATGCATCCATCTTGCACACAGGAAGCAAGGGCTGAGCAGAGCCCCTGCCTCTCAGCTAAAGCAGGTTCTCTGACAGGTACTCCTCTAATGCAGGATAGCAGGCACCATGATGGAGCTAAAGGACAGTTTCTGACTACAGTGAGATGAATTAATTTGACACCATCTGGCAGCAGTTTTTCATTTCTGACAATATTTAAAACATAATTTGAGCTCAGGCAGTGATAAATAGGTCTGAGATCTCACCTGACTTTGGTAACCTCTTGACCTAGGCATATTGAGTCATTTATCTGAAGCTGTAGATTCCAATATTTTGTTGCTATATCTAATCTAAATAGACTTCTGGACACTGCCCTTATTGCACCCTGGTAGTCCTGGATTGATCCTGTTGAAGCAAGTGGAAGCAGTGACATCTATGCCTGTCTTTCATCAAACACATGATGAAAGTTGATCATGTTTAAGCATGTTCTCCCAGCTGGAATCTGTAACAGAAAAAAGCCATGATGCATTAGTGTTCCCAAACACCTACTGGTGGAGTGGAGAGGGGCGTTTTACTATTACTGCTACAATTATTTCCTTTAAAATTTTAGTTTTCATTCTCTCACTCTAAACATTGCTTATGATGGCTTTAGCATGTGTATATTTATCTAGGCATGCATGTACACATATAGATGCTTGAGTTTCTATACAAATAAATATACCCTTAGACAGAACAGCATGACAGCAAAAGCTTTCAGATGAAAACATGGTGTGAAAATGTAGGATGTCTCTTCTCTTTATGTTCTGTGGTGAATGCAAAGGAAATTTATTGCTTCAAATATCTGCAATCATTTTTATCTGGTTACCTGTAGATGTTCTATATGGCTCCGTGTAGGAGACAGTACATTCTCAGTCTCCTGCAAACATCCCAGTTTATTACAAGCATACTTCCATTCTTTCACATATCTTTATGAATTTGAAGGAGCTGCTTAGCATTTGTCACTTATTTTTAACAATATAATTTTCTTTGGAAGGAATATTCCTGCTAAGCTTGACATGTGATATTTAATCACATATTGACCACTCAGGATTACTTTAATGCTTCCTGTCAGTTCCAGTACAGCAGGCAGAGTTCAAGCAACACATTTGCCTGGAGTTCAGTATTCATTTAAATCAAATTTGTCAGCTTTCAATTTTTTAAAATGTAATATTTTATTTTTATTAAATGCAAGTTAATAATGCCTTGTCAGGCCAAGGGCATATTTTAATGTGAACTCAGATGCTAAGTGAAATTGGAGCCAGAACACCCTGCTAATAGACTCTCATAATCATCTTGATGCCAGCATCTCAACCTAACACAAGCATGTGCTGGCTTTGTGTTCAGTTGTCTCAGGGAGCCTTTCCAGATGCATAAAAAACCCACACAAACACAAACACACACACACATCCTTTAAATGCATGTTCTCCTGGGGTGGGTGCTTATGACGTTTGTGTACATTACTTAAAGATTTCCATGTGCTCTTTTTTCCTCTTCATAAGGCATCTTACTTGACTGGTGACATAACAGCCTCGGTTATTAAGGCTGTCTCTTCTTTCCATGATCCTGCCTATAGTGACTTGATTTGGGTCTTTTTTCTGACAATATTTATATGTGCAGTTGTACACATTTGAATACAGCTTTTCTACAGAGAGGTGCAGCATGCCCACCATGCAACCTTGGGCATGCCTTGGTGCACCAATATTAGGCACATACCCCACATGTAAATAAAGCATTTCTGCAGTGCAAGCATGTAGAGAGTTTGTCTGCTCACACTACACACTGTACGATACACACCCACACACGGCAGGTAAACCTCAATATTTTTCTTTACCCGAGTGAAGAATTACCGCTCTTCTTGTTCACAAAGACAAATGTAGCAATGAGCAGCCACTGTAAGTTAGAAGATGGATGGAGACCAATCCAGCCTTCTAAACATGCTGTAAACCACAGCACTGTAAAGTAACACATTGTCACAGAGGCTGATAAAGCACTGCATCTTCAGCAAGCATTTCCCAGCAGCAGGACAAAGCCAGGACCCAGTCCCCACACTGCAGCTGTGGACTCCAGAGCCATTCAGCTGCCGTGCCTTGCTGGGGATGGGTGACAGCCCCTTATGTCTTTCACCCCTTAAATCACAGGCTCTGAAGGGGCACAGGTCAGCCTGGCAGAGCCATCCCTGCCTGACAGCTGTGCTGTTGGATGGCCCGTGTGGCCCGGGCGCACAGGTGTCCCCAGGGCCAGCAGCCCGTGTGGCTGTCACTAATTGGCACCCTGGCCAGCAGGCAGAGGGGCCGGGGAGGGAGTGGGCACAGAGAGGGACACACTTCTCTCACCATGACACCAGCATTCAGCCCATTGTCCCACAGAGCAGAAACTCGTGCCCTGCCTCCCAGGAAAGCCCTGCCCTAGCGCTTCCCACAGGCACCAGTGCAATCACAGCACCGGATAATAATGGTGAAGGGAGGGAGGGAGATGCACTGAGGTTAAGCAATGTTTTCCACTGACATCTGAGAGGAGACAATGGCCACCACTATAGAGAGAGAATGTAAGGCTGTTAGGAGGGTCAAGACCATGGAACCAGGAGTTTTTGTTTTTAAAGCACCCAGAAGATGTGCCAAGTCAGATCCAGGCATCCAAGACACTTGTGTCCGAGGCTGGTCTCATGGGCTGAAGAGGGCCTTGGAAGGGTTTTAAGAACAAAGAATTTGGTTTCTCCACAGTGTGGAGAACTTCTGAACATGTCTCCCCTGCCTCTGAGGAAGGAGATCCAGTGTCATTTCCCCAGGCAGCTCTGGAGAGCTGTCTTCAGTGTTTAACATGTTCCTGGGAGAAAGTGTGAGAGAGAAGAAGCCCTAACACCCATTCTCTGCCATGAAGGAAGTTCCCTCCCCAGGAGCACCCGAGCACAGAGCATCACCTTTGTTCCTTCAGCACTCAACTGAGCGGGAGGGCAAAGCTGTCCCTGTCCCAGGGCTGAGAGAAGAACAAGTCAAGCTTATTTGAAATGGAGACATTTGTTTTTCTTATGCTCACCTCCACCACACAAACACACAGCAGAGCAAGCAGAGGTATTGAGCTTTCCTTCCCAGCTTTCTCTCCCCTGCCAAGGGCAGCAGCACAGATGCTCTGTGTATGTTCTGTAGGAACAGGCAGGTTCATACATCCCACAGACTTCACTGAAAGTCAGGGTATAGGCAAAACCCCCTCCAGCAGGGAGCCCAGCTATCTGGGGGTTAAAGGTGCATCTTTGGCACCATTTCCTTACACTTTACCTTTAATTTGCATCTATTTTAAAAATTCCCCATAGGGCACGCTGAAAACCTGCATGCAATATCCAACTCTCTGCATGAGCCCAGACAGCCTCTGCAGCCCTGGTTTTCCCCAGATTAGAGGTATTTCAGATGTAATTTCAGGGTAAAAAGTTTTTATTCTGCCTCTACTCTTTGATTTTTACCTGAGAACAGCAAGGCCGTGTGCAGACTTGGACTGTGCTGCAGCCAAACCTGTGCCCATGAGCTCTAGGGCAGGGCAGGAGGGGCAGTGGGACTCCTGCAGCTGCCACTGCTGGTGGGGCTGTGCTTAGGCACATGTGCTGATGCTCCAGTAACAGCTTCTTAGGCTTCATTGCCAAGAAGGCTTCTGGAAGCCAAAAATGAGAGCCCTTTGCAGAGCAAAGAAGAAGCTGCACCTCTTGTCACACAGCTCAGCTCCATCTCCCACCAGGGAAAACACTTCCCACCATGCCTTCCCATGAAGAGAAGAAAGCCCCCTGGAAGACTCTTTGTACTTTTCCTGACTGCTGCTCCCCCTGGAGACGTTTCTAAGGAAGGAAGACATTGCAACTGTATTTCCAGGCCTTGCTTACATCTCCTTGCCATCCATCCTGCTGTCCTGGAGCAGTGCTTCCCATCACTGACCGCACACATCTCCTGCCCCTCTCTGATCTCAGTGCAGAGCAGTCAGAGCTAATGCTGGCATAGCATCAAAAATCTGGTGTAACAGAAAATCAGCCCAAAGAGGTTCACATCATTTATATGTTCAGACTGTCCAGACAGAATAAGTCTGTCATGATCAAAAATGCAATAACGTGGCAATAAGGCATGTATATTAATTATAACTGCAGTTCAAACATCAGCTAGTTTACATAAGAGTAATTAAAATCACAGCTGACCTTTTGCAGAAACATACGGCTATGCTTAATTCTAGCCACTAGCGCTTAAGACTTTTATTTAAATGGTATTCCTAATTCATAATTATATCTTTTTTGAAAACAATTTTTATGGCAAACTGAAAATTACTTGTACCCTGTGTGTTTGTTCTTTATATAAATACACTCATATTCTCAGGAAAATGGTCTAATATGCAAGAGCAGATTTTAAAAGTATATATATAATATTCTTAAACTACTTGAATTTTCATCTGTAAAGCAGTTATGTTTACCCCTTATCTAAGAATGATCAAATAGCATTCAGTCACATGAGACTCTCATCTATTTACTTCTCAGTTTTTCTATACTATTTATTGTTTCTTGCATCAGTCAGAGAAATTCCATTTTTAATGGGGAACATATATTTCATATCTAATCAGTGCCTTTCATGATTCCAGGCACCCTGGCCTAAAGCCTTCTCTCCAGCACCCTACGAGGCAGGAGTAGCCTCAGGGAGAGGCAACAAAAGCAACATCAGGAAAAACTTCTGCAGGAGGAAAATGGGGAAAAGTCCCTCAATTTTAGCTGCCTTTAAAGTCCACAGGTCATTTTGCAAGTCCTTCTCTGTGCCAGGGTGTCTGGCAAGAAAATAACACGGATTTTGAGGGAATGGTTTGGAGGGGTCCATTGGAGAGCAGGAATGTTTCGCATGAGCGGGGACAGCTGGGGCAAGCCCACCATTTGCAAACGTGCCTGTGGTTATGCTTTCATAGGTGGCACTTATGAATAATAATATGCATAATCTATCTTGTGCCCAGGCAGGAGAGAAAACATAAGTGGACAAGCCTGAAGGCATGGCCGTCTATTAAAGGTTGCTTGGGAATTCTCTGCAGAGTTAGGGCAAAACTGTGCTGCTAAACATGGCTGGGGGATTTGCATGTTTAAGAAAAGAGGACTAATTGAAAATCTCTCTCTTCTAGATGAGTGATTTACATTTCTTACAGATCAAATTACAGAAGGTGAAATACAGTTTTGCCCTTTTATTGTTTATTTGATTGCAAGCTTTCATTGCTAACTTTTGTTTTTATTAAAGAGCTTCAATGCAGACTTTCAGGAAAAAGCCCAAATTCCCAAGCCATGATAAGCACCTAAAGCCTAAACCCTGCAGAAATTCACAATCCTGCTTTGTTCTCTGGCCATTTGTAGACATCTTGAATTAAGCACACATGACTCAGGATCTTAGTAATTAAGTATAAAAATAATAAGAAAATTGCAAAAACACACACACACTCTTCTACCTATCACTGCAAGTGTAATCCAGGTCTATTCCCATCAGCAGCAAGGACAGTATATCATAAGGGAAAGACAGATTTGATTTTAAAGTAACCCAATAAATAATGAGGTAAGCATCTTGGGCTTTTCCCAAAGAAATATACATCAGCTGACCTTTATTTTTCATTTGTTTATATAATGCCTCAACTGCTTTCTTTTAAAAGAAAGAAAAGAAAATGGTATTATTTTAAAAGAAGAAATAAATGTCTAATTCTGGTGAATCCACTTCCTTTGCACTGCAAACCAGCAGCCATTGTCCCAATTCCCAGCGTACTCCCATTCCACAGGGACCAAGGGAAATTACTGCTGCTCCCAGTGAGGGAATCCAGCCCAGGAAAGGGCTCCCACCAGCTCAGAAACAAGGCTGGAGCTGAGGAAGGAGCCCCAGAAAACCCAGCATTGTACCTGTAAGCCAGGGAAGAGGAGCACATGAGGAGGATCTCTTCCATGAGATGTCAACTTGTTTCAGCAGGAGACAGTCTGTAGCTGGGGACACCACTAACATGATGCTCATTAGAAAAGTGATGTTGGAGCACTCCCATCAGTAGAGATTTCTGGATATGTGGCTCAGCTGATGGCTCACTCCAGCACCTTGGCGAGCAAAAGGGACTCAAGTCACTTCTGGGGCAGGAGATCCACACTCACCACTTATTTATCACACCTCAAACAACCCAGCTGCAGAAGAGTATCAGAGTGCTGGTATTTTAATTGAAGATGGCTGTATGCACAGCAGAGAACCTTGTCACCTTAGTGTTGATAATAGGTATGAGGAAGGAGGGAGGATGGCAGTAAATCACAGATAGTGGTTTTCTAAGTCCATATACACAAGGGGGAGAGCACAATTAAAATTGGAGGAAACAACACTCAAGTATAAAGTAACACAAACTTTAGTACTGCTGTTGGCCAAGCAAAAAAAAAAAAATCTGTTAGCATAGGGAGAAAACACATCTCTGGATTTTGATAAAGCTATGGGAGGTTATTTGGAGGATTAATTCCCTGGGCCAGTTAAAAGTGGTTGAGTTCCACTGAAACAAATTCCATCCTGGGATTTAGTACAGCACATTCTCCAAATATGCCATAGTGGATGAGCTGGCAGCTCAGAGGTTTCCCACACTCTACCTCTGGGTGTTCCAGGAAAGCAAAATTAAGTGCTGAGAAGAGGTGGGGACTGCAAGAGGAATCCAATATCAGGCTTTCTGCTGGCTTCACTGCTGCTAATCGTCTCCGTACATGTGAACTGGGTGTAAAATGTTCCCACATCAGAGCTGTAGTTGTGCATAGGTGTAAATTACTACACAAGGTTCAAGGCAGCTCTCAGCCATGTCCAAGATGCCTAATTAGCAGTTGTTAGTGTGGCGGAGCTATAAAGTGCTAATATTCAAATGTTATGACTGTGATGCCTCTTGCCAAAATCCATAAAGTGTTTGGAAGCTGGCTAGTGTTACTGACTAAACTCTCTCTTCCCTCTCAAGCAGAGGATCAAAGGCAGCCATGCTAATTAACCTCTCCTTTTAGAGCATCTATGGTGAAAATGTAACACTGCACCAGGGCTGCTGCCACAGCAATGCCTGGCCCTGGCAGGAGATGCTGCAGAGCTGCAAGAGCAGGGCTTTTGCTTTCTGTCTCAAACGAGGCAGCCCCCTCATTTGGGTATTGCTGTTCTGGGTGGCAAAGATGAAAAGCCAAATATTTTTTGTAAGACTGTTATTTTAAAACTAAGCCCTTCGACTCATACAGTCAACCTCTAAAACAAGGCCTACAGGACTGGAGAAAAGCACTCATATAATATATAGTACTTGACATTGCCTATGGCTAAATATAGGGAACAAGATGTTCTCTGTGGCCATACCAAGCTTCCTTAGTCATATACACTTTAATCTAAGCCCTGCTACAGGGAGAGATCCCGGCCTCATTCTCCCTCCTGAGCAACAACAGCAGGGCAGTACAATGCATGACCACTGAAGCATGGCCAACGCCACACCAAGGCTCAGCTCTGTGCAGATCAACCCACTCAGGCAGGAGCATGCCCTTGGTGCAGCTAATTTCAGAGCTATTTTCTATGGTTAGCATCAAAGATATTTTCTACTGTATGCATGTATGAAATTATGGCTCAGTAATTTCATAGATGGCAGAGCACGTATCTGACCCTCTTCTCCCCCAAATCCCCTGAATATCTGGGTGTTGTACCCAGCCAGCAGAGCCTGTGGTGCAGAGACATCCCCACCTGCCCACAGCATCTTCTGGAGGAGAGGGCCGCAGGAAAGGAGCTGCTTGAGAACCCTCACTATGGGCCCATCTTCCCCAGGGAGGTGGTTCCAGGAACCCAGAGAGGGCCTGTGAACCCACAGGGATTCAGGCCAACCCACCCACAGTGATGCTGACACCAAATGTCCTGAGCTTGCAGCCATCTACAGAAGAAGCTGGCACCATCATCCCTGTTTTGCCACTGGAAAAGGGACCTCCCAGAGATAGGACAGCTCTCCTCAGGTACAATAGCAGCACACATAGGCAAAACAGCTCTATTTCTTCAATCTGCAGAACACACAATCTCCTTCAGCCAGCCAAATCCTCAGGAGAGAAGATATTCATTTTATATCATCTTTACAGCACTTTTCAAATCCCCAAAGACTCATGCTTGAAACACATACAGTAAGTTGACTAACAGACCTGGCTTTGCCAACCCAGATTGATCCAAGTCGACTTACCCAGTGAGAAACCCCACTGAACTCTGGGTTTTCCACGAAGGTGGGTTGAGGCTGTGGTGGGAGAAGGGCTTTACTCCCCCAGCACCATCCTCTGCCCATGACAGCCGAGAGATCTCTGGTGTCAGCTCCAGCAGATGGGGCAAGCTGGATGGGGCTGGAAACCTCACATAACTCTTTGAAAAAAATCCCATTAAAAAGTGATTTTCCCACCAAAAAGAAAAAAAAAAGAGAGAAAAAGAAATCTCATCAAAAGCAATAGAGCTTCTCAGCAAGATAGGCATTGGCAGAGCTGGGCTTGGTCACACTGCATGGAAGGGAAGTCCCTGTGACTGAGAAGTGAATGGGTGCTGCAGCATAGCATAAATTAATACAGCAGTTGCTGCTTTTCCAGTGAAATCAAACCCCAGCCTTCCCCTTTCACAAACAGAAACTTCATAGATGCACTACAGGATATTTTATTACTAAATATTTTGAATTTTCAATATGAGAAACATGACATAGTTGCGTTATTTGTTTCATAGAGAAGGGATTAACATTCCTGGGGCTCAGAAAAGAGGCATATACCACCAAAGCAAGAAAATGTGATTATTTCTTTGTTTTCACAGGTCCTCATGCAGGCAACTGCAGGTCTTGGAGATACTCTGACACAGGCCTGGAATGTATAGCACTCCTTCATTTGCACTTCAAGCACTCTGAATCTGGGGAAGGACACCAGTCTCAGAGGCAGATTCTTCAGCAGTTTACACCATGTAAGTGTGAGGTTATTCCTGATTTATGCTAGCATGGCTGAACGTAGCACCTGTTCCCAAGTATTTATTTATAGTCTATAAAAGATTTATAATTTTTTTAAAAAGAGATAGAAATTATTGTCTCATTTATACTTGCAAACTCTTGAATAGCAAAACTGACTCCAGAGAGTTGGAATGTCTTAGGGAGTAGATCTGGCCCAGTGGCTTTATTTCTGGAGCTCTGTTCCACCTCTGAATTTTAAAAATGGTATATTCATGCTCTGAGGCAAATCTCATTTTCCAGCTCAAACATTTTATGCAATATTTTAGTAGGCTGTTTCATACTGCTGTACAGTCTCCAATTTTAAGTATTATCAATAATGTATTCTTCCATGTAACCTCTTTAACACTCACAATAGAATAAAATAAAAACACATCAACAAAAAAATTGTCTCTGCTTGGCAATGCTGTGTGAATGTTAAATTTCCCATTTCACAATGCAGCCATCACTATAAACTCTGAGGGCGGATTAACGCTCTTCTGGTACTTCACTGTATCAGAACACGGATTTGCAGACAACAGCTGCAGCAAATTCCCTTGACTGAGAAGAATTACAAGTATTATCACCTAGATCATTAAACTGGGTTCATAGATTGCAGAATGTCTTCAATCAATTCATCTAAGATAACTTGAAGCCAGCTGGACCCCCTCAGTGAGAACTTGACTTAATTGGCCAATAAGTGGCTGGAAAAGGTGCATGCGATTTGATAAAATTACAGACTGCAGAAGCGATTACGATTTGGAGAACCACAGAGGGCAGCCTCCGGGTCAGCCCTTTTGGAGAGGGCTAAGTTAATGTCCACTATTAAGTGCTGCTGTGAAAAATGTTGGCCCACTTGGAGCTCAGATGTAAAGTGTATCCAGGTCATTCCTCAGCTGATGGAGGGAGAGATGTGCACATTTATCACTGCTCTGGCCTCATTTCTGCCTTGGTAATAGTCGTACACTAACAACTGCTGGCAGTTTCATGGTTTTCTGGATACCCTTCATTTTATTGGCATAACTAAAATATTATCTGAGCAAAGCAATCCATCTGCTAAAGAAAAACACTTTCCTTCAATTATGTCCCCCGAGTCTTTTCTTAAGAAAGGTTAAAGCACCAGGAAGTTGAAAAATATATATTAGTTTGTTTTTATTTTTTCCAATCTACTGCAAATATGCTTGCTTGTTACTGGATAAGTGGTAGGTCTACATATTTACCACCACAAAATGTTAGAGAATATGCCTAGTTTTAAGAAAAGGGTCAACTCACAATATCAGATTAGCATTTAAGTACAAAGCATTATTTAAAAGCAATTATCTATCTTCTTCTTCCTGCACCCCACAAAAAAAAAAAGGATAGAAAAGATTGCATAAGCAATTTCTCCATTATTTTAATAATTAAATATATTAGGTCATTTGCAGAAAAGTAATATTTTTTAAAATGGAGCTACAGAGTGGAAAGAATTACCCAATTGTGTTAAACATCATGGAAAAACAGAGCTTGATCCGGCGTGAGCTCAGCAGGCAGGGCTCCCATTGACCTTGGCGAGGGGCTACCGCGTGTGGGCGCCTCCCAGGCATTAACCCTTTTGTTAGCCCCACCCCGAGACGGGGCTTGCAATCACTTCTGCACCGACGGGGGACCTGCTGTGATTCCATGTTGCTGAGGCTGCATATTTTTCATGGATTGGATAATTTTCATGGGTTTTGTTTTGTTATTTTTAAATCCCTACCTTTTGCAGAGCTAGCTCCAAGACTCAGATATCTAATGCAGATATTCAGAAGTAGCTTGGTCTCATTTAAAGGATTTTTTTGCTGATAGCTAAGTTGTTATAATATTAAATGGTGTAACACACAATCAAAAGCCTAGAGGTTGCACAGTTAGCTGGATGCACAAAAACCACAAATTAACGAAGTGTGGAAGGACAAGTTACATCTCACCATTAAACAGGAAAAGATGGGGCTCAGACACAGTGATCTTTAAGCTGCAAAGATTAGGTCAGAAAAGAATTCTACTTTAAAAAAACAAGGTGAAAAATGCATACGTTCTTAAAATGCTTTCCTTTTATAATTCAGAAATGTCAGAATCCAGTTCTGTCCATAGACAGAAATGAAGTTGCATTTGGTTGTTGGGTGTCCTACCATGTAACAGATGTTTCTTCCGAAGTAACCACTCGGGTCCCATTACACCAAGCCACAAAGCACAGTCACCCACGGCACAGGTTAAATTAGGCTCAGTGGAGAACAGTGGAGTCTGCAGTTCTGGAAAAAAACCAATCAATTTGAGGGAACGTTCCTAAGAAAGGTAGTTCAGGTTTAATCTCTCCCTAACTGTGGGGAGAAAATGCACATTTCCAAATGTGTCTGGTGAAAGCAATCCACTTTGGTCATATAAAAGTGGCCTTTCATTTCAAAATGAAATGAGTCATAGACAATTGAAAAAGGGTCAAATTAAAGCAGGATGTCTCCATATTGTCCACACGATCCAGTTTTTGATCCTCCCAGAATTTTGTGGAATAGACGGATTTCAGCCAGTAGTTTCTTGGGATTTGTGACCCTGTCCTGTCACCTTGGAAGTACCACTTGGTGGGATCAAGCTGCACGGCTGGGATGGGGACTGGCCACAGCTTCTCCTATTGTCTGGGATCTCCTTTCACCATAATGAGTTCTCTTTCCCCTGCCCAGGCAGATGTACTTATTCCCTTCTGCAGTCAGGACACTTCTGCATTCCAAACCTCTATGTGAAAACATGGTGCCTGTCATAGGCACAGAGATGTCGTGAATGTTTCAATTCCTGGTCCTGTCTCTCCAGTCAGGTGTTTCAGTTAAATGGGTAACACTCTGTTCTGATCTCTTTGGTGCTAGAAAAGAGATTCTGCTTACTTGCTGTTTTAAAACAGGAGAGTACAAGGGCTTTAGTTGCACTGGGTGTCCACACTCAGTCTGTGCACCAGCACAGGCAAAGCACCCTCCCCACTGAGCTCTCCAGTGCTGCCTTGCTGGTTAAGCCATGATGTGAAAAGGCCTCTCTAAGCAAATTCAGCATTTTAAGCATGGTCCTCTCTTGGCAGCAGGATGCTGCCTGCCAAGATTTACCTTTCAAGCGGGATGGAGACCAGAGGGCTGTTTGTCCTCTGCTCCCAGCTCTGCAAGAGTGGCCCTGCACAGCCAGGGTCAAATTGAAACTGTGTGACTTCGGTGCCACTGTGCACTCAGTGTGACCTTGAATGCAGTGTCTCCATCCAACAGCAAGTGACCAGCCGGGCCTGCCACCTACCATGGGAGGAAAAGGGAAACTAATTGAGTTGTACATGACTTAATCACATTAGCATCCCTAGTGCTGCCACTTCCCACGTCCCCACAAGCTCGTGCCATGTTTGTGGTTTCTGGTGCTACCGCACACCCTGGGGCACCAGGTTTCAGACACGCATTGAACTGTCGCTTGCAAATTTAGAAATCTATTTTTAAAGCAAACAATGGTGTTTTCTCTGCCTGTCAAAAAGATCATTAAAAGAACAGTTGCTGGCGGGGATTTCAGTGGCAAACAGGCCAGGCTTGGCAGGGCAGGACCTTTGCTCCAGCTCACTGCTTTCGCGCTGAACTGAAGTGACGGTCCTCGATAGCCCATCGTACACGGGCTCTTCATCAGGGACCACCAATCAGCAGATCAGAGTGGGCTGATCCAGCAGTCCCCAGAAAAACTGTCCATGACTTTCACCTTTCTAGGAAAAAGCCCTCCAGGTCAGTTTTCCCATGCCAGAAGGAGAGGGTGAGGCCATTGCCCACTGTGACATTTTGGTACTACCCTGCAACATCCTTGGTCTTCTCTCTTTGTGTGCAGACTGGAGCCCTGCAGCCTCACTGCCACAGCTCTAGCACCACACTACAGGCATTGGAGGACTCACCATTTTCCTGAGGCAGCTCTGGCCCCCAGAACCACTTGACCACTGAGGACAGCAGTCCCACTGAACAACGAGTCTGTATGATCATGAGTAAAACCCAAGAGCTGGTGCTAGAAAAGAATTACAAACACCTTTCAGACTTATTTTTCTTTAACATTAAGATATTTAAGACCATCTGTGCTCCAGACTTTCAGTGATTAAGGACTGCAATGTGGCCTACCCACTGCCTACAGCTATGGCATCACCCATTTCTGCTCAGGCTGACAGGTGAGCTACACGTGTCCCTTTTTGGATGCCTCTGTAGTGCAGTCTCTCAGGCTGGAGATGCAGGAGGCTGGGGCAGCAGAGCCACTGCCTGCCCCAACACAAGGGGCTGCAGCACTTGGGTTTGAAGCCAGGCAGGAACCACCAAGGCAGGGAGCCTTTCCTGGCCCTGCAGAGGGTGATTGGAGGAGCCCACAGCTGCCCAGATGTCGCATTCTCTCCAGTGCAGCTGGATTACTCCATCTGCCCAGCCCAACCTTTTCCACTTGGCTACAGCAATCCTGCAGTGTAGAGTCCAGCAGAGAAGAGCCACTGCTGAGATCCCTGTGCTAAACCACAGGACAGGGAGTGGGAACAGACAGATCCTATGGCTGAGCTACTGGCAGGGAAGTATTTAATCTACCCTGCCTGTGAGGGCCAGACCCACGCACTTCACTCAACCAAACAATGGAAGGATCTGGATCCACTTTGGCATATTCCAAACACATTGCACCACATCAGCGTCTTTGAGGGATATATTAATTATCACTACACCCAGAAGTAACTGAGATAACCTTTCTTTCCTTTTGTCTTTCAGCACTAAAGAGGTGGTGTAAAAAGTAGGCTATTTATACATGGAGAAGAAAAGTCTATTTTTTGTTTACTTTGAAAAAGCCTAGTATTGACTTCCATTTATCTTCCAATAAGTCCTTGTCCAATGCAACTTGGAATATAATCTGTTCCAAGGGCAGGTGCTCCTTAACGAGAACTGAAATTTCCAGGGTTCCATTCATTAAAAGGGGAAGATAAGGAGAGAAAAAAAGAAGAGAGTCAGAAAATGGCATGAAAGCATATTATCAGTAAATTGTTTCCACTGTGTTTGTGACTCTTCTTAATGTTTTATGAATATGCTAAAAAATTTGCTCAGGCATTTTTCCTTGGGCACTCTAGTTAATTACTTATTCAGAGAGCTTCTACTCTGTTCCTTGCAAAATGTGTTGTGCATTAATTCTGATTATGTACAAGAACCCACCTGCAAGGAAAAACTCTGAATCAGTAATGCTGATAAAATGAGCAGCTCTCCTGGGGCTTTACTGAGAAACAGGATACTGGACAGAATTAAAATCTTGTAGCTAAGGCTATTCATAATGTCATTAACATAAAGGCAATTAAATGAGTTTTTAACCTACAACCCTTTATTGTTATTAATGAACATTAGAAAAAACACAGGAGATAAAATTGGTAATTATCTCTGCACCAAGCTATGCAATAATGTGTTTAAATATAAAAAGAAAACAAATGATTATTGTTAGTATTTTCAGTAGCAGAAGCCCCAAGGAGCAGCTCAGTCACATTTAATCACATGGTACTACACCAAGAGGGTTAATTAAACCAGGGCTTTACCTTCAGCATGCTTGGTTATTCTGTTTAATATGGAATCAACAAACAGAAATGCCAATCTGCAAAATATTCCAGGCAGTGCCTTCACCATCAGGTGAGGCACCTTTACAAAAATCAAGAGGGCTTTCGTTCCCTCCAGGACAAGGGGCTGCAGTCCTCTAATCAAGTTTTTATTGTTGTGTGCTTTAAAAAAACAATTCCTGAAACAACTGTATAAATCCTGGTTCATAGCTCAAGCTTACCATTTTGTAAAAAAAGGAATCTGGGGATTCAAAAGAGGTGGACATTTGACAGTAGATGGTAGATATGGTTGCAGCACTACAGTGCAGTGAAAGAGCCTCCATTTCCATTTTTTATGCAAACTATTGTACCCTCTACTTAAGCAGTCACAAATTAGAATATCTTCTAAATGGGAAATGCACTAAAGCTCAGTGAACTAGCCTGTATCTAGACTTGAACTTAATAATATTATTAAAGTTTTATGATTGAAATCTCCAGAATAACTCTAGCATCTCGCTTTTATAATAGTTCTTTTAATGTATTTACAATATTTTGGGGGTTCAGAAATCTATTTTCTGGGCAATAGCTAAACAAATGTCAGTTAATAATTTTATCTTCCATGTCTGTAGGTAAAGCTTTCCTAAGGAATGTGTCCTTCAGACATGGCTTGGGAGGGAAGAAGTGTATGCACTTAAAGACTTCACAGAATCCATGATTCCATGGAGCAGCATGTGGTATTGCTGCAACTCCCCATGTCCAACATCCCTGTGCATCCAGGAGGTGGGATCTGTGGAGAACCCTTCCCAGCAGCAGGAATAAGGATGCAGGAGTGAAGGGGAAACAAAAGAAAGAAAAGTCAAAGGGTGGTTGGCTGATGTGCTGAACACAGGGATAACTGAGTGCATTGCAGCAGCAAGGGCTGCACATACGGGTGCCAAGGAGGCCTGATAGCTGTACAGCCTCTTTCTCCCAGTAGATATTCTTTCTGGGACTGCTGAAGAGAAGTGAGAAAGTGCAAAGGATTAGTCAAGAGGAAAAATGACTGAGGTGCTCCCCTGCTATTTGGGAAATCTGACTAGTGAGACAGCAAATAAAGAATTAAGAAAAGAAAAACATCAAAAGGGTGAACAATTAGCAGCACAGTTTACAACAGCAGATACCATCAGATAAACCAACTGCTTCTTTTAACAGGCATGCAGCAAGAAAGCAGATAACCTGGCAACTCAGATATCTGAAAGAGCCTGCAAAACCTCTATTCCACAGGGAGTGATGGCAAAGATCAGAGCTGGATCTCACAAGAATTGGAATGACCAGGCTTAGACAGGACTGGAGCCTAAGGAAAAAGCCAGATGCACTGAGAAGATAGGAGCAGAGAGGGAGATAGAGGAGGAAGCATCAGAAGCAGTGTTTTGAAATATAAAAATCAGGTGGGACCTATTGGGAGTTGGTAGCTGGAAGGGTGCAGAGCCCAAAGCTGGAGGGGAAAAGCTACTTTATGGAGTCAGGCAACTGGAATGGGGCAGACACACACAGAGGTATTTTTGATGTTACTGTTAAGCTGTTCCCAAGCCTTTTTGAAACACACACAGCTTCTCCACCACCACCTGCACTGACAACAATGTTGGGATCACTGGCACCAACACACCACGCTGTTACACAGCAAGCCATGGACAAGGTGGTGTTATAACCAACAACTGCTTCACACAACTTTACAGCTCTAAATGCCTGGAAGGTTTTCCCCAACAACTGCAGATTTTTCTTCCTCCTGATGTGGAAGCTGACTTCACATTACACTTGCTTGTGTAAGCCTGCTATTCACTGGTGTAATAAGGAAAGGCCCAGGCTGTTCAAGTGCTGTGTAGATGCAGAAATGATGTGCATACCAACCAGCTCCTCCAAGTCAAATAAGCATAGCTGGTTTCATTTCTTTTGAACTGGGAGGTGTTGTAGGAAGCCATTAAGCTAGGTGAGCTCTGGCAGGGGTGAAATGGCCCCCAGTGCTCTGTCTGAGATGCCTGGTGGCACTGGGGACAAGCACAGTGTCACTTCTGTCCCCAGGACCCCGCGTGGGCAATGCTGCAAACACGCAGCCGTGTCTTACACATCCCATTGCTTGGCAGCCTGTGAGTGCACAGCAAAGGGCCACCATGCTGGAGCTCTTCTCTCTCTACCTGGGAAGCTGCTTTTGAGTGCTCACTGCTTTAATGTTCACATTGCACTTTTCTGTGAAAAGCAGACACACAGCTAAGCAGAAGCACAGTATTTTAATTATAGATCATCAATTCATTACTTACTTCTAAACTTTACCCTCTTTCCTTCATCAAGACAAGAATCCCAGGTATTTTTCCAAACCCAGATCGAGCCAATGCTCATTTTCATTGGAAGCTGCTTGCAACAGGACCACACTGTGCCATCCTGCTCCAGCCCCACAGCTCTCTGCACCCTCATGCTGGGAGGAAGCCGCACACACACGTGGCACATGGCAGATCAGCAGAACTACCACCCTTCACCTGTTATTGAAAGAAAACAACCCAAAAGATGAATTATTTATGGTGAGGACAAGAGCAATAGAATGCTCATTTGAAGATAACTTTCATTACATATACCTTGGGTATATATATACCCCAAGGTAGTTTAAAATTGCTGCAACCATTTGTTGGTTTGGACATCTTCATCCAAGGCAGTCATCAAACAATGCAGTGACAATAACGAAAGGAGCACTGTGAAGTGTCCCCAAGTTTCTGACATCAGCAACACCCCGGTCAGTACAAGCATTCCTGTTCTGCTCAGATGAAACTCATAAACCTGGGAATAAGCTGCTCACTGTGGGGATCAGCTCACTGGAACCATCCACCAGGGCATCTGGTCACAGTCCCCACAGTCAAAGGAAAAATCAAGAAATCAGTCTATTCAAGCAAAACAAATCCTATCTTCTTTATAAGCTAAGGCATGAAAGAACTACCAAGCCTATATCTTATTTACAGTATTTTAGTGGATAAATGACACTCTTGCTACTTATTTTTGCCACCTATCAAGTGTTTACAGTGAAAACAGCCTGTTGTCTGTCATTCAGAGTGCTGGCACCTGTCTGGATAATAGCATGACTCAATATTCCCAAAGTACTAGATTTCTGTAAGAGAAGAAAAATCAATAACTCTGACAAGTGCCATCCATTAGAGCCCAAGAGCAGAGAGCAAACGATTACACAATGTCATTTGTTTAATATAACAAGACTCTAAATGAAAACTCTATCAATTGATCTTTGGAGGATAAAACATCCTTTCAAAGGCAAGATGACCATGGACCAGATGTACTTGACTTCCCAAGGCCAAAATGGTCAATACCAGCTGAAGCTCAGGGTTCCCATCCTGCCACTTGATGGTCCCCTTTGAGATCAATAGCTTCCACTAAATACAGATCATGGCAACAGCAGTCATCAGCACCAGCTCCCCATACAGGGCAGAGCCAGAAATGTCTTTTTCTGCTTTTTCTTTATCAGGTTTTCCTGAGCAGAGCAGCACATGCATACAAAATACATCATATATATTGAGATCTCTCTTTCAATGTTTATAATATATGCTTATACTCAACAGCATTTCTAAGCATTCTGTTAATATGAACAGCAGGAAGTAAGGAAATTTGGCTGGCTTCAAGAGCACAGCCATCCTCTGCTCTCCAGCTCCCTTCCCACCCCTGGTCTCTTTCATTGTTTGGCTTTATGGCCTTGTGCCACTTGGGCTGATGTTTCACTTCTAAATGGCATTTCAGCTTTGGCCCCCCTCACTGCCCAGCACCCTCTCCCGGATTAGCTCTTGGGTGCCATATGGTACAAATGGCCTGCCCCACACCCGCTCAGTCAGCGTTTCAGAAGCTGCCAAAGCACTGCCTCTGCTGGCAGCCTGCCTGGTGGCTCCGTGGGCTGCGAAGGGAGCGTGACACTGCCTGGAATAATTGAGATGGGGCTGTGCCAGGTCGCACGGAGCAGCCCTGGGAGCAGCAGCGCTCCCCTCGCCCGAGCGCTCCCCGGCACGGTCAGACATTCCTGCACTCGGATCCCTCTGCCACCAAAGCACTTCCCCAGCTGCTGCATAAAAATAGCTCTTGTTTGCTTTGGCTGGATTCTGCTTCATTCCGACCATGGGCCCAGGAGAGAAGCACACAGGTCCATGGGCTGCTCCCCAAACAGTGCCACAGGGAGCCATCCCCAGCTCCTGGCCACGGTGGGGAGTGCACCCAGCTTTGCAAGGGTGGCTGCTGACTGTGATGGGGAGGAAAGGCAGGGCAGCAACTTGCTGAGGTTCCCTCACCATGCCATAATGTCCTTCCCTAAAGCGTATATATTCCTCCTCTCACAGTGGCACATGCATGTCCTTAGCTGCTTGCAGGTTGGTCAATCCAAGAGCATCACCCCAGAAACTTGGTCTGGAGAACCAGAAAAGAAGTGAGCCTTGTGGAAACTCAGTAGAATATTTGCCTCTCATCTCAGGGGAGACAAAAATTGCATGAAAAACAGCTACAGCCACAGACATTTTTCCCCTCTTCTTCAACTCTCTTGCAGCCTGACCAAGCCTCTTGCTTTCCCTCATCCTACAGCAGTTCCAACTCTACTTTCTCCTCTATCATCTGATCTGATTTTGCTTAACTTTTTTCCCTCCAAGAAAGGAGTCTTTCCATCTTCTTGTTATACTAGATTCATTCAAATGTCTGGATCATCTCATATCAAACATCATATTTTGGTTTTGATCCCTATTAGATCTGTATCGGATTTTGTTTCTAGATTTAAGCTGAGAGTTTCTTGTGGGTCTCTCCAGCTGTAGGGCTTTTCCCTAGCAGTGGTCCTCCCCATCCAAAATCCTGCTGCTAGTGCTGTGAAATTGTTTTCCTCCAATGTCATTTCACCAAAAATGCAATAGTCACAGAATGGTCTGAGCTGGAAGGGACCCAGAAGGACCATCAAGCCCAACTCTTAAGTGCATGGCCCATGCTGAGTACCCGCACCAGTGCAGGTGACCTACCATGCCACCAGGAGCCATGCAGTGGCCACGGCACAGATGGGCAGTGTGCCAGAAGCTGGTGGCAAGGCTCATTGGAGGAGCACTTGGAGCACACTGGGTCCACCAAGGCCCCAGAACCACCAGCTTCCTGAGTGGTGGAAATTGTGGACATGCCCAGCTGCACCTGGAAAGGGTCCCACCATGGAATTATGTTGGCTGAACCACCCACCTCAAATCCAATCGCCCATCTCCTTGGGGCCACTTGTGAAGTGAGGTGCCTCAGGCATCTGCAAAGCACTGATAACAAAGGGTCAGGCATCCAGCTGCACTTACAGCAGAAGAGAAGGAGAAAACTTGCAGTTCCTCTGTCACTTTCTATTGGTCAGCAGTTTCTAAGATGATGCTGCTCCTTAAAAGACACCATTTTGTGTAATTGTAACTCGTCAACTCCACATAACCTCCAACAGAGCATCAAACTTGCAGGAGCCTTCATTGTTCCTAGATTGGACTTCAAAGCAGTAACATTACCTATACATATTTGTGCGTTATTTAGCTCTTGTTAGACTAAGCTTTGCCCTTCAGTCGCAGTGGGGAGTGGGTAGAAGAAAGGCAATATTAGAATATAAAAAAGCAAAACTATAAAAGGAAATGCAGGATGAAGACACCTTTGACAATGACTGGTGGCTACATTGGTAATTCCTGTGCAGTGGTGAAGAAAGTAGCAATGCCAGAGTTCTAATGTATTCTGGTGAAATATTTGTACGACGTGCCTACACAAAGCTTCAGATGAAAAGTCTCTTTATAAGCTTTTGATAGCTAGGAGGGAAGTGGCTTTGCCATTACCTCTGTTTGTGAAATGAAAGCAATGCTGAGTCTTGGTGTTCCTGGATGGAGGAGCTTATCATCACGGTGACAGCCAAACTAGCTTTGCTTGTTTGTTGTTTACCTTATGCTAAGGGGAAGGAGCTCCTTTGTTGTCATTGTATCGTGTGATGTGGTAAAACACAATCTGTGCCCAATGTGCAAAGGGATTTCAAGCCAGCAATATTTATTATCCATGCATAGACAGCACATATTGCTGCTTTGCTGTCAGTGCTGCTTGCAGTGCTTTAGTGAAAATAAAAGGGCATTTGTATCTCGAGTGCCACAATATGCTGTGACAACACAAGTACTGCAAGGGCTGTAGCACAGTTTGGTGTTGTACCACACACACAGGGCTGAGAGGGAAGGTTCCACCACAGTTGCCTGGAAAGACTCAAAGTGCATGAAAGAAACCCTTACAAGTGACATTTGTGACCTCCTGCGCTGCCCTGGGCATTCCTGCTTTGGCAGCAAGGAGCTGCTGATCCCAGGAAGCCTCGCTCGCTGCCTGCACAGGAGGCTGAGATGCCCGAGGTGGAATTTGGCCAGCACATTAAGCTCACTAAGAAACACCAGGAGCCTGGTGTTTCACATGCTGAACTTCTTAACTGGATAAAGGATCCTAGGTGAACAGTACAGCCTGAAACAGTCTGGGGAGATTAAAACCTTTCACAAGCAATCAGCTCTACCAAGCAGATTTCTAGGGTCTGCTATAGAGGGTGCAGCATAAGATCCTGCATTTTCCTGAATTAAGCAAAGAAATAAACAATACAGAAGTGCTGGACCAAGCAGCTGTAAGAGTCACACAGGCTCACTGCAGTTTCCCAGCTTCAACACAATGACTTATCTACCAAATAGTTATACTCCCACAAAGTTCAAAACACATGAAATTCCCCATGAAACTCAACAGTTGTTTCAAAACTGGTCCTACGTTCACTGTCAGAACTTGCAAGTAAAGAAGGAAAAAAATGCACCTGATACATGTCTTCTTTCTTTAACCTCTGATCTTGACCCTGAGGAAGCTGTGAACACAACTGCACTTGGAATAAGTCCCTGGCAAGGCTAGAGAAAGGATTTGTATGGTAATAGTACATAATTTACCCTCATCACACCTCTGTGTCAAAGCCACCTCCCCTGCATGTGGCTGGCCATGCCTGCTTCCTGAAATCACAGAATTCCAAAACCAAGGGAAATTTAGAAGGAATACATGGCAGACACACAGGTAGCACTGCAGGATCCCAAAGTCTCTGGGGCTCACCATCAAGTTTGTGGCATTTTCCCCCATGACATTAAGATGTTCTTCTCTGTAGTGGGGCAGAGTACAGAAATGTCTCCAAAGCAGGCACTACCCACTTTTCATTCTCAAGCCTGAAGTCCCTCATCCCTGCTCAAGAGAGGCATACCTGCCCACAGTCACCATTAAGCCCCCACTCGGTGACCTGACTTCAGTATTTTTCAGAAGCTGTAAAATATCCTCTTGCAGATCCTTTGGCTGCCAGGCTTGCAGAGAGGGGAAGTTGGATTGGAGCTGTCTCCTCCCACAGAGCAGTTGTCAGAGCTTCAGACACCTGAAAGGTGAGAAGAAAAGGGAGTCACATTTTAAAAGCCCAAGTCCCTTCAGCTACTACTAGTTCATTGATTCCCAAATCAATAAACTCAACTAAATAAACTGGGACTTACTGAATTAAAGCACAACACAACACTTGGAGCTCTGAAGCAAAGTGAGAGCTGCTTTGTGTTACAGCCAATGCAGGAGCTGCCACCAGCTTTGCACTTTCCTGCACTTGTGCTATCCTAAGAAAAAAAGCACCTTTTTTCCCCTCGTCTGCATGTCCATCTCTGTTAATTGGTGACAAGCACAAGCAGCCCCCCCAGCAGCCCCTCCGAGGTGCAGAGCATAGTGGGGGTCCCACATGTTATTCTGGGAGTCAGCCTCTCCATGGGGAGCATAAACCTGTACCAGGAAAACCTGCTACTGGTAAAGCAGATTTTTCCTGCCCAGTTTGATTCCAGCCACAGGGTGCTACAGAACAACAGCTATTTGTGTTGCAACTGTCTTTTAGGCTGCTTCCTTCTCACTGAATATATCCCACAGAGCTGTGTTTTGCACTCAAAAATACAGACAAATATAGATTACAATGAAAATATTTGAATGGGCTTTGATGAGGCTGTGGAACTAGAAAACACCATTGTAACAGCTGGGATCCTGCACTGAAAGGACACACTGTTAACTGAAGTAAATATGTTGCTATGAATTTCTGACTTAATTGACAGAACATTTTATAGTGTGAACTTCAAAATCTCATTAGGAATGAATCAGAACATGGCTATGTGCCTGTAACATTTTCCATGCCAACATATAGTCAGGCCTACTTGGAGTTGATACCATTTCTTGATCAAGCAGCTGAGAGATTCCAATGTAATTCAATGCAATAAATGATAATGCTTCATGCCAATACATAAAACTAAATTGGATTAAAAGAAACACCATCTCCAAATTGTGATCTGACAGACAAATCCCAGCATTTTTAGTGGCTCTTTAGTTCACAGCCATCCCTGACATGCCTAAGCTAAAGAAATAAAGGCATTTTCCTGCTCACACTGAGGTGTGAGGTGCCCAAGAGGCCGGCCAGGCTGCACAGGAGGATCTCTCAGTGATTGAAAGGCTCTGTCAGTGACTCCTTCTGCCCCACGAGGACACTACATTTTGGCACTTGACTACATTACCCCTGTCACATTCATTCTTATTATGGAGGTACAACTTAATTCTCATCAGCTTCAGTGATAATATCACAAAACTAAGCATAATTAAAAGATCTTCCAGACATTCAATATCTGCCTGTTTCTGCTCAGTGTGTGGCCACCCATTGCTGGCAGAGCAGCACCCATGAATCTCCCACAAGGCACACCCCACACAAGAAGGTACAGCCCCTGCTGACTGCCCAAATCCCCAGCTCAGCTCCCTGCCCTGGCAAAGGCAGGCTGGGCTGTGGGGATGCACAGCCATGGGAATGTGCTTCAACCTCAGAGCAGCCTGCTCTCCTCAGGAAAGGGCTGTCTCCTGAGCCAGGAGAAACTTGGAAAGCTGGAGTTTGGAGGGACTGCCTTTTCAGAAGTCAATTAACCAGGAACACCTAGCACAAGTATCCCCATCTGAAAGTAGTTTCAACAATATGACTGAGGAGGGTCTGCTGAATCTTTTGTGAGATATTTATGAGGTAAAAAATTCCATCGTATGTCATCAAAATGAGGTTGCTTCCCTCATTTAGTGAAAGGGCCGTCTTAAGAAATTACTGAATTATTTGTAACAAACCCAAACTGCATACCACTGTCTCAGGCCCTCTGCTTAACTAATTTATTCCATTTAGAGAACTGACCTTTTGATGCATGGGAGACCTGTGAGCTGGCACAGTCTCCCTGATGCAGTATCCCAAGAAAGCAAGACTGGGCAACAGCAGCAACACACCAGACCTCTCTGCTTTCCCCCTGATGGGCTGGAGCTGCAGGTCATGCAACCCTGGCTGCATCTCAAAGCGACCCCCAGAAGCCAAGGGTGAAAAAATATCAGTTCACATTGCCAGGTTTATTCATTCCGTGTTTCCTTCTGAGTTAAAGGGATGCCTGGGAGCTGAGGCAATCCTGTGATAGCCCAGAGTACACAAATTAAAATATCTGACAGACTGCTAATGAGCTGATGTTGGAATGACTGGATAGTCTGTTATCATTTGGCCGTTCACAGTTTCCTCACAGCCCATCTGGAGCCAGGCTCAGCTACAGCCTTCCTCCATTTACACCTTTTGCCATTATCGGCCTTTGGGAAAGGCCTTTAGCAATTAAAGTTTGTATCAAACATATTGTCATCTTTCCCACCCTGTTACAAGCCCCTCTGTGCTACCACAAAAGGCTGCTTAGCAGAAGGCTGGAGCCATAGCTGTTTTTACACACTTCTGTACCTGAGCCCCCTGTTTGTGCTCACAGACCCCATCAGATGCTTAGCCCTGCCCTAGCAGCTCTCAGCTTTCTTCCTGAGCAAAAACCACCCAAATAAATCCTAACACATTTGGGCTACTTAGTGAAAGACTTCCTGGTGTTAGCCAAAGTTTATACACTCATAGACTTTTGCTTTGAGGTCAAAGAAGAGAGAAGCACAAGATAATCAGTTTGGGCTGTTGGAAAGGAAGGGGAGTGCAGGTCCCAAAGGATTCAGATTGCTGGGGGACAGATGCAAACTGAGGACAAGTGCTGTATTCTCCTCCTTACTCTGCTGAAGAACCAAGACCGCACGGAGAGCTGCTGCTTGCTTTGGGTGGAGCCAGCCAGGACGTGGGGAATTGTGCAGGGCAGCACTTGGCAGAGGCAGCTGTGCATGCTGTGTACATGTCAGCTGTCTCACACATCCATCGGCTGGGAGGCAGAACTCTGGCAGTAAGTGGGCCCAATGCCTTCAACCACCTAGATCTTGAAAATTTCCAGTCCCTAAGTCCGCATTAACTATGGTTTCCTGCAGGTACTGCAGTCCTTGCAGTCCTCAGGGTTGCAGTTCTGTCCACCTAAATAAGGTGAAAAAAGGTAAGCAAATAGAGTAAGAGATTAGCTGGGCATGTACCATGGCAGTACTGAATGGTGGCAACTTGTCTGGCTTCTTCAACTGCAGACTTTCCTCACACAATCACTCACACCAGGCAAACAAAGCACAAAGACAAGAGATCGAGCCCTGATGGAAAAATTCTTTTTTTTCCTTCAGCTTAGAAAACTCGGTTGTAGTGGTGGAAGGTGCTTCCAGGCAGCTCCAACTTGCATTAGAGGCAGAGAAGGCAGACATCCCTGGCTTTGTTTGGCAGTATTACGAAAGGTCGTATTTTCAGATGGATGATCTGATCTCAAAATATCCTCCAGTGTAATGAGTACAAACAAGCCTTTCATCTGTCTGTCTCAGCCATGTGTCTATTTGCTTTCTCTGGTTTTTAATGCAGGGAACAGCCTCGTGATGGTTGCAGAAAGCAGAAGGAACTCAGCAGTGCAGCACCTCTGCACCAATGGGTTACCAGTGTTGCTGGGCCAAAACCACAAAGCAAAGAGCTCTGCTCAGGCACAGCAAGAACCACTGGCAGCTCTGGTGTGCACCTCCAGCTGCCTGCCTGCTCCAGGAGGATCAGGCACAGCCCTGGTGCCAAGGAGGCTCTGTAACCTGCTCTCTCTGGCAATGTGCAGGCTGTGGCCAGCAAAGCTCACTGAGGGAGAGGAGAGGTCAATTCTGACATCACAGAGGGCTCCTTAGAGAGGCAAAGCAGGGCTCGTGGCTCTGGCCTCCCCTCGAGGCTGCCCAGCAGCCTGAGCACCACACAGCTCACCCGTGGCAGTGCCAGAGCTGCCAGCACCCTGCTGCTGCAGTGGCACTGCTGGTGGCGCTGCTGGTGGCGCTGCTGGTGGCGCTGCTGGTGGCGCTGCTGGTGGCACAGCTGGTGGCCAGCACTGCCCACAGCCAGGCTCTGCTGGGCAGCACCAGCACTGCTCACTCTGGGCTGGGACAGGACCCCAGCAGGGGTGGCAGTTCCCATCCACCCAACAATGAACACATGCAGCTCTGCTGGGGCTGGGTGTCCCTCCCTGGAGGTGCCTCTGCTCCACACCTGGACACCCCCAAAGCAAGTCACCTCTCCAGCTGCTCAGAGCTTCAACACCAAGAGAAGTGCCTTGGTAAGCAGCTGGGCAGGCAGACCAGTGAGCAGGTGACCCACAGAACCTTCTGGAAATATTTTGTATCCTCAGCACTCAATAGGGAAGTCTAAACAAGCACAAAACATTCATTCCTTATAAGAACACACTGCAATATTCACTTTCCTTGTGATAAATAGATTATAAGATTTTTCCCTGTCTTATTTCTTGCCCCATTATCATTTAACCAGTTCTCAAATCACCAAGACTCCATTTGAATGTTGCAGTTTTCATGTTGTGAATCTTGGGTTAAACAATTCTTTCTCAAATAAATACTCCTTTTTCAGTTTCTACTGATGCTTTTGTTGTTCACAGTAATCAAGTTCCCAGTTGGCTAACCTCTCACCTAACACTACGTCTTCATCTTTCATTTGAACAAAATTTACCATCCATAAGCAAAGACAGAAAATGTGTGAATGTCTCAAGCTTATGTAAATTAAGAGACTCTGCACACTGGTCCTAAAAATAGTAGATAATAACAAGCATTTCTTCAGCATACTATAATTATGGGCCTGCTGTCATGTCTTGCATTGTCTATAAGGTCACAGTTGTATTATACAAAATTTACAGTATATTATCAGTTAAAAACACAATAATTAGCAAGCCCACATCCTCAGCACCAGTGATGCATGTTTACACAAAGGAGAAAAAAAGAAAAAGACGTGTTGTTTGCTTTATGTGGACAATACACGCTTAAATTTAATCATCAATGTCTGCTATCCAGCAGGCAATATTCTTTTCCTATTATAACACTATTTGCCAAGATCAGACTGCACCCTTGGGGTGAATTTGTCCTTAATGAAGGGACAAGGAGCCAAATTTCTCACTATCATATCACTGACATACACTTAGACATATTTCTTTAAACTTTCTAATTCTGTGTGACTTATTCTAAGAGAATGTCGGGCTGAACACCTCAGGCATTATTTTGAGCATTATAATAAACCTTTAAACTTAACACTCTAATTTTTCAACTCACAAATTATGTGCATTGAGAGAATCTCTCCCTTAATGTGAATAATTTTTTGGCTTTCCTGAACAATGATGAGGGAGATTGCACGCAGGTCCCAAGTGCCACAGCAAAGGCCATCAAGAGGTCACTTGGCTTCCACATTGTCCCATCCAGCCACTTTAGATTTCTCTGGCTGTACCAGCCAACCAACAGGTGTGGCTGTTCCACCCCCACCAGTCACCATATCACCTTGGTCATTCACAAACAGATCATCAAAAAAAATCCTAGCAAGAGGGTCAGAACTGCTGGCCTTTACTCCTTGACAACCAGAAAAAAAAAATTAAAACCTCAGAAAAATTTATAATTTTCTCAGTGAAACAAAGAAGAGGACAGAAAGCTCTCTGTTGGAAATGAGCAAATAAAGAGTTGTGTATCTTATGACTGCTTTTAAGTTTCATTAAGTATGGAACACCAAAATGTTTCATTTCAATTTTTTCAGCACACAAACAAAATCTAGGAAATTCACAATCAGGAACAGACCAAAACATTACCCAGTGCAATTAAGAATTTTGCTCTGGATGGAAGAATTTGCTAATTCCACTCACATCCCTTGCCCTGAACCCCCGTGCAGCCACTGTGGCAGGGATTACAAGTGCGGTGGGGAGCCAGCAGCTGCCAGGAGAGCCAGAGGAGACCGAGCTGCAGCAGGCACCAGCACCGCCTTTCATGTCGTGCCAGTGAACCCAAGGCCCAGCTTGTAACAACACTGCCTCTGATTTCCAGGCCTGCCCTAAATTGCCTCTCTCCTGCCATATGTCACTGTCCCCAGGTCGTGCTTCGAGGGGCTGAGCAGGATGGAGCTGGCAGCCAGGCAGGAGGCAGAGCCCAGCACTGGCACAGGGTGGGACAGGGTCCCTGCAGAGCCCCTGGGCTCCTGTGTGGGACAGGGCACCCTAGAGCAGCAAACCACCTGGGACCCCCTCAGGAGTGGTCACTGACACCTCCACACAAGGCTGAAGGATAAAAAGGGTTTGCAACCAAGGTTTGGTAAGTCTTGCCAGCAGATTGGTGGTGAGGTCAGCACCCAAGAGCCCACAGAGGTGGGACATGGGGGAGAACAGCCAGGCAGCATCACATCATCAGCGTTGAAAAACACACACCCTGCACAGGCTTTGGGCAGGCGCTGAGCTCAGAGCAATGCCTAAGGACAGAGCAGGTCATACATCCTGTCACCCACCTCATCCAAACTGGCCTAAGCCTCAACAAGAGCCTTCACACAAAAAACACCATGTTAAACCAAGAAAATCTACTGGACAGGACATTCTTAAGATTCTTTGAGAATTTCCTCAGTTGTTTTTGTCCCAAGTGAGAAATTATTTAAAGGACAAGTGTTCCTGGGCAGCTCTTGGTTCTTCAGATGGTGCAGCTTGTGTGCAGAGCCCAGGCTGAGCAGACAGAGCACCTCCCTGCCCCTCTCCTGCATCCAGCCCTGCCACAAATGCCTGCTCAGGAAGTGCCAGGCTCTGCAAGCGAAGCCACAGCACCACCAGTGCCTTCTGGGACCCCACCAGCACCAGAGAGGGTCTGCTTTGGTGCAGCCACAAACACAGGGATCTGGAAGCTCATGTAAGTCACACACAGGTGGATTTGCACAACTGATGCCACAAGCAGTTCCCACCACATGCAGCAGGCACCAGAACCTGTACTCCAAACTTTATTAGTGTTGGTACACACTCACCCCAAACATCAGCACTCCTTGCTCCTTCCATGTGCCAGACAGTGCATGATCAGAGAGGAACAGATCATGGCATTGGAGGATATGGGTGGTCCTCCAGGCTCTGCCCATGCTGATTCCTCAGCCCTCATGTTTTCTTGGGGCTGTTCCTGCTGAGATGGGAAGGCTTTCCAGAGTGGTCCCCAACATGCTCCCCAGAAGAGTTTGCTGGCTGCGCCCTGACAAAGGCACTCATGAAATAGCTGCATCAATCTGAAAGCAAATGATTGTTAATATAAGGAGGGGAAATGAATCATCCAAAAGTGTAACAAAAAATGGAACAAAAATATAGTGAGCTTCATTGGCAGCTTTGTAACTGGACTCCAGCTTTAGCACCCTTAAAATGAAGCAGATTTGTGTCATTCTGCTCCATGAAAGGAACCTTGAGTGACTTTTTAAAACTTAATTTGAATATATTTCAAAGGCATTACAGGAGTACTATTGACTGGCAAGAGAAATGGAATGAGAACTATTGAGCCTATGGAAAGGACAGAGCGTTGAGGATATGATGGGAGTAGCAATGAGTGCTGTGTATCATTACCATTACTTTATTAAAGCAAGGGGTATAAACTGTGTAATTTAACCCTTATGCATTGGTGGCAGGCTCCAAGCAAAAGCCTAAGCTGCTGTCTGGACCAAGGATGGACATGAAAGCTGAGCACAAGGGAGAGGGATGCTCTTGAGCCCTTCAATGCCACCCTGCAGCACCAGGACAGAAGCCTGGCCATGACAGGCGCCTTTCAGCTGCAGAGCACTGGATGTAGATGGGAGAGTGTCCTGGATAACAAAGTTTTAACCAACTGCCCAGCACAGGCAGAAAAACCTTACACACCCCAAGACGAGGAGAGGGGAATGTCTTCAGCAGCACCTCACTTGTAAACCTCCCTGATCTGCTGCAGGGGCCAAGGCACAGCCCAGCCCAGAGCTGCAAAGCCAAGGGCTTCCCTTCCCCCTGCCTGTCTCACTCAGCCTGAAACTGCCAAAAGGAAAGTGCACAAGGAACCAAGCACAGCCCCATCAGCACGTGCAGGGCCAGTCCCTGCCCAGGGCAGCTCCAGGGCCACGTTTCAGTCACACCACCTGCTCCCAGCCATGAGGCAGCCCTGCCCAGCCAGAAGGTGCCCTGGGGCACAGAGGAACAG
>JAHLSL010000008.1:15930432-15986929 GCA_025920805.1 Petroica traversi
CCCGTGTCCCGGCGGTGCCGTGTGTCTGTCCATGTCCCATGTCCCATATCCCATGTCCTGCCAGATGGCGGGGGCAGAGTCCCTGGCAGGAGCCCGGCTCTGCTGTCCCACTGTGCTGGCGACCAGGCTGTCACTGAATGCAACTCCGTCACGGTATTTAAATCACATTAAAGCTTTCTTTTATTACATATCCCCATGTGATTTTGCCCGGCTACATTCTAATTACCAGCCTTGCTGCAGCACACGTGGGCTGCACTCCTCGCTCCTCCTCCCATTCTGTGGGAAATGCCTTATCTTGCACAATCCTAATGAAAATATTGCAGTGAGATAACTCTCTCCTTTCATCTTGCAGTTCCCACTCCAAAGCGTAAAATGTTTTCTGTGGGGGAGACAGACCACAAAATAGTTAGGATTTCATGCATTTTTAGAAAGAGCAGATACATCCATTAAGGCTCGCCGAAGTAGTTTAATCACTTTTACTATTCTGTTATGGAATATCTGATATTGAAGTGTCAATATATTTTTCCACATCAGATGTTAGCTGCATCTGTTTTTCAAAGATTTTGCAGTTCTTTATTTCTTTTATTTCTTAATTTTTTAAACATTTTGCTATTCTTATGTCCCACCTATTAACTTCTCAAACAGAGTATTTTAAAGGAGATGAATCTCACTAACTTCTCGTGACTTACACAGTGAGCAATCTTTTCTGAGCCATCTTTTTAGCATTAGGCACAAATCTTCTCTCCTATTCAATTAGCTCCCAGCACTAATCAGGTCAGAGATCATGCGAATTTTAATGGAGAACTTAATAATGTTTAGGGAAGCTTAAGAACTAGTATGTGGTTTCATTTGGTGTGTCCATGGCTCTGCCATCCCCCACTTTCCAATTACAGCACTAACCATACCTAAACAACACAGAGATTTTATACTGCCTTTCTCTTGAGTAAGATCAAAACAATTTTGACTGTTAATCATGGCAAAGTACCCATATGGTGAAAGGCTACATTTATACTTGCTGTTTCATTTGATTTACCACAGTTCCATAGATACAGATCCATAGTTCCTGGAACAGAACTGGAGATGGGTCTCATTAACCTGCATGCAGAGACCACCTTCGGGTAGGGAAGCAGTTCAGATCTGCAGAGTGAAGAGGGGTAAGAATCTCACCTTTGCAAGTCTTCTGGAATTAAGAGGGAATTTTAACAAGAACCTTTCCAGTTAAAAACAACACAACTAACACTTTCCTGAGGGCAGGTGAAAGGAACTGAGAGAGAAAGTACATGCAAGGAAAGTTAAAAAAAAAATTGGGAAAGTGCTCAGGTTTGCCCTGATAATAAAGGAGCTCCCCATGACAGCAGCAAACAGCAGCTCTGGCTGCAGGCAGCACGTGCTGCTGTTTCCTGGCAGCACAAACATGAAGCAGTTGAAGCTCTGAATACATCTGGTTCAATTTTCTGCAACAGCTCTATTTTTATTGTGATTCCAAACCCGTCAGGATTTCTCTCTGTGCAACAGGGATAACAGCAACAGTAGAACAGATTTTCAGCTTTGGTCAAATTCTCAGAGACACAAAGCTGAAATAAAGCACCTGTGGTGGGCCGACCCTGGCTGGACAACAGGTGCCCACAAAAGCTGCTCTGTCACTTCTCTCCTCATGGACATGGGAGAGAAATAGAAAAAGAGGCTTAATGGTTCAGAATAAGGATAAGGAGAAATCACTCACCAATGGGCAAAAGAGACTTTACTCAGGGAAATCAGTTGAATTTATTACCAACCAAATCAGAGTAGAATAATGAGAAATGAAAAAAAACCTTAAAATACTTTACCCCACCTGCTCTTTATCCTGGGCTTAACTTTTTCCCCATGAGGACTGCAGTCACTTCATCACAGATTGTCTCTGCTTTTCTTCCTCTGCAGAGACAGGACTCCTCACACTCCAGCTCCAGCGTGGAGTCCCTCCCCTGGAAGACAGTTCTCCATTAAATTCTCCATCATGAGTCCTTCCCACGGGCTGTAGTTCCTCATGAACTGCTCCAGCAGAGGTTCTTCATGGGGTCACAGCCTCCTTCACGCAGTTTCTGGATCCAGTGTGGGGTCCTCCAGAGGCTGCAGGTGGAGCTCAGATCCAACCTGGACCTCCATGGGCTGCAAGGGAATCTGCTCTGGCACCTGGAGCTCCTCCTGCCCCTCCTGCACTGGCCTTGCTGTCGGCAGAGCTGTGGCTCTCACATGTTCTCTCCTCTCTCTGGCTGAAGTTGTACAGTTTTATCCCCTTAAATGTGTTATCCCAGAGTCACTGCCACCATCACTGATGGGCTTGGCCTTGGCCAGTGGTGGGGCCATCCTGGATCCGTGCAGTGCTGGCTCCATTGGACATAAGGGAACCTTCCAGAGCCTTCTCCCAGAAGCCTGCCCATGGCTCCTCCTGCTACCAAAAGCTTGTCATCCAAACCCAACTCTGCACCTAAATTCCAATTCAGCCTTGACTGCTCAGTGCCTGGCCTCACACAGCCAGGATTGACAGTCTGTTAAGGTAGGGGAAAGTCTGAAATCTCTAAGACACAGCAAGATAAGCACCTTCTACTTCAGAAGAGAAAAAACCAGTGCCCACTGTAAATCTGGGTGCTACAGCAGCAAGCACCATACACATCTAGATTGTAGATACTCTTCTGTAACACACACACACTGCTTTCCATTTCTAATGCAGCAACAAGAGATGTCTGGGCCATCATCCAACATCCCCAGCCCAGCACGTAACAACTGCAGCAGGAGGGACTGGAAAGCAGGGCTGACCTCTCTTCTCCCCACCCTTTATGAACTGGGTCCCAACTGCTCCCTAATGCAGGAAATTACAGAAACCTGTAGGATGCTGATTTTGCTGCTGGTAGAGGAGCGAGCTGCTTGCATACTCTTTGAACAGTTCTCCACCTAAATCTGAAATCACAGTTTAACTTCCTAAGAATTTTTCATGCCATCTTTCACATTTATCTTTTTTCAGTAAATGGGCTGAGATTCTTATCTCCAATGTTTTAACCAGTTTTTAATAGATATCCCTGTTTTGCTTTGCTCAAAGAATCTAACCAGCTGTGTATTCACAAAAATCATTCAAGCAAATGCTCCATTTTCTAAATACTTCCGTGATTTCAGAAAGGCTGACAGGAAAAAAAAAAAAAAAAGAAAAAAGAAAAGACAGTAAATTCAGCCCTGTGCAGACAAAACAGAAAGGTAACATGAGTTCAGCTCTCAGCAGCAGTATCAAGTGTTGGTACCAACTGTCTAACTTGGGATTTTTGGTTTGTGTAAAGCAAAATCACTCTTAAATCTGAACATTTCCTCCTCCCCTCTCCATTTAGGTACAGAGAGCTACTGTCTCTACATAAAATAAATCATAAATCAGGCTAATATTTATGCTTTTAAGAATACTAAGTAGTACTCTGTTTTCACAGTAATATAGGACTTTCCCAAAAAGCTTCATCACTGATAGCCAGCAGTAAAATCAAGTTCTAAAGAAAAACAGAGATGAAAAATGAAGACAAAACCCCAAATGTGGATATAAGCAAAATCTGAGGGAAGGGAAAACAAACCAAGCCAGGAATGAAGATAATGAGAACGGTCAGGTTTGCAGCCCAGTGAGACGCAGCTAAGTACCGTTCCCAGATGGGAACCTGGGCCTCAGGGCAGAGAAATGAGTTTGGGATCCTGCAAGAACACTCACATTCTGGGTCAGGGTCTTCAGTCATTTATTTGCACTCATGGTCAGCTGCAGTCAGAGAACACTACACACTGGGTTTAGTAGTGGAGGATATTTCAGTGAGAAGAGAATGTTGCAAAATGATGAATGTCAAATAATAGAGAAAAATTTTTGAGGCAGTGAATGGCAACAGAACCTGAAAAATCAGATTTCAGTGACTGAGGCCATACATGGGAAGAGCAGCTCACGTTTTTTCATGACTGGACTAAGTGGCTATGGATTTACACGCAGCACTTAAAAAACTTCAGTAAATGTACTCCAGATGGCAAAGGGAATGGGTACAGTTGATTTCCAACACAAGAAATTGGATTTAAAGCCTCTTTCCCCCATCACTGCCCATCTCTTTAACAGTTTTGGATGAAAGCTCCTCCCATGGCCGTTCAGCCAAGGATAATATTTGCCCTCGCCTCCACTGTGCCAGGAGCCCAAGCGCACCCCTGAAGATTTGGAGGCACAGCAAATGCAGCCATCAGCTAGATTTCAGGAACTACAAAACAAGTGTCAACCCCAGGCTTATACTGTCTTCTCCTCTTTGCAGTTTCTCTTTCAACCTATGGGTTTTTGTTTGTTTTTAAAAGATTTTTTCCCCTGCTTTTTTATCCAAATAAGGCTGTTTCCTTTCTCCTACTTTCACACAATTAAGTTTTTTCAGGGAAAAGACAGATGAAAGAATTACTTCTTGTCAGCAAGACTTGTACCTGGGTGACACACAGTTCCTTATTTGGTTAAAACACAGATTAATGGTGTTAGTTTGCATTCTCCTTTATCAGTCTCTTCTTTTCTGAAGCTGTTTCGAAGAGCACAATGGGATTCAGAGCTTCAGCACTTGCTACAGCAGTGAGCATGGATTTGGCTGAGTTTCACAGAGAGATACAAACTTGACTCACAGCTGCTGCTGCCTTAAAGATATACAATCAAAGGTTTGCACATGTTGTTTCCAATGAACACTTTTTAAAAGAGGTAGATTATATTTAGGAACACTTACCATGAGTATCATGTAAACATGTTTCATGTTGGAGGTCTCTAACACAAAAGCAGAAGGGTTATCATCACTTGGTACACAAACCTCAGATCTTGCGAGTTAAAAGTATACTTTTAAGTAAAAATATAGGATAGAAAGCCTAACAGTGTTGCAATTCATAAAACATAAGGAGTACAAGCACCATGGAAGCTCTGAAAAGGTTCCAAGGCTCCCTTTGTTCCCTAACTGGACAGTAAGGGTTGGAATTTTGGAACCTCTGGGCTCACAGTTACTGAGGATGCTGTTTGCTTGGGTTTTAACTGTAGTGAAAAGAGCATGGGAGCTTGCATGAGAAAGATCTTTCAGGGCTTTTATAAAGTATTTTGGCTCTACCTGGAGAAAAGCATCCCCACAGGAAGATCTTTATTCCAGTTTTTATTTCTAGCCAAAATAAAACCCTGTCAGTCTTCAGACAACGTGTGCAAACCATCCTCATAGTGACACACTGCCCAGACCCCTTCACCTGCCATTCTGGAACACGGGAGCTGCCTGCATGAGCTGCCCTGGGAACAACTGCAAGGGCAAGCACTGCAGCCAGCACCAGCTACTGCACCACAAGGTCCTTCGACTTGATGGACTTGACTATTACTGAGCAGTTTTATAAAAAGGCTGTTAGCTGACTTATGCCCAAATCTTAAGAGTGGGATAGGGCACTAAAGTCAGAGAGACTTCTTAATTGCTTTTTTAACATACAGGTTTATTAGTCTATAGTGCAAGTAGAAGCAGCAGATGAAAATGAGCAGTGCCAGAGTTCAACCTCAGCAAAACATGGAAAGGATCACCACTCCAGCCCTATTTAAAACAAACATCCCACCCACCCCCCCCCCAACACACTTTTATGCTGTATCTGATCAACCTCTGCACTTTTTCCTTACAATGTGTGAGAATGGCTGTGGTATGGCAATGAATCCTTTAGTGTTGCAGAACAGGGACTTGCAGAGCACCAAGCAATCTCGGTTTTTCAATGTGCTTGTCCAGGTACATGTGGCAGACACTGTGCAGCCGAAGCTGCAGGGGAAAATTGCTCCTAATTGGGAGAAAAGGCACTGGTGAGACCTGACTGTACAGAGCAAAGAGAGGGCAGACAGACACAGACAAGAGCCACTGTCATCTGGGGTTCAGCTTCAGATGGGCATTCCCTGCACCACTTTCCATCCTTAGTCAAATGTAAATGCTCCCCTTCTTGCCTCACCTCTCTGAGTGTTCAGGTGGCTGCAGCCAGCAAATCTGCCCCCTGCATCACCATGCAACTGCTCTGGCTGGGGCAGAATTGCCCCGCTAAGTGACACGTGCAGTGCAGCTCACCTCCAAACAATGGGAAGAACACCAAGAAGCCTGCAGTGTTAAAAAGGAACATTTTATTGCAAGAGATTACAAACCTGGCGCTTTGGCCAAATGTTTCCATTACATCACAATTGCTACCCATGTATCAGGCAACAGCACCTACAAAGCATGGTGGATTGAAATATCTGAAATCATAATGCAGTCAGCTTTTTAAAGTAAGTACCACCCTAAAAGGTTTGGGGTTTTTTAAAAACAAACTCAAAACTATATAAATCAATTTTTAAAATATGAAACTGGTGTTTAAATATCCAGGCCACTAACTACTGTTATAAAAAGTGGAAAAGTCTGTTAAACATAGTGCTGAACTAAACAGGGTTTGTTCACAGCCCATAACCATTTAGTTAAAAGCAAGTACTTGTTATTCACTGCTAATGCTTCCACATTTGTTCAGCCCAATTTATCTTCTGCAGGTTTTCAGAATCAGGTAGATTTAATGTATAACCCCTCCTTAAAGCACTGCAGGAAACCTAGAACCATAACTAGCCCAGGAAAAGCAGCACAGTCAAAACAGCATTGCATCGTCCCTTCTCAGTCCTGTGACACTGACCTTTAGAACCTTCGGATGCTCTTCTCTGAGCCCCAATTCGTAACTCGCGTTTCTCCTGTGATCCACTTACCTCAAAAAGCCTGGTGATTTCCCTGAGCATGGCTGAAACAGCAGGAATTAGTGCAGGCACAGAGCTCAAGCACAGCCCGCCTGGCCCAGGCCTCACCCTGACTGGCAGAGCCCATCTTGGGCAGAACCACGCTCGCTCTCCCTCCCCAGCAGCTCCCCACACCTACGGGCAGCCCTTCCTCTCCCACCGGGGAGCAGCAGCTCATTTCCTGACCCTGCTGCTTGGGGAGGGAGCCCTGAGGAAGAGGCTGGAGGGCTGTGGGAGCAGCCCACCTCACTCAGCTGCCCAAGGCACTGGGAGCAGGACGGGCACACCGCAGGAAATGCCCAGCGTGGTGTCTGCTCCCCTCCATTCCCCACACGTCCGGCCTGAACACGCAGCTACCACGGGCACTTTAAATTAATCACCTGTCCAAGGTTCTGCAGAGACATCTTTTCAAGGAATGCAAACAGAGTTTTAATTTTTGAAGAGGATTTGGAAATATCACCGTGACTAGGCCATCATCTTATGAAAACTGTATGGGGTGGTCTTGTACAATTTTCCTGAGGCTACTAAAGAGACCTTCACCAGAAACTAGGATAACTTCAGAAACAAGCAGGACTGTGATAAAGAACCAAAATCAACCAAACAAAAACCACTGAGCCACTGCAGCCTTTACCCCAAAGCAATCTAAGCCAACCTGAACAGACTAACACTCGTGTTTAGATGTGCAACTCTGGAAGTCAGCTCTTTAGCACGGACTGCCACAGAGCCCCTCAAGCCACATAACACCAGATTGGCATCACAAAGTGACTGATTTAATTTACCCTCTTCTACCATGTTATTTAGAATTTGGTAACTCCATAGAGGGGGATTTATATTTCCTTGTAGATAATGATAAAAAATATCTGTATTTCCAAATAACAGAAACCAGGAAAATAAATAGCCCCACTTGAGGATTAGAGGCTAATAGTACTCTGTTGGCTTTTTAAAGATTATTCAGCCCATATCAACCACATATACAATTAATTTAATAATCGGAAGAGTTCTAGAACTCCTATGTATTTTTTGAACTATACCACAAGGACCTGATGCTAGCATGGCACACAGCCTGACACTGAAAACTGTTCCCCACCAATAGAATCTCATTTTGGAAGTTGATCGCCCTAGAGCTCAGTGCTCTTCAGACACAACCTTGCATTTTATTATTACATAAAGTATCTCACTGTTGGGGTTTAATGAATTAAATAGAATTAAATAGGGTTTTTAAAATTATTCTTATGAATCTAGTAAGAGATTTTTTGCTAACGCAAAATTCTGCACAGTATGGCTTCACCTTACAAGCATTCTAAACAACACTAGATAAATATTATTTGCACTTAATTGATTTTTTCATTTGCTAAACAGCCATAAAATATGGTGCTCTCATGAGCACCTTTTTTGGTGAGAAGGGTAAACAAGCACTCTATTAAAGCATTATAAACATTCAAGGTGATTTGATCACTTCCCTCTATTCTGTTTCAACACATTGCTTTAAATCTTCAATTTTCACATTGTATAAAAAAGTCCCACAAGTATCCACAAAATCCAGAATTTGTTAGTCCGCATACACATAATTGTCTGCCATACACTTCAACATCCCAGTTATCTTTTCTGAAATCTCTGAAGTATTTATTCCTCCAGCCTTTAAATGTAACAATGTAGATTTTTCACTTACAAGAGAATAATTTTCAACAAGAAAGCTAAACTTCACTGTAGCAATTTGTACAGTTAGAACACCTGACAGCACTAATTTAACCATAGCCTTGACAGAGCTAGGACGGCCTTGTCTGAGGCCTGACTTGCACAGCTGTGCATTTTTTGCCCATCTATTCTATCAGAACATTAACAAGTCTCATGTGTTAACTCTGAACTCCGTGCATCCAGGAAGACAGACATTTATTCATACTTTCCACCAATCAAATGTAATGCGTCTGTGAACAATTCAGTTTATTGCAAGTAAATGTACTTTTACTTAAGATCATGAGAAGATTCTAATCTCAAGCAAGACAAATCAATTCCACAAACTTAATTCACACAATGCAAATAAATGCTTCACATTATAGACATTTAGATTTTCTTTAAACCTTTTTATTTAGAGATTTTTCTGGTAAGGAGATATACCATAGGAAAGCAATTTCACTGGCAGTGAGGTATGTATATACTCTACCAAAATACTCCTCTTGCTTTAACTGCTTTTAACTTTATTTACATATAAAGAAAATATCAATGCATATCCTTGGCTTAACTACAGTATCTGTTACCCTATATGAGTAAATGAAATGTTACTTGCATACAAAATTGATTTGTAGAGGAATCTAATTTGATTTAAACAAAAATCATGTTCTGAAGACAGTTTAAATGAACAAACACAATTCATCATGACCAAGACACCTGCACCATATTTCCATCCTCACAGCACATTTATTTCAATAATTCTGTAAGTAGGTCCTTAGCATGAGCATAGTGTTACAGTTTTCATACATATAATCACATCCAAAACAAGCTCTAAAATTTAAGTTGTAAACATTCTCTTCATATGTAGAAACATTTCAATCTGTGTTTGAATTTTCTAAAATGATCAACCTTTTAAACAGAATTATAAATGAAAAGCCTACTCTAACCGTGTAGTGAGCAATGCTTATTAGTACATTTCTACAGTGTTAAATAAAATAGTAGAGGCAAACTTCTGTAAGCAAGTCAGACTTTAGGTAAATTGTCATAAAAGTAACAAACTTGTTAACAAAAAGATGCTTTGTAATAAAGAAAGTTGGACTGAATCTACTATGATACAAAAACATAAGGGTAAATACCATCTTTGTTGACAAGTAGGAGGTAGCATGGATGCACCACTTTATTGTCAGTGAGAAATGCAACTGAAGTAAAGAATATTTCCTTACCACAAATTTCCAGTATTATGTACATATTTCTCTTAGAAATTTGTTTAAACAAGTTTCCCTCCACTTTTTAGTACAAAAAGCCTCATGTGATTTAAAAAAAACACTTACACACCTAGATAGAATAGTACTAATTGCCCTATTTGAACGAAACAGTCTCTTGAACTATGAAGTACATGGTATTTAATGCCCTAAGTTGAGTAAATTGTATTAGCAGTTCTTGGTATTATACAAAACACTACATACATACAAACAAAATATAATAGTATCTTATTTTACTATGTAATTCTTTTTGGAATAAACAGAGCCTTGATTTGGGTAACACTGAAGAGAACGTGGTTTCTTTGTTTATTAAAATCTGTCTTTTAAGTACCCATGTGCAACAATTTAAAAATGGCTGCCATACATATAATGGTCTTGTATTGATAGTGAACACAGTAACTGACAAAAACATAATAAACCTTAAAAACACATCTTCCACCCTATATAAAATATAAAGACTACTTACTGTAACTGTTAAGTATTCAATTTATTTTGATGTTACTGTAATCCACTTCCTCTATTTTCTGTCTTTAGCATTTATAAACATAATTTAGTGTAGCAATTTATTTTAAAAAATGAAGTATTTCAAATTTACATCCAATTAAAATTTAAAATGTTTCCGTGTTCTATGATGCTGCTTCTGCCATCAGTAAAGAAAATGAAGTTTCAGTAATTGAAGCAGGCTTTTTTAGTAGTGATGTGACTTCAACCATGCCAGCTCCAGTCCGTGGAAGATTTGCGTTGACAATGTGTCGCTGCAAGTGCTTTATCCAGTCTTCTTGAACAGACAAAGGTCCTCGGAAGACCAGACCGCAAAACCTATGCAAATATTAAAATTAATCCATCAAGATGCATCTATCTCTACTGAAAAATTATAAAATAAAGACAGTAAGAGGAAAGTCTTAAATTTTCTTGAAGTTTGTTTCTAAATGTTTTAGCTGAAAAACTTAGTAATTGAGTTCATTAGTAGTAACTGTGAGCACAAAACCCTGCAGCTTATACAAACTCACATTCTCACGCTTTCAATGCCAGTAAAAACAATCTGTTGTTCTTATATAAGGTTTCATCTGAAGGACAGAATATTACTCAGACATGATCAATAAGATTTTAGCTAGGGAAACAATTGGCAGTCTAACACTCAAGTGTGACAGAATCAAATCCTCTTGTTCAAATAAAGAAAACAGGCAATTCCTTTCCTCTCTTATTATTCAATTTAATCACAAATATTTACAGATAAAATCATGAATCTCGTTATGACTAACATTGGCAAGCTCTTAAGAAGGTATTCTTCCCATTAAGGTAACACTATGTACCTGCATCTGAGTATGTAAACTTCATCAGCACTATGAGGTAACGGCAGCATCTTCTTCTTGCTTCCAGATCTTGACCTTGACTTCTTTTGCTTACAGTCTAAAGCTAAGAAGAGAAATTTCCATTTGTGAAAGTAATACTTCAATGAGTATTAGTCAAACAGAGATATTCAGTAAGTGTTCCCTATAGCAATAATGAAAAGACATCTACCTCCTTGTTTTTCTCTATTTAATGATACCGTAAATCCAAAACAATTAGCGTATTCTAAGAAATATACTGGCAAAACACATGAAGCTGTTCTTTTGCTAAACATTGTGCTTGCTCTTTGAAAGACTGGATAATTGACATTCAGCATTAAACCGTTGTTTTAGTATCTGCAAGCACCTACAAACCTATTGCAGGATTATACAGAAGCAAAGCACCATTGGAAATTCCCTTTCATGCATAAAACACTGTCAGAATCTCAGAACTTGCTCTGTAGTTCAAGTACCATCCTAAGACCACTCATGTTCAACCAAGTTATGACTTTATGAAGTTGTAGCTTTCAGCTAGTACAGTCAAGAATTTCTAGTTTGAATAAAACACCTGCCATTTGTTTTCAATACAAAGCAAAAATTTGTCCTTTTGTTCTACGAATTTCAAATGAAGCTTCCCTTTCACTCTTGTCTGAATTCTAATGAAGCTTACAAAAAATTATGTATTAGTCCTTGGCAGTGGGAGCTGTTATTAGGACAATCAACAGGGATGGCAAGCCACTTTTTAAATTCAGTCTAAGCATTTGAAACTGTGTATGAAGTAACGGGTGTGTGAACAGGACACACGTAACAAATGAGTTCAGAGAGCTCTGAGGTCTGTATCTCCCATAAACAAATGTAATGAGGATCTGAAACAAAACCTGGAGATTCTAAGAAGCAGCCAAAGTGGGGATGAGTGGATTAAATTGAATTAATATTGTTATGATGCAAACAGCTGATAAAGCTCAAGAAGTTTGTGACTGCTTGAACTGAGAACTGTATCTAGCTACACTCTATTCTGAAACACAAGACACCAACAATAGAACTCCAACACAAAAATTTTTTGCAAACAATCAGTTACATCACTTCAACAAAAATTCCACAGAAACCAGAAAGACAGTACCAGGTGGTATCCTTGATGCCAAGAAGGCATAATGCTATGCTACTGAAGCATCTTAACAGTAAAACAGGGAAAAAAATGGTTACACTTGGCTAAAGTTTTGACTCCTAGAACATAAAACAGAAGAATTAACCTCTTAGCATTCTGAAGTGTAAGACATTGTCTGGTGAGGTAAAACATGTTGATTTAAAGAACACACAGTCTTGATTGCAGCCTTAATTTTCCTCATGCCCTCCAAATGAGCATCTCTCAAGCTTTTATCTTGCAGCCCAACTTTTACCTTGGTAGATATACTGATGTTTCCCAGTTCTATCCCCAGACTTAAAAGGCTCCTACCTATCTATAATTTAGAATGAATTTCTGAGGCTTGAAGGTATCAGAGAACAGATAAAAAAAGTAGAAAGCAGACACCAACCTAGAGAGACTTCTTGAGACCAACATTAGGAAAATGAGAGTTAACAGCATTTTTTTCTGACAGCAACAACAAAACCAGTCTGGATATAAAGGCAATTACCCAAGGTGGTAGGGAGGAGAGAGAGAGAAATGGCCAAGATGCTTCTGGAAAAGCATCAAGAGGTTCTTAATACTTTATTCTCTCACCAGAAGCATATTCTTCATTTAATTAGGAAGAAAAAGGTAACTATGAACTACCACACATATAAATATTTTTCATATTGCAACTTCAGTAACACCATCAGCAATGTAAATAGATAAAATACTGGAACCCAGACACCCATGTTTTGAAGAGAACTGTTTGTATGAGGGGCAACTTATCTGGAGCAACAAAAAGCTTTGCCAATTTTGTGGAACATCATGGGAAGAAGGGAAACAGAGTCGGTACTATCCGAATACAAGTATGTCCATGAGTTGCATCTGATGATGGTTGGTTGATGTCAGCTGATATGAGCGGGAAAAAAAAAGAAGAGTAGACAACAGACTCCTCCTAGAGAGGCCAACCTGCATTTGGAACAAGAACTTGCTGACTTCCTTGATGTTGGCAAAGACAATCATTCCCATCAAGAAATTTGATTCTACTCACATACATCGGGAGCATTTCAGAGAGCTTTCCCTTTCCTATTAGACCTGGATTGGTCTTCTGCAACAGATTCCTGACACCTTATGGGTTTGTGTGTGTATGTATCATCTTCTAAGAAAAAAACCCTCTGAACTACTGTGCAGCAATACTGACAGAAATTGCCACAATGAACCAGGAGAGGTAGTTTCTACTTCCTTGAAAGGTACCTTTTCCAAGAACAATGACAAAACAAGGAGAACAAAAGAGAGGGCAAGTTTTCTGAGCCATTTATGATAGAGGCTCTAGATAAGGAAATTACAAAACAAAGAGAAGAAACTACCACAGTAAGAGACCATGAAAAAGGATTCAGATTACACAATGAATTCTCCGAGTAATTTAGCTAAATTTGAAAAGTAGATACACTCACGCAAGAAGGTGTTACAAAAGACAGAAAATACTAAAAACACTAAACCCGTGTTCTGCAAGGGTCATTTTTTGTTCCCTTTGTCTTCTGAGATAGTGAACATATTCTTTCACATTTTAGGGAGCCCAAAGCAGCACCACTGTGTTTTGAAGTTACTGTGAAGATGGAAAGTGAGTGAAGAAGGAGGAATATCTGAGTAAAGCTCATTGAAAACCAGAATTCAAACATACAAACAGTATCACATTAATTTTATTTTGTCTATCCAGAGAGCAACAAGTTTAAATAAAGTCACATTTGAGTACTCTGTTGATATGATGCTTACAAGTGGTTGCAAATATCAAGTAAATCACAGAATTGCCTCAGCCTCTGCCTCCCCATAAAGTAGCCATGTTCTGACCAAAACTCAGTTACTGCTTTTTCTATGCCTTTACTGTAACAAAATACGACCTCCTCAGAAAGTATATTTTTATCACATCTGGGAAGACTCCAAGGATAATTTAGCTCTAGTAAGCTGCACAGAAACTGCAGCGAATTGCTAGAGTGAGGCAGGAATTATGTATTATTAACACCTACTTTGTAGTTACAAAAGCTTCCAAACTATCATTCTTCATTCTCCACAAAGGCTTACTTCTTTTTGGAAGAAGTCTCTTTCTTTCAAGTTTGGCCACCTGGTGTTTCCTAGATGCTAACTGAAAAACTTCCTGTAAACAACCAGTCACATCACTTCCTCAAACTGCTGATACGACATGATGGAGAAACAACCCATTTAAAACAGAAGACTTTCAAACTTTGGAGGAATCCCCTTGAGATACTTATGAACAATTTCGGAGCACACTACTTTGAAAAAGATATCCTAGGTAAAAACACTGCATACAAAATCCTCTGCAATGACTCATCAAGAAAGACTACAAGCAGATGGAGATAGACGTTTCAATGAGCATGCCTAAAACAACATGAATTAGGTCACAATTAGAGGCCCTTTCATGCCATGGCATTTGGTCTGCAGTTCAAATTAAAATGCTCTGCTTCCTAATGTCCCTTGTCATGAAATGCTTCTCATTTCAGGAAAACTGAAGCTGGGTCTTTTACTTAGACTTCATTACTTTTGCCAAGGTTACTTGGCAAAAGCAAAAACATGTTGAATAATTGCACACAGGAACAGAACTAATTAACCATTTGAAAACACTGCCAATTAAAAAGTAAAAAACAATGAATTATCTTTCTTGTACATCAGTCACAAATTTTTCAAATTCAATCATTATCTATCCTTATCACTACTGCACATGGAAGTACATTTAAAAAATCCCTCCTATCACTTGCTCCCTATAGGGTTTTATAGGATACTGAAAATGAGATCATGCCATTTGATTCGGTATGACTGTAACAGCACAGAATAAAGACACACCAAGTCAGTGGATCTCAGATTTCTGCATTCCTGACATGCGTCCACTGCAAACTTCCCAAAGCTACAAGTCTGACAAAACAACATTTGAAATTATTTGAACACGTAGTAGCCCTCGTGAACTGCTACCTGAGTCACACTGTTGGCTTGAAGGCCAGACTCCTTGCTCTGTACTTTACTGCTCCCTACCAAACTTCTGACAAAGCAGTGTCCACCTACACACGCAGAGACCAAAGAAAGTGGTGATTCCCAGAAGATGACAGGCAGTAAGAAGAGACTAAGTATGTGAAAAGAGTCAACAAAGAGGAGATGTAAAAAGCCAGGGCGCAAGAAAGTATCAAGAGACTTGGGGAGAGCGAGGGGAGAAGGGAGCGCAAGAGAAGCCCAGAGAAGAAAGAACAGAAGCTGCATATACAACTATAACGAAGAGTGAGATGCAGTTTGAAGATTCTGTGTACGTTTGTCCAATGCTCTAAAGATACTCAGAAGAAAGAAGCCAGTTGACCACATGCTCTGAGAAACAGCAATGCGTTGCTATACATCAAAACAGATATAAAAGGAAATGAACTTCTACTCAAGATGAGCAGTTATATCATCACATTGTTAAAAACTGGACTAAATAACAACAACAAAAAAAGTTCCAGCCAGACATCTGAAGACACAGATATTTGCTCTACAGTGGATCTATAATGCGTAAGTATAGGCACAAATAAGGTTTAATAAAGATGTCAAACAGCCTAGGAACTTTCACTTCTAGGATGATTTTCTCGAGTCCATTCACCAAAGCTACCATCATGCTTAACTATGTCTACTGTACTGCTAAAACTGTCAAGTTACATTTGAAAAGAAAAATATGCTAAGATTTAACTAAATATGATGACATTACTGACTGAAGAAGCAGGGCACCTGCTGAAAGAGCAATATGGTAACAGTCAATATCAAAAACCGTGCATACAAATGGAAAATCTGAGATTAGTACATAAGGTCTCACTTTGGTGGCATGAAGAGATCACATATTTCTCATGTTATTTCTCCTAGTAAACAGTTGTGCCTAGATAGGTCCCATAACAACTGCCAGATAAAAGAATTACAGCATTCCTGTTTAGACACAATTATTCTATTACAGCAAGAAACTGAGTGAATTGTTCAACTGATGTGCTTTATTTTTGGTAGTTATGTTTACTTTGGAAGATATAAGAAAGGCTTAATGAGAAGAAGGAACCTGTCTCTATACAATGGCTGAAGACCACTGAAGGTTCAGCTGTGGCTGAGGCCCAACTGAAGACATCCTGAAATTGCTCTGAACTGTAATCATTTTTTAGTAAGAAAACCCGAGATCTACCCAAGAGCAATACTCCTAACAAGGGTGTACTTGTGTGCACTTTAAAACTAGTGTGTTCCATGAAAGCTTGCATTAAAATAATTCTCTTCACAAAACTTACATTATAAAGTGGAATATCAAATAGGACAACTGTTTAAAAGTGTATTTTTTGATCTACAAGCTTTGCATTAAGCTTGCTTGAATGACAAGTCAATGAGCAAAGTTTACAACCTTCCCAGAGCTGCAGCAAAGCAAACACTAAGTTACTACACATATTCATTGTTTGCATCATGTTATAGCTGGAACTCAGCATTGACTCCTTAAGGTCAGTGGTTTCAGCGAAAGGCCTTAATCCATGATAAGCTATTATCTGGCTTAGCTCCAGCTTCTGAGATCAAACATTTTTTCCAAACTTTTGTTTCTAACCTTGTATTTGAACTTTGTTTCTAACCCCATTTTATTTCCAACATATTTTTAAACCAACTTCTAGGTCCAGTAATACAAGACTGAGGAGTTTTCTTTCCATTGTTTTAGGAAAAGTGGTAACTATTCTGATGACTATGCAACTATATCACTAGCAAAGTAAGTTTCTTAGAGAAAACAAAAATCCCTGAAAGCACCTTAACAAGCTTCCTTCCCTTTTCCCATTTAACAAAAGGGAAGCTAGGTACAAAGTGCTTGTCCAAGATTCAATCTCTGTGTACTGTCCTGTTTACCAGTATCTTCTTCACTGAATTACTATTAATGTGCAATTTAAATACATAGCTATTGAAAAATACTCCCTCAGTAAGCACATAAGGACCTTACCACAGGGTAAATATCAAATCACAGCAGTGGTAAATGAAGTCCGCTACCATCACCTTTCTAGTGAATAAATATGAAAATTTTCAGAATCACTGACTAAAGGCATATTCCTAAACGTGTTGGATATTACTACGTCTGCTGACTTCCTTCTAAATATGCTTTGTTATAGCATTAATGGAGTGTAACGTAAGACCACAGGCCCATTATTATAAAAATATGGGTAGCCACAGGCCCATATTATAAAAATATTTCTTTTAGCCTTCTACAGAGAAAGCCTGCAACTCAGTTTGTCATTCTAACATAATGAATTACATCTGCAGATAAAAAAAGGATTACGCATTTTCCAAGAGCATTATGTAAAAGTCTGTGTTTGTTGACACAAAAAAACTGATGGTTGCCCTTCTTAATTACAGAGTATTTCAGGCTTCATATCTCCAAATTTTCCTCATTATATTGCATCTCTGCTCCTAAATTTGCTGTTGACCATGTGAAGTCCCACTAATCTCAGCAATAATCCAAGTAAACTCAGAAACTGCCTACAGCCAAGCAAGCTGCAGATCTCTGAAAACAAGTCAAAATATGGCATCAGAAGAATTTCAAAATGAAGTGTTTTAATAAAAAAGCAGTGTCAAATACTGTACTACCCTCACTCAGTATCAGAGCAGGTAGTTTTTGGGTTGTGAGCCAAACAAGACATGAAACCAACTACATATAACATGTTGCTAAAATTACACAAAGTGCAAAATTAATTGCTCTTCCTATTTTACTGGAGTATTCTTTGTAATTATATGTACGAGACAGTAAAAACTACTTCTTGTATTGTTGCCTTTTTTTTTCTCCCCACCGCTCTCATTTCCGAGATACTTTTAAACACTTCATTAGAAGGCCAAATATCTAGTTCAGAAGTTGTGATATCATAGAGAATGAATTTAAGCAACCATCTCTTAGTTTTGCTTACATACCTTAAGTGTTGGATCCAAAATCAAAGACTAGGAATGAAAATCAGACATGAGAGTGGACAACAGCAACACACATTTTCTTACAAGTTGCTGAAGTTTTATGGCAAATAAACTGTTTACCAGCAGAAGCTTCAAAATTCTTTTGAGTTAACATATGCTTTTGTCCAGTCTGATGAAGAAAATGTATCATAGACAGACTTGCTTTTACATCTGTAACAAAACATACCTGTCCCAGTCAAAAGTCCAGCACTCTTCTTTCGTGCATAAGCGCGTAAGTGGTTGGACAGGCTAACAGCACTTGTAAACGTCGTATTGCAATGCACACACGTTCTAAGCTTCACAGGCATACCTATCATTCAAAAGAAAACTATAATCCAGTTCTCTCTTCAAAAAAATGAAATTCTCAAAGCGTTGTAAAAAGTTTTCTGCAATAAAGATGGTTTAAAATATATTCACTGCATTGACGCGATTGTTTAGTATATTAGAGGATCCAAGTTAACCGTTATTAGTTTTCCACCTAGTGCTTTAAGCCAAACCATGTTATTTGAAAAAGAACAGAAAGGAGGCAACTTGAGCCCAGTAGGCTATTCTGCATTCAATATCTACTACCAAGTTCCTACAGATCTCCACATAATGAAGCTCTAAGTCCAAAATACAATCCTGCAATTTGAATAGCACAATTCTGTTTAGAAATTTCAGAGCATTCAGAATTCCCAATAAAGAGAATTTGAAAAGTCAAGTTGACAAAGTGGTAATTCAAGTGTTTTACCCATTAAGACCAAAGTGCTCAATACTAAAATTAGGCTGCTGTTGAAGGCTCAGAGGAAAAGGTGGCAAAACACACCACTGAACACCTGTTCGACAAAACATTTTGTTCAGTGCATTTTCTATTCATTACTTTAGATGCACAATTGACAATGGAAGTAAACTATTTGAAGTTTTTTGCTAAAATCATTGTGCTAAATAAATATCCACAAAGCAACATGCTATTTATCACAGCAAAACAATGAAACAATACTGAACTCCTCACTTACAGACAAAGAAACCATTGTAACTTATCTCCTGCTCAACTTCACCATATTGTTTCTCCCTGCATTTTATCAAAGATATATTGTTTTGGTCAACTAATGTTTCAGATTCTCTACTAATAAATTATTAGAAGAATAAATGAAAAAGCTAAAACTACTCAGCTGGAAAGTCTCTGTTTGCAGGAAAGAAAGAATGCTATTCTCCAGCAGCCCGCAGACGACATGCTGTTTTTTCAGGCAAGTTACAGAAGAAGAACACCTGGTTGGTAAAAGCCTTTTTAAAACTAAAACCAGAATTAGGAATATTTGCCCTTTTTAGGAAAACCAGAAGATTTTCAACTTGATGTTAAATGTTTTTTTATTAACTCAACTGGCACAGTGCGTTAGTTATCAAATTCTGTTACCTCAGCCACAGAAAACTATCGGGCCCCATTCATAACTGTTAGTACTATGCGAGCATAGGTTTATTTTCACTTAGTTGTTCATCATAACCAAACAGGTTCTACCTAGTATTGAGCAGTAAATATCATACAGAAAGCAAAACACAGTGTCAGGTTTGGCAAGCTATTCCTTGAGCATTGTTTTTCAAATTATTAAACCTATCAAAGATATACTTCCTTTATTAAGCCATCTCCTGTCTTAAGGGACAACCACAGATGTACAGAAGACATAAAATGTAGTTTTTTTCCACTTCTACTGTGTCATTTTAGAAAGCCACCTTACTTAAGAGATTTATTGCCACACTTTTGTAGTCCCCTCAAAGAACTTCTGAGCACATCAGATTGTTGGGGTATTTTGTTTAAAGGAAGAAAAGAATATAGGTGAAAAAGTACTAGGCACTGCCAGTTTTACTAACCTGGTTAATAACAAGAAAAGAAACAGCACGAAAAAAAGTCAGGGGTATAAAAATAAGATCCTGCTCCTTAATCTAGAAAATCCTGCAGCATTGGTGGTGTCCAACCAAGAAACCAGTAAATGCAAGCTCCACATACACTTTAAAAAGAATGTTGTAAGAATTCCCCAAGACTAGAAATAATTCTCATGTGACAAGTTAAGAGCCTGCTCTATTAGTATACAGAGTAGCTAGAAAGTTGACTGTAGAATTGTTTCCTTAGCACAATTCTCAGTGGAGGGACAATCTAGGTCTTTATTGGTCACAGGCCGTGCATTGGAAACCTACTGGCTACAACTGTATGCCAACAAAGCTTGAACCAGCACAGGTTGTCACTCAGGAAAAATAGGCCCTAAGCAAGCATGAGTTTCTCACAGCAGCCACAATCTGCAACAAACAAGAATTAATCTATGTTGTAAAAGCATGTTTGCCTAAAACCATCAAAATTAGTTAACAGTGATTCACCAGTTTGCAGTATTATGCATTTATAATGGTATCAACAGTTCTGTTAGTTTGAGCAAATGCTGCCTTGCACAAACCTTGAAGACTTGAATGCAGTATTCTCAAACCAGCTGTTTTAATGCCCAAAAACAGGGTTGCAAGCCCAAACATTTCAGAACTGTTAGTCTACCAAATATGCATGGACACTTCTACTTGTTCACTGCAGGTTGTGTCTTCTTCCTTACTGAGGCTCACTTTGTGTCCGCTTTTAATTTGCATGCCCAGTCATATGCAGAACAGGAACTATATTCCATGCAAAAACCCTTCAGTGCTGCTGAAGGGTTTTTTCACTTTAGCAAAACCATGTCAGAAAAATTTGCTGTGCTACCTCTCGCAGTCAAGTGTCCTCTGGAAATGAAACGAGAATTAAATGAACAGAATCCCAAATAAAATACTCTGCACGTGTACATTTTTCTATGAATTACATGATGCTTTGGAAATGTTGTCAAGAAACACCTTCTTACCTGACTGCATAGTCAAATCCATTTTTTGTGGCTGATACATCAATGGACTGTCTTCATTTAATGGAAGAACACATTTCTGAACAAACCTCTTTCTTGCAGTTTGATTATGAATCTTTTGAGGGGAAATATCAGGATTCCTTTCTTCTCCTAACCTCTTGTTTTTCAGGAGTTCTATCAGTGTAAGTGACTGACTTCTTTTTTCATCATGTAGTACTGCTTTTGCTTCATCACATTCATTTAGGAAACTCAGCCCTTCTTCCTCTGATGCAGACACAGATATATCTTCAGTCTTTAGGCCATTATGGTATGCTTCAAGAGGTATAACATTCTGAGATAAAAAGTCATCATTTGATGCAAATTTCTGAGCAACAAATGGTCTGGGAATAATACGGCGACTGTTCAAAGCCTTTAGGATTTTCTCATACTTCTCTTCATTTTGCATCATCTCATTCAAAACACAGATGGGAGACTTGTGTGCGTCCCACTTGGTTTTGCCAAGCCTCTTCAGGTGTCCTCGCACATGATTAGACAATCCAATTTTAGTATCAAACCAGCCACCACAGAGCTGACATGTATGCTCAGAGGAAGTTTCAGATTTCTCAATCGCTACAAAGACAATAATTATAATGTTATTCAACAATTATGTACAGTTAAACATGACAACAGCAAAGCACAAGAAGAGAGGCTTTACAACAAGAAGTCCTGTTTAGTGCTCAATACATCCCTTTGTCCCCCTTTTATTTCACACCCAAACAAAAAAAACCAAATCTTACCTTTTCGAACACGTTTAACAGGAGTCCCTGTTCCAGCTCTTTTAAAATGCTGCATTTTGTCACTTGTTGCTATCTGTTCTGGTGAAACAACATGACGGGCTTCATAGCTTAGTCCAGCTCTGTGAAGATGTCCTCTGACATGATTGGACAAGCCAACACCTGTTTCAAAGGTCGCTGGACAGTATGGGCACGACTTCTTCTCAAGCGACAAATCAGTCCAGTGAAAAACTGAATTATGCTTTGGCAATGCTGATCCTACATTTTCTAAATTCTGAGGATCATGCAAATCATGCAAGAAGTTACTACCCTCAGCATCTTCATAATACTCAAAATAAAAGCCATCATTCTGCTCATAACCAAGTGAAGATTTATCACCAGCTTCATTATCTTCCATTTTACCTTTGAATATGGGGAATAGGTTTACATGCTCCTGATTAATATCACTGTAAGATTCATCCTCCACAGACTGTGTAGTGTAATCACATAGTTCAACATTATCCCATGAACTTTCATCCTCCGTTTCATAGCTGTCTTTTTTTTCAGCAGAGTTTAGTTTCTGTAAAACAACAACAGTCATTTTATGCAGAAAATCTGGATAGCAATCCAAATAATCTCCTGAAACAGAGCCTTCCCTCTTGGATTCTTTAACCACTCTTTTTACAGCTACATGCCTATGATCTTTACAGCCTTCTGCCCTTTTGCAATCAAGGCTATTTGAATCCATGACAAAACAATTATTACTTGATGAAGGAAATAAATGTAAAGCACTGACAGATTTGGACTCTTCCTTTTTTAAATGCAAAGGGTAAGAGTCACTAGATTTTTTAATCATCCTGTAGTTTTCATATTTGTGTCTACATAAATAATTACTTTTTCTGGCACTACCTTTCTGCTTTGCTGCTTGATGAGAACATTTACGTTTTTGGTCAATGCTATTTCTAATAAAAAAGTTCTTGTTTGTAGAATTTAGATTGCACACACTTACAGATGACTGTGAAACGCTTTTCCGAGCCTTCTGTATCCTGTAGGGTCTCTTGTGAAGTTTTGCGAAGTTACTGGACTGTGAAGTAGAGCCAAATGATCTTTTTACATCCTGTTTTAAAGCAGAGTTCTTTGGAAAGGTAGAAGAATGTTTGATCAAATGTTTTGTCCTGCTACGAAAATCTAAAGATTGTTCTATTATGCTGCCTTTTCTTTTCTCTAGTCTAAGATGGCTACCAAAGGGATCGATGCATGAAGCTGAATGCAAATATGCCATGTGTTTTTTTAAAATGCTCCTTGCCGAAGTAGCAAACGGACACAGCTTACACATATATGTCGATGACTTTCTTGAGGATCCTAAATAAGGATCTTTCAAGGATGCCTTTTTCTGGGTTTTTCTCTGGGACAAGTCACTACCAATAATTGAACATTTGACTACTGCTCCATGAGCGATCCCTCGATGGCATTCCAGTTCATTTTCTGTCACAGCCATGAAATTGCATTCCTCACAACAGTAATATCTTTTATCTTTTTCATGGGTCTTTGCATGCTGCACAAACGTTTTGGGACAATTGGTACCAAATACACACTGTGGGCACTGTAACCGTGCACTCCTTCCCTCATCCTGAAGTTCTTTCAGCTCACGGATTTCTTCCATCAGTTTCTGCCTTCTTTCCTGGTGAATTATCATATGTTTAAGAAGTGAATTACGATCTCGAAATGTCCTTCCACACTCCCTACATGCATAGGGCCTGGGGACATTGAGATGCCGGAAATGACTGTTCCCATCTAAATGGTACATCATATGCCTATGCAGATGTTTCTTCTCTCTAAAATTCACATTGCACTTTGTACAGGGATAAAATGATGGTTCATCAGTACTGAAAGTAGATGGCGGTTCAGAGTCATTCTCTTCACATTTGTTTTTCAAAGTATTCGATAGAAAAGTGCTAGTGTGAACAGGAGAAGTATCTTCTGCACAGTTACTAGAGGGACTATAAATGAGCTGCTGGATAGCATCAACTGTTTCCAGCTCTTCATCTGTGGATTCAGGCTTTACTTTACTCAACAAATATTTCTGTGGTTCTACTATTTGTAGCTCCTCATTCTGCTCTAAGAATTCAACATTTAATAGTTTCGATTTACTAGGAATACAACTGGTATCATCAAAACAGTCTTCAGTATAGCGTGTTATTTTACTAACATCCATTTTCCTTTTTCGCTTCTTTTCTAGCCCTACCTTACAGTGAATGGGAGACTTCTCTGTTGTTTCTTCATTTGTCATAAGAAACTGTATAAACTCTTTTTGCGGATCCCAGCCGGGATCACATCCCGATCTGAAGCCACCTGTACCTGAGGAAATGCCTGTTAATGTATCAACACAATCATCTTTTAATAGTAAATTTTTATCATCCTCACAAACTTCTACTTGGTCTACTAAAGTGCTATCTACACTATTTCCTACTGTTTGCTGTGAATCACAACCAACTGAAGCAGAGGTAGGTAGATTTTTAATGGAATGAGTCAGGTTCTTAGCATGTGCTACATCAGGTAACAAAAATAAAACTTGGTGCTGATTTGATTTCTGTGTTGTACTCTTTGCAGGCAGCTGAAGATCATGAACCACTGTCAAAGTTGAGCAGGAATCTGAGAGATGACCTCCAGGCTGTCCAGTGGTTAATGAAACGCTGCCCTTATTCATAATGGAAGTCTTTGTTGAGGTGGAGTGTGAAACTGGTCCATTAACAGCAGTTCCTCTAGACAACATAAAGTTTTCACTAGAAACAGTAGGAGCACCAGTGTGTATAAATAGAGAAGCCTGGCCTCCACTTAAGGCGCTTTCAGATCTGTCCATTGATAGCTCCTCAGTCAGAGTCAATGTGTTGTTCTTCTGAAATGACGTGTCACTCTCTTCTGTTTTGGCAATGCCACCTTCTTCCTCAGATACAAAATTATCATCACATAGAATTTCTTCTTCTTTAGCACCAGTGACTTCAGTATTTATCTCTAAATCATCCATATTGCTGGTCTGTCCATTAAGTACATTTATACTAAAAAACAAACAAGAAAAAAATCAGGCAATTGCAGATGTAAATAATGGCAATTTAATTCACAACTTTTCTTCAGGATCACTCTTCACACTGTAATCTAAAAAGATGTTTTCAACTTCTCAAAAATCTAATTTTCATTTAAGATATTCAGGACATTTATAGTGATCAATGAAGCAATAAAAAAATACATTTTTTTTTGCTATGCAGTATTAATAATCATACAGCAAACTAGCCACTGCTGAATACCCTCGTTCAAAGAAGCCTGAGACCTACACACAAGCAAGATGGGGAAAATTAGATTGTCAAAGCAAACACAAATACACTCTACATGTACATAAATACAGATTATCTTCGGTTGTTCTCTAGAAGTAAAAGTGAGGAGTAAAGGCTACCCAGACATCTAGTAGCAAATCTATTTTTTTAACATACTTTGTTCAGGAAACTAAAACAGTCTTTGCGTTTCTCAAGGTAGCACATTTTTCAAAGTACTTCCATACAACTGACCTGATGCTACAAGGAGGCCTGCAGAAGGAAAAAACGCTATGAAGCTGATTTTGAGCACCTGGTTAGTGACAGGAACACAACAAAGGATCAAACTAGATGTTGTCCTGTTCCCTTCTTACAAAAGGACTCTCCTTGCTTCAAAACAAATAAATCCCACTGCATTTACAAGGCTATTTTAAAGCCTTTTAAAATAGCTTTAAAGCCTTTTAAAGCACATTAAACAACATCTTATCAAAGGTGGGGAAAAATGCTGTAAGAACGAAACATTTCATTAGGATTTATCTACCAGATGAAGTCACCCTTTGAATCCAGAGCATGACATTAACAGTATCTACTAGTGCAGAGAACCACTGCATATTAATTCCCTGCAGGCTACCTTGTCTTCCTACAAGTGATTTCTATTATTACATCAAATAATCTATTCAATGCTTAGTGAGCACAAAGGAGTAGCCTACACATGAAAATCAATGTGTGAGCAACAGAAATGTAAACTTTAGTCTACCCTGGCATTCACATTTTATATGGGTCCTCAGAACACAGCGAGCATAAAGCATTAAAACATTCATCTAGGAGCCAGGACATCTATATTTTAAGAAATCACATGTTTTACAATTAGAAGATTAATTACTCACTTTGATCTTTTGGGGATTTGATTCCTGCCATCACATAGTTTCAGTTACTAATTAACATTTTGAATAGAACTCGGTTAAAAGGAGTTATTACCTAGACACTTTGAATTAAGATGTTATAACTCACAACTAATATCCATGGCTTCCTGCAATGGTCCTTTATTGAAATCCAGGAAGACCACTTTGGACATCCTTTTTTCCTAAGGAGAGAAAACAGCCTGTTTAAACACCACCAGTTTCATCTTCATACATAACATTTTAAAATATGTCCAGTATTTTCAATTCAACAGAATGACAGCTATCTACACAATTCAAAGCTAACTACGGCTTCATGGAAATTCTCTGTTACTACATTTGTTTTGTTTCAAATCAGCAATAGGACAAAACAATTATTTAACCTCTTCTGAAGTTTGTAAAAAACAAACCTTAATGTAAGATAACTTACTTTTGCAGGTAGAAGTAATTCTATTTGGAGTAGAAGTACAATGAAAAATAAGGTCATAAAAAATATTTCCTTTGCTACTTCATCACTGAACTAGCCAATTTAGAAATACAGTAACGCTCATATCTTAGGCAAAAGAAATACTTGAAGTGTGTGAAATATTTTATTGCATTACTATCTATAACATACCTTTACGCAAATGTTCTGCTAGATACCCCAGTTTCTCATCTTGTCATGTCTTAGATTTTTGCTTTTCTTTGCCGTTTTGAGATGGGTCATTTTTCACTATAATAATGACTTCCAATAAGATCACATTCAAAGCTATCACCCTAAAATGGTGATAATGTACCACCCAGCAGGAGTCTCTACATCACATACACAAGTTCGAAATGGGCAGTGCAAACATGTACTAAGAATCAGTAATGCAAAAGTCAATTAACAGAAGTGAAGTCTCCAGTGATGCACAACAGCTCCAGCAATTTTACAAGTGAATAATGTAGGCTTCATATAGCATCAGGCAGCAGAGTATAAAACTATTCACAAAACATTTATAAGAAATTGAGTAAGACAATTTTGCCTGGAAGATGTGCATCTTCCTTGGTTGCTTCCTTTATTGCTGCAGAAGCAGACAAAAGCGTGCTCAGTAAATCTGAGAGGCTGTATTAGCTTTTCTCAACAGGAAGCAACGTTGCTAACGAAGTGGTAAATTCAGTGTTAATGAGTGGCTTCACTGTTACCACCTCTGAGGTAAAACCTTCCATGTTCCAAGTTCCCCCCCATCTGTTCTGGTGTGAGGGGTTCAGAGGAAGAACAGACGCTTCCCATTTAAAGCAACTTCACTGGTACCCCCAGAACAGCGGGGAGGCAGACTGAGAATATTGTGCTGCTGGGAGACTGCAATCCTCATTATCAGAGTGGCTCCTCAAAACTTCACACAGGTTTACAAGATGAAGACAAAACCATGTTGCTCCACATACAAAATCATACTGGTAATGAATATTAGTGTTAAAGCTGAAGTAAAGAAGGTGGCTAGGACACCCTGTGGTCACCATTAAACTGAGATTCTCTTCAGAGTTACCAGACATATCTAAAGCACTCCTCACACAATCTTGTAGGAGACTCCTCTCCATACTGTGCATTTATGGAGATTGTGAACTATTTCATATGGGTATGATTAGAAGTCTTCTATGGTAAGACAGGTATCCCTACAGATTTCAGTCTATGGATCAAGCCTGAAATTCTTACTGTATCAATTACATCATGCTACCTTTCTGCTAATTATAATTTTTATTCTTATCATCACATATTATTACTTTTTCCAGCTAGCAAGGTGGCACAATTCACTATTTTTTGTGCAAGATAACAACAATAAAATTAACAGTTTTAACAGTGTGGTATTAGAGAAAACAGAAAATGTATTTTTAAATTACAATAATTTAGTCTTGTGATAACACTGAACCAAGATGCAATACTTCAGTTACATTACCTACTCCACATGTCAAAATTTATGCAGTAACAATGACAGGTAAACTAAAGACACAGTGCCATGTTTTTTGAGGAAATGTTATCATTTAACTTGTCTCTTGGGAAAAAAAGAAAAATCAATCATTGTAACTAAGATATAACAAAGGCTGCACAATATTCTTCGCATGCTTCCATCAGAGTTTTAAAATTATCTTATCTGTATTATATCGGGAACATGAAATTATTAATTCTGCCAAAATATATAGCATTTAACACTTGGTGTATTAGAAAAATTAAAAACTGAGATCAAACTTTCATTTGGTTGAAAGTTCTGCTTATCACATTCACTATCAGGACTATATTACCTCAACTATACAGTTGAGGTAATTTTTACTTAAGCACCTAGTGCAATAAAGCTAGTAGAAATATACATGTAAAAATGTAAAGGTGATGGAAAGTGTCTGGAAAAGCCTTCACAAGCATACACAAGCTCAGCTCATACCTTTGAAACACACTTTATCTAAAGGCTAGGCCAAATTCAATTCAATTATTTCAGTTAAGCCTAGAACGACTGCAGTGTATTTAACAGTGTTATTCTTGGTTTAATTGCTATGTTATTTACGATATAGAAATTATTTCATATTCAAAAGTAGAAAGAAACTGATTATTTATCCAGCTAAGCCATACTCCACTCCCCATTAATTAATTTAAAATTTATTTAATTGTAAATACTGTTTTTATTCATAAAGTGTCAGTTTTAAAAATCATAATGTTCTGCAGATCCAACTGCCTGCGGTCAGACAGTCTAAGCATTAAAAAAGTGTAAGGTCAGATCTATCTTCAAGCTGACAGATCATAATTTAAATGCCTTGAGCTAATCTTATTGTCTTAAAAAATCTTGAACATCAGTATTTTTGCAAACTATCAGCACTTGATATAACACCCTTACCACACTACATCTTGAGGTTACTACAGAAGAAATGAGGTGATAATTGCATATTAACATAATTATTTGGTAATCCCTCCAAGCAAGCTTCCTAGGTCACTCAGTAATTCAGATTAGATGCAACCTTCCTGTTATCAGATCTATGCTGTCCACTTTCTGTTCATTAATAATTCTTTTTAATAGGAATCCATTGTTCTATGTACATTATTAATTGCATTTATTACCAGTAGGTTTAAGGCCTTTCCAAGTTCTTATTTCACAATGATAACCTTTACTATGCAGTAGGGTCACACACCAGATTAAGAGCACAGCCTTTATGCAATGCTAGTTCAGTAGAGCTTACACCTCAGAGCCAAGCACACCATGCTGCTGCCAACCAGCAGTTACAGGCACGAGAACTGTCAGCCTCTGCTGCAAGCCCTGCGTTATTTTATATGGATTTACAATAAATTTGAAAGCACATTGGAGCTGAAAAATTAAGACAGAAGAATTTGGCTGAGTTTGTGAAAAGCGTGAAGTGCTTTTATGTGTTCTAATATCACGTTTCTCACTAAATTCATAAATATGAGCCGACGAGCTAAAAGCACAGAGCAACTATTTAAGTAGCACAAAAACTTAGGAGCCATCTCCTAAATGGATTTAATTTAAACAGCCTAGTTAAAGAAACTGAAGAAATATAGTGCCTTTCAGCAGTGCTGTAATGAAGGCAGAAATGCACTTGTCCTGTGCTAAATAACTCCTCATAAGTCAAGTTCTTTAAGCAGATGTGTGAATAACCAGGACACTCAAGAGATTGTTCAAATATTCAAGAGACAGGAAAGGTGCTTCAGGTTTGGACTGCTCCCATTTAGATTTTTCTTCAAGACTTCATTATGTAAATAGAGAAAACTAACAAAACCTACTATTTTCCCACAAGTGTTCCAGTAATAAAGCTTTCTCAAGTCACAGATTATATTAAAGACGATGGAATCAAAGTTACAGATTTTTAGACAACAAACAGAAGACCAGAGAGAGCTGAAATACACTGTGACACAGGGCTAAAAAGCTATCTCCTTCCATTTTGCCCCATCGCAGTCTATGTTTTAAAACCTTAATCATGGCAAACATTAAGCACAGAACTTCTGCCAAAAGAGAAAGGTTTAAGAACCTCTGGAAAATTTTTTTGTACAGAGTAATAGAGGAACTGGTAGTCTTTCAACACAAACCAACCGCACCTTGAAGAAAAAAAGCCACTTTAGAATAGAGCTGCACAATATTTTTACCTCTTCCATTTAGCAATGGAAGTTTATGCCTCTGGAGCTTTGGGCATTATCTAGCAATACTAATATCCCAAATAAAAAAAATCACAATACTCTGATCATTAGAAGAAGATCTACGACTTGTTTTCCAGTCTATTTCTTTTCAAAAAGCTATCCCAATCCACCCTTTAGATGGGAATAAAACCACAAAGCCTGGTAACCAGAAGACGAGTCAGTGACTCGCCTTCCCCCCCAGCTTCTATTCGTGTTTGCAAATTAAGTTGTTGAAAATACATTTCCTTCTGCACAACAGAAACACAGTAAAGACTGCCTTACTTAGCTTTGAAATCTACAAATTCACCTGAACACTTCTGCATCTTTTTCAAATTTCTGCAGTGAAGAGACTGCTTGTTTAGTATGCATAACACCGTGAGTATTGCCTTCCCACACCTAGTTTACATACAGTCCACAGTTATTAAGCTAACTACAACATGAAGAGTTCCACTCAAAACTAGTTATCTTCAACACAATTCAAATCCACAGCTGATCACATAAAAAAACCTAACACTGGAAAACTCTCCTAGCTAACTAGACTGTCATATGAAAAATTTTTAAAGCACTATGAAATACTACTGATACAACATCAGTATTATACGTATTATAGCTAAATAAAAGGAAAGTTCCTGCCACCCACAGTATAACCTTTTTTGTACTGTTAGAAAGTTCACAAAATTGTCAAATATCTGCAGAAAAAGCTGACCATAGAGAAATTCTCAGTTATAGAGGTATCATGAGAAAAGCAACTCGTCTTTACAGTAAGATTATAATTGAGAAGATCAAATCCAAAGCACACTTTTTCATAAAGTTATTTTCCTTAAACTTAGTTCCTAATGCAACAATGTCTTCAAAAGCTCTCTGTGAGGAACAGTAAGGAAACAAAAAATTGCTTCAAAATGTCAAAATTTCGGAAACTTGATTTCTGGTCTAAAACATCTCAAGATGATACATCAATATCTCATGTGAAAGGAAACTGAAGACAACTTATGAACAACCATCATACAATTAGAAATCACAAAAGAGAATTCCATTACTGCCACCAACCATTCTTAATCTTACTCGTCCATTATTGATTTGCTTGGGGAAATAAACCAGTTTGTCACAACGGGGGGCATCATGCTAAAATTCAATACTGAAATCAATAATAATAAACGACAATACAATTTAAGTGTCACAAGAACCACATGGATCACAATAAAAAATTCTGATTTTAACTGCTCATGCAGTAGTTTAAAACTGTTTCATTGGCAGATGCTTCTCAAAATGAACTAGGTATTTCTAAAAAATTACTAGGCAGAACACAAAACCAAGACGCTGAATCTGGTAACTTAAGAACAGTCACACACTGCCTGGCAACTCCACAGACGTTAAACTCCTGCCCAGAACTCCACAGCCCCACAGCATTCAAGGAGGACAGCCAGGTACTTGAGCCTTCATGTGCCTGCAGCTCTCTAGTTGGGATTTTTAGCAGTGCAATCTAGTTTGAATTGTACTGCCATTAGCTCTACTAGAGATGAGAACTACAATCAAATATTGAATTGTCCTAAATGCAGACATACATGGTAATGACTAACAATATTCCAGTAAAGACACAGAGATATTAAAAATACAGAATTAATGCTCTGTGAAAAGACACACTATTTCTCTTCTAAATAGTTCCCTTACTTTTACATACATAAATTCTCTTCGTTGATGCCATCTCACATGTCCACATGCTTTCTCTCTAAAGAAACTAAATGTTTGAGAAAACACTTAAATCTCTTTCAGCACCATTACCTGTGTTTTTCAGTGAAACATATTCCTACGCCTCATGTTTGGTACAAAAAATTGCTTTCATCTAGACACAACAAAATAAATAATTTTATTAACCAGCAGCATTATTAAAACCAGACACCTTTCCTTCATTACAGACTACAAAAAGTCCTGCTCCAATCCTTGCTGTGAGGCATCTTTTTCGCACTGCCAAAACATTAAGAGTTTGATCAATGGTACGAAGCGTACATGGCCAGGAAGAAAGCTGTACCCTGGGGCAGTACCAGGTCTCACACTGCCCAACATCTTCCTTAACCTCATGGATGATGGGGCAGAAGGTACCCTTGGCAAGGGTGCTGCTCACACCTTATAAACCAGCAGGTTGTGATGCCATTGAGAGGGACCTCAACAGGACGGACAATGGACTTGACAAGGCAGCTACAGGCTCCTCCCAAACTCATCAATTCTGTGATTCTGTTTTAGCACACTGTGCTACACAGTATCCCAATTCTTGCTTACTTTAGTCTTCTTTAGAGTGTTCTGTGTGCTCAGACGATCCACAATTTTTCAATTGCAAAATATCAATACAGGCACAAAAGTATTTGAATTTAAAAAGGTTTCTAACTACCAATTTTGAATTTATCATTCAGCTGAAGAACGTTACAAAAAATTATCAGGCATACAGTAAAAGCATCCCAAGTTATGTAGAATATATTGACAGCAAAACTACAATTTGATGCTCCTCCCCCTTCCACCTCTCTTCCAGGGATCCTGTTTTCCAGAGTTCTCTCACTAAATAAAATAATGTAATCACTACGTAGAGCAGTAGTATCACACTCAAATATATATACATGCATTTCCCAAGTCCCACCTCATTTTCTAGTTGTATTTCTACAATTTTAATTTTACACAGGATGAATCCCTCTTCTTCACCACCATATATTTAAATACCTTCCTGATGTGTCACACCTCAGAGAGGCTTCTCAGTGTCAGCTCTTCAGGCAATACAGTAGATGTATTTCTTCCTTACAGAACCTGCTGCTACCAGCAATGTTCATGTCCAGTCCCACTGAGTCATTTTATAAAGAGACCACGTTTAGGAAAGTATCTGCCCTCTTCCACTTGGTTCCACACTTTAAGATCACCACTACAGTCCTTACATGGGGCATTATAGTAAAATTAAAGAACCTGCTGACCACTGCAAAAAGATTTTGACTTGCAGAGAAGAGAAAGCATTTTCAAAATGGCATCATATGCTGCCAAATGACTGTGCTATTAATTGGAAGTATGCTTTTCTTTACAGCAAAACCAGTTGAAATAATTGCTGCATTCTTCCACTCTCCCAACTTTATCAACCATTTCATTATCCAGTTTAAAAGGCTGAGACCCAAATACTGCTGAATCGGCACAGTCAAGAGACAACAACTATGGGTAAAGGCAAAAACTTTTACTAGCTTTGTTGACAGAAAAATCCACTGGGGAATCTTTTCCTAAAATCTATATGAATAAATAAAAAACTCAAAATATAGAGAACACTTCGTAAGGCAAAAAAGAAGCTTTGACAGTCTTCCATTAAACTGCAGAATGCAGAACTATAAAGAATACTACCATGAAGCAAATTTTATGTTATAAAATTACTTGAACTAAACTACTCAACTGAAGCAAAATGCTAGAAGTAAATGCTAAAATAATTCGACTGGGGAACATTAAATACATCTTCAGAGAATACTTTCAACACAAGTGATATTCTGAAATTACATATTAGACATGATAGTTTGATTTTCCACAGAGACATAAAAATGCAAATCCATCCTGCGGGTTAAATAAAAAATATTTTTATTTATAAAACACATAACTAACTTTCAGAAATTTAAAATCTAATCTAGTCTCCCTTAACCTATAGTTTTATGGGATCAGTCACCTTATTTGCTCAGAGACAAGTCCTTTTGAAGCCAGGTACTGCCACCAAGTGGCGATGAAATTTGGTATGCAAATCCAATTATTCCCCACATGGAGAGCATACGGAACTGAAAAATGTTCCTGCAGCTGCCAAATACGAGCAATGCTCTGCTAACATAAGACATTTAAAAATTAATCAAAGGAGAACCCAGATATCCAAATCTAAAACTGATCTTCAATGTAAAACAAAGGTTTTTGCAACAATTTGGTCCTTTTTTTCAGACACCGCTTGTAAGCATTTGGGTAAAGAAACCTTTGTTCCCATACAAATCCAATATATATCAATAAAACAATAATTAGGTGTCTCACGTAACTTTATGCAAATTCCTAATGATTACAACTATATCACCAGAGAAGTCTTTTCACCATAACCCCAAATTTCAGGAAGAAGTAAATTCAGTAACTGACATAAAAGACCTCTTAAGGTATAAACATGCAGACTGTTATCTGGATAAGCTACCCAATCAATCTACTTTCTCTAATATGTAAAGATCACAATCAGACTGGAGGCATTTTTAAAATACCAAGTATATTTGACTATTTTTACAGGAATAATTCACAAGTTAATTAAACAATACTGTTGGTTACCTGCATGAACTAGTTGAGAAATGTCAATCCAACAGACCACAGTTGAAAACTGGAATGACAATATGATGCAGAATAATGGATTTACAGAGCAACTTTCTTAAAGATGATGTTAAGTACAATTTAATCCAATTAACATAACACATCTTTCAACTTCAGAACAATTCTGACCTTATTTACTGTTATAGTGAATAAAATTGTCATTCTTTTTATCCAGCATGACCTGAAACACATACAGCAGTTTCTCATGATTTTTGCTGTTTTGGCTGATAACCACTTGCTGTACAAATGTTAATGTTATCACCAATTTTAAGACTGTTCTCCTGCTAATGGAGAGAGATTTTTTAACTTCTAAAGCATGGTATCCTTCCCAATTATAAAAACACTAGCTGAAACAAACACTGTTTTTTATTAATTTAATTCAGAACCTCAGAGTAATGAAATACATTAGTGATATTCACTCATCCTTATCAGCAAACTGGCTCTCATCCCCTACGTTCTTTCAGTTATCAAGGATCAAGACGTTAGTAAGATTCTAAGTAGCAGTATCAGGTAAGGCAAAAAAAAGCCATCTTGTACCTTTTCAGATTAAGAACAAAAAATTCTGTTGACTTGGAGATGGTTATTGTGCTTGGTGATAAAAATACAAAATCAGAGCTTTTAGAGGACTCAAACCTATATAAACTACATGACCAGAAAAACAAGTGATAAGAAAAGTTCAGGTCAGCCCACTAATACTTGGGTTTTGTTTCTTTATTTTTTAAATTTAAAACAAAAAAAGTCATCACCAGAAGTGATTAATGGCAGAAAACTCCATGTTACCAGGATAAGACAAATAAGATAAAAATTATATATGAGATCCTGTCTGAGCCAAAGTAACAAAAATCCCACATACTAAAATTTTTCCTGCGCAGAATTCTGTATAGAACCCATCCCTCTTCAGTATTCATGGTACTATTATTCACTGATTATATCCTTCTACTTTTAGGTAAAGCAATACTAAATACATTCAAGGCAGTTTCTGGAAGCAAGTTTTCTTTTGCCAAGTATCTAAACCGCTTAAAAAATGACCTCACTTCACTGTACATACTTAATTACAGGGAAATTCAGCACAAGCATGTACCTTCTGCAACCTATCCTACTACCAGGTGTATAGCCCCTTGCACTTTTAACACACTGAGACCAAGCTTATTTTTTCCTAACTTTCCCCTGTATATAAAACAAGACAGATTCTCCTGTGGAGTGCAGAAATGCAGCCTGTAAATCAGAAATTAAGAAGAAATACTATGGTTATCCAAATAAAGTACATTCACTGTTTGTAAACAGTATCTTACACCTGTGTATTTTTAACTAGTAAAACATTTATTTACTTATTTCCAAAAGTCAGAATATGCGATCTTTTATATTTGTCTTAGGAAAGTGAATTATTTGAAATCCTAAGAACAAAACCCCAAATCCTTTACAAAAAAACCCCAAAACCCTACATCAAAAGCACACTAGCAGAGTCATCAGGAAATGCATTTTGGTCAAGTGTACAAGAAAAATACTTGAGCAAATAATTAAATCACCTTTTCAGCTATTGCTTTACACAAAAGGACAAGTCTGCACTGAGCTGTGGAAGTGAAATCCATTGCTTAGAAGTCTTTAAGATGCTGGAGCCGCTGAGTGGAAACTGAAGACAGAGGCAGCTGGGAAATGCAGGTTACTCTTGAAAATGAACTCTTTCAGTCATCCCTGCTGCCCCTCTCTGAACATTCTTCAGCCCTGCTATGTTGTTTTTCACTCACCCAACTAGACCAGTACTCAAGAAGCAACACACATTGCAATGCAATGCAGCTATGGTACACCACAAATTTGTAGAACTGGATCTGGTTTTTGTTTTGTTCCCTAATAAAGCACAATAATTTCATTGATTTACTGACTATTCAGTTGTCATTTTTACTGAACTCTGGGAACCTCAAGATCTCCTCCAAGCAATAACAATACTGATCAAACGTCATTACACGGTTTCCATTTATTCTTTTACACATTTTTCTGTCCTCTTCCTGTGAGGACTACAGGCTTTCTCCTCAGAGACCAGCTTTTTCCTACTAAACACAGATAACCACCATTAAGATGAAACGTCTTCAGAAAACTTCATGCTTAAAAACATACTCAGTAACTTACACATTAGACTTTGCAACGAATTTTCTGTATTTAAACCAGTAATTAGGTCACACATAAATTAAAAAGAAACACAACATAAATGGCAAACATTAAAGAAAGCATTAGAAGGCACAAGGAACAGTTTGAATTTTACCATCAATTCAAGTCCCTTTCCTAGCCACAATTCTTGTTTTATACTCGTCCTTAGATGAAGTATTTCCTTTTGCAGAGTTATATTAATTTGTTTTCTCAAAGCAGCACATTCCAGAAACCAGTAAAGTCATTATAAGGCAGTAAACATCCTCTACCCATAAGTATATGCATAACACAGCAGTAGAGCTTATTTTTAGTTGTTCGTAGTTCAGAAGACAATTCATAATCAAAGTCCTGAATTAGTTACACACTATACAAAACATCTACACTCAACAGAAGAGTTATTTTAAATTCCTCACAAAGCACTCTTCTATAATCAGGATTTTAAAGTTGACAGCAATAGCTCTGGAGAAGCCTTAGTGGAACAGAAGATTCAAACAAAGCAGTTCATGTCTACTTTAAAATGTACATACTACAATTCCAGGGCAATATTAAGTCTACATATTAATTGGAGCTTGGAACCTTGGAACAAACTCATTTAAGCAAATGGGATCCCCCTGTCACCTCTTCAAAATATCAAGTCACTGCAAGCAGCTACATTCTGAGATGACACATTAGTCAAACAGCAAGCAGGAAACTTGAGAAGACAGCTTTGGTTTGTTCCAGAGGCCTCGGTACTGGAGTCCATCGTGCCTTGTCTCCAAAGCAGAGAATTTACTGAACTCTGGGGCCTTACCTCAAGATTCTCTTGAAAAACGCAAGTTAAAACAGACTAGAGCTCTTTGTTATATGTTTCACATAATTATATGGATAGGAGACTAATTTCATAGTTCAAATTATTCCTGGAGTAGCAAGTAAAAGGAAGAGAAAAAACATGAGGCTTATCTTAATTCTTTTTCTCAAAATAACAGAGGAAGGGGGTGGAGGGGAAGAGGAAAATGCCCATTGCAGAAAATTCTTCCTAGATGGACACTTTGCAATTGCAAATGAACACTTAAGTAGTAAATCTCCATAAACTGTCTTTCAAATAGCTTGCAAATGGGTTCCTAAAGGCAGAAATGGGGGGATGGGGGGAGCGGGGGGGGGGGGGGCAATTCCAACAGAATTTCATTGTTTAAAACTTGAAATGCTATGCTGAGAGCTGGTCAAATTTCCCTCACAGTTATTTATTAATACAGTAAGTGCAAGTTTAACATACTGCTTTTAGAGTGCAAAGTACACTTTCAGTACTTTGAAACCAGGTAGATAATATATCGAGATCAAAATTAATTTAAAGTGCTCATAATTTTGGCTCTCAACAGCTAGCAGAATATGCCTTGATAGCTTTTTGACTATAATAATCTATGGGAGGAAAACATAATTATCATAATAATATTTAATAATGGAGGAATATATTTTGTTCCTCTTTTGGTTTTGTTGAAGCAACACTGCACCATTACAGTACATACAGTGCATATATTACAGTAATCCAGATACAAATTTCAAGTGAATTTTCACTGACCACTTTTCTGCAGATATAGCAGTATATTCAAATGGTATTTCTGGGGGAAGAAAACCCCACCAACACAAAACTCCTACTCACCTTTGCTTGTTTGATTTACATTATGCTGTAAGATCCACTTCCTCATTAAAACAAACCTGCAAAATAAAATAAGAACTTACTGTACAGCTGTCATTGTTTTCTGCTTGTGTCCTAGATTATCAGACAAGATAGGAAAGCAGAAAGGTAAGAAATCCACAGTCATAAAAGAATCCCATCTTTTCAATCTCAGGGTAAAAGTATCAACATTCCAGTGGTCTTCTCTCTAAAGTGTAACTTCCAAATAACATAGCTATTGGAATTGCAATAAAAAAAATCTACCAAGAAGTTGTATCAAATTTACACATGCTGTTAAATTAAGGGGGCAGAACAGGAGAAAAGAAGTTGCACGGCAAGAAAAGCGCTGCCTTTGTGCTGCTTGTGCCTTCAAAGTCAGCTATCTCAAGTTCCCTGAACGAGGAATGATGCACAGGAAGGAAATGGTTACAAATGAAAGCTTTTAAAAAACCTTTTTAGCAAAGAGTCTTGGAGGACTTTTAAGCCTGGACCTTTCTAATTCCTCACCTTTTCTAAGGCAAAGTTGTGTTTATTATTCTAAGATTAGCTGGCACACTTAAAAACTATAATTTCTTTGTCTGCATGAAAGCTGATCAATGTCAAATGAACTTGATTTGTTCGCGTATCTTTAGAACTAACTACATAAGGTCATTTTTTACTTCCTATTTGGAAATTTGAAGAGAATCCAAAAGCCCCTGAAGCTGCACAAAACAAGAATGGATTTGTGTACAGAATGGATTTGGGTGCAGTGTATCTCTACAGAACTGGGTCTACTAATGAAGACAGAAATACTAGCATAGAGCTTTACAGAAAGGGTAGGTTATTCTTCTCTAGACTAAATGTTTATGTATCGTCAAAATTGACTCTGAATGAGGTAACTATCGTCACACACTGTCCTTACCTCATTTTATTCACACACAGTTTTTTTGATTCAGAGCTCCTCAATCAACCTGCAACTGTCTCAAAGCCACTTGCCTAAATTATCAAGACAGATAGTAAGGGAAGACAGACCTTTCAAGAAAGTCTGACTGGATAATATAAAGCAACAAAAGATAAGTATTTGACCTCCTGTTCCTAGCCTCAAGATTGTGTCCCAAGTATCACATTGAACTGTAGCTTCATGCATGAATGTTATTCAACATACTGATTTCTCAAATAAGATTTATTACAGAAAAAAATCAGAATTCTTTGGTCAGGTTTTAAAGTAACCATCATTCACCTGTAGAAGCAGAAGTGTTACTTTCAAACAGCAGTGGAGCTCTACTGTATGCCACAGAAAGTAAACGTAAAGCAACAGTCATTTGCCCACAAAAGTAACAGCCTCCATGTATGAAGAGCAAAGATACCTTTCCAAAAAAGGGAGAGAAGGTCAACGGTCACGGCTTTACATGATGAGCACTAAACAAGCTATCTCAGTAAGCCTGAGTTTGCCTGGGCAGTGACAACCCCCCCCCACACTACTCTCAGTAAGAACTGCAATGACTCTGACCCCATGCAAAATGGCCTCAACACCCACATCTTCTAAACTTTGTAATTAACTAAACATTAGCAATAACTGTTCTCAACACAGATTTCATGGCTTGTGACTCAAGTGAAGACAGAATCTTTCAATCAAAGGATTGAGCCCAGACAACTGCAGATCACTGGGGTGATACAGCAGTACACGGTCATGCCACCCACTACTCTCTGTAAGAGCCTTTCCATAGAACACTTTATTTTGGAACAATCAATTGACTTTGTTGACATAAAATTGGAAGTCTTACCCTACCATGTCTATCTAGAGGACATGTACTCTTGTACTTATTGAAAGTGCACTTTGTAAGTACTCTTGCATTTCAGTATTCGTCGGATAAGAGGGAGCTCACAAACCACTTTGAGGGAAAACTGGGATTCTTCAACATCTGGCACAGAGGGAAAGAGAAGGAAAAAGAGAAGATAACTTGGATAGTGTCCAGCTGAAGGAGAGGTGACAAGCTTCATAAAGAGATTACCAGCAAGCAAACTGCTGAAGGACAAAAGGGCTGGTCACTGTACCCCTGCATCAAAAACTTCACACGGCCCTATAGGATCAACTCCCCTTTTTGGGATTTCAAACCCTTTGATGTACAAAGCTCCACCCAGTGGGAGATGGTACTTGCAGTGTCATGCAAACATCTACATGAAGGCAACAAAATCCACCAGATTTTAGCCCAAACTGATAGCATTGAGACTGTTTAAAGCTTAACCAGCACTCAAATTCTCCACTCAAAGGTCTTCCTGCTGTCAAACAGGATTCCTCTCACTCCAGTACAATCAAACTATGACACCTACTATTAATTTCAAGGGTGATGACATTTGAAGTAACTGAGCGCCTGACATTCTTTACCAGCAGATTTGAAAAAGACAGTTCTCCAAAAATTTCCTTAAGGAAAGGCAAAGATTCCAACATCATAAATGCTTTTGCTCCAATCTTCCTGTCTTAATTCCCATTATCAGGAAAAGAAGTTGAGAATGAAAGTCACTCTCCCATACCAGGCAATAAAAGAGGACATCAAAAGGGATGCAGAACTGAGTAAAAAATGTTGTTACAGAGCATTCGTCTGGAGGCCTCGATATTCAAAGAGTGAGAAGGGGGACAACAAAAGGGAAAAAGAACTGCTGTAAAATGGTCAGGCTTCTGACAAGCAGCTGCCTGTTCTGATATGGGCAGTGAACAGGAAGTAGAAGAAAACTGAAATGGTGGAGATGAAAGAGATCACAAGTGCACCCCCAGTGAACTAAACAAAAAAAGATGGACTGAAAACTCTTGCTAAAATGAAGTATGTCCTAACAGCTAAATCATCTCCTCTCTGAGGAAGTAATTTAAGAAACACTAGAATGCAAAGGTGTACAATGACTAAGTAAAGTTTATTATAATCCTGACAAGAGTTTTGACCCATTTGTTTACTATGCAGCCCTTATTTCATAACAGATCTGCTTTATAACTGACATTTCTACATCTATTTGGGAAAAGACACCACTACCTTTAACTACCACCTCCTCCTGGAATGACTGCAGTTAGGAATCTAACTCATATGGAAGTTTTTCAGGTGGTTTATTTGACGGTTTTTGTTTTGCTGTTTGCTGCAGTTTAACACATAACCAATTTTGCCCCTATAGCTGATTATGCTGGCGTGGGAAGGAAGAAAGAGGAAGAAACAAAGGCTAGAACTACACTATACAAACTACTTTTGTTGATATAAACTGTGGCTAAGCAGTTAATTCCACCAGCTTGACATAACATAGCAAAAAGGCTTGCACCTCTAGTCTTGACTTCACAGCTTGGGAAATTTGATTAGTCGAGAGTGGCAGCTACATTAATTAGGATATGATCATCCCAGCATTAAATTCAAAAGCAGGAATAAATTTCATTCTAATATGTGTTGCAGCTCTGGGAAAGATCTATAATCTTACAAAAATCTAACAATCCTAAATATCAATGCAGGAAAAAACAGCCAGCAGAAAGCAGAAATTATACTAAGAAAAGGCTAGTACAAGAAACCCAGAAATTCCTGCCAAAATTGCACATACAGTATCAGGGATAAAGTAATTTCAGAAGATGAATGAAGAGGCAGAAACTTAGTTGATGAGAGTCTCCTACAGTTGTTGATCCAGCTGAAAAACTCTTTAAATACAAGCCTATACTGCCATTTTCCAAACAAGTAGTCAGAAATGACCTTGTCTGTTCAAAATGTAGTTTCCTGCTTTCTGTTTGCAGAAGGAGCTTTGATTGTCTTTGATTTCTATTTAAAAAGTATAAAAACAACTTAATCTACATTCAGTACCCACAAATATCTAGAACTAATATTCAGTGTAGATTAAATAATAATTTGAATTTAAACATGAGGTTTTCTAAAACTACTTAATTAATCCCCTTAGAGAATTTGTAGAATCTCTCAATCTATGCTATTCCAACTGTAGCTTAACTAACTCAATTATTCATGCCACAAACTCATTTACCAAAATTAAATTTGTAAAGAAAAAATAATAATCACTCTTCTTAAAATATAGTTGATGAAGAACAATACTTAAGAGCAGGTACAATACTGAAGCCTGAATTATCCAGAAATCAAATTAAGCAAAACCTTAACACTTTAAAATATGAAGAGACAAAATTTAAGTCTTTTTACTGGAGATGCTTCTGACTTCAAAGAAACTGCAGTGAGTGAACAAAAGCAAGCAAGGGACTGCAAGAGAGAAGACTGCCTCTTGCATTTTGAATCTCCTGCTAGATTTTGAGAGTTATCTGAAAAATAGTTCAAAGAAGTTACAGTTCTTCCTTTGTCTATTTATCAGAGTAAAAGCCACACGCACAGTTCCCAAAGCTGTGGTAGGGCTTTCACGTGGAAATGTTGAAATCTCTCATTTTTTCTACTCGTAGAAAGTTTTGCTTTTTGACAACACTCCATATGGGACGGTGAAGACTTCAAGGAAACGTGTGACAGCATAGGAAATGAACACAAGTGATCATACCTCAGACTGGGAAGCTGTTACAGTCCAAACAAGATTACAAGTAGTTGAATTCAACATTAATAGGAGTATCACAGTAGGGAAAAAAGTAGTCAGAGAGAGTAGATTGAATGGAAAAAGAAGAACCTCTGTTTATACCATCAATTAGGTCAAACAAGAGAATTATTATTTCAAAAATGTGCATGCCATAAAGAAAAAAACTGAAAAGCCATCACAGTGAAAAGTATTCTTGGTAGGCAGGAATTTGGCCTAACAAAACACTGGTTGAAAAGGTTATTTTTCCTCTCTATCACTAAACAGATCAGATGCAAACATTCAAAGATGAACACAACAGGCACACAATTTATTGCAAGGATGTCTACAGAGAAGCAAGGGGAAACAAACAATTTGAGAACTATTTACTTTGAGCATACATTATCTAGTAAGCAAGTTTGTAACAAACACAAATGAAAGCATCATAAAAGCACTAAACTGAAGCATCAGTTTGAAGATGGGAGTCCTGAAAACACTTAGAATTTCAAGACCTTACGAGAAAATACTAACATGTTATTTCTGAAGCTTACTTATTAATGCAGTTTCTCCCCTCAGCTGAGTGCAACATTCCAAGTATCACTGATATTAAGAAGTTTACAGTCCATCAATACCCAACTAAATTGAATGGCATTCTTCACAATGAGATTTACCATAAGCAATAAGCTACAGAGAAATAATTCACTTTCTTTATAATCTCTCAACCCGTTTAAGTCACAGACCTACCAACCACTCGCATAATAAACATCCATACATTTTCAGTCACCCTTCAGCCTATTCATCTTGACCACACAAACTAGCTCTTCATTTGCTGCACTTACACACTGTAAATATGACAGCTTTTCTCAAATAGGGAATGCTTAAAGCACAGAATGACATCATCTCTCCATTCCACTCCAGAATACTAAAGGCACTGTAAACAACCTTGGCATCATCCTTGACTCAGAGCACTTCTCTGTTCATTATGCTGTCAGCAAAATCTCGTCAACACATTATTAGTACAGGAACTGCCCCTACCATTCCAGTTATACAATCACTCCGTGCTCAGCCTGAATATATATATATGTATATATATATATGTTCCTTCATCATATATCACCATGTAGGCTTTACACAGTGCACCTCAAATTACAGTGACATACCCTATAAGAACTGCAAAAAAGCATTCCAGAAAACATTTACATGAAATGTTCCCTACTTAATAAGAAATTTGATTACGCTTCATTAAAAATTTTTAGTACAAGTTTGCACCTCCCATTTCTCAGCTGAAAGGTAACTGAAAATGCAAACCTGGAAAGCAGCTTTTAGAAACATCTTAGGCAGCCCCTTATATTTCAAGGCTTGTTTTTAAATTACAAAACCGCACAGTGAAGTTAGACATTAGTAGTGTTTCTCTCTTCTTTCTCCAGAACTACAGAATTTTAATAAAAACATGAAGCAGGCCAAGTTAAGCATAAGACTACAAAAAAAGTCCATCAAATTAGTGCACCCCCTTTTCTGTACCACTAAGCAACACCATCCTACAATTCAAACATCTATTTTCATATACTACTCATTTTTCTACAACTTCAAGGTTTTATCTTATGCATATTTGGCACACATTACTGTAAATAGTTTATCAGCCCCACCTCTACTGAATGAATCCAGTGCCTTTTCAGTCAAGGAAGTCTGACAAAGAAAAAAACCCCAAAAGATGAAAAAAGTACAGAAAAATGGGATCTTCTCTAGGTATAAAACACATTGCTCATATGGGACTTTATGAAGAGCAGACGCAGTTTAGTGTTCAGTCCACACCTGTCATCAATCTGCCACCTGTGGAGTCCTGACAGAGACAGAAATGCATCAATTATTTTTCACATGTTCACTGAACTTAACAATCCCTTTCCTGACGTACAGCATAAAATAACTCTAAACTTCCTCAATGTAGCTGCAATCTATTCACCGAAAACCTGCAAGAAGTTTATTGCACAATGCATACACTTATATTCTTATGAAATAAAATACAATACAGTTTCCCAAGTAGATTCCAGTCTATAATCTAACCCTTTTTTATATATCTTGATCCCTATTTATAAATCTTCAAACAGGATTTAGGTTGAGCATATTTATTTCAAACTCAAAATCTTAAAAAAAATCCAAAAATAAAAGCTTTGTTACATGCAGAAAAAACACTCAGGGCTTAAATTCAGAAAGCCAGAATTATGTTACCAGGTAAAATATATTTTGTGAAAGAGCATCTCTGTACTATTTTTTCCCCTGCAAGTTGCTTTACAAGGACATTATGTTTATTATTAAAATTTAAAACCATTAAGCAATTTTTTAGTGTAGAAAAAGGCAGTAATGAGGTTTTAAAAGATATTTACTAGAAATTAGTTTCTCCACTAAATAGACTGACATTCTAAACCAAGAATGCCTGACAACATCCATTAATATTTAAATGGATTAAAATATCTGCTCCCTTTAAGGGCACTTTTTCTCCAAGGCAATATCTCACACAACATTTCTAACAGTAGTTAAAGCAGCACATTAATAATCACGCCATGTTCTTACTGTAGCAACAATGATTTCTGGTAGCCATTTTCTTTCCAGCTTTAACACGGTTTCAAAGCCAACAGTCCTTCCTGCAACCTCTGTATAAACCCAAAGGCAGAAAAACTGCTCAGTAGTTTTCTCTGGCTCCACTTCCAGATGCCTCCCTCCAGACCACCTTCAGTCCAAGGTCCTTACCTATCAGTATTCTCGAGTGCTGCACTCGACTCAATTTCAGTTTAAACTAATGGAAATAGAACAGCATGGCAGTTCCCTTTTTAAAAACCCCAAACGACCAACCCCCACATTTGGGAGACGGAGCAGTGCTACCAGAGGATACTTGAGGGGAGAGCAGCGCTGCAGTTCGTTATTGTCACCTGCAGGCGCTGGAACGCCCAGCCCAGCCCAGGATCCCAAGCCGCAGGCAGCGCCTCGGTCACCGCACCGGCAGCGGCCACCGACCCTTCGCAGATCACAGACTGCAACATCAAAGCCAGTGCTGGAGCCAAAACCAATTTCTTAATAGACTTTTTCTGAATATCTCTGAATTTTCTACGCTGTAAGGCAAACTAGTGTACACATTCATTTCCAAGTCTTCCGCTATGTTTCCAAAGTCTTGCAAATTACAAAACTTGAAACACTTTCTTGAATTAAGACTGCGATGCAGATTTTAAAAAGATTGAGCCTAAATTCCTACAGCTCAAAATTAGTGATAAATTACTATTTTCTTCTTTCCTTAGAAAAAAAAATCATGTTATCATGACAGTTTGAGAGAAAGCAGTAGAGAACAGAAAGTGAATTACATAAATTTTTGCAACAGTTATGGCAGGAAATAGTGAAATGGTATTGGCACATTAAGTACCCCCTACAAAACAGGATCCTAAGTCCAAATTCAGTTCCTCACAAGTTTGTTCCAGTTGAAAGGGTAGCTATGCTGGGATCACGAGCTCTAATGCCTGCTGTTGTCTGTCTAGACAGCGTTTCTGATATTTCCTGACCATTGCAGGAAAGGGAATCTCCTGTTCCTAGCCTCAGAGGAAGTGTATTTTCTGTGCCCATGACAAAGTAAAATCTAAAAAAAAAAATTCCTAGAGATTTCATGCACACTTTTCATAAGCATTCACAAAGCTTTGCTCATGAAGTGCTAAGAAATATATATGAAGGTAAGCTTATGGTGAACTCTGAAATGGTGTGGCAGATTTTATTCTGATATCCCTGTGACAGTGCCTTCCAGCAGAGGACAGAGTAGACACTGGATTATCACTCTCTGTAAACAGCACTGCTAACTCCCAAACAGCTTTCTTCCTTATCAGAGGACTAAACTGTGACTACGAGTGCTCCAAGATGAAGAAAATAACCATATAGAACAATCCCTCAGAAATACAAATTCCAAAACAATCACCTAAAAATATATACTCCAGCACAGCCATTCTTCCAGCAAAAGCTTTTTCCAAATAAAATATGCACATATTTCATACAGTAAGATTTAGCCACTGTTTATCAGATTTGAAGTGATGCTACAAAATATTTCCTAATTGGGTTGATATATGAGATATAATCTTTATAATCTATGAAAGAGCACTTTGGAGAGCCACACAGATTTAACCAGTAACATAAAGACTTCCCTTCATTTTACAGGAGCCTGCTTTTTGGTGACAGGGGAATGGTTTCGATGAAAAGGAAAGTTACAAAATGCTGCCAACACTATCACCTTAACAGTCACTGAAAATGTAAAAAAACCATTCCTTGCTGAGCTGCTCAGCGTTCACTTTCGGTTTGGTGACATTGTAAGTTTCCAGCATTGTCCATCACCTACATAAATAGGTAAAAACTATTTCCTACCTTAGATAAGCTGTAGCAATGCAACATAATTAAGTCAACCGTGTTTTATTTTACGCCTTCGTGCCAGATAGCTGCGTTAGTGTTTTCTGAATAAGAACAACACACATCTTACAACTCACGTTATACTATACCCAGCATGCAAACAGGGGCAAATGCTTCCACAACCCTCTCTGAAATGTAGTTTGTGACCACCAGTTACCGTGAGGAACACTCAATGGAGCCTGTCACACACCACCAGCACCACAAGCACAGCTCAGCTCTGACACAGCATCCATATCTGCCTGGTAAGCTCCTATGCATGGTCCCTCTGTTCAACTGGACCGGGTCCACAAGCTTTATTACTAATACAGTCATCACACAGGAGTGTTTCCCATAGGAAAATTTTGAAGTGTTTTGTGAAGTTACTGCCTTTGCTACAAAATTATTCCATGAGAAGCATTTTACTATGAAGCAGCTGTTTTCAAGATGTTCTCCAAGGACTCTACTCCAGTTATACAGTACTTAGAGGTCTACTTTCCAAACTGTTCAATAAACGTCTATGGAGTCTCCATGCCAGACTGCAAGAAGATACAGCAGTTCTGTTCAGGCTTCACTTTAATATTAGGGTTTCATTAGTCTTTCTCTTTTCAGCCTTGAACCCTTTAAATGCTTGTGGACCTGTTCACTTCCTTTTACTTCAGGTAAAAGCTTAATATGTTTGATTCTTTTCCTATTTTAATTAGTTCTTCCTAATACACGAAGGCAAATGGAAAAACTTGGAACTTCCAGTATGCCACACCAGTCATCCTCACCTGTGCATATCCAGTCCTTTGGCTGTCCTTAGGCATCTCATCTGATTGGAGCTGAAAAATCCATATACATTTGATTTGTCAATGTTCCTAACCAGAACAGGTTTCCCAACCAAACTTTCAGAAGTAGCTCAAGAAACAGAAGAGACAAGGCCGATACTCTAAGCCTGTTTCATATGCTTTACACACTGGATTACTAGGACAGCACAAAAGAACTGGATCTGCATAGGCTAAGACTGCATAAAATCAAAGAGTATAAATGGCACAAGTCATTCACATCATTACTCTGTTTCAGAATACAGACAGAGATTTTTAACCGAAGCAAAGTTTCCCACCCTAAAAAGGACATAACCCCAAGACAGAAATATTTTCTTCTAGCAAGTAAACAGCTTATGTTATTCACAGTAATAACAAAGCTTCTTAAACAAACGAAAGTGAGCACCAAAGATAAAGGAAACTTTGCCATTGTCTTGGACATTCATAGGCAAAATAAAACTCCTGTGAATACCTTGTTCAAAGACTTCATAAATTCACAATAAATAACATGTCCCAAAAACTTAATGTTCTACATCAACAGAGGTTCTGTGCCTACTTTTGGGCCTGTAATTGCAGCTGATTATTTGCCTACTGACTGGCCCCGGAGCTTTTCTGTTCCATTATTATTGGGAATTTTGTAAGCACACCAGTTAGATTTCAAGACCTCATGTTTGTTTTCCACTGGAACACTGAAGAAAATATAACCAACAATTAAATGTTGAGAGAATATCTATGTATGAAATCTTCTGGTTTAAATGGATAAACAGAGTAACTTTTCCTTAAGTTCAAGGACAACATATAGTAAGCACACTAAATTAGAGCAATTCTGATAAAAGGGTTCAGAATTGACTCAATACATACTTAATCAACATTAAACAGCTTCAGAGAAAACAAGAGCCGTGAATGACTCTGCAGACCTCTGACAGAAGTACAGAGATACATAAAGTATTATCACAAATTTAATAAATAACCTGTCTTTATCCTCAGATTCACAGAACTACAGAACAAATAAAACAGAAAACAAAGGAAGTTACAGCACAGAACAGGTCAAGTTCTCCAAAATCAAGCCTTCAGAATATCCTAACCAAAGTGATGATATTTTGGCCTACCAGAAAACTGTCTGGAATTTACAATAATTAGAGGGAAATTGTGGCATTTGTGTATCTTCTTTTTTTATGAGGTATAGGCAGCCATAAAGCACCCAGATTTGTATTTAAATCTTGAAAAGCCAAGAGGGTTTTTGTTGTTTTCTGGTCAGGAATTTTTTTTTCGGGGGGGGGGGGGGGGCAGAGTGAGATGGGGTTTTTTACACTAATAGGATTGTCTTGTGGAAAAGTTTTGGTAACTTTAACAGTTCTGCATTCTCTCAAATAGCTGCCAATTTAACATCGTACAGGTTTGGGTTTTCTTCCTGAATGCTAAAATCTCCTTTAGATTTTAGGAAGAAATGCTAATGAATCTACAGTGACAGAAAACACGAAGAAAAAGGACAGCCTCAAGCAGGAAAAAAACAGAGCACTCTTTCCTGCTGAAAATGGTATTCTGGAAAATTACTTTAAATAAATGGAAGAAAAGTTAAGGTAAAACTGTCTGTCAGAACAAAAGTGAAACCACAGAGATATTACTTTGGACTAAACCACCTTAGCTCCTAGTATTAGTATCACTAAGTTGGAAGAAAACTTTGATCAAAGATGATCATGGAAACCACAACACAGGTGATCCCTAATTAATCCTCCCTCCTTTAGCTTTACATCCTTTGAAAACAGTATGCATCAGCATGCTTCAGGAGCAACTCAGCAGATGGACCTAAAGCCAAGTTACCAGAAACATGTTAAAAAGAACTTTATTTAAAACAGCACCCAATATCTTCAAGATCAAAGCAATTACCTTGCAGAAGTCAAACAAACCTACTTTTCTCTAAATGGCTCCACAAGAAAAAAATCCCAACAGAACCAAAACCCAAAAACTAACTCCTCATTAATGCTCCAAATGACATGAAGGAAGGTCCTGCTGTGATACTGCAGTACTTCTTATGCAAAGCTATCAACTCATCTCTCTAATTTCCTAATGGATACAGCTGCACTTCTGAAGAGACTACAGGACCTGGATGCCTTCAGTTTTACTGAATGTCAGTACATTATCCTAAATACTTGTCTTTGTTTATAACATTGTATGATGTACCATAATACAATATTCTAACTTGTAATTGTTTGTCTATATACAAATGTTGATAAATATCAATAAAGATATACAGACAAAGAAACACAACTGCTTATTTTTCCTAACATAACTCCTTGCTAGACAAGTCATCACCTCTGCTCACCTCTGGTAACAATTCACTGGACTAAAAAATGGAAGGCAAGTTCCAAAGTTGTTTTTAGTGTCTAAAAGACATTTCTAAAAATGAATTATCACAATACCTGTACAGTATTTTTAGAAATACTGTGGCGTTTCAATTATATAGGAACCTGAATGGTTTATCCCAAGCACCGTTTCTATTTCTTGCACTCTCCTTTGTGTAAAAATATGTTATGCCTTCTAGTGCTTTTCAGTAAAACACTGAAAAGCAACAGCAGTCTTACCATTGTGGTAGAGAGAGAGATACCTAGAGAACAATTATTTTCTGGACAAGCTGCTCCTCTTCCTCACCAAATCTCACACATGCCAGGAAAGAAACAACCTCTCTCAGCCCCCAGCTCTTTCAGCCACGTGTACAGCAGTGAGAATCACACTGGATTTTGCCAGCAAGTCTCACCATCTTAAAAGTTTGGGAACAAGAGCTTGGCATTTAGGGGAAGATGGCAGGGAACACTTATGATGTACCCACCTTACTTCAACACGAACAAAAAGAAAGGCCTCTAAGAATCCACTCTAAAGCAGCTCACCAACAAGGCTACTACTTTTCATCACTTGAGTCACTACTGCCCAACACAGTCAAGGCTTTACAAGGACACAGAAAAAGACAATCACTACCCTAAACCACTTTTGTAAGAAAACAAGTCAAATAAAACAAACCTTCAATAACTTTCCCAAAGTAAAGATCTAGAAAGACTACGGACAGTATCTTCTATCTTTGGTTTATATAACAACACAGGCAACCTTTCCACCTCAGTTTCTGCAGCATTTCAGTTCAACTTGCATTCCAGACATACAAGATCTACTCCCTCCCATTCTGTAAATGCTCCAAACCCTTCGAGTTTTTTCACTGTGGCTTATCTAGGTTAATTCACCATCACATGTCCCCTCAACTTATCTTCCCCCTTCTACCCCAGCAAAGTAACTGTCACAACAGAATATACTTTTTTGTTAATAACTACCTGATTAGGGAGTTCTAACTGCCATTTTGTTCTCAACTTTCTACAAGATGACAAACTGTTTTAAAAGTAATTTCAGAGTGCTGATACTCATTACAACTCATTCACAGTGCAGTTATTTTCACTACATGCCACAGATTCTCAGTTTTAAAGTTTTGCCCAGGAACAGAAAAGATCATGTGATTTCAACATGTCAGTAAGTATGACAAAAAAAAGGAAGCAAAAGAGGGCAGAGTACTCACTTCAGTGTGGGAGAGAACTGCAAGAAGCCAGCTGCAGGACTGCCACCTCCCACTCCCTGTGATAGCACACACAATCAAGACTTTCTCACAGCAGATACTGCTCACAGCTATGGTATTAAAACAAAATCCCAGCACTTCTGTTTGAACAAAAAAGGTTATTTATATTGGAACTTCGCAGGCTGAGCCTGTCCTCTGTTGAAAATACTGTTTCTAATACCAAGTCGACTTAGTAGCAACAACAAAAATACAGCTGGTGGAAAAATATACTCCCCTTCTCTATCCTCCCTACCAATTATCACAAGGGATAACACACAATCCAGTGTCTTAGGTGAAGGCTCCTAAGAACATTCATTAGAATACACAATATTCTTATACGTATAAATACAATAACATACCTAAGTATAAATACAATAATAAATACAATAACCTACAACCACTGTTTTGGTTTCAGGAGCCTAATTTTAGGATACCATAATTCCATATGGAATTCCATAAACTTCCAAACTTCTGACTGAGAAAGATAAATCCAGAAAACTAAGTTAATATCAGAAACAGTTCCTGAAACTCTACAGTCACAAAGCCATTGTATATGCCTACACCTGAAGATGAAGAAAGGTATCAGCAACAAACATTATAAACATTATAAAAGTAATCATCAAAAATCGTATCAGAGTGCTCCTAGGAGAGCTGAGTAAAAGAGGCAAACAGCAGAAATATACAGAGGACAACCACTCCAAAAAAACAAAAATTAAAAAAGAACTCAGAAAGCTAAAATAGAAAAAAACCCAAACCTATCAGCCAGAACACTAAAAAAAAAAAAAGGCCCAACCAAACGATTGAAAACCCTAAACCATAACCACCACCCATCACCCCACTGACTGCAGCCAGGCAAGTAACAGACAGCAGCCACTTCCTTCCAGCAGCAGCAAGGAGCAGCTTCAGAGCTGCCACGCATCAGGAGCAGACATAAGGATCAGTTTTCCAAAAGCAGTCACCTGACCTCCTGCTGTGTGCCTTTTCTGGAAAACCCACCCCTGGCCCTACCAAAGAGTCACACTGGGGAAGTAGATGGGATAAAGCACAACTCAATGCCAGCAATGCCAAATTATTATTCTGTGAAAAGGCAGGCACAAGGGACTCATTACTGCATTTCAATGACTACACTTGCTAGGAATTCCTTGTCTTTCACTTAAGCTAAAAATGGATGCATCAGGTAAAAGCCAGTAAATAAAGGTCAATTACACAAGAGATACATTGCTATGGAAAGTATTTTTACAAATGAGCACTAACAGTTGGTCCAGAAAACAGGGAAGGTACAATGATCTCAGTTCACGACTTCAGCTACAACTGGACCAATCAATAAGGCACCTGTAATTCCTCCCATATGGTTTCCCAAAATAAACCCTCTCCCCTATTCTACTGCTTTTCAGAAATGAACATTATCAAGTAGTCACTTAAGGCAAGAAAAAATATAAAGATTCAAATACAAAATAATGTCCCTCTACGAAGAAAAAAAATCCAACTAAATATGGTAAGTATCTAATTTGTAGTGTTCAGCACACTGAAGTTACAACACACTAACAATAGGCCTGAAATATTCCTAAACCCAGCCATCTGACCTTTATTCTGATTTGAGCATGAACTTCGCATAAACTGGATTAAGTTTCAAGAAATACTGAATTACTAAACAGCCCATCATCCTTAAACTAGTTAATTATTTTTAAGACGAAGCACTCAACATCAATCAATGAACATCAACTAGAGAATTCCATTTCCAGTACCTGGATTTAGTATGAACCATCAGTTCTCATACCAAGAGCATTGCAATTACTTCTACTGGAGTGAGAGTTCTCTGTACTCCCAAGTTTGCTCAAAAGTACTGTATCAGTTAACATTTGTGTAACCAAGACACAGACACACATTTTGTCAACCTAACAGCTGACATGTACACTTGAACAGTGACAGAAAGGCAGCACAACTGAATTAAAAAATATTATTTAATACAAAATAATTTTATATTTCATTATGGAATTTTTAAAAAAGCTTGCTCTCCTCCTCCTCTACCCCTGTGGGTAAATCCTATAGATTCTGGGCAGACTTTGTGCCAAGAAGAAATACTCACTACACAACACTGAACAGCAGACTACGTAAGTAACAGAGTCTGTCTTGCTTTTTCAAGTTTTAAAAACACCACACATTAGAAGTTTATACAAACTCATTGAGTGGTCTTTCTTGACGGAGAAATGTGATTTGAACACCAGATTACCTCCCACAGAATTCCTGCACTGTAGAGGTGCACAGTGTTTGCATTTGGCTTTATATGGCCATTTCACATCCTTGCCATCCAAGAACTTTTCTAGAATTCTGTGAACAATGTGGGCATGCCTTCACCATCACTGCTTGCACGAAAGGCCCCTAGTAATTGGTCTAAGGCACACAACATATACAGGCATTAACGTTTATGTGAGCTTCTTATTTGGGTTTTTCAGTTAATCAGGCATAAAAAGGATATTTTTTTATTATACTACAAACTTAAGAAATCCTTTAACTCATTCTGACAATATTTTTATGTATACCGCCAGAATGACCAACAATCACAATTTCCACAGGCAACTTCAGCTCTTTAAGCAGTACCAATATGAAATATTCATCTCCACTGGTAAAAAAGATGAAGCAAGGAAAAATGTTAATTATCAAAAATCAGCTTACAGATTTGGCTTATAGGCATAGTGCTCAAGAAGACCAGTGAATATATTGTCAGAGAGACTGACTGCTTTTGGGTTTTTTCACCAGGGATTCCTTTACACTTTGAGGTAGGGTGGACATTATTTTCACCTGAACAAATCCAGTTTTGGAGGTTACCCAGTCTCAAAATCAATTTAAGTGATGCAATATTTTTTAATTTTACTGTCATTTTTCCAATCTCTGGATACATAATACAAAAATGCTCTGCAATCCACAGCACAAGGGAAACAACTGAATGTGGCTTGTAGTAACTAACATTAGAGCAATGTATTTGGTACTAAAAGAATAAAAGAAATAAAACTAGTATCTCAAGGCAGCCTTATGACAGTCCTATCAGTTGAACTTTGCTGAAGATTAAAAGTTGACTGAAAATGTAAAAATATGAGGATGGTGTTACCGACACAGTGAATCAGCAGCTGTTTAAGAACTTTTAATTCAAACCAAAGTCAGGTGGAGCTGCAGAGCAAGTGACACAAGTATTCTATCTTGTCTCAAGTTCAAGATCTTTCAAAGTCTGAAAGTGTTTGAAACTAATAACTGCGTGTGTGCATGTGTGTGCTTTATTACTGTAGAGAATTTTATTCCTTTTTCAGTTCCATTTTCTGCATAAGTGACTTGAAAAGGCTTGAACTGAACAAGTATATACACTAGTAGACTGTGCTAAAACTTGAAAGCATGTACACAAACTCTTGCTTAAGAAATTCCACTGACAATCCTTGACTTCACTGTTCATGTGAAATTTGGTTATTTAAAAATCTAAGGCATTGCCATTGTTGCTTAATATCCTGTTTTTTCAGCTGCTGATGCTCCTATTTCAATCAATCTTTTCTGTATTATATAACCTCACAAAGATGCTCCAAGTGGTCAGAGCCTTTTTCTCCTACTAGCCAGGTCACCTGTTGAGAGTTCAACTCCTTTTCTGCATTCACTTAAGAACTTTCACACTTTCCTAGGCATATTCCTCCTAGTGCTACTAAGCATAACTCATACACTGGACTTCATGAAACTTAAAAAAAAAAAAAAAGAAGCCAGAGTAGTACACCCTTGCTTGTTTATTTGGTTTTGGGTTGTTTTTTTTTTTTACAGTGATTCTTTGCCCAGGACTTTTTTTCATTTAAAAAACTCCAAAAAAAACAAAACAATAAACAAACCAAAACAAACATACAAACTGAATAAAAGAAAAAATATAAAAAGACAAATCAAGTCTCTTTGGTGACATTATGGGTGTTTTCCTCTACAAAATTTCTTTTCCTTGGGGAGATCTTTTTAGTGAAAATGAAATCTGTTGGAATGAATACTAGACATCTGAAGAAACTATTCTAAGATGAAATTTTGAAGATTATTCATTTCAATTCTCCCTATAATTCTTGTATAAATCTGCACCACATCCCTCTGCAGTTACATTAGACAGGTTTGCAACATCAGCTCTGACTCCAAGTCAGTGTAACAGGATTGTCACACTGCACTGCTCTTTGATGCACTCTGCTTAAACACCTCTCCAATAAGAAAACTGGTGCATTTTCTCTGCACCTAACTGACCACTAAAAGCTTACCCAGATTTATTCTGTTTAATCAGTCTCTTTATTCTGTCCTCAAATCACCAACCTGGCACAAGTCATGTAGTAAAGAGTTCTGCACAGAAAAATCACATTAAGTTACCAAAACTCTGAAGCACTTCACCCTCTACTATGAAAAATCTTCTCTTTAAAATTTGTTTTATAATTCGAATCAAAAATTACGTTGCAACTCGTATAAAAAACCCCTGTCAATTAATTAATGTGTTAATTCGTTATTCTATACAACCTGAAATGACTTCTCACGCTAAAATCTGGTGCATATTCATTCCTCATATGCGTTTGAAAGCAAAGCTCCATGACACAGTCTTCATAATTCAATCATGTGCTGGAAAGGGGGGCAGGAATCAGAATATCACGGCAAATGAGGTTTTGCTTAAAGGGCTAGAGCTGAACATCACTGATCAAAACCTATTTTGATATATCATACTAGTTTTCCATTACCACATGACTTATCAGTTAACAGACCACACTACCACGACGCAAGTATTGTCAATAGGCTGAAGGTTACACTTAAGCCATAAGAAGAAAAAAAACTTTCTACATTTCACAGAAGTTCCGTTTGTCAAGATGATGCTCATCACTGCAATCTGGTGTCACAAACTTTGGCAGGGAAACCGCCAGATCCTGAAGGTGCTGGAAGCCCGAACACACGACCCTGATACCTGAACTGGTAACTTTTTCTCGCTGTTGTAAACCACCTCTGTGCCGGGAGCTCTACCAGCTCTCCTGGAGGGCTCTCCGGCCC
>JAHLSL010000008.1:15987329-16014775 GCA_025920805.1 Petroica traversi
CCCCCGGAGACAACCCCTCTCCGCCCACCAGTAGAGCCGAGCCAGCGGGGAGGCAGAGGCAGCCTCAGGCTCAGGCTCAGGCTCAGGCTCCGGCTCAGGCTTAGGCTCAGGCTCTGGCTCTGGCTCCTGCGGACGGTGCCGGGGCGCGGGGAACCTGAGCCCAGCACGGCCCGGGGGGCGGGAAGCCACGAGGTGACAAAAAGACACATTCAGTGCCACTCTCTCCTCAGATCGATGCTGCTGAGGCTCAGAGGGGGAGTTCTCCCGCAGTCAGGGGAGAATGGTAAGTGCGTAGAGACTGCTTAGATGAGATAATTTTTTCCCTTCAGACTTGCTGGAAATCCTGGAGGATTTCACACTAGAGTGAGAAGCTGATAAAGGCAACGTTAGAGGTGTGAGCGGTGGTCAGAGTGCTCAGGGAGACAACACATGTCAGGAGAGAGGAAGAGGAAAAACACATGTAATTCAAAAAGGGGGGATAGGTAAAGTCAAGCACTGTCAGTCATTCCAGCCTCTATTCCCAGAAAGGTACTGAAACAATCACATATCTTTAAGTACATGGCAGCTAATGAAGTGATAAGCTACAGCCAACACAGATTTGTCAAAAAAAATCACATCAAGCCCAACTCATCCCAAGCTCTGACACGATAAAAGGCCTTGAATGTGAGTGGTGCTCGATCTGTTACAGCTTGACTTAAGTAACGTTTTTGACACCATCTCAGAGGACTCTTAATTGAGCAAGCAAAAGACATAACATAATGAAATGACTGCAGTGGTGCAAAAATACGTCAGCAACGTTTCACTGTGACAAACAGCAGGACAGCAAATATGGTTCTGTGGAGGGGGGTATGTCCTGAGTGTGGTACCAAGTCTAATATATGAGTGACAGAATACTGTTTACATAGATTGGATTTGCCAACAATGCCAAACTGGCAGAGTTGGAAGCATGTTGCAGCACAAGAATTGAAAATCTTCCTGAAAAAGTGGTTGCAGAAATATGATGCAACTTAATAAACACAAGTGACAACTTCAACATTTAAGCAGAAAAATAACAATTGCACAATTGCAACACTGGGAACAGATGAATAAACACCAGGTTTACAGAAAAGGGGCTGGGGATCAGAGAAAATCACAAACCGAACATGCATCAACAATGTCACACCGTTGTGAAAAAAGCCGCCGTACAGAGAGATGTGTAAACAGAACTGTCATATCTAGGACATAGGAAGAATTCCTCATGTTTAATACTGGTGAAGCCTCATCTGTATGTTCAGATTTGGCCTCTGCATTTCAAGAAAAATTTTTTTCAAAAACTTCCAGTAGAAGACAGTACAAGGAAGAGGGGGAAAATGGTGACATTTTGTGAGATTTTTTAGTCCAGAGAATAAAAGACCGTGGGCAGAAAAATCAGTTGTTCACGAAGTCCCATTGCAGACAATGCTAAACTCAACAGCTTTAAACAGTACTGAAAGAAAATTCAGTTAGATCTTAGGAACAGTTCTGTTACGATATGGATAAATAAAACTGGCATATACAGGATCCTGGAAATGTTATTAGTATGGTTTTTAATATTAAGTTAAATATCTCTAAGAAAAATATAAAAGCATTTGACTGCTGTGAAGCAATGGAGGCACACTAAGTAATAATTGTTTTCAGAATAATTTTCTGTAGCTGCAGTTATTATCCAGATATCTCTTCTGATCCTATTTTTCCCTGATAAAAGCGAATCCCAGAGGCATTTAAACATTTAATGTGTTGTCATGATCTTATGCACAGGTGTAGATATCCCCTTTGGGAGTTTTTGTCATGTTACAGTCAGTACAGTTGTATGGCAACATATGTCACATGCTCAGCTAATTTGCTAATTTATAAACTTTATATATCACTATAAATTCCACATTTAAAAATAATGTGTGTATTAGTGCTCATGTAACCATCGTCTATCGCAGCTTTTGCTTCTCTTTGCTTTTTCTCCATGGTACCAGAGGCTAATTTTCCCCAAAACCCATTAAATTTGGGGGTTTCTCTGGAGCTTGCCAGTTAGGGGAAAGCAGTGTGAGTGGTTTATATTGTGGGACTGAGACCCACCAAACTCAACTCATTAGAGATGACTAAAAGGCCATTAAATAGGCCAATTTTCAATCTCCACTGAGTTAGACTGAATTCAAACTGATAGCCCACAGGCAAAAGGCTATGAATTTCATTAACAGTACCCCAAAGCATTCAGTCCCCTAATGAGTGCTAATATTATTCTTCTGAGAATTAAGCTTGTTTTCTGAAAATATACATTTATAAAATTGAGTTCTAATTATTTTGGAGCTTGTAAGGACAATTTTTCCACTGCTCTTAAACATAAGAAACATTACCATCTTGTGCAATCCACAGATTCCCTCCAAGATTCCTACATCATACGTGCTCCATGCTAACCAAAATACAAAAAATAAAAATGTGAAAAAGCAAATATTAATACTACCCCTATGCTTCTTGCTGAAAATCATATATTTTACTGCACACCATCATTTTAAGGTCATCACACTTACTTACATATATTTTGTCCCATAGAAGGTAAGATTTAAGGAACGGCAATTCTTGCTTCAATTCTGTGATTAATAACTGAAGGAAAACACCAAATTCCATAAAAGTATTAACTTATAGAAGAAGATGCAGTGTTTTATTATATTTCATGTCTATTTGTGAACAAGTAAAATGCTTAGCATAATAAAACCTGAACTTCAGTCCTAATGCTGCCAAATCCCACAATTTATTAATAGTTTGAAGATATCTAGCAATTTTTCAATGTCTCAATTAATACTTGAACTAAGAGGCCTAATTTCATCTGCACTATTGAACTCATATAAATGCTTGATTCACATAATCTGTGAATCAAAAGAAAAATCCACATGTGGTGTGAACTAACAGAGCACATAAATGCAGTATTTTATTAAAATGGCAGCGTGGTGAAAGATTATGTCCAGGGGTGTCAGAAGTCTTTTCTGATTTCTAATTTCACTTCTCTTGCCATTTATAGTATGGGAAAAGTAGTAAATGATCTTAAGCCTGATGGATTAAGAAGACTTGAGAAACAGACACAAAATGAGACAAAATTGGGATTGCATGTCTGCACGAAATAGAACCTTTATGACCAGTGAAGCATTCTAATATCAGTAAAAGAACCTGTATGGCCAGTAAAGAACCACACAATAGGATTCTTCCAAATCAAGCCAGATACTGCACAGCTGGCTTTTTGTTTGCAGGAATTCTGGCTGTGTCCTGTATTACTTCTCTACCAATGCAGACGAGGCCTAATAATGGTTAAAACAGCATTTGAAAATCTCTTGAGAGAATGATGCTGCCTAGTTCCTCCTGCTCTTCAACACAGCTACAGGAAGCTTAAACCAAGGCAGGTTCTTTTAAGTTAGCAGCAAAGTATGATTAACTGGAACCAATTTAGAAACTGTTTCTTCATATAAACGTTTTTGTAGCTGAAGCTGCAGAGGGAGAGTTGAACAGGTTTAAGCTGAAGCATTTTGAATGAAAGAAGACTGCAAATGCCTCCTTGTAGCACACAGCAAAATCCCAAATGCCTGGAGGGAAAAACTTTTTAATGATAATTTCTTACATTTATATAGCACCTTTAATTCCCTAGGACCCCAAGCACTTCATTAACTCTATGCAAAAAGCTTCACCATGGAAATATAGCCACTTTGTGCATCATTCCTTGAAAATTTCATATTCAGTTGACACATATTCTGCTTATCCTGTGTACAGCAAACAAAACAACAACAGATAAAATATTAAGCTATATAATTTTGAGTTGTAGAACAATTTAAGGCTGTATGGTTTACAAAATGGTCTCATGTAATGGATAGATTGCATTTAGCCCATTCATTTTCTTCTTCATTTACTGTTTCCATCTCATATTTGAACCATAGCCCTTGGTAGAAAATTTTGCCTTCCTTAACATTTTCAAAATTGAAATGATTCTTGAAGTCTGAGTTTCAGACAAGAATGGTCTCTATAGGAAAAAATATGATCTTTTATTAAATTCACTACTACAGACAGAAAAAGTAGAGTTTTTGAGTACCTAAGATGTAATGATGGGATTTTTAAGGTGAGATGGTTGTACTAATAAAATCCCTTACCTTTATGTATAAAATTTGTTTTGTCTTTTCCTTTAGAGCCTTTTAACTACAAAAACAAGCACACAGAAACATGATGTGAAAGATACCTGTTTTTTATTGCTCAACTTGCCACAGAGTTTGTCTTTTCACCTTACAGAGATGTTTCTGGTTTCTTGGCTTTTCTTACAATGACATAATGCTGATTTCACTAATATCCACGAATTTAGGAACTCAGTGTACTGGCTGTTTCAACAAACAGTAATCAATTGATTTCAACTGAAATATGAGAAGAACTAATAAAATAATTATTTGGAGCAGTTTGATTTATTTAAATGTTGTAAAAACCAAAAGTGGTAAAGTGACTTTTCCTAATTTTTTTTTTTGCTGTTTGAGCTGTTGATTCATGTTTTCCTGGCTTGCTTGTTTCTCAGGCTCTTTTGAGATACAGCTGTCAATGTTAATTAAAGAGGATTGTCATGTCTTGTCTATTTTTCAGACAGAACAAAAAAATGTATTTTATTTATAAATTTATAAATTCAGTTTCTGCTATAAATCAAGATATTCTAGTCATCTTTGTCAATATCAATGAAACTTTTAGAATTATCAGTAAACTAATAAGAGAGCAGTAAGAGCACATAGGTAAAATTAAAACCATTAGCCATTAAACCTATGTCTCTCTTAGCAGTGATCCCAAGAAAAGGTTAGTCCTGAAATAAAATGTTCTGCAACAGAAGGGTGTTTAGACAGCCTGCCTGGGGCAACATTCCTGCTTGGCACTGTGGATTGCCTTTAGAACTGTCCTACTGTTGTAAGTGTTGGAAATGTCGAAGCTAGGAGAAGATTGCTCAGATTACATAATAAAGACAACTGCCACTCTGTTTTCTCACTGCTTAGCTTCTGTCCATAGGCAGTGGCAGGAAAATTTCCATGTCTGTTGCTTAAACCTGCTCCCCTTAGCTAGGCCTGTGCCTGCAATTACAAAACAGCTTTTGTCAGGAGGACAGCAGCTCGTTCCCAGCTTCCCACAGTTGTCTCCTGTTCCCAGTCTCACCATGGAGTGTTTCTGTCATCTGCTACTGGTCAGAGAGGAGCAGCTGCTGGGACAGCACTGCCTGCCTGGCACACCAGGCTCCATTCTTAGCTGTACCACAGGTACCACCACAGTAAACATTATCTATTACAAATCCTGGATTAATTATCAATAGTCGTTAATTAACCCTGGTCTTTATGCTTATTTTATTTCATCTGGTTTTTTATTCATCTCATTATTCTAATTCATCCTCCCTTAAAATGACAATAGCCAAGCCTACATCTTCAGGAGGATCTGCCATCTCCTCACATCTGAGTTACTGAGCTCAAGTCTTACAGAATTCAAAGATCACAAGAAAGCAGATTAGTGTAGGAAAATACCACCATATATTATAACACTGACCTTCTTAAAAACAATGTATTGCCTTGGAGAGCTGCCATTTGCATCACACACAGGAAGCGTTAATATATGAAAATACGCTATGAGCAACGAAACCATAAGTTTTTTCCTGAATCCGTTGATTAATTATAATTTAGTGTGGGAGGAAGAAAATAGTGGCAATAAACTGCCCTTCAGTAGGTGATGGAAAAGGACCTAGATCTAACAGGTATAAATTATCATAGCTCTGCTTAACTGATGATTCAGTTCACATTACAGTGCCAAAATGTTACACAGGGAGAAAATAGAAATAATTTCAAGAGCCTTGTTTCAGGTGTCACACTGGTAGCCTTCACATCCCCCTGCAGAGGTCACATTACAAATTAATACAGCTCCTTCCACTTTGGGCCAGACCTTTGCCACAATTGTGCTAGGCTGGCAGAGTGCTGGTGATGAGAGGGAAACTGCACCAGACCTGAGAGTGTCATGTTCTGTCTCCTTCAAGGTGTGTCACCCCATTTCCTACATCCTGTGTCCAGCATCAGTGTCACACCCGTGGCTGCAGCATGTACTACAGACCAGAGCAATGTCCATGTGGAGAACTAGTGACAAGAATCCTTTCAGGCACACTCCATTCCAAAGTTGTGACTTCTCTCTGTCCAGTGAGGGACACAGGTGGCACAACACGGGGAGGTCACATCCCTCAAAGACCATTTCAACACCCTCCCGAAAAGTCTTTGATCGCCAACCACCACCACCACTTCTGTACTTCAAAATCATCTGGCCAGATGTAAGCCAGAAAAAAGATCCAAGTGAAGACATCTTCACCGCAATATGTTTTAGCAGCACTTGAAAAATGAACTCTCCGTCAGCAAAACCACTGCCAGACAGGATTTCAAACCACCTTCTTTTCCCTGCAGTTTCCTACTCCTCTGCCTGGCAGGCAATTGCTACACCAGCAATTCTGACTTCTCTCACTGTCGCATGGACAGACACCTTCTTGTCCTTATGCTTGACACAATTACAAAAATTTTTATTGTTTGTTTGTAAAGTGCCAGAGGTTTGTGTACCAGAAGACATAACAATTTTATTTAAAGAAGAAATAAAGAAAGCAAAAAACCCCCATTTTACTACTATTAATGTGGAAGTACTGGGGATCTTATTTTGTGTTTAGGTAAGATCACAGCAGCAGAAAGTCTGTTTGATATGCGATACCTTCTGTTTGTTTTTTAATTGTAAGGAGTTTAGTTTTGATCAAGACAATTAATTATGAATATACCTGAGTTTTCTAACAACTGAGATAAAGCTTAAAAAAAACTACAAAAGCTCTTTTAGACTATATTATAGTATATGGATAAGTATATATATTCAGGGCATATCTTGAAGTATATATCTTGAAAAGGGGGCGGGAGGAAACTACACACAACTGTGATAGTTCTACACAGTCTTAGAGTTAATATGCAACTATGAAAATTAATTTATTAAATTTTGTGGTTGTACAGAATCAGTGTATGACGTGGTATGTTAACAAAAAAGAAAAGACCAAGTTACAGCCTAGGGTAATTATAATGACAGCACTGGTACCCAATAACTTTCTCCTTTCCAACCTTCCTGCCAATCCCTTTTAATGCCAAAGGAAGAGGAGCAAGCATCTCTTAGCTCCTCTCTTTGACCACATCCATTAAAACTCATCTGCCAAAGAGTATCTTCTGTGCAATGATCAAAAGCTGTATTAAGACTCTTGCTTCTGTCTTGTTCATCCAGTATTTCCATATCACATCCCACTTAAACTCTCAGGTGAATTATTTTGAACAGCAGTTCATTTGCCATTCTCTCATTCAGGAAATACTGTCAGGTTTGGGATTTGCAGGCAGATCTTGTATTATACCACTACTGGTTTTAGTGTGAAGCTCATATGAACATAAAAAGTGTCATTATAAGCTCACTGAAATAACTGCAAAACCTTTAATGACCTTTCAACCAGACTCTAAGAAAGGAAATTCTAGCGTTAGTTTTCCTACTAACAAAAATCTATGTATTTAAAATAACTGTAAAATAGTTATTTTAGTATCCAGGAATGCATACTGAGTAGAAGTTTCTCAGACAAAAGAAAGAGTGAGGAAACTTAGAAGAACGGTCATGTTCAGTTTTAAAGTTTGTCCCAGTTTCACAGGTTTTGGCTCTGGGTTCCAACAAAGTGTGTGGAAATGGACTTGGATAAAGCTTTGGAAGTGTATTTTTAGTTATATTGTGCAGATAAATCATAGAGTAAAAACGGGGTATCTGTAAAAGCAGAAATAGTCAGCAGAGTAGTATAATTTTGGGAATTTCAGCAGAAGAAGCTATATCTGAACACTCAGGAAGCACTCAAATCTGTCTATTAGTATGTCAATGTGTCCCTCTAATTCCATCCCAAGCATATAGAATTTCTTCTTAAGAAGTTATGTGTGAATTGTCATTCAAATATACCTCTGGCTTTTACTTACTACATTTATATTCTACTATAAAACAGCACAGAAGTTTTCACTTACTCTGCACAAAAGAGAATCCTGATTTTGAATTTTAACAGGAGCCAGATAATGGCAGTTTAATATTTCATGCAGATGTCTTAATCAGCAAGTCATTTAACCCAATCAATGTAAGAGGGTACTTTTTTAAAGTATCCCATTTACAAATAAGCAATAACCATGTTTTGCCATGTTTTATCAATTATGCTTTCCAAAAGAGGAGGGTGTCATCTCATTGTGATGGCTTTAGGAAGCACAGCTCTCTATAGTGACTGTTGAAATGGCACATGCTGGGGGAAACAGTGCTTATTAGGATTAATTTAAGACAATGGGTACTCACTAAGCCTGAATTGTATATGATGACTTCCACCACTAATGCATTAGTTTATCTCATCCTTTAAAAAGAATTAATTATATATTTAGAATTCCTTTTTTTCCCTGACAGAATTTAAATCTCAGGCCCAAGGGAGGAGAGCAGTGGCTCGAAGTGTGCAGCCCTGCTGTGCTGCAGCAGGACAGGTGCAGAGGGCAGTTCAGGCCAGCAGGGGCTATGAGGAACAGTGACAGCCCATCCTTTCAGGCGTTTCAGGTAGTAGGTTGTGGAAAATTAATGATGCCTGACTGTCAAAGCTTGTGTTGATCAAACAGCTCTGCAGCCTGCTGAGAGCAGAGAGGCTGAAAACGCCCTCTGAGAGCACATCCTACTTTTTCTGCACAGGACCCAGAAACAGGAGATCCCAGTGCTTCACAGCAGTTCAGGGAGTTAAGCTGGTGTTAACGAAAGGCCCTGGCTGGAAACAAGGGTGAACATTCAGGACACAGAGCCACCATTTCTAACCCCAGGTGAATGTGAACTTTGGCCCCTTTGAACCTCTTGTGCCAAAAAAGGGCCACTGTAAAGTACAGCCTGGGGCAACAGCAAGTGGGGGAACTCCTGAATGCAGAGATGCTGGAAATCAAGGTAGGGCAATCATGACAGGTACACAGGGGCTGTCCCTATAAGCTGTGTTAGGTCTCCAGATCTCACAGGTACTTCCATCCCACGGCAGTAGCAGGATACCATGTGAGGCCTTTCCAGTACTCATGTGACATCAGTACACACGTACCCAATACAACCCACAACTTACACACCCCTACCTTTATGTAAAAAAAACCTCATCCATGACCTGCCATCTGATGCTGCTGCAGCAGCCAGTTGGTCTCCTCCTTTGGATGATCAGCACTTCTGTGGTCCCTCAGTCCATTCTGAAATGACCCACTCAGGCCTTCACTTCAGAAACAAAATCTGCAGCGCTCTTTCCTTTTGCTTTGCAGACAATACAGAGAAGGGGGTCACTCTTCCTTCTTGGAAGGAAGGTGGCTGATCCTCCTCTGGGTCGAGAGATACAGAAAAGGCTTGGCTTCTAGCTGTGGCCTCCCAAATGTGGAAGAAGACTGAGAAACCCAAAGTGTTTGCAGATGGCAGCCCCGGGCAGGTGGAGAAGGCTGCACAGGGTGATGACACATCACCACATCACTGTTAACCAGAGGGGCACATGGCCAACTGGTGCTGAACAGGTGTGGGCAGGTGTGGCACACACACAGGTGTGGGCAGGTGTGGCACACACAGGTGCAGAGCTGCAATGTAAAGACTAAGCCACATGGCTCTGTTGGACAGGTACAGGAGTGCTTCAGGAAAAGACAGGTCCAAATTCTGTGCATGTGGGGAGAAACAGAAGATTTCTGAGCATCCCAGCTGGAGCACTCCCAGAGAGTCCCACAGGGCACATGATGCTCAGGCAACAGAGCCTTGATGGTAGCACAAGGAGCACTTCTACTGGACAGGCGGACAAAACTAGTTGGATCCCTACATCAGGCAATACTTTTGTTCTGAGCAGAATGAGGATATTTTACTTGCAGGGAGGGGAGGCCAACTCAACAAGTCCCATTTCCCAGCAGGAACAGGAAAATGAAATGGCTTTAACCCCACTGGAAATGTCATGTGTGTGACTACCATTGCACCTAAAAGGAAAAATAACCTAATATAAAATGTAGTGTGTACCAATCTCAACTTGCAATGCCTCCTAACTATGGGATCTCAAAAAAACCCCACAAAATCAAGCCTTGAGATACATTTAATTTAGAAAATAAAATTTATAGAAGCTTATAGAAGAGCTTATAGAAGAATCCCAATTTTCTCCTTATTTTATATTTTATTTCAATGGAACATTAAGTGAAAGAAGACTGGCCTGGTCCAGATTTGATCATTCTCTTCCAAAGCCTGAGAGACTTGCAGGAGTGCCTGTGCTTTACATTCTGCTTCATAGGAATATTATTTTGATTTTTATTTTACTAGTATTTAAAAGCACTCACTAGAAGTTCCTGCAGCTGTTTGGCCACATAAAAACAGCCAGCCTTTAATTCCTCATCCTTGGCACTCAGCATGGCGTAATCAGAAAAAAGGCCCCAAACCTGTTCCTGCATTCTAATAAGTGTGTGTGTCACTTTGTAGGAGATCAGAATCCTGTCCAAATTCTGCAAAGTCTAACAGAACAACAGTTGCCAAATGACAAAACCTATCAGAAGACACCAAGTAAAAAGGCACATCTTTGTTTCTGATCTTCACAGCGCCAGTACTGGCAAGAGAAACGTCAAGGTTTCCAAAACAAAGCCAGTTAACCACTGTAACTGCTATTAAATATAAACAAAGACATAAAATTAGAGTCGTTGGAAGCCAGAATATGAACGTTTGAAACAGTAGCTATGTATACAATTACTGCTTTTTTAACATTATCTACTCCTGGAGCTGTGCAGCTCCACTGCCTGTGCTGGGAACGCAGGCACAGACCTCTGGGACCTGTAGCAGGAATGCCAAGAGCAAAATATTTGTGCACTGTGGAGTGGTGGGAGGAGAACAGGGACTGCAGAGAGGCACAGTTTCTTCCCCTTTACTGTCAGGCAGGACACACTGCACAAGGAAGCAGCAAGAGTACCTTCACTGTCCTTCTCCCCAGTAGCTCCCCTCATCTTAGTAAAGGCCAGCAAGCTAAATTCGTGACAGCAGCTAGCAGTTTCAAAAGCTATGCCACTGTTGCAGTAAGAAAACATTTATTGGCAGCCTAAACCAGGTAAAATTACTTGGAAAATAACATAAAAAGGAGAACTTAATGGGTATTAATTACTATGTTAAAAATATAGCAATTTTTCTTGAATTGACACAGCTGTTCAATAAATGCACTGTTCAGCACTGATCACCCATATGATGGTAAATAAAGATGGCATTTTCCTAAGAATTATGGTATCGTCTGTACAGAAAACCTGTATCAATTTAATTTAATCAGTTAAGAAATGGACACTGTCAACATGTAGACAAAATGCAGGGGGTAAAATGACACTGTATGGTTCAATTAAATACGTACAAATTAAGCAGCCTTGTTTTCTGCAGGTACAATGCCAGCATTTTCCATCTGAGCACAACCTATAATGATCCAAATTCTGGATGTGAGGCACAAGACTCTGATCTACTCTCTATTGGAGTCCAAGTTGGTCTTTTGGGGAACTGCTAAAAGAATCCAAACAGAACTGTTTGTGCAGAATTGCACTGAACTGCTGTCCGAGACATGGCCATTATTGAGTATTCCTGGTGCTTCAGTATTACCAAAGAAATACACTAAAATAATTAATTGATGTCATTAAACTGCTGTGGTGTTGAACACATACTGCACTCAAACATACTGAATGTTGACAATTTATTATTTCAGGTTTTATGACAATGCCTCTGTGGTAATATTTCTGCAAAATCTGTAAGAGATAGGAAGAAGTCTGCGCACTATAAAGTACCACAGAACTGAAGACTTGTCAAAACAAAATGAGCTACAAAAACAATAATATTCAGGCAACATCACTCTCATTAAACACCTAATGATGCCACAGGCATATTAGTGGGCAAATGCTCATGAGGCTCATGAAGAATTAGAAGTAAAAAAAAATAAATAAAACCCCCTCTCCTAAAACCGCTTGCCAAGCTGTTTGTACATTCTGCCGCAGGCAGTTTCTCGAAAAAGATGGAGACGTGAATGGAGAAAGGCAGTGACTATTAGATGCTGATGATGGTGAGGGCAAGCAGAACTGATGCTAGAGATTAAGGGCTGCATTTTGCTTTCAGTTGTCTCGCCTGTCTCAACATTTCATAGTATTTAAATGAATCTGTTACATAAGGCATTTCTCCTGTCTATGCCGCTCAGCAGCCATATTCTCCTTTCTGGTATGGATTGTCTTGGGAAACTTGCCAAGCTGTGACAGAGCAGTGCATAAAAGGAAATCATGCTCATAAGCTGGGGGTGGGGAGAGCTGCAGGTGAACAGATTCAGTGCAGCAATATATATACACTCTCCTGTCTCACAAACTGAGGGTTTAAATGAAAGGGGAGCCACAGTGTGGCTCTTTAAAAGTGCACAGGGCAGCTAAAGACCCCAAACATCCCATTCATTTGCTCCAGGGAGGGTGTGAGCATGGTGAAGCAGAATTGCTTAGCACTGCACTGGCTGCTGCTTTGGCAGATTGGAAGAACAAATAAGTACTTTCTCTTAAGGTGCCAAAGAATCCACATCCAGTTTTGGAGCACATTCCTGGTACCGAACACCTCCTTTACACTAAGGATGAATCCAGACCTTTTGATTAAAGACAGAGGGAAACACAGGCGGACCCTGCCTCTTCTAGGAGTAAGTTATTACCTGCCTGCCAAGACCTGCCTGCAAGGTTTGGCTTTTCCTATAGAATTGAGGGAATGCACTCATTGTTAATATTAATTATTTTATTTATTATAGTCAAGCTCTCAGGTAGCTGTTGGCTTTTCATCTCTATACCTCAAAATCCTTAATAAAGGAGACCATTATCAACAAAGGAACACAGACATCTCCTTCTGGGCTTTGGCATGGAAAGAGTGTCACAGTTTACCGGTAAAGTAGATTTGCCAGCTGAGCTTTACTCTGGCCACCTGCCCTGGAAAAAATTAAATTATTGGGGGCAAGTGGAAGGATTGGTAGCAGAAGTCCAGTAGCACAAACATCTACAGGAGATAAGGTAACCCTACACAATATTGAGCCTGGCTGGAAGATGTGGAGGTCAAGGAGAATCTTAGCTTGAATCTACAACACTGCAGCAACCTCCAGGCATCTCCAGATCAGACAAAGATTCATTACTACAAGGTACTGCTGTGGATTACTGCACTGAGCACTTTTAACTGCTCCATCCCTGATGAAGATTTACTGTCCTTTCACCACCTTCACTTTTTATAGGAAAAGACAGGTAAAGAAATGTGTTTGAGCTGATATATTTTTTGGCAGTTTTGCACTGCAAACAGACTAGGGTTTTTTATCTTAATGACCTGCAGCTGAAACAGATGTTTTGCTTTAGTGTTTTAAAGCACTTCACAAAACTTAACACTAATTTATTCTTTCGCAGTGTGAGGGGAAAAAAAAAAAAAGCTTGATATCATTACTCACATAACAGAACAATGTGAAAAATGGAAACAGATGTGTCTCATTTAAGCATGAATAAGAAGGAAGTGAAAGAAAAAAAGATGATGATGTACTAATGATTAAGAGAACTATCATGGCTTGGTTAAGTCAAGACAATTTCTTATGGATCTCCAGTGAGTCCTGAAAGATCTTCCTAACAACTTCGTCCCTGATTCAGCAAGCACATGGAAGTGCTTAAATCCAGCTGTGAAGGTTGTCTCACATGATTAATTTATAATACTTTTAAAAGCTGTATAGCCAAATGAATGCTTTAGTTAGGAGTTGAGGGATCACTGGCATTGTTCCTAAAGACAGTAAGGCACTTACTGTTTTTACAAACTACAGACATCAGAGTTTGAATATCAGAATAGAAATCAAGTCAAACTCAAAATACATTGCTCCTGAAACATGAGTGCTTTGATTTTCTGCAGCACAGAGCATTGCAAGATCCAAAAACAGCAGCCAGGGACCCACTGAGAGCTCCAGCTCTCCCCCTAAGGGGTGCAGCTCCTGGCAGCAGGGATCTGATCTGCTTTGGCAACTGCCTCTCACCAGAGACTGTCCCTGCAGAAAGAAAGGTCCAACTTCAGCTGCAGGGCCTTTCCCTTAAAAAATCTTTGTAAACCTTCATTGACATGAGTTTTACTGAGGGAAATGCAATCCAATCCCTTTAACGATTCAAAGAATTACTCGCAGAGATGCTAGGGACATACGTAACAGTGTCCCTTGGTTTCTGTGTCTGATGGGATTTGGGTGCAGCCAAAGAACCCATTTTTCATTGCTGGTACTAATTTTGCTTTAAGCTTGCCTTGGATGGTGAAGGATCAGGCTTAGACAAGATTGTTCCCTCCCTCCCTCCTTCCAGAGTAAAATCCAGGCTGAGAAATGTGTCCATGTCCCAGAGGCACTACCATGGCCCCCAGTGGCCTCCAAGGTGCCCCAGGGCTCTCACCACTATTGAAGGCAGGACAACCCCACCTGCACTCACGGCCAGGAGTGAGGTGCAGAGATTTCTTCCACCACAGGAGATCCTCTTGGTACTTCCATTTCATCAAATGCCTGCTCAGACAGTTTTCACTCTTTGTTACCCCAGAGCCAATGATCCTCTCTCCAGCCTAACTGAATTACTTTTGATACATCTGCAACTACATGACCTTCCCCAACTGGAAGAAGTGTAGCTACTCCTGATGTTCCCAACAAGGAAGAAAGGCAAAAGAAATGTTCAGATTCCCCATGAATTACAGCACTGTTAAAAAAACTAAATCTTTTTGTTTCTAGACTGTACCAATTTATTAGGAACCGTTGGGTAGAAACACAGAAACACAGGAGCAATTTCTCTTACAAGGGAATTCTGAGAAGGAAAAATTGAAAATAAGGTTTCAAATAATCTTGTTTGACTTTTAAGGGCAACATTTCAGTTCTAGGAAACTGTCACTTTCCACTCAGCAACTTTAATATGAAAATAATGTTTTTGAATTTGTCTCTGATTGCAGCACAGTTGCCGAGAGAGATTTGGCCCTGTGTGCAGTCCACAGACTGTGCATGCAGAATTAATACTCTCGTTAACATTACTATATGCAAATGCTCCCAGGATGCAAAGACAGATTTGTATTTCAGATTAATATTTTATGGGAGTTTTGTGTGTACATGATAAATGAATAAATGGAGGGACACAAGGGGACATGAAGAACATGTGCATCATGTGTGAGAACTGCATTAATTCTTAAATGTTTGCAATGGCCACAAGATGGTTAAGGAACTAAAAAGATTTATTATTGCAATTACATAGGCAGAGAGAATAAGGGAAGAAAAAATGAGAGATCAAGGGAGTCGTTTCATGTTACAGTTTCTCCAGCTGCAGAGCTGGTTTGAGAGGTTCTCCAGACCCCCATCCTTCCCACTCCATGTGCCTTTCCCTGGCTACAGATCACCATGCTTTTAATTCTGCCAATTCAACCATTTGCGTGATCAAGCCAGCTCTTAATTACAACATGGAATCACACTTTTAGTTTACTTGGTCTCTCCTTCTTTTCCATATTGAGGGCCAGTACCATATAAAATCTCAGCAATAATACAGTGCTGTGGATATGAAAAAATAGGTACATTAGGGAGACTGAGATCTCAGAATTTGAGGGTCAAAAAGGATAGTTATGAGGAAAAACTGTCACTGATTTCCTGCTGTTTCAGCTTCTGGGTCACCCCTTTCCTACCTTTCCAGTTGTCCTTATTCCACTGAAGATTTATTGCTACTCTGGAATGACACAAAGCTCCCTCGCACTTTAAGTATAAGAAATGTAATATTATATTTGTCCAAAAACCTACATGAGTAAAAGAAGATCCCTGAAGGGATATTATTAACTGCCTGCTACTTATCATTGATGGTTATTCTCTGAGACAACTCTCCTGTTTAATCTTTATGCTCTCGACAATAACCCTTCTCTCTTTTTGATCAAGTGTTTAATTTTCTTGAAAGATTTTCTCCGACTTTAGTTATTATTGAAGGGGATTTTAATTTTACCCCAACTCTTTAATGGCTAAATCTTGCATATCCACTATTTCAAATAGGGGTATTTCAGTTATTCTAAGTAAATAGTTCAAGGATTTGGTCTTGATAGGTAGCTAGAAAATTTCAAATCAAAACAAAATTGAAATTGCAGTTCTTTTCCACTTCAGAATAGAGTTTTTTGTCTTCCTGAATGACCTGTCAGTGTATTGGAATAAGAAATGGATACTGCTAGACTGCTACAGAGCATACTCCCATGTCAGCACAGTTTCATCAGCATGAGTGGCAGCCCTGTATGAGAAATCAGTTAGCTGGTTATTTCATCTGCAGCTGATCAAAGATAAACAAGATAAAAAAGACAAACAAAGGAAAACAGTGGTGTAGAAGGTATTCTTACTTTCCTAGCCTCCACAGACAATATTGCTGTGAAATTTCCTCTAATTGCTTATAGTTGAACTTTAAAGCAAAAAAAGAAGAGAAAACCAAAGGAAAAAACCTAAAGATGCTTAGAAGAAAGCAAAGTCCAGAAACCCTTGAAACTTTCTTGCTGCCCCTTCTAACAAGCATTCTCAATCCCTCCCCATTGTCACTGCCTTCCACAGCACAGTTTAAGTCCAGATCATTGGTAAATATCTAATAATATAACAGTTACATTTAGAGCAGCCCATTAAGCATGGAAAGATTGCACCGTAGGACTGAGAAGTCTTTTTGGGAGGCTTGTTTTGTTTTGTTATCCTGGGTATTCTGTTTCCAGTGACCTTGTTGTCTGTCATAATTACAGTACACAACATTCTCCTGTTTCTGGAGCCAGTAAATTATTAGAGGGCCTATGATTTTGTCTGCATTCCCACTATTGGTTCACTGTCTTCTCCTGTCTGGGAATGGAAACACAGAGCCTCATTCTGCCACCTCCTGTGCCACCGCTCTCCTTCCCTGGCTCCCAGGTTCAAAATGGGAGCTTGGTACCTCTTTCTTAGAGCCTGAAGCAAGACAGTCATTCACTTCCCTTCCTTGCCCTTTTCCAAAATAACCCATCCTCAGTGCTAACCTCCATGCCAGCATGGACCTGCTCACAGGCTGCAATCAGGGATGTGCCAGGAGCTGCACAGGACACAGCTGCTCCATGACCAGGAGTTCAGGTGAGGAAAGAATTGAGTGAAAGTAAGCTGGGCCAAATGCTATTTAGCAGACTCTAGAATATGCAGATCAAAATACATTTGAGCCTTATGTATCCCAGTCTGTAAAAACAATGCTGAAATACTTCCCTATTTCTCAAGAAAGTTACTAGGGTTAATAAAAGAATGCTCACATAAAACTATACTGTCTAAAAAATATTTCTCCTAAATCAACGTGTTTTCAAATACTTCAATTGATGGTAGAAATTAATTTTACCAACAGGTACAACACAGACCATAAATGGTGAATAATCATCTCAAAATAATCCCCTTAAGATTCTTCTAATATTGCAAAATCTTTCAGACTGAGTATTCAATTCCCCTGTTGCACTGCTGTTGAGGCAGTTGGGCTCAGCAGCCCATTTGCTTTCTCAGCATTAGATGCCAGAGTACACAACAGTATGGGTGGAAAGAACACAGCAAGAGCGAGGTGTAATCACCAAAGAAATGGAGCAACAGATTTAAGAAGAGCATGATTCTCACAGCAGGTCAGCTGAACTGGCAGCTGTGCATTTCTGGGCTAGTACCAAGTGTCCACTACCACCTTACAAGAGCATTGTGGCTTTAAATTTTATCCTGATTGACTCAAATACATACAGATTTTCTAACAGTACCATTGTTTTTCATGAAATACTGGTTCTGCCCTGGCACAGGACAAACTTCTCCAAAATGTAATTTTCTTACTCTCTAAGTCTCAAACAAGAGATTCGTGGAGAATCTTTGTGTGCTGCCCTTCACACTTAGAATCAAATCTTCCCTGCTTAATGAGCCATGGGCTGTTGCTCTGAAACTGAGGACATTAACAGTTTAGAAAAAATAAACCCCTGCAGATTAATCACCTGGCTTCTTCATGGGCCCAATTCCAATCAGCAGACAGTGTGAAAGCAGAGCATCTCCACGTACACTGCCTGAGTGATAAGCATATTAGCTGATCCCCATGCCTGGCTTTGACAAGCATTTAGCACATGAGTCTTATTTCATTGCTTATTTCAAATAAATACCAGAGATCTCCAAATATCACTATATTCACAGAAATTAACAATATGCAGCCATTTCATGATTCTCCTAGTGTTCCCCCCCTTCCTAAATAGTATCTATTTCATGCTTCTTGATTTTTAAAGTGAGGGTTTTATTGCCTTCTGAACAGAACTTAACTGCTAGGTTATCGTTTCTGAGTCCACCATGCAGTAATCCTTGCAAAGACAAGGACCTCAATTCATCTTGAGAACTACACTTTGCTAGAGACTGAGAGTTTTCCTGCTCCTTGGTAAATCACTAGTAGCTTCATTGTTGCTCAGTCTGACCACTGCATTTTGGTACAGAAGCCACAGTACTAAAAGGAAACACATTTAAGTGTTGGCCAAAAGGATGGCAAACCCATCAAAAGCCCTTTGGCAAACCTTGAATACAGCATAGGCAGGACACAGTGCTTAATTTGCTGGAAACACAGAGAAAAGAAACAGCCAAATAACCAGTTGTGCTGTCAGCAGAGTTTCCCCATTCTACTGTAAAGAAAGGTCGGAAAATACTAACAGGATATGGCACAAAACAGTTAAATAGATTTGAAATGCTCCAATTTATGTAATGACAATACCCTTCCATCACCATAACCCACCTCTTCACCCCTGCCCGCCCAAGCTCTCCATGGTTTGGGAGCCTTTTGAACAGTGATTCTAGCAGAACATGAAGGAAATACCAGCTTTATCTTTTGATCATTTCTTACTCATCTCCTTTCTCTTGCTGGGTCAAATCTCAGTCTCACTGAACTCATGATTTAGCCTATAGCAGGTAACAGTGAACCCTCACCCTCATTTCATATATCTATGATCTTGTTTCCCATGTTTCCATTTTTACAGCCCTTAGAGGCTACAGGAGCTTTGATTGACTTTACCTTATCCTTCCTATAGGTCATGTGGGTCAGTGGCATACCTGAAATAAACTGGGACTGTTATTTCACCCATCAGTCACTCTTCAGCTGGAAGGCAGAGTCCTGCTGGCAGGGAGGCTGCAGAGCAAAGCAGAGGACAGTGGTGTCTTTGATGGTGACGATGTACTTCAGCTCTCACCTGTTAACAGGTATCCATGGGCACCACTGTTCCCCTGGCTCTGTTCCCATCTGATCATGTTGTGCTGCTCTTGGAGCATTTCAGTAAACAGGACCCAGTGCAGGGTGTCTGCCTCTGTGACCATGCACCACAGGATAAAACCTCCACATACTAGAAGTCAAAAAAAGCTGTGGTGTTTTCCCGAGCTGAGAATTTGGCCCTAGAGTATTAATGTCACTCTGCCACCAAGCAGGACTCTTTTCAGGCGAGACACTGAACAGCATCTGACTGAGACCAATGTGAGTGGAGTGTGCACCAGCACCACAAATTCCCCAGAAAGAGTCCTTTAGAAAAAACCACCTGGATGCTACAAAATGAGCCATAAATGTGGAGATCCCATAAATATATCAGCACTTCAAACTGGACATCTTTGTAGCCCTTCAGTGTCTGCTGGGGTCACAAGCCCCGGAGTTGGGCACATTAATACACCATGTCTTCAAAGAGGCAGAAACACTGCTGAGAGGGATGTGAACACGTTTGCTTTATAATGACACATAAGGACTCTGCCTGGAGTCTCCCAAACAAGCCTTCCCTTTCCTTTAGTGGCACGAGAACAGTGCACACTACATGCTTTAAATGGGATTCAAGTCACTTTTTCATTGCTACTAGAGCAGGTACTGCTGGAGATAAAAGCAACTGTCTCAGAAGAGCAGGTATGACATCTGGTACATAGCACCAAAAATAAATCTTTAACTTCCTCTCATACCTGCCAAACCTGTTCCAAGGAAATAAACCTGGGAAATATTACGAATACACACTTCTCTCTGATTTCAAAGGAAGAACTGACCTATTTTTTCTTTGCCCATTTAAAACATTTCCTATGAGAAGATCAGTTTGCTAAAACAATAGGCTGTATTTCGAATAATCCAAATCATAAAACAAGATTGCATGCATATGAAAAGGGTAAGTGGCATGCTGTTTGCACTGGAGATAATTCACACTAAAACTGCTATTTATAGTGCAGCAGCACCTTAGGGACCCAGTCATGCTCAGCACACCCACTTGGTACACACTATACAAACATGAAATCTGATAGTCTCTCCCCTGCAGTGTACTCATCATACTGGTGATTTATGGAAACTGGTTCTGTAATGCCGTATAATTTGGGAGTGGTCCTTTGTGAAATCATTTTCTCCGGTCATATTTGTGCAGTAAGTATTTTCCATATCCTTTTCAACAGCTGACCTGGCTTACAAGAAGACAAGAGATTTGTGTATTGGCGAAGATGACCTACTTAAATCAGGAACAATTAAAGATCCAGTTCCTATTTACAGGCTTGGGTACAGAACCACAGATGCACACAAATCAAAATGAAGATGCCAGGAAATGTTTCTCAGTGCTACAATTCTGGTCATACAGGAGGGTCTAAGACGGGGGAAACAATAAAAGGAAGTGCTTGTGATTCATTATTAGCAATGTAAATAGGACACATTTGGAGCCTGTCATCATCCTGATCGCTCATCTGCTTTTATTAGTCCTCATTCTTTATTCTTATTGTCTTGTTTTCTGTGGTTGTCGTTAAAGTTAGTTATATTATAGGCATCTGTTTAGCATATTCTATATGAAAATGCAAATAGAGACGAAAACCACCCGTTAAATAAATATATGCAGCTTCCATGTCATGTACATATTTGACTGTAGCATGTCAAACACAAAAAAATTATCACTTCCTCTAAGTCTGCATGTTCATTACGTGCATTACTTTTTTACCAGCAGATGGCAGTTTACTATTGCTTCAAACAGGCTATTTCATTAATGTCAGATGTTTCAAAGTTCTGCATGGTTGGTAAAAAACTTTCAGCTCATTTCAATTTTCTTCTGCTTAATCCCCTCTTAGAAAATGTAATCATGACCAAGCTATTTGCTTCAGTTTACAGTCCTGCCACTGACCAGTGCTAAGCACTACCTCAACAGTTCCCCGACAGAAAGTTCATGCAGCACCAGTGGGTATTATCCAGCCTCAAACACTCACTTGCTGCTACCAGCCCCTTAAGGCATACCTCAACTCCCAGTCTGTGCTTGGGAAATTGTGCACAACATTACTAGTAGCAGGGGCAACGTGAGGAATGTGATTGTAAAAAGAGGCTGTAAAAAACAACTGATGTGTTGCTTTGAAACTGTCCGAATTTTTGGTAACGAAGTTAAAACTACCAGCCCGGCAGTGCTGGCTGCCTCCCGCTCTGCAGCAGAGGAGGACAAGGGCACCAGGGAGTCTGTGCCAGGAGATGCAGCCGACAGGGACTTTCAGAAATCCTGCTGCTTCCCAAGGCCATCCTTTAACCCAGTCAGAGCTCACCTATGAGCCCATCTTGTCCTGTCTAACAGGGCTGAGAATGCAAGCTTTCGTAGTGAAACATTCCAGCAGGGAGCACAAGCAAAATGAAGGGAGAGGTCCATCAAAGCTGCTCCAACACCTGGGCACAGATTCACCCTGGGCATCACGTACAAACCTCCCAGGCACAGCAGTGCCATCCACATCCAAAAGCCAGGCACCAGCAAGAGACTCGAGCCCCCAGAGCCTCTCTCTCCACTGACCATGTGTGACATTGCTCAGTGTGTGTCAGCCTGTCGTTCCTTCCTGCCCCAACAAGTCCCTCCTTTGTGTCAACACCAGCATTCAGGTTGGCCTCATGAGGCAAGGTGGTAGCTCGCAGTTGAATCTTTTCCCTCATCCAACTCTCCACTACAGAAAACAAATGCTCCTTTTGGCTGCACCAGCCACGGGGATTTGTGCTGGATTGAAGCAATCACATGACTCTTGGCTTCCCCGAGGAGCAGAACTCCTCTCCCACCACAGGTGTGCCAGCTTAGCCTTTCACTGTGGTGGTACTTCAGCCACACATCCATTCCTGCCAGCTCACCAAGCACTGATCACAATGGTGGGCTGAAACAGACTGTACACAGGGTAGGAAGGAGGAAAGGACTCCCATAAAGTGACCACAGGCTGAGGACAGACCAGTTTTGTGGCTGGATGGGGATTTTGTTAATTTGATTTTTTTTGCTCTGCTTACATGGGAAACTGCCCTTTTCCTAGGGCTGCATAGGTCCTTTCAAGTCCTGCAATTCTTGAATTTGTTCCTTGTATTCTCACACTGGAGTGGCAAACAAGAGATCCAGAGATCACTTTGCATCTGTTAAAGAACTAAACAAAGCTCAAAGCTCCTAAAAAGAGACTGACACACACCAGTTTGCAACCTATCTTGGAAATGCAATGTTTTCTTTTACAAATAGTCCACATAGCCTCTTATTAATGATCTGCAGAGAGACACAAATTCATTGGTGGTATTAAATTAGAAGTGAAAAACAACAGAGACAACAGATGCAATACAGATGGGAAAGAGAAATTAAACAGAGGAAGGAGAAAGGAAATGCAACAACATTTGGGAAAAACAGGAGAGCATTACAGTGTGGGGAACAATAAGACACATGTATACATGGTATCAGGCACAAAAAGGTGTCAAGAGAAACAGCTCAGCAGTAAGAGGGGAAAGACTAACAGTTCTTTTCTCCACAATGCTGAAGAATCCTGCAGATGGAGGACACTGGATGCCCTTTGTGGTGAAGTCCTCGTGCATAGAGCCCTGCTTGTAAAACAACATGGATACTATTCCAACAGACTTTTGTTGGAACAAAGAGCAAATGGAAGTATTTAAGAATCACATAATGACTTTTGATAATTCCTAAGCAATCACATAACCAGAAAATACATGCTGATCAGCCTCTCTTCCTCATGTGGACAACTGTGTAAGTAAAGGAGATGTCCATGACACCATCCCATCAACTTTTGTTTCCATCTGAGAAATCCTTTAAATAACATTCCAAGTAGGTTTAATATCAGTTACCACTCTGTTTGATTATTCTATTCCAGAGTATGGATTTCAAAATTGTATTTTCCAGTTGAAGATTAAAGAGCTACTTCTAGGCTTCCTACCTTCTTTAACAAAGTAAAATTCCACTGCGTCGCAAAAGCTGAACATTAATACAGATGATATTTGCTGTCATTTTAGTAAATGTTAGCAGCAAACATTCAGCATTCCCATTACTTTCCCACCCAAACCTCATCTACTCATGCAGAGAAGCAAACTGGATTTCTTACACCCTCACACTGCCTTCATCTTGTGCTCCTGCCACTATTGGACCCCAGCTTTTCTGCTCGGCTTCACAAAGTGAAAGCAGGTTGTTGCCTCAGGGCGCAGAGAGAGCAGCTTTTCACACCTGTGATGCACAGGTACCCTGCTGACCTTTTCAGCAGCCCACTGCCCTCCAGGGAGGCTGCTGGAACTGGTGGAGTGCTGCTGGCATGGCACACATGCAAACAGCAGCTCCCCACATCCCATGCTGTGGTATGTACTTGGCACTGGAAAGCAACACACATTGCTGCGGAGTGCAAGGCAAGAAGGGAATATTCATTGCACATCAGCAAGCAGAGGAAGTCCATTTAGCTAGCCTTGCATTTCTTATAGCCACATCACCTTCATACCGCAGGCAGAGTCACAGCACTTGCCTCTGACTACAGCATACATCCTCAGAAACAGAGGTGGAGGGGAGATGAGGAGACAAGAGAAATCTCTTAGCAAGGGAAGGAGCTGGGCCCTCTCAATCTCATCCTGCAGAGCCACGAACTCCTGGCCCTGCTGCTGTGGATAACAGAGGGAAAATCCTACATCCTGATAAGAATTCAGAGCAAAACTATGCCCTGTGGATTTTGTCTGAGGTACGGCATTGTCTAACCAGGTCTAATTGCCACAAAAGACAAGATGAAGAATCTCTTAATTCCCCAGAATCTGTCCCAAAGGCTGAGCACTTTTAGCACTCATAATCATGTGCACTGAGTCATGTTAAATAAGTTGCAGGATTCGGCCTAGGTTTGCCACACTTCCTCAAGTGCACTGCTTTAGAACAAAGGATGAGTTGCAATCTGAGCCTAAAAACCAGGGTGTGCATTGTCTTTCTCCACTTTCCCTAGCCTTTATACCTAAAGCAGAACAGGAACTAGGTAACTTATATGCTGTCAGCACCTTCTGTTTTTAAGTTTCCTATCAGGCCACAGAAGAGCCATAATAATGAAAAACTACATTATCTCACTTTGCATCACCTTCCACTGTGATTTACCATGCCAAAATCTCTGCTATTTGAGTGATATGGAAAGCGGGAGAAGAAGGCTCAAAACCGGCAATTCTGCCTAGAATATGCAGCAAATAGAGTCTAATTAGAAATTAATATTTATGAGCTATGTTACGCTAGCATAATTCGTTCTGCCTCAAAGTATCACTAGGGTACCACTTAGGAGACAAGAAGGTTTGAGGTGAAGTCTCTTAGTAGAGAAACACGGCAGATGCCATGTGGGGAGCAGCAGCCTGGAGGCTGACAGGACCTGGCTCTGCAGAGACGCCGGCCTGCAGGACAGAGGCAGAGGAGCCCATGGACAGGAGGGCTCGGAGACATTAAATACCTGCTGGCTGAGAGCTGCTAGAGCTGCAACGACCCAGAGGGGCTTGTCCTCGTCAGCAGCGCAGGGCTGCGGGCTCCTTCCCGGCGGAGGCGGACGTGGGTGTGTCACATGCGCCCGTGTCCCCTCAGCCGTGCCCCTGCAGCCGTGTCCCCAGAGCCCCGCTTCCTGCGCCCGCGTCCCCTCAGCCGTGTCCCCGCAGCCCCGCTTCCTTCGGCGGTGTCCCCCAGCCCCGCTTCCTGCCGGCGCAGCGACTGCGGCCAGCGGGGAAAGGCTGCTGTCTCGGCACGGCTCACTGGGAGAATGTCCCTGAACATCCCTGCCTTTGCCTCTTGGTTTGTAGAACTAAGTCCTAGAAATGAGTGCCCCCCAAAATGGAGCTTCCACACAACCGGATGCTTAAAGAAACTATACAACGCGTATAATGAAGTTGGGAATTAAACCCTGGGGAGAAATTCAGGATTTGACTGAGTATATAAAGGAGGCATTGTCCCATCAGAAGTCAACCGATGACTAAAATTAGGAACAAAGCAAATCCGGAGCACCTACAGAACTGAGAATGGGAGAATGCCATCGAATGAAGCAAACAGCTGAAAACCCCCAAACCCATTAGAATTAAATCCCCTTTCAACTCCTAGCAGTATGTAAACACAGTAAGGTCAAACCTAGACAGAACTGTTGGGTGTGTGACAAGTTTTCTGCAAGAACCCATGATTTTAGTCCAGCATCTGAAATTCAACGCTCCTGCATACCCCACAGTTCTCCTCTGCTGGGGTGTGGAACAAACACAAGACCAATTCTTCAGCCAAGAAGAATCTCTATGGCAAAAACAATGAACTGAGAATACACTCATTGTGTAAGCAGGTCCTATAAATTAGAAGCACAGCAAGGGTTAATAACAAAAGAAACAGCAGGATATACTGAGTTTCAGTTACAGCTTGTATACTGAAAGTAAGGATCCTTATTCGGGTGTGAATTTTACTCAATGAAACTCAAATTTTAAGTAAATGCAAATAGCCTGCATTGAAAATGTGAAAAATAAACAAAATATCATTTAATTTAATTTGAGTGCCCAAGCAAGTAATTTTCAAGTCTGTTTAATGTTGAGGAAGAAAAAGCTTTAGTTCAGTCTCTGCAAATGGTTTTAGTTACTTCTGTGACTTTCCATCTCTTGAGGATAATCTACTCCTAATAAGGACAATTGCTTAGATTTATTACCCCACTGAGGTCTTGTTAAACATCTAACAAAAATCCTATTTAAATGAAAAGGACAATAGAATCTTTAAAGTCAGTGTAGACTTTAATTAAAACCTGAAACAGAATCAATGTCTTTGTGCATTAGAAAAGCAAAAACAGATTTCAAAGCTGTTAAACTACACGTAATTGGCATAAACTATCAATTGAGCCAAAGTAAAAAAAAAAAAAAAAAAAGATACTTTCCTATGGAAATTGGAGTCTATTAATAAATAAAAAACCTGATACATGTGCATAGCACCATATTTTTGCATGCATTTTTTTATTTGCCTAATTTGCTAAGCGTATCTTAGAGCAAACATGAGACACGCTAGCTGTTAAGTTGAACAAATCCAAAAGGGACAAAAAAGAGACTGACTGAAATCAATGCATTAACATGAACCAGCATTTAGAACCTTTTCATAATGTTCCCAAAGAGAGCATGTAAACTGCAGCAGTCTCAGTGCAAAACTGCTGTAATCTGTGTTCCCATGTAGTCATTATTCATACATGGGAGTATACAGCTCCTACAGTCATTTTTCATGCATGAATAGTTTAAAACCCAAAATCACTGACACAAATCCACAAGGGAGACCTCCCTTTTGAAAGTTAACATCTCGAGAACTCTGGGAAGGAATGTGAAGCCATAGACCAGTCCATGTGCTGACACAATTTTCCCGTAGGGAAGGATCTGTGTGCAGTCCCCCTCCGACCGCGGGCACACCCCAGCCTTCCCCTGCCCCAGAGCCGCCGCCGGCCACCTGGGTCCCGGCTGAGAGGCAAACCCAGCAAGGTGGCAGAGCCAAGCCAAGTCTTACCCCTGTCCCTTCCCCCACCGGCATGCATGGGGACCTCGCACATAGGGAACGGAGGTCAGCTCAACAGCCGCTCTGGGCACACACTTGCCTTTTCAGAAGAAAATACATTCTGAGACAATAACTACCCCATAACCTATTTCTGCATTAAGGAAAAGGCACTTTCCCTTCCCTTCTTTCCCCCAGGAAGGGTGACGGGCCGGCTGGGGCGGGCGGACACGCGGGTGGGCTCGGAGCAGAGGAGCTGCACATCGACATGGTGCTCCGGCTCGGCCTTCCCCTCTGGCTGGCCCAGATGTCACCCGAGAGTGACAAAATAGGAGTCAGGAGGGAACTGCAGTGCTGGAGTGGGTCAAACTACTCCCTCATCTGGAACACATCAGTGCCCTGTTTACCATTTAATCAATCTGGTTAGCAAACACTGCAGGCCCACAGGAGTGGCCATCTTACGTAGGCCTCTGTCCATTTAAAATTACAGCTCTTGCCGGTGCTACAGTGTAGTCGGCGTCCTTGCTTTTAACTTACATTTTTGCATGGCGTGTTCAATATTTAGGGCTCCCCTTTTCAAGTCCGGAAACACCTGCCCGAGGCAAGGCCAGCCCCGTGCCCTGCCACCAGGCCCTCCGGGGGGC
>JAHLSL010000008.1:16015175-16060208 GCA_025920805.1 Petroica traversi
CCCCCCCGCGTTGCGCCGGGGCCGCGGAGCTCCCGCGGGTGCGCGCTGAACGAGGGCTCGTTCCACGCACGGTCCTGCACGGCAGATGGGCGATTCCTCAATGCGCCTCAGGCCGGCGATTGAGAGCGCGGTGACGGAGGGGAAATGTCCGATGTGCGGCGTGTGAAAGACATGATAAAGACTTGGTGTGCGGTGCATCCTGGGGGTTGTATTCCTCAATGACCTTGTCGAAGAAAAATGTTCTAAGTCTCTTGTCAGGGCCTGTAGGAAGACACAGCTATTTACAAACGGTAGCCAGTACATTTTGGAATTATATTACCCATTTCGCTTGGTGTCAGAGCTCCTCATTTACCATTCCACCATACAAGGAGTGGAAATCTAAATTTAGTGCTGCTCTTTTTTTTAGTTCTTTCACTACAGATACAAAGCCTAGCAGTTTCAAGGCAATGAGAAATGCTGTGCAGCTGGGATCACGTCTTGGAGCATCCCAAGCCCTTTCAATCACCTCTATAGCTAACAAGCAGAACTACATATTGAGTAGTTATGAGTGAGCTTCAAATAAAATTGAAAATATATTAGTGGCTGCCAATGAAAATTCTAAGCAGGATTTAGGATCTCTGTTTCATTAGTGTTATTTTGTTCACTAGCCACATATATGAACCATAGGCTATTTTCCAGTTCAAGGATAACTGAAATACAACCGGGGAAGGTAACATTTGAGTCTGCTTTGCTCTTTGTTCACATGCAATTTCTTCTGGCATTAACAGCATTGCCACAAGATAAGAGAGAGGCTTCTCAAAAGATATTTCACATTAGAACCTCACAGAAAAACTGGCCTGGTACAACACGTGAATGACATGGAGCAAGAGTGGAGCTCCACAGCATCAACAAGCTTTTCTGACAGAACAGATTTACACCCAGTGACTATTTTCATTACTGATTAGGTTTCTATGTCTTCACAAGCACATTCCAGTCATACTTCCAAAAGTATCTGGCCAGTCAGCATAATGTTGAATAGCAGTAGACAAAATGACATCTGCATGAAGGTTGTCTGCAGGGGAGAAAAGGCAAAATACAGGCATGAAGGTGAGGAATGTCCCAAACTCAACATTACCTTTGAAGCCTCAGTGCTTCATGTAGGCAATAGGTGGTTCCTAAAGCTGTGCCTCTGAAGGAGGCAATGCTGTGTCCACTATTTTTCCTCCTGCTTTTCTTTTTGATCATGATACGTTCCGAATTAAAAGTCTTAGAACGGTGTCCTGGGTTGGCCATATGACCTGTTTGTATCCCCAGTCGTCCTCTTGCTTATGCTGGACCTCAAGTTCTGCAGCTTTAAGTTTGTCCCAGAAAGACAGAGAAAGTAAAGGTGGAGGAAAAAAACCCCACTCGCCGTCTGTCTGCAGGATACTTTTACTCCTACGAACCAAGGCCGAGAGAGAGCGGAGAGGCTACATTCCAGCGGACAGCATTATCTCTTTTCTTTTTTCTTTTTTTTTTTACTCTCTCTGGTGTGGGTGCTGCCCGAGCTCACAGCGGAGGGTTTTTCCTCGGATTTTTCCCGGCTTTTTGCAGGGAGAGACTTTATTTCTTTTGCTGGGTATTTTTTCCTTTTTTCCTCTTCCTGGGACTGGCTGGCATCGCGTGGGCCCAGGACACCAGGGAACCCCCGGGGGGCCCCCCCCCCATCCTCGCCGACTGCTACAGCCGGGCCCGGCAATCGGCCCCCCCACTGGAGAACTGAACCGGACTCAGACGGACTCTGAATCTACCATCTCTTCAGAGGAAGGAGAGGTTTCATTGTTTTCAAATTACCCAAATTTTTCCTATGCTTGTGAATATTCTATTTGTTAAATAAATAGTTTTTTCCACTTTTCTCTAAGGAAATTCTTCCTACTTGTAGGGGGAGGGGTGATTGGAATCGACTCTTCCTAGAGGAGACCCCCCCCAGAGGTTTCCTCCTAAATATTTGCCCTAAACCAGGACAAACGGATTGCCCACTCCTGCATTAAAAGCTATGGGAGGGACTTTTTAATAAAAACCCATCTATCAGATGCTCCTTAAGTAAACTTATCCTGTTGGGAGAATAGGTTGTTGTCCCTGTCCTGGAGGAGGCTGATGCTGGGCCTGTGGCTGCTCTGTGTGCCCCCCCCCGATGCAGAGCTCTGGCACTCCTTCTAGGCCTGATCGTGATGTTTTCATGACTGTCACCAACTCTACCTATGGCTGCACTCACAGATTTTTCTGTGAATACTTACACAGCTACAGCACCTGACACTGTATCAGCCCAGCATTTCCCAATATTAGGGGTATGGAGGAATACAGATAAAGAACTTCCTTCTGTGCATCATCCCACTCCAGGAAAGGAAACCATTTCTCACAGGGCTTAAGTAAGCAAAAGACAAGGCCTACAATTGACTGGGGCCACAAATACAAATGTTTTGTTAACTACCTCAATGGAGAGGTAAATGTTTCAGCCCTAACACCTGAAAGCTTGAAATTGGGTGACACATTTTCAAATTCAGCCTCCGAGTGACAAACAACGCAAAGGAAAATACATAGCTATTTTGGAAAGTGTTAATGCATCTTAAATTCAGTCAACAGCAGAAGTCAGAGTTATTAATAAATTCTTCTGGTTCTTAGATCTGCTCTTCCAGAAGAAATGCACTTTAAGAATGCAAAAGATGCTTTGCTCTGCACTCCAGCAGATCTCAGTACAGCTCGTATACTTCTGAATAAGCAGAAATTCACTGAGGGAACAGGCCTGTCCCACATCTGCTCTAACTTACCCATTGCAGGACTAACAACCAGTTATCTCTAGAAAGCTAAAACCATCCAAACAAAACCAGGAAGAGGCAAGGTGTAAGAGTAGTTAGGTCTTTTTCATCCTGCCCATAAGGACCCTGAATTAGAAATTGTGTTCAGGTACATGTTTTTCTGTTTGATAAGCACACACACAGAATCCAGATTTATGAAGGCGAGTGTTACTGGAATGCGCGGATAGAACTGTTCTTTAAATCATGACAAGTCTGATCTGTTGGAGAGGTAAATTAAATAAAAAACCTTGAAAACTAATGTTCCCATTGTGCACTGCAGGGAAAATCTTTCTTTCCAATCTTCCTTCCAATCTGAAAATTTCTGAAATGGTTCACAGAGTGCCACAAATACCACTCAGCCTGCTTTAGGAAACTTTCCTTTCCCCTGTCACTTCTAAGCTTTTCTCTGTCCCACAAGCAAAATCTCAGCTCCTCCACAACACTGCCTACAAGATCTCAGATCACTACATTTCTCTTCTCTACCCAACTTGGGAAAATCAGGAATCTTCACCCCTGAGCACTGCTCAGTTCTTCTCAGAGAAGGAGATGTCTGCCCCTTCCAGAACATAAGAGGCAAACAGGTGCCCTCCTTGTAGCTTTCTTCACACATGCAAAAGTTGCAGCAACAGATTATAACTGGCAGTACCTCTGCAGTGAGCTCAATGCTCACCACCCACACAAGTAGGGAAACTACAGGAATGTCGGGGACAACTGAGGAGGGATTTGGGTTTTTCTTTGAGATAATCCTTTTGGTTTAGACAGATTGAAGGAAAGCAAATTTTTCTTCAGCACAGTTGTTTTTTAAAAGCAGAAGGTATTTTCTCTGCTCCAAATTCAAAGAGGCACTCAACTGTACTAAGGTTAATATGCTTTTAGCGTTTTATTAAGCAAGCTGCTTCTACTGTCACAATGACTGGTCCTTACTGTCACCTTCCCCCAGTTACTCACTAGTGCTGCATGAACACGCAGATACACCCATCTACTAAAATAAAATGCAACAAAGCCTCCTCCCAACTTTAGATCTGCTTAAACTGACAGTAAAGTCACAAGTTACTGTAGGAACTATTTTAAAGTATTCTCAAGAAAATGCAATTAAATAAAACCAGAAAAAAAATCACAGCAGGTCCTATAAGAGTGTTCAGACAAGAAATTAAAATAACACCTAATTTCTTTCCAGGTTACCATTTGTTTTGCACTATATTTAAATATTGGAGAATGCTGGTAAGAAAAGTATTTATTATTCTTCTATCATTTCTCTAGGCACTGTAAGAGTTATTCTGCAGCAAAACTTCTGCTGTGGTAGGTTTTAGTGGTGGAATGCATTTAGAAATGATGGCCAGATGATGGCACAGTAAACATCCTTTTTTTTGAAGGTCTGTATATGTCTATTAGAAATATTCCTTGTTCCATATGCATGTGGAGGATTAGACACACTTCTCACACAGAAAAAATACCTCCTGGAACACGTCAGCAGAGTATTTACTACCAAATCCAGAAGGAGTTTGTGATTCTTACATTGTCCCCATTAATGAGAAAAATGTCACTATACAAAAGCTTTCTTTTTTTTTTTAGTTTCTTATAAAATCCTTCAAATGGCTGATAACTAGCTTTTATAGATTGGAGAGTCAGATGGAATTCTGAATCTATTATTTTACTAAAACCCCAGGGGTCAACTTATCACCTGAAAACCATTTTACATGGACAATTTGACTTTCATGTGGAGTGCCAGAACATACCCAAGATGGAAATCTAAAATAAATTATATGGAATAGAGCCTTCTTTGTGCTGAAATTTATCGGTCCCACACTACAATAATTTTGAAAACTGTATCCCTTAAGCTACAGTGCTGAGATATTATTAACTGCTTGAACTGAAAGAGCAGGTCTGATCGGCTGCTATAAAGTCTATGGACAGAGACTGATTTCTATTGAACCACATGCTTATCTGAACTGTGTTCCACCATTGCAAGCTGCCAACTTTATTTTCTTCCAGAATACACTGCCCATCTTTTTACCATCATCCTCAGTATGCACTGTCACTTCAGCAAATCCATTCCAGAAGCTAAGAATGCGTCTAAGCTTCTGCTAATACGGTTGTGTGAGACAATCACACCCAGGAGACAGGGAGGGAGAGAGATCCACTTGTACCTCTTATCTTCCTAACACAGGTTATTTTCCTCACTAAGCAAGCCTCCAGTCTCTGAAATGCATCTCTGGGATATACCACAAGATAAGCAGACCTATTTCATGGCCGACACTTTCTTTATCACTTCTGCTGCCTTATTTTGGAAATAAAATTATTTAATAATGTGCTGATGCTTTGGTCAGTGCACCTTTTACATTTGTTAGTACACATTTTAGAAATCAAACTGACTTCTGAGCCTAAAATCTTTATAATTGAGAAGATACTGAAAATTTTAAATGATACAGCTGCTGGTTATCTATTCTATCTGAAATTCCCAGCTAGACAGAAAAACCTTCTTTATGCATAACACATAAGACACAAACAAGTATAGAGCTCTGGGACAAAAGAAGTGTATTTCCTACACCTAGGAACCTATCAAGTCTGGACTACAACAGCTAAAATATTACACCACAATCAGGAAAGAAATTCTAAACTGTACTGCCTCATTTTCATTCAGATAAATTAACAGCCTTTATAAACTGAAAGAAATTGCTAAAAAGGAGATTCTGACTTGTACATCCAAGTTTCTAGATTGCACTACTTTCACTTTTTCTTTACTAGACAGTGTCAAGTTCTCCACAAGGCATTCAAAACTAATGACAATTCACAGTGACAAATCAGTCTCTCTAAGCAGAGAATCTATTGCTTCCAGTAATGGCATTCAGCTCACCAAGACCTTTACCAGGCAAGGTTCTGAAAATGAAGGTGTGGCAGATGTCTTCCAAACATTTTAATGCCTGTCTGGCCAACATATTTTATTTTAGGATGGATCTACGAAACAACAGGAGTCTGTCAGTGAGTGAACACTTGTCCCAAATGAGTGGCTTGGCTGCTTAAAGAAACACCATCACAGGTATTGGCAAAGTAGAATTTAATAAGACTCTGAAAATATGGCTTTACAGAGTTCAATGGCAAGATTCACTGTACTACATACTACACAGATTAAAGCATACAAAAAAAGAGTAATTTTTCTGAGTCTATTTTCATTATATCATTACATCGTACCATTTGTTAAAGTGACTAGAGCAAGTTAGCAGGCCTTTTTCTGTCTCACCCAAACAATAGGAATTCTCTCACATCACAAATTCACAATACTGAAGATAAGGAAAAGGGCCACGTTTGGAGTTTTCGACTTGTACTGATGAATATTCTAGCACTTTTAAGTGCTTAAAGTGATGAGATAAATATTTTTAATCTATTTCTATAAATTATAGCTTAATTAGATGAAAAGAAGAAATCCATAGTTTGAAAGGATAAAGCCTGAACCTAGCCTGAATCTAGCTGGATGTGTGATCAGATATCAACATGAAGCAGCATAAAACAAGTTACGCAAGCTGACCTTAGTATGTGTGAATATCAAGTTTCCAATGTAGAAATATGTATTTTTCAATATATTTTTCTGAGCAGAAATCATGTAATTTATATGCAAATCAGACTATATTCTGCAGCTGATTCTTCTGTGCTAAAGCCATGGGAATTATTTGCACTTAATAAAGCCTCATAAATAGATTTTGTCTCTAAGTGGGTGGGGGAACAGCAGATATATCATAGCCATTTACAGTTACAAGCATCTTTTTATTTTGAAAGTTATATGCATCCTTTAATAGGAAGTTTCAGTTACAAAAGAAACCTTGTTTCCTTTATATAAACAAAATACCCCTACAGCCTTCAAAACAAAATGTTTTGCCTTATTCCCTATGCTCAGCTATCTAAAATGTAGAAATTGCCATCTAGCATCAGACAAAAAGACAGTTTGTTTGACATGCTAGTTCCATGCAGTATATGTTAAATACAGGAAGAATTACTTGTTATTATATCTAGGCACTTTTATTATGTTGGAAAGGACAAATACCTTCTTTATATGAAGTATGTCCACCCAGTACCATCTATTGCATTTCTGCAAAACCTGCTAACATTTTCACACACCACCAATCAGATGTGCCTCTTAAGTCCTGGCACATGGAAATCATCCATTTAAAAAGCACAAGAGGATGGACTTGGGACCACTCAAAGCACGTTCCCCAGGGTGCAGTGGAAGTGTAGTGTTCTAGTGTGCTTGGTAGCATACTGAAGTGAATTGGGAAACCACTCTCCCTAATTGGTATAAATGGTCTGGACTGGGACTCTTGTGAACTGCAAGTTAACAGCAGCACAACTTTTCCAGTCACTTCATAACCAGAGGGAAGAGCAGCAGTGACCAGCAATGCCTAGAGACAGACCAGCAACAAAAGGGCCCCAGTTCTTACAGAGGTGCAGCTCTTACCCCAGCCCATTCCAGCAGAAACACCTGTCCAGAGCACACAGAGACCAGGAGTTATGATCCTGGGAGAAAAGTGAAGGCTTAAACTGATACAATTTCATGTCACACAGATTTCAAGAACAAATACAGAAGCATGGCTCATCCAGGTTGGCCTTTACCTCAGCTGAACAGTGGCAGACAATAAACACCTGTCCTTTTTCTATCTGATTTTTTTTCAGTCAAGCTGAAATTCATCACTGAAAACTGTATGTGTCTCAGTTAATTTTTCCAAAAACTCAGTGTGTTATTTGCCCTCTGCAGGAAGTGAATTTTACCCTGATTAGTACCTTCTTTTCTATTTCCTTGTTAAGCAAAGAAGCTTGGGAAAAAAACCCCCAGGCATTCATGGATTTCATCTCATTTCAGAGATATAATTATAGATTCTGGCAGTAAAACAATTGACATGATGTAGCTCTTTTGGTCATCTACATAAAATGCAGAAAGGGTGACACAAAGACCTAATGCAAGACACCCTTTCTCTCAGAAGAAGTACCACTTATACTGTCATGAGGATGCATTAGAGTGATATCATTTGTGCTCTGCAAAATTACTTATTTTAACTATTTTGTGTATATTTGTTTCATATGGTGACCTTTGTTCATTCTTTATCATTATTCTGACTGCCTTTAAGAGCATCAACTTTTATACCTCACATAACTATTCTGTGAAGGTATATCTAGGTAAAAATATACCCAAATAACAAGAGCCCAACTTGTCACAACTGCTCTTATTTTAACAATTACTGTAATGTTTAACTCATTAAAATCTTCAAATAAATGAATGAAGGCTACATAATTAAAATGTGCTCAAGACATGCTCCATATAATGAAAATTTTGTCACAATACAGTATTCTGATTGCTATAAACTTACCTTATACACAAATGTGTCTGGCAACATGTTTAAACACCGTACTTATTTTGCCCCTATATTTGAAGATTATGGGTTTTGAGTACATATTGCATTTTCTTCAGGCATAGATATGGTTGACCTCAGTTTATATTTTGAAATCAATATGTGTGATAGGACAACGAAGCATATAAGGAAGTTGAAGTTAAATTAAAAGCAGGTATAAGCATGTATTTTATTATGGAGAATCACACAAGTAAGATAGTAAAATCTGACTTCTCGTCACATTGAATTTTCTTTCACTACTCCATTATAGGAAACAGCATTTTTTATAATGTAAATTTTGCAGAATCGTCACCAGAATAAAGTCTGTGGCATCCTGCTGTATCCCCAAAGAATTACTTACTCAATCCCACTGATTGAAACTCAAGCCACTCATTTAATGTTACAAGTCTATATAGAATTAAAATTAGGATCCGTTTAGACTCTAACAATGTTTTTATGTTCTTTTGTCTGTATTTCACTCATTCTTAGTGGCTTAGTGAAATTGTCTGATGATATCCTGTTGAATTTAATTAATCTCTCTTAGCATTTGGTCAGCACCTGAAACAAAGCACAGCCATCTTTTGCAGTTTTATTCACCTTAGGAAAGTTAGATTCTGACATGGGTAAAGAAACTCAGGGTCTCACAGGCACAAGCAAGGCAATATTCAGTGAGCCTGTGTGTCTGTGCAATGACACCACACCAGCTTCTCCCTGTCATTCTCATCACAGATCATTTGGAGAGTTCCATCAGAGAGCAATTCAGCCCACTTACAACCTGAAATATCTTCTGACAATGTCTGCCTCTTTCTAGTGACTATGCCGGGAGTCTGGGTGAACAAGGTTTATCCTTAGTGTGATTCAATTAAACAATGGCAATTACATCTCTCCATAGATACGTCAACACTTACCTTTTGCAGTGTGACCTGGGGTTTGGGTCCCCTGGTCATTGATATGAAGCATATTTTGAGAAACACCACTGTATCTGCTTGGCAGCCATCTGTTTTCCATGGAAATCAGAAGACAGTGATGGGCAGGAGATAAACTGTGCAATTCTTAAATCTTGCCCCGACACAGAACTGGAATGTGTACAGGACTAGGACTGCTGGGCTAAATGCAGCAGTAGTATAGTAATTCTGAGTTACATCCGCTTTGAAGTTTAATTTAAAAAAAATCTGACAAAAAGAGATCTGACACACTAATAACTTTCATATATAATACAATGCTTGAGGTGTAGAAAAGTGATTTTAGCTGGGGCCTGCTCGCATTTGCATAGTCAGAAACATATTGAGGGGTGAGTACTGAGGCTGCTTACATTAGGACATTCTTTCATGCAGAGAAAGAGTTATATCAAGTCAAAAGTGTAAGGAAACACTGGAGTCAAGTAAAATGTTATTAGCCGAGAAAATTACAGCCCAATAGTGCAGAAAACATGGCTACATTTGGTTGCACCACAAACAATCTTGAAAGAACAGACAGCTTATTTGCTCCACGTGTGATTGTAACATTTTAATTCTTCACATTTTAAATAATTAACAGTAAAAATTAACATTCTCTTGGATTTCAGGCAGTATCATATTTCACTAATGGCTGAACTTGCAACATCTACTATTCAAACACTAAAGCCACAAGAAGATACCCAAATCCAATGCCTGGTGCCTAACTCTGTATTAGGACACATTAGAATGTGCATTTTGTGGCCTTGGGTATGAATGTGAACAAACAGCTGAGTTTTAGAATATTTTTACAGACATTTAACAACCGGCTTGCTGAGAATCTGGAAACATATCTGCTTAAGCTGCACATTTTTATTAACATGTTCATAGCACTGTCAAAAGGAATATCTAGAATCTAGAAATATTTACCATTCTATTACTTCTATTTATTCATCTAATTATTTTACAGAATCAGCACTATGAAAAATTCAGCTTTAGAGAAATTGAAAGAAAAACCAGAAAACATTAAGAAATTTCCAAGGAAAGAGTCTTTCATTTACCTAAAAATTACTTGAAAAGCAGGACAAGACACAATACTACAAATCCCTTACTTTCCCTAATGGGATTTTCTGTAATCTTTGAAAGCACCCTCAGTTTGTGAACTATTCTCCTTTGACACATTACAGTATTTTTCTTTATAATCCTGAAAACAGCAAGGTCCATAAACAAATAGTTAAGGACTTAGTCAATAAATTCTATAATTAGACATCAATTTTGTTATTATATATTCTATGCAGCAATCCAGCTATTGATAAATAGGTATACAACAGAAATCAAATTCTCTTAACTGAAGCCTTAACCGTGAAATTGCCTGGAAGTTCTTTCCCCAGCACTTACAATGTATTTTGCTTGCATGTTTTACAAAATACCATCAAATATTCCAAGAAAAGGCTTGACATCATTGATTTCATCATCAAGAAGATATCTAAAGAAGATTAAGCAAACAAACAAACAAATTAGGTATAGCACATCAAAACCTATGAAATTAGTAACACTATATAGAGTCAAGAGAAACCAAGATAAGCAAAACCATTTTAAGTAATTTCTCTTTTAAGAAAAGTTTATTATTACTAATATTGTGAAAAATAAACCTTTTAACAATGAATATTAGAAACTAAGACATTGCCTAAAGGTCTGTGTTCCATGAAGAACTAGGCACTGGAACACTGAGGAAACAGAAAAACATATGCAAGTTTTTATTACCTAGGATCTATTTCTTTCTCCTGTTCTTTTGTGAAAATAAAAAAATCTTCTTTCCTAGTGAATTTAGAAGACTCTGAGATTATTTCTGGGATGGAAGAACACTGTACATTTTTTTTGCTCTTGAGAAGGACTCGAGTGCTTTTTTTCTTGAAAACTGAACTGCAACAAAAAAGTTTAAAAGTATGTATGGTTAAATGAACTGAAACTCCCAGATTATTGTAGAATGTAGTACTGGTATCTAATTGATATTTTGGTGCTTGACAAGGACAAAGCATGTGATGAATCTAATTATGTACTGGATGGAGAAACTATTGAATTGAATAAATTCTTTTGAGATCATGCTATATAAAGTAAATTAATATTCTGTTTCTTTTTATCAGGAATATCCCACTAAACACAGAATGCATGCAGGTTTGGTCAACAGAGAGAGGTTCAGAAATTCAGGATATCCTAATTGATCCATAAGTCAGATATGGCAAATATATTTACACAATAAATACTCTAATTATAGAAAATTCTGTTATCAATGTATTTTTACTCACCAAAGCTGTATTTCTATTCTGTACACATAAATTCACTTGTGTTGTGCTACTGACCACAGAAACACCTGAGTTCCGAATACTGGTCTTATCTTGTACTGTGCATGTACTGAAAATACCAAATTGAATAATTTCAGTATTATTACAGAAGTGCAAAATTATTTGCTTTTCAGTTCAGGATTTTCTACTTATTTGCCTGCACACTTAAATAAAAACTGAATTGAAATCATTCAACAATTCATACCTTTTGAACATTGAAATTTCACTCACTTTTACAACCTTCTATATATTTAATTACTCAGATACATTGAAATACAGGTGATATTTTAAACTGAATAAAACAGTAGTAAATGATGTAAGTCTTACTCTTTTGAAATGTTATTTGTGGCTTTGCTTGTTGGATACTGGTAGAGGGGTTGACATTCGTCTGGAATTTGAAGGCAGATATTTCCATGTTCCGTGAAAGAATTAAAGTTTTGAAAAGAGAGTTGAGAAACAGCCATAACCCCTTTCTAAATATTTCACATGATATGATAAATAGTACTTTGAAAATTATGAAAGTGTCTTAACACCTGAAATATTTCTTCTGTGGGTTTTGGGCTAATTTAAAGATAAGCAGAGATATACAGTCAATATTCATTATGCAACAAAAATTATGCAGTTGCAGGCCATCATAAAAATTCTAATTGTGACTTTTTCAACTCACCCTTCTGTATTAGATTTGTCACAATATATGTGCCATTCAAGGTAGAATAATAAACCTGTCAGTGAAGTCAATTAACCAAAAATTTCAGGTGGTCTTATTCATTGTATACTATAATAATTTTTTCTCAAATAATAGCCTATAGAATAATTTGTATGTAGGAAAGAAAAAAAATTGTTGAAATAACCTTACCTAATTCTTTACTGACAAAATTACTAGCAAATACCAATTTCTCATCATCAATATCATCCCAAATATCATCTCTCAGTTCAAAGTCCACATTCAAAGCATCTGAAAAACAATATCTGTTTTTATCTGTATGGCAGAAAAACACGAAGCATTCATTTAAAGATCAAAACAGTGAACACTGTAATTTTAAACATTAGCAATAACTTACTTCTCTTTCCATAATTCCAGGATTGCAGCTGTTTCTGAGATACTTCTAAGGTATTAATATTATCTACCTGGTCCACTGAAGGTGATGAAGATGACAGTTTATTGCTAGGCCTATTAAAAAAAAAACAAAACAGTGACATGTCAGTAAAGCAGTTGAAGAAAGTTGCAGAATAATTTTATTCACAAAACAATTCTTAGTGGTACCTTGGCAAGGCTGGCAATACAGACTTAGGTGTAAATACAAATTGTTTGAGATCCACGTTTTCAGCCTGATTTAACATCTGCATCTAAAGAAAGCAAAATATTTTAACTTATACGATATAAACATACTGAGAACTGTTATTTTTAACTAGCTCAATGACATAATTAATATTGTAAGTTAGCATAATATTTAAATGTCATAAAAGCTTTCTAATGTCTGCTTATCTAATGTACTCTGTTTAAAAGGTTTGAATTTTGCGCTTCTAGAGGAGCTGTCCAAGCACCCTGGCAAAGCCAGACTGGTTGACTCTCATCTGTATTAGCTGTAGGCTAAATAATCCTCTACTGCAAACAAACAAGAAGACAAAACTGTGATGTGGAAGTAAAACCCTTCAATACCTCAAATGTCATTCTTGCTGCAGAAAGACCTAGTTAACACTACATTCAGAAGAATAAAGTGCAAGCCATGAAATTGTTCAGAGGTTTAAAACCAAAAGTGATGGTTTTCTTACAAACAAGTGGATCTATCTGCCAGTGAAAAAAGATCTCTTAGTAGCATGACTAATAAATACCACAGTTTGTTTTTCAGGTCATATTTTGCCAAACCAAGTCATAGTGCTCTACCTTCCAATGATGCCTCTCAACCTCACCAACCACTACCTATCAAATGCCATAAAAGAAAAAACATAGAGGACAGCCACAAAATGGACTAATGGAAGTGTTCCAAAAAGCAGTAGAACCTCACAAAGATTCCTGGACCTTTGTATTTCTTTACTTTTTGCACTCCACACAGAAAAATCAAACTTGAATGTTCATATTTAGTGATAAAATTCTCTCTGCAATCAATGCCTTCAAATATGTAACAGATAAAAATAAACCCATGAAATGGCTGACTACATTCAAGTGAACCTTTAGGCGTTTTACTGGGGGTATAGATGAAACTGAGTTCCTGCTCCTTAAATCAGCTAGGTATAAAGAAAACTCTGTGTCTCCATTCATCTGCGACTTCGGAGGTACTCCAGTTTTACCTGAGAAAATGAAGCAGAATAATCTTCAGATTAGTTATAGTGGATAAATCCTAATTATTTTTAAATTACTTTGAAAAACTTTGCCACTAAGCTTAGTATCTTCTGTTAAAAGAGTCTAAAAGATTTAACATGCTAACTACAAGATTTAACACAGTATTTATATAAGAGTGTAACAAGCTCGACATTTTCTTAAATCATATCCTAAGTCAAAAAATATTAATCATTATAGTGCTTATAAATTGCCAAAACTATTTAAAACTGTTTTTTTGACTGCATCATAACAACAACTCTGGCCCCATTCTCTTGCTTGTGTTGCTTCTGTTAAAGTAGACATTGGTATGATAGAAGCTGTTCTAAATTGCATTTGTCTAAAAGTATCAGTAGTAGATTTAATAAAACTCACAGCAGTCATGCCCACACACATCTTTATTTTTACAGCGGTGGTTGCATTCTCTGTTTCCATATTTCTTGTAAGCAATCTCTTGTTTAGATCTGCCTCCTAGATAAACATAATACAGAAATTCAAACAGTAATATTGGATACCAAACACCCATGATTCTTCTTACTTTCAAAATCATCAAAGAATTGCACTGTAGTACTGAACAAATAGAAGCAGCAGAATTGTATTTTTATTACCTTTGAGAAAAAAAACAGCAGGGATATATAAAGATCTAGCTCCCTTATTGAAAGAAAAATTCAATTTTCTGTTGACTTTGGTATTAGCCAGATACTGTGATCTGACCATTTACCTGTATCTACTTTTGCTGCTGAGAGACTTTGGAGTGAGCCACAACATAAATCAAGTGTAGATCCAGCTTTTGATTTTTGATTTGTAACAAACTTACGTCCCTCTGTTTTTGGTGTGAAGTAGAAGGCTGTGTATGCTTGCTGTATATCAAAGCCAACTTGGGGAAAAAAAAAAGACAAAAATATTAAAACTGCTTTAAACTGATTCTTTATTACTGATATCTTCAGTTTTCTAAAGTGTTAAAGCAAGTGAATGAAGTAAAGAAGAAAAACAAAATTAGTTCCTTTAACCAAATGTCCTTGTATTGTTTTAAATCTGCATTTACCTATGGCTTTGCACTGCTGATAAAATTTCAGCTTTTATACTGTACTACAGTCTGTGTTCAGGAGTATCAGCAGCTCTGTATTGGCAAAGGCATAAAATGAGTATGCTGATAATGCTTCTCAAGCTGAATGTTAATACTCATGAAAGACTGAGAGATACCCTTTGTAAAAAGAGTAATTTTGTCTTTTACTAGTGAAATAAAATTTGCTGGAAAACCAGAGAGGAATTTTAAAAATGTGAGATTTCCTTCAAGTCTGAAACAGGAACAGACTTCAAAATAAGGAAGACCTGGCTTTAGCCTAACTTCATTGCTGAGTTTTACTGAATTCACTACAATGTGCAGGTAAAAGGACAATTTCCTTAATTTCTGTGTCATTAGAAAACCCTTCATGTTCATTTTCCAGAGCCACAGGTCTAACTATAGAAATATAGATTATTCCAGGCTTGATTATTGTAATAATCTCAATGTTCAGTATTTGCCATAGAAGCATCAACTACATTTCAGTTAATCTAGCACTCTTCTTTATTGGTGGGGCATGGTGAGAGAATTTACCGGAGCCAGTCCATTTTAAAATTGTTTTTCAAAGTTTTGTGTTTCAAGGTCATAAGGGTCTCTCCTGATCTGCTGCTATAGTTCCAGTTGTATGGAAATTGACACTGAGGGGATCCATGTTTAAATCTGCACATGGTAAGGCACAGCATTTTCAGCTGTAGGAATTGCTTGTTCCCAAAGTGGAGATGAATCCATATCCAATACCTCCTTACTACCATGCAAATCCTAACCATTCACAAAGACAGCTCTGCTCAGCATAAAAAACCCACCAGGCTGATAGGTTATCCCTACTGAAATTAATTCACTTGAAGGAGAAGGGCAAAAGAGAATCCCAATCCGTATCAACAGAGCAAAATTCTGTCTCCTAGTAAGAGTTTTGATTCTTCCCAGTTCCTTAATGTGGTAGCAAATGAAATAAACAGGTAAGTAATTAGGAGAAGTAGTATGCAACCCATTAAGTACATGTAGTAGAGTCTTCTATCCAGGCCAACTCAATTTATTATATTTTGGCTTGATAGAAAATGTTTTACTAATTTATTCAAAATTCTTATGCAGTTGCTTTTAATTTAAAGAATACCATAACCTACCATAATCAGAACTAATTAAATTTATACTAATGTCTTCTGATTTAAGAGCTCTTTTAACTTCAATTTTCTTCATCCAGTTTCCAGTTTTCAGCAGCACAGAATCCCTGTAATGCAGTTTTGTTAGACATGGACAGTGAAAAAAGACTATATACCAAGTGAAAGAACCTGTATTTGTTCTAAGCTCTTCAGTTTTGCTGGATAAGTGGCCTAAGAACAACATTCCAATAATGTATGATTTATGGTCATAAGAGGGCCAGAACCCTGCAGATCAGTTTCAGTTGTGCCAAAAGTGCCAGATTTCAGTCAGAATTCTCATGAAGGTCAAGCAGTTGGAAAAGATTTTGTTTCTCTTTTCCCATTTGCTTCAAGCATCTTGTAGCCAACTGGATAATTTAATTCTATCTCTGAGAGGAAAAACCAATTTTTAAAATATAATTAAAGAAATATAGCTTTCAGGAATAAATAACAACTGTGAATCTATCTTTTTAATAAGTATATTACTTATCTTATATTTATGGGAAAATTATTATGACTTTTCCATAATATGACATTGATGTTGAACAGATATTTACACATCCTCTTTGCACTGACAAGCACACTGACATGTTTTGGGGGTTTCTGAATCTTGTGTAGCATTTTAAATGACAACAGTGACTAGAAAATGCTGTAGGATACAGAAAAATTTTGTACTATTAGACTTCCGTAGGAAGTGTTGAAAAAACTGCAAGTCACAAAACAGGTAAAAAGCCAACACCCTAATAAAATGTGAGGCAAAAAAATCTGACCATACATACATAATTTTCTGGTTAAAAATGACTTGGTTGTCAGCATCCCCTATGACCAAGGTAACATAGTGAAAGTCTGGTGCTGTTCTCTTTGTCTGCAGCTGCTCATAGTTTGTTAATTTGACGGTCACTAAGATTTCAGCCAAGGTGTCACTGTATTTGGGAAGCTAAGGGAAAATGATACAAAAGACAAAACTGCTAAAATATGCAAAGTAAAATATATGCCCTTCCATAAATTTCTGTTGATACAAGCATAAAAGCTCAACTCAAGTAATTTGAATTTGTGGTACAGTTTTTATTTGTTGTTCTGAGCCACTAATTTTCAATACTAACTTGCCCATAGCTGGTTATCCTAAGATGGATTAAGCACTGAGAATCAAAAGCAAAAAGAAATATGCAAGAATAAGACTTGTTACACGAAAGTTCTATTTTGGCACCCCAAAATTCCTCTGTAAGATATTTATAATTGTGAAATCTTTGTTCTGAGAATTGAGCTACTTGTCTGGTATTACATAAAATGAAAAGTAAACTAGAACTGATTGTTATACCAATAGTATTTCACACATCTACTGACTTTTTAACTTGAAATGTGTCTTCATTTCTACCAACTTTAAGGTTAATTTTCAAATACTGCATTTCAGAAATGTAGAGTGTCTATGTAACTATATAAAGACAAAATGCATATCACAGCCTCAAAGCTCTTGATTACACATAGAATTGCACCCTTCCTTTGACAGGGCACCAGCTAGGTTAATGTAAATAATTTACTCTTTCTCTATAATCCTAAGTGTGATGTAGAAAAGAAGCATGACTTAATACCATTTCAGTAAGCTTTATTTGGGTGTTTTGCTGTCTCTAGGGTTTGTTTATATTCAAGGTAGAAGAGACCTCTCAGACTCACATATAATGCTAGAATGTGAATATAATGGTTTACATCTGTAACATAAAATGCTATCAACAAGAGAGGTCAATGTATTATGGACAATGTCTGCTCCAAGGCTCTCCTTCGAGATTTAGAAGTTTCATTTTACTTACCAAGCTGGAAGGAGGTCACAATATTGTCTGATCTTCTATCAATGAAGACTTGAAATTTCTTTAAGTCAGTATTTGCATTTTCATTTAATAATACCGGCATAAAAACATAAAATAAAATAATTTACCTGTTCAATTTCAAGTTCATATTTTGGAAGGTGCAAAACAGACTCTTTTATCTGGTTTCCAAAAGGAGGATGTCTGTTTAAAATCTGCAAAGATGTAAATCCAAGGAATCAAAGTCACTTGAGTAATTATGTTAGCAACAAAAGCCCTATCACTCTTGCTTCTCTACTGTCAGTGATGCCCAGTATAGCAACATTACCCAAAGAAAATTCCAATCGTTTTCCATGTTGCTGTTTCTGTTCAGTTAATAGCCAATGAACTACCAATGACCTCAGAACCCAACTACTCAGGTTTTAGATGAGATGACTCTTGTATGTTGCACCAGCTTTAACTAAAACAGAACAAAGGACAAGAAAAAACACAAAAGGGGCCAGAAATGAGAAATCAAATTTCTAAAGTCAAAACAGAAAAAACCCGAGTAAGATTTAGAAGACTGCGTATCTTCCAGAACACTGGAATAACCGTTTCCACAAAGAAGCAGCTGAGAGTCAAAGAACCAGTTCTAGGGTAACATTTAACTTTCCTAAAATAAGAAGTGCTTTATAGATGATTTAGAAGATTTTTATTCTACTCCTATCTCAAACTTGCAATAATGGAAATTTGGGATTTTCATAATTAACATATAGTAGGAGAAACTGTAAATACATATTCCCTTTTACATTTTTCCAACACTTCTAACAGAGAAGCACATACTGTCCTTTGTTTCAAACCATGTTAATGATGAAATTCATGTTAATGAATATTTAAGCATCTGCCTTCCATAGCCAGCCAAATCAATGAAATAGTCATTCACATTAAATTTGCTACAAGAAAATATCATACAAATTTTCAAGGAAAACTAGCAGTAGCCACACACCTTTTTCAATTCTGCTAGTTAAAATGAATAAATTAATAAACTGAGAAATTCAAAAATTTCAATTGAATAAATCAAAATTAATAAGTCACCTAAACATCTAAATTTTGCTATGATCATAGAGCAACCATATACTAATTATACTGCTTTTTCTGGTAACAGTATTAAAACTCAGTATTTTTCCTATCATATTTATCTATGCACAAAATAGTAAGTTACCAATTCAAGCTCCCTTGCATTTATGTCTTCAATTTTTTTAAATGATGTCAGCCCAGCATTCACCATAGCATTTGACAGCGATACACCTGTGAAAAAACACGTATACAAATTTTATGCTGTTAAAGGAAAATGAATAGGCTCAAATTATACTAACTGCATTGGAATCTGTAAACCCAAAGCGTAGATAATTTTAAGTTATATCTGATGCAGCTTTCAGCACAGCAAATTACTTAATTTATTTTCATTTGATTAAGTAGTTCAGTATTACTTAATTTCTCCATTAGTAAAAAGAAATGCAATAAAAACCAAACATGAAAATATTCAATATTTCATTGCTGACAACCTTTACATTTTCTACAATAAAACAGATTTTAGATCACTTTCTACAAAACTCAAGGAAAGTGTTCTATGTATACATGATTTAAAAAGCATGTCATGCAATATTCTTTATCTCAGAATTTTTTTCCAATTCAAGAAATTATTTAACTATGTTAAAGTCATAAGGACTTCAATGTTTTTGAGGAAGTTAATACTGAAATTTACTGAAAATTAAGTATTTATTATAATCTTCTGCAAGTCATTGCAGCTTTAGCACAAAACTTTCCCATGGCATATACACCACAAAAGCAGACAATTATGGAATTACACTTTTATTTCTCTTTGTGATTCACAGTCCTTCCAGTGAGGTTTAGAGTTATCATTGTATAAGAAAAGGCATTTCACTGACTTAGAACTACAGCCTGTTATAAAAACTGCAGTGATTGTAGGTAAAAAATAGGACCAAACACTTAGAATGAGTATTTGGATCTTTCTCACACAGTTCTGCAAAACAGTAAAAGAAATCTGAAAATTAAGTGGCAAACTCCTTTAGATACTTTTAGGTTGCTTCTTGGAAGACATTTCAATAATAAGAAAAGACTTAACTAAAGAATTTAATAATTTAGAGAAACGGAAGACCTTTTCTCTTTTATGTGTATTTGAACATCTTTTGGGTCTGACTTAGGGAAATCATCCCTCACCATCTCCGTGCTCCTTTGCAGAAGCTCTGCAGTCTGAAGACTGAAAACTCTCAAACACTACTTCTGCTTCTGGAGCTGTTGCCCTGTTTATTTATAACTAAAGCTGAAGATTAACTCTTTTATCCTAATTCCTAAAATGGAAGGATTTCAGTAGTGAAGAGCATACCAGATATAAATAAGACTTTTCCTCTTTATTTACATCTGCACTTCTGAGCAAAAAATAAACCGGGGTGGAAATGAAACTGAACAAGTAGTAAATGTCATAAATGTATGGCAGCTGATCATTATCCTGTCTGTCAGAACAAGCAAACAGAAATCAATCACATCATTCAGCAAAGAGGGAGCATGATTATTGGACAAGAGGTGTAGAAATACAGTAAGAATTCTACTGAATTATCAGTCTCAGGCCAAGTGTCAGTCAAAGAACTGTCACTCTTATAATGGAAATACTTTCTGATTAATAAGGCGTTTCTAAGATTCAAAAATAGCATACTGAGATAGGAGTTTAAAAATTAAGAACTTCTGAATATGCTACATGGTATCAGCAAATTTCTATGTACTTGAACAATTCATTTAACCTCACAAAGAAGCAGAATAAGCTGAGCAGCCATAGGCAGAGGTTAAAAATCACATCAAACTACAGGCATCAATTCAGTGTTTGATTCAGGAGGAGAGTGAACTGTCAGAAGAATGTTCAAAAGAAGCTTGTGAGGGGAACAAATGACACTTTGGAAGTTCGCAGTTCTTTGTAACATACGCGGCAAGAGCTATGACAGCCTAAGAAAAAAGGACCCAAAAAAAGGAAAATTGGACAGAGATGTCTGTATATACACCAGTTATATTATTAAAAAACTAAACGTGACTTTATTCTACTGAATATAGTGTACAGGAAAGGATTTGTCTACACTGTAAGTGCCAGATTTATTTCACTCAACCTAACTCCACAGAAAAGCTGAACATGAGGCAGATCCTGAGATGATGTCGACATCGGCACAGGTGTGGGATAGTGGAAATGCATTCCCAGCACTCTGCACTGTGCTGTGCTCAGCCTAACAAACCCTGCCCTTGCTTTGAATCCACATGAATGAAGCATTACAGCCTCTGCACTTGAGCATGCAAGGCTGTGAGATACTGTACCCTATGGACCTCTGGGTTTAGCCATTCTCTAATTTGCAGATCTCTGTGCTACAGTGCTCAGTGCAGAGCTGATACCTCTAAAGAAGAAATACAGAGTACGCTGCAGTGAATTTTGAAAGCACGAAGGTATAAGACCAGACATCAAAGCAGGAAGATACACTACTACCTCAAACAAGTATGACTACATTTTTATAACACAGATGACTCAAAAATTTCTGAGCTCCTTTTCAAATAATTATGACAAGCCTGTACTTCCAGCCAGAAGTTCATTCAATAACAGGGCACAGTGAAAGGAAGAAGATCATTAGAAACTTTTGATCATCATGTGTATAAGTAGCTCATGCACAATAAATTGATTTCTGTTTCATGATTCCTATCCTTTTCAGTGTGAATTAAAAGGTTTTCATGCATACAAGTAAGAGGACCTACAGCAACAGCTGCTTGGAAAAGGAGGCATAGCCTAGTTAGGGACACACAATCACTTCAATGTGGAATATGTCTGGGATACTGAGAGGAACATTATGGAGGAAGAACAATTCTGAAATACTTTGAAAGCCTGAAGAAAATTACTAAACAGCTTACTTTTTGTTATGGCAGATTCTTCTGACAACTGTAGTACTCAATTGTGGCATATAAGTAATTAGGAGACTAATTCAATTATGTAAGCATACACCACAGAAATGAGCAGGCTGATTATGAGTTTTGATCTCTGCCAAGATTAAACTTCTATAATTTCTAACTAGTACCTACCAATTTTTTCCAATTGTTTAGACACATGAAGTGAATTTTCCCAAAGTCTGCATCTGAAACACTTTGCTAAAATCAAAGAGTTTAATAAAGCAGAGAAGTTGTTCTTAGATGATGCCAGAAAGTCAGATAACCCTGTAAAAAGATTAACTTATGTTAATAAACTAAAGTTTAGCTTATTGGTATATGTACCCAAAGAGAGGATTAAATTTTACCATACATCTAGTAACTCTCAAGCCATTTCTAAATATTCTGCCAGTATCTTGTGTCAAAGTAAAGTCTTGAATAGGAATGCATCCCAGCTGAGCCTGAATGAGACTGGAAAAAGAATGGGCTTGATTTATAAGCTATACTATATGTAAACAAAAAAAACATAAAAGTTTTTAATGAGGAAAACCAAGGAAATTCAGAATAGAAAAATAAATACAAGATCCAGTCCTCTGCAAAATGACAAAAAATTTAGCAGGACTTCAACAGCCATAAAATGACTGTTTTTCAATAAAAAAATATAAAGGCAATGTAATATTTACCAGTTTACTTTCATTTCTCTTGTTTTTATCTTGCCCTCCATTGGAAACCTGTATATGAAAAACATACATATTTTCTGCAATTCATTTTATTATTGTTAAAAAGGATCTTTCAGTTTTCAATGCATTTTTAAAAATACCTGATAGTTATTTTGTCTTTGTCTTTATTCAAAGTGTTCAATATTTTCTTTTCATTTGTTCTTAATTTCACATCCACAAATTCTGTGCAGTTGGAGATCATTGTAATCTATAATAATTAAAGTTTTTTAGTAATTGTTTTAATTTGCCATTTTTTCTATCACTTCTAGCTCTTTTTTTAAAAAGAATGCTTTTAAATTTTTTTATTTTGTTGCAACACTATGACCATGAAGACACAATCCATCAGTTCTTTTTTATACTGACCAACTTCTTTCCTGTTCCTATAAAGACTGTTATATAATAAAGGGGGAAATTTTTTCTTTCAACTTCTAGATTATTTCAGTTGAGATTATCTGAAATCAACCACACACACTGCTAACACTTTATACAAGGCAAATAAAAAAAACTTGTGCTGTTATATATTTTGTTTCGCTTTCTTCACACTTTAATAACAAAGACAGTCATAGGGGAACAGGCATTCCATGTTTTCACGGCAAATCTGTTCTACCACAGTATTTGCTTGAAAACAAAATGTCTTGTGATTCAGACAACAACCTGTTATCTGAAAGAGGAATGTTGCTGAAAACAGAAAGACAATTCCCTTAAAAGTAAAACCTGCTCTTGATGCAACTGGTTTTTGCAACAAAAAAACCCTATAAACCACAAATAATTTAAGTGTTTAATACATGAACAGAGCAGCTTCAGCAATTTTGCATTTTCATAAGCAAGGTTAGTGAGGGGAGAAAGAGTTGGAAATCAAAAGATTTCCAAGTACAAAGGCTCAAAAATGCTTCATATAGAATTTATTTAGATGCATTCTCTAAAACGTCATATAAACAAAGCCTGAGCTCTTTAAAATAAAGACTTCTTAAGACGGTTTAAAAACAATTGAACATACAATTTTTTTTAAAAAAGTCAAATTACCAATTCATTTAGAGTCTCAGTTCCCTTAATTGTGAAAAACTGCTTCACTGTATCAAATGCAATGTAATACCATGCCATTAACCTTCCTGTCTCTGTAAAAGAAGAATATACTTTAAAAAAATAAATATCGGAAATACATTTCAGTGAGTTGGAGTTTTTTAAGCCACAAAATTAGATTAATTTTCTTATTACAAGCCTCTGTGAGATTTACCACCACTACTCATTATGTTGTTGCCCCAGCTGTCTGATGGACATTCCTGACCCAATCAGGGCAGGAAGAACCACGTGCCACTTACAGTTCTCACCAGTGGAGATTAAGTCACACTAACATGCCAGGCAGTGAACTGTGGTTGCTAAGATGACAACCACCTCTAGCAGAGGACTGGAGAGAAGAGCAGGTGTTGATAAAACCTGGCCTTCATTGCACTGTGCCACAACCAATTATCCTGTCACAATGTTCTGCAATCTTCTCCTAATCTGGAACAAATTTTCAGCAACAAGGGAAGATCTATTCATGAAGCAAGATTAAGAGAATGAACAACCATGACTTGGTCAAGCAACTTATCCATATATTCTACTCAACAGTCTCTCAGGTACTACTCTCTACTAAATCTGTGTACTCCTGTTAGTGGGTCACAATGACAGGTGAGACCCTTTGTAGTTTACTACCATCTCTACATCACTTCTGAAAATTAGTGTATTTGAAAGAAGTGTTACCTGTTGGTTTGAAATTATTTGCTTCATCCATCCTGATCAAATCAAAAGATGATAAATCATTTAAGTTCTTCAGGCACAGTTCTGTCAAAAATTTGAAAAATGTTTTCTACATATACTAAAAATACCTTATCTATGTACAAGCCAGAAGCATCATCATCAAATTTCAGAATGTGTACCCAGTAATTCCACTGAACTCAAGCAAAGGTTTTAGAATAAGATCCTGCTTCTATTAAAGTTGGTTAACTTCTACCTGGGGAAACTCACTCAAAGATAATTGATACAAGACAAGCTAACTTTTTCAGTAAGGCAAAAATTGCAAAGGAAAAGAAACTAGATGCTGGAATGTAGGTTGCCATGTTCAATTTTGAATGACAGATCAGAGAGCCCACAGCATTTATACAAAAGACTTCTGCTAAAGAGTTAACATCCAAACGGTTCAAATTTCAAATACCCACAAGTATTTATGAATCCTTTGTTAGAAATTTTCATTCTGTATCAGGTGCATTTGTACTTATTTCACTAAACCTGTTGTGTCAGGTATCTGCATAGGAATGACCAAAGTGCTTTCGTTCTCTCTTTTTCATGACCAAGGCAATATTCAGAATTTAAAACTCAGTTAGAACAACACTTAAAGAGATAGTTCCCTTAGAAACCAGAAATCATTCACATTACACATGCAATGTATGAAAACATTATACACATTACTACAAAATATTTTATGTTGCAGGGAAGTGGAGCTAGCTCCTCCAAGAACTTTTAAGACGAGGTTGTTTTTAACATCAGAACTTCAAGGAAATACAATCCACTCTGAAAAAGTATTAACTGAATTATTCTAGCACTATTTATACATGTGATTTTAAACCATGCCTCCTCCCATAAAGGCTTATTTAGGTAATATCATGCTTCGTTCCCTCTATTCCTTTTAACCAACATGGCAAGAATAGAAAAGTCCTGATGTAAAAGACAGGGTAAGGTAAACTACTAAAGGAGGTAAATTTTCTTATTGATAAGTACTCCTTTCTTCACTGTCTGCAAGTCAGTCAATGTCTCTCATATTTGGAGACTTGAAGAGGAACCAAATACACCATGTTCCTGAAGGCAGGCCCTTGAAACCCTTACACCTGAACAGCCTCAGTGTCACTCCACCAGCCCAAAATTAATCTCAACTTTTTCCTACACAGTTTTGTAAAAAGTGTTTAACTGGAATCCAAGTACAAGCTTTACAAATTTCTGTCCACGTTTTCATGTACCAGGCCCTCCTCCAGATATTTTAGCTCCAAATGGTCTGGTTATCTTGGACATCAGGACTTTCATTGAAGAGAGAAAACTGCATTTGCAGATTTGCACCAGTTGATAGCAAGTACTCTTTTATTAATATACTCTTTTTTTAATACCAGAAAACATACATTAAAATAAACTAACAAAACAAAATCACCTGAAGACTTATATTCTATTTCTGTATTTAAAGTTGAGAGGCACCAATTCCCAAACTAATTTGTCAACTGTATATTTTCTAATGGAATTGCAAACAGTTAAAATACAGTATTTAGAAAAAAAAAGGGTCAATAACTGGGTTTTATTCAAGTCTTAGAAAGAAAAAGCTTCTTAAAATCACACAATTTTAAATCGTTTCTGGACAAGGTGAAGATGCTTATATTTTATATCCTTTGTTTTCAAGGTTAAATTTATGAAGGGAAGATGAAAATTTCTGAAAAGGACTTTTTTGAAAGTATAGCAACACAAATTAATGAAAGCAAATGAGATGAACCAAAGGAAAATTAGGAAGAATTAAGTCAAACAATCAAAACTGAAGTGTTCTGCTCCATATTTCTGAGTGCATATATGGAGATGAGGTAGATAAAGGCATTTAGTGATTTTCTAAAGAAAAACCTTTCTACCAATTAAAATGTACTGATAGTATTAAAAAAAATTAGCAAAATAAAATTAGTAACCATCATAGTAAATTGTATTTGCTCTGTGAATGGATCTATTGAAATAACTGGATACAGATAATAAACATCTGCCCTAAATTGCGGCATTTTACTGAAAAAAGCTAAAAAGCCACTTACCTTGTAATTTTGCTTCAATTCCCATTTTATCTAATCCAGGTGAAAAACCTTCATGGAAAAGACAAAAATTGTTTTAATCTAATACTATACACACTTCCTCCTCAATGCCTTTATCCATCAAAACTGATTTGCTGATTTTTAGAAGCCAGACAGATACCCCAAAGTGAAAAATGTGGGAATATTTATTATACTGCAAGCAATTCAGAATTCTTAACAGGGTGTAACTATTTGAGTATCAGTAAGAGGCTGTTAGAACAGATGTGCAAAGGTCCTGACATTCCCCTGCTGAAAAATATCAGCGTCCTAAAAGTTGCAGAAGTGTCAGTAGCAACTTTAAAGGTACAGTTTTTCTTATTTTAGAATTTAGGAAGCACCTAAATTGCAACATCCATTCAAGTACTAGATGTACTGTGTTCCAGTCTCAGCTATAAATCCTTAAAAAAAATGGTCTCCAGCAAGTGCACCATGACTCCAAAATCAGGTGTAGAGTAAGTGGGCAGGAACAAAGATATGGTCAGGGCTGGGGACTGGGATTATGTTCTGGACAAGACAAACTGAAGACACTGGAATTAAGACAACTAAAATTTTATTTTAGAAAAAAACTATGAAATACTATACTATTTTTTTTCTGAGCAGAGTACATATTCAGCAGTGAAAAATATATTACGGCTTGATAATTCATTAATATGTGGTCCAGCATATTATGATCAAAAATGGATTATAAAACTATAAATGGCTTTTTCATAGTTTTTAAATGTTATACCATCCTGAAACTCCCACTACTTATGTAAAAGAACAAAATGTCACAGGCCACACTGCACATCTTGTTTTCATCACATTATGAAATACTGTGCCATAAGACATTTATAGAAACAAGTAATATGGACATAACATGTTCTAGTGTCATAACTAGATGAATTAAAAAAATAAAAACAAACATACCATAATGAGTTGGATTTTTTAAGGCTCTAATGTACAAGAATGTTGATCGTATCCATTCCAATGCTACACTGACATCTGTGACAGTATGCAGCACTATTTCTGCATTTAAGTGTTCAACAAGGTGCCTGTGCAAGCTAGTGCAAAAAACAAGAGTTAGGAACATTTACCAATGAGCAATACAAAAAGTGCTAAAACTATTTTTTGGGAAGAAAGAAAACAAAAAAAAAACCCCTCCCTCCAAACCACAACAACTGTTCACTGTAATCAGTGAAATCAATACAAAACAGGAAATATTACGTAAATAAACAACAGTGTAATTTTTTTTTTTTATGGCATAATGTCCAGCAAGCAAAAATAAAGGGCCCACTGTGAAGTTTCCCATTTATTAGAAAATAAAGCTACAGACATTTAAAAATTATAGCACAGATCTTCTGTGTTGTTGATATTCTTAATATATTTGAAAAATTAAATGTTAATAAAATTACGTGAGTAAAATTTCCTATTTTACCCTTTAATGTCTTAACCTTCCTACATATTTCTCATGATAATCTGTTAACAACAAATATAGGTCTAATATTTTCCAGAATCTATAATCTAAAAATTCAGAGACATGGTCTGCTTTCAATTCCTGCTTTTTGTCTTTGCAATAAATACTCTTTCAGTTTCCTCAGTTTTCCAGCGGGAATCTAAAACTTGGTTTTGTTTTTTTTTTTAGTTCAAGATGTTTTAAAGATTCTTTTCGCTGATAAAACAAGAGGCCATTAACTCCTGAATAGCTTTGTTTCATTTTCCTTATTTCTTTCTTGATTTCTTCTAAATAGACCAAAGAAACATCCCAAAACCCACCTGAAGAAAAACACATTCTGTAGAAACTAGGAAGTTTTGCTACTGTCTACAGAGTCTTATTAAAAAAATACTCAGTTACCTGCTCTCAATTATATCAGCACCATTTAACATCTGTATATATCTCTCCCTGGTACTGCAACGAGTCATAATAACTGCTGTAGCTGTAGTGTCAAACTGAAAAATAAAACCCCAAATAAAAGCCGCTCTCTAGTTCCTAGAAAAAAATTCCAGTTGAATATGCATCACGGTCCTGTTGAATCCACTAAAACTCTTTTCTTAAAATCATCTCTGAAATGGCTACTGTGTGCCAGCTTCCTACTTTTTCTCTAATCCCCATTCACTATCTAACCCAAATGTCATCTTCAGATCTTTTTCCACTGCAAGACAAAGCTGCAATTTTTGATGGACAATACAAAAGCAAACAGACTTCTTTCTCAAGAGAAACACTACCTAGAAGTAATTTAAGTATTAATAACCCTTTAAAAACCAAATGTTACAGTAAAATTCCTGGCATTGTACTTTCTTTGACAAGAATAGTTTCTACTAATCTGCCTACAGACAGCATGGATACAATAAAACATTCACGTACCTGAGGCCTTCCAGCTCTCCCAATCATTTGCAGAATATCAGTTTCACTGTACTCTTGAAACACTCCTCCAACGTAATGCATTGTGGATTTTATAACCACCAGGTGTGCAGGCAGATTGACTCCCATAGCTAAGGTGCTAGTAGTAACTACATCAGATCAAAGTATACGAACACCATCAAAATGTCTGGCAGACACTAGACAAGCAGCAAATAGGTGACTTAACTCTTGATGCCTAAGAGCTCTTAGTCTCTAGTGCAATCAGTGGGCATTATACACCATCAAAAATTTGATGTAGATTACAGAAAGGTACTTGCATAACAATTTCTGTGTATCTGATCATCAGCATTCATTTGTTTTCAAGTTTTTTAACAAATATCCCAGATATTTCTATTTAAACATTCCTTTATATTTGGAGATAATCCAGAATATGACCCACATTCAATACATCAGACACACAATGAAGAAACCTTATTCTTATTTCTTGAAGGATATGTATTTGAATAGAGCCATGACTTTATCTTGCATAGTAGTGGTCAGTATCTTAAGAAATATTTTTTAAGTCATCAGGTTTAGCATTGTTTCTATCCATGGTACCAAACCACAATCACCACCAATACTATCACAACATTTTACCAATGTACACTCTCACACAGAAAACATCAATCAAGTATGTGGCAAGTAATTACATTTATGTTTTCTAATTCACTTTCTCTAAAGAATATATGGGGTGGCAAGAATTCAACACAGAAAATCAGTCATATAGGCCAACTAATACTACTATTCTGCTAGGAAAACGAAGGGTTAATGAAATTTCCAACTATTTTTTAAATGAAGTGAAAATTAAAATTAGTAATTATATTACTTTCTCTTATGATCATTGTAACAGGAAAGGAAAAAAAATCCACGAATCTTTTAGTGTTGTATATGAACCACACATACAATTCCCCATAGGGTCTGGATCTTTTTTTTTTTTTACAGAAAAAGAAAGCTCGGATGAGATGAGACAATCACATCTCGGATCCCTTCTCATTTCATGGAACAGATGGAATATTTCTTAGGGACCTCCCCATCAATCACAACACCTTGCATGGGAGTTTGAAAATAATATCCTGCCCACCTAAGAAGAATGAATGTAGACAATTTCCTTCAGGGAAGCCACAGTTGCAAAGGACCCAGACAAAGAAAAGATCTTGGGACCTCTGGGGAAAACCGCACTTGCACAGAGCTCCACCGCAATGGGATGGCTCCACCTCAATGGAAAAGGAAATAGCCATGGCCAGGCCTACATGGACTCCTGAGGGGGAGTATGATGAAAAGAAGTTCTATGGTCTTTAGTAACAGTGCATATGTAGGCTCACAGGGCAAAAGAGCATGTGAAACACAAAAACACTTTCACCTGGATTTCACAACTTCTAAAGGTTAAGCAAACTACAGAACCATAAAATATTACCATTTCCAAACTGCAGTCTTCTCAGGATATATAAATGACATTTTTGCTTTCAAAGTTAAATTTACTTACAAAGTACTGGCAAGTCTCCTACAGTAAAAGCTCCTTCAATTATTTTTCTGTCCGATATCTCCATACCAGCATGATGATAAGCCACACCATACGTTAAAAGGTCTGATAATGAAATTATTATATACATCATTTAACTAAATTTTCTCAAGCAAATATTCAATCACAGAGCAGAGAATAGTAGGCTATATTTACCTCTCAGTTTGGAATCTTTCAATGAATTTGCAAGCCCCTGTAATCTATGCAACACAACAAAAAATAAAATTAAAAAATATACATTCTTTGGATATTTTCAACCATCACCTTCTGAGTATTCACAGAGGGAACAGACTGACTCTCTGGGCAGCTATTGTAGCTTTTCAAGCCTGGCCATCTTTCCAAGTGATAATCTACAATCCTTGTGTGTTGCTCACATTAGGCAAATAAAATCACATTTGAGGTCCAAAGTTAGGAGGCAGCTTCTGCAGCTGCCATGACTAGGCAACCCTGAAGTAAATTATAATTGATATGGCTATATTTATAACAGTATCTGATAGGGCAAAGACATCTTATGGCTTAACATAAAACACTAGTAAAATCACATCCAATCCAAGTATTCATATGCTTGATCTTTGCACTACGAAGTCTCAGAGGGGCAAAAAAATTAGCATTTTTATGTTTAGAGAGTAGCTTTGAGAAACAACTTAATGTTTGTGAAAAGTGTCCTAAAACTCTAGGAAGCAAATAAAACTTCCCAAGAAAAGTGCCAATTTACCAAAAATAATGTCAACGGTGATGATGATTTTGTTCCACACTCCTCTGCTAGAAACTCAACAGCTCAACAGCTTTCTTCACAGATATCACAGGTTTACTAAAATGTACAAACACTTACCTCAAATTTAAATTGAAAAATACCTTTGTTTTTGTTCTATACTCAGTAGAAATTTTGCATCTTTTGCAAGAACAGAAGCAGCCTGCTGTACTCCTTTTCTTGTGGCACAAAACTATAAATAGAAGGTATTTTTTTGAATCAAGACTTTCAAGAAAGAAACCATTTCAAATGTGATTAATAAGAAAGCTGTTGTACCACAAGTGCTGGTTTTTGCTCCGAGTATGTTTGTATAATGCTAGCTATCTTGTAGTTAAGAGATAAGTCAAATTTGAATTCTGTCTGATTGTCACTGCAAGGAAACCCAAGAACAATTTTGCGCAGCTTCACTGGTCGTTGATCCTCATCTATTTTCAGGCATACAGCAGGCATCTCACTATCTGAAAGCCATTCTGCAATCTTTAAAAAAGAAGTAGAACAGAAAAGATCAATTTCTTCTTTTAATCATGCTCCTGCTCTAATAGCATCATAGAATAATTAACTTAGTTTTTGTCACGTGTAAACACATTTTTTTTATCATTTAAAATCCCAGATGAGGGGTTTTACAGCTTTTTTTTTTCTCTGCTTTTACTGGACCAATATAATTTGGATTGAGATCTCAAGTCTGTTTTGATCTGTATGTAAGAGGCAAGAATCACAAGCAGAAATCTAAAACTGAAGCATGTCCATACATGACTGGTATTTCCATATGGCTGAAGGTAATCTTACATTAGCAGCAGCCTCATAGTTGTCTTAGGCTGACATTTTGAAAATTACAATTTTGCTATCAATCTAAAATTGTAATTACAGATAAATTTTATAAAATACAACTCCATTGATCAAAATACAGTTAAAATGTAACTCTTACATCTTGAGTATTTGGGATTGTTGCAGAAACAGCTACAAATCTCAAGGGAGGAACAGTGTCATGCCTCTCTAACTGACGCCAAAGAGAAGACTGAATAGTTTTCATCCGACTGACTACAACTTCCAAAGTTGCGCCACGGTTTTCATCCTTTATAACGTGCACCTATCAGGAATTTTAAAAGATGTGCTAAATATTTTCCAGTTACAATCTGAACATGTGCTAAATACATGTAATATTTTCTAAGCTTCCTAAGATACTACAACCAGTGCTTAAACCGTCATTCATTTTCTTACCTCATCAATAAGAAACAGTCGCACAAGCTGGACTATAGAGTTGTCTCTCCACCTTCTAGTCATGCTATCCCACTTTTCCTTGAAGGAAAAAACCAACATGTCAAAACAACAACAGAACCTGAAACATATATATTTAAAAGCCAACATATGCCACAACTATAGTACATGCAGGCATGCCTAACTTCAATAAATCTTTAAACAGAAACAATTAAATGAATTCAAGCTAATGCCATCCATGTTTCATCTGGCACATTATTATATTACTAACTTTTGTTTATATGAACTGAGAGTACATACAGCAGTATGCAGACAAACAAAAGTATCATAAAATTACTGTGCATTACAAACAAAAAAGGAGCAGTCATGGCAGTGTACAATTAGAAGACTGGTAATGTCTGTTTATTCTAAGTTCTTGTAAGAACTGGGAATGAAACCTACAGGTGTAGTGATAATAATGTCAGCATGATGTATTTCAAATAAATCATCCATCAGAGTATCTCCTGTCAGTTCCTTGCAGGTGAGTCCTATCGGTCCAAATTTTTCTTTCCAATCATCAAAACGCTGACTGCATAGAGCTTTTATTGGAGCCACTAAAAACAACACCAAATAATGAGAATTAAATCTGGAAAACCAAATCCTCAACTGTATTAAAAATGCATGCATTTAGTTTCTTTAGTAAGAAGCCTTCTTGAATTTAATTTCCCTAATTTTCAGCTTTGCTTCCAGAACCATAAAATCTGTAAGTGGTGTTAGTGCTCTTATTATCCTACTCCATGTGCACAATCAGTGTTGAGCTTTGGGACCTAGTTCTTCCCATCAAGCAAAACCAGAACCCTTTAATTAAGATTATTTATGCTCTCTCTTAATCTTGTATCCTTTTTGGTTTGATTTTCTTTGCAGTTCCACATCAAAACAATCATTCAGCTATCAAAGGTTTTCTCACAAATGGAAGAAACCACAGGAAATACATCTTTTCTAATGGAAGATCATACAAATACCAACCTTTTTCCAGTTAAGAATGATTTGAGTACTCTGCATTCAGAGAGAAAAGAGGTTTTAAGTGAGAAACCATTCAAGAGCAAGAGACAGACTTTTTTCTTCTGGTATTCTATCAAAATCAAATGTACAGTTAAGTGTAGGGTCATACCAAGCAGCTAACAGAGCAGGTAGCAGTTCTCAGGCTGGTTATCATGAACAGAGTCCTAAAACAATCTACTCATATATTTTTTTTTTCCTGAGGATACACAACGTACTTTTGCAGATTCTTTTTTTCCAGAAATCAGATGTCATTCTCAGTAAGGACTGATATTAACAACACACGTAAGGTTATTCTGGATGGTTAATATGGAAAATGCAGTGATTTAAGTGAAAGAGACAAATCTATGCAGGACCTGAAAACAGCTCTTGTATAACAGATCTTGCAAGTGATTACATTCGAGGTCTGTTAGATCCACTGGAATATGAATGATTTCTGCATATAATTTCACAAATGATCCCTAAACCAAAGAGATTTAAAGAACTAGTCTTTCCTTCTGAAAGAGGTCTAAATAATTAACTCCAGAAAACTGATTAAGCTACCAGCAAGTAATTCACAAAATCACAAAGCTAATCATCTTTAGGAATGCGAGAAGCAAGTGATTGCTCCTGGAACTACAGTCACCAGTCCTTTGATGTAAAGCTACTGGCTTTACAACTCCACAGAATTACTGCAAGCTAATTCCCATAATGGGGCCACTGATAAACCAGGCACCAGTGCCCACACCAGCAGGACATAGTCTGATTACACCTCTGTTCCAACATTCAGGAAACTGACAGATATCCTTCTCCATCCCTGTGCAACCTGAAAAGGTCAGCAGATCTAATTCCACTAGCAGGTAACTACTTCCTTACTGACAGCTCCAACCAACCAACTTGTATCAATTCTACCAAGGCAAGTGGAAATTATAACCACACACTTCATCTGGTCCAGTTGACAGAGAACCAGTAGCACATGCCTGCTTTTAAGATCAGTTTACAAGACACGGTAAACTCTAGAGCAACATTAACTTTATTGTAAGAAGTTGAACAAAACTGAATAAAAAAAATGAAGCTTTTGTAAATATAAGGATGAAACCCTTAATAGCAAGGCTGACAAGAATATCACTGTATGAAAAAATTAAAACTTGAACAAAATCACCAATTCAATCCAGTTTATGAACTCAGTTCTCCAGGAAAGAAAGAAAAAAGTGTAATTGGTGGGACCCTCTCCAAGTATTTTTATATTCCTACACAGATCAGTTAAACTCATGAAGATCATAGTTCTGGTGCCTCTGATATAATACAGAAAACAGCAGGAAACCTTGCCAGGTAAGTGAATACTGGAAAATTTGATCCTCATCTCAGAGAAACAAAAAGCCATAAAAAAGACAGTGTCAGCCAGAAATCATGCACTAAGAATTTGTTCTAGTTTCTTTTGCTTCCTCCTTACCTTTTTTTGTATATCTTGCCTTCTTGGAGGACAAACTGCTACAGGATTTTCTAGTTTTTATTTTATCTATTTTAAAAATTTATTATTATATCTAATTTATTTATTTTTATTTTTATAATAACTTCAATTAAACAATGCTGTTAAATATCAATAATAATTACAAAGGTACCACAAATAAGCACTAAACGTTTTAAAGAATGAAATAGGCTGCAATTTCTTAATGTATTTAATCTCAGTATTATTCCTGGACTCACTCCAGATCTCGGCATTTGCAGAATGACGTTTCCTGCTCTGTCACCAAAATACTTAATGCTGCACAATACTTACTGTAAACAACTTTAATATTTAACCAAGGCAGTGGGGCTTCCATGAGTAATCTGGTAATAGCCAGCTCGAACATAACAGTCTTTCCAGAGCCAGTTGGAGCACAAATCACAAAGTTCCTATCTGTATATAAAAGCTAGGAAAGAATTGCCAAGTACTGTTAGGTTTTCAATAATGACAAATTAAAGTTTTGCATTACTGTGCTTCCTTCCCACAGAATTTATCGTCCACCATCTTAGAAGCCACGTATGTCCATGTGACATATTCTCATTTCCCTCTGGCAAGATTGATTCTTCCCTCTTTCCTCCTCTGCAGTGTCACTCACCCATGTCACTTACTCCCTCATCCACCCACCCTTCCTCCATGCAAATATATTACTAATCTGTATGCATAAATATAATTCTCATCTTCACACAAATGTATTTTAAACTGAGAAAAAAAAAATAAGTTCTTCTGGACTCTTCTCCCAGCTAAGCACAACCCTGATAAACTATTCCAAGATGAGGTTCTTGATGTATTACAGTTTTCTAACCCCTTTTATGTTCTGCTTATCAAAGTACCACTTAAATTTATCTACAAAGTACTACTTGCAGCTGCAGTTTATGTTCCATACTTACATCATCCAAAGCTTTTGACTGTGCATAGTTAAAATATGGGAAGTCCTTAAAAATACTTCTAAATTGGGTTGCTTCAGAGCATTAAGGAATTTAAAATACTAGAGAGTAAATGATAAAATTTTAGGAATGTAAATGCATCTTGTTCTTACAATCTAAATGCAAACTTAAATAATACCACAATATTTCACAGGCTTGTAAAAAGTTATCCAAAAGTAAACAATTAAATGATTCAGTAGTTTTATATTCCTGGTATGCCATTTATTCCATATCACTGAGAAAACTACAACCCATTTGAGAGGTCTCAGGATTATACCAGTAATCAGGAACCTCCTCCTGGCACAGGCTTCATGGAATGGCATACAGTTGTGGAATGTGAAGCTGCAAGGGACAAACCAGACACAAGAACAAGCTGAACACTGCTCTTAGCCTATCGAAGGTGTCAGTGGTCACATAATATTTGTAATACAACACAAATTAATTAGCATAATATTGTATGCCCAGACATAACAGTAACAAAGAAATTCACCTATGATCACTTAGTGCTGAGTGTGGTTTTAAAGATATTTTTCAGTTGCCAATAATGTGTGTTCTCCAGACAAGCATTCTTATCTAAAATACACGGAAGATAAGAAGAGAGCATTGCTGGGTTACAGCTCCAGGTGAATGAGCTGACCCTTGCCTGGACTGGCAGAGCAGCCACACGAGCAGACTGACTGACACCATCTCAGCAGGCTGAGCATGTGCACAGTCAGGGGTGGCACCAACAGCAACAACAACCATGAACTCGGATCCGTGTTACATTAAACAGCTACAGAGGAAATCATACAGGAGTAAAACAAGAAATAAAAGCAGTTAAACAATAAAAATGGGGAAAGATAAGCAAGTAACATTAGACTAAAGAAAATAAGGACTTTTTTTAAAAAAAAGACATTTAAAATCACTACTCTAAATAAATGATCTGTTTTCAAACTGCAAAGCATTAACGGTCCGTAATGGGTAAATTCACAGCAAAGGAGTCTTCACTCATTTTGAAAATTATGAGTTTTTAAAGCTATTTACATGAATTTAAGGTGCCTAAATTTAGACATTTCCTTTTCCTGATATTTAACCTACCATGTGACAGGTTACTAGAAACAAAATATTGAAAAGAGTGTGTAAAAAAAAAAGTTTGACAGGTATAGGTGAATGGTCTATTATATTACATGTTCAAGGCAGGGCCAAGAAGAAAGAAAACTATGGTAAAATCTGCTTAAAGAATGGAAAATATAGGCATGCTACAATGTAGATGCAGACCAACAACGAATATATGAGGTTAATTTTCTTCTAAGAAAATGCAACAGAAAGTAAGATTCCATTTTCCTAATTAGCTTAAATAATAATTAATTTTTCCTTTATTTAAAGTGTATAGGGATATATGTGTATATGTGTGTACAGAAAATGACTGAAATACACAGTATGCAAAATTTTACATTTTATGTTTTAAAAATAAAGTTTTGAGGATAAAATTTAAACATTTGAAATAAGAATAAGCTTTCTTAGCAATGAATGATCTATAAGTTTTCTAATTTTCATTCTAGCTTTTGAAGTCAAAAGGATAAACACCTATTTGAATATTTGATTCCTAGTATTATGCTACAAATTGAAACAATTACAATGTAATGCATTAATTCATATGGCTACAAATTAAACACTATAATTTTGCAAATGTAAAAGCACTGTAATAAAATCAGGAAAACTGCATACAGCAAATTCAAGGATACGTATTTCTGTAACAGCCCTCAAAATTTCCAACTTTCTTCCTGTAGTTCCTAAAGAAGTAAAAATAGTGCATTTATAAAATCAGCTTCATTTTCAACCAATAATCATGACAAATATCTTCCTGACCCCAAGCTGTGTGTTCTGTAAGGAGCTTCAAGGCTGCAGCAAGGTCCAGGTGATATAAAGAAGATGATGGGATAGGACAGAGGCGACACCAGCTCATCATTTGAAAAGGCTATCCTGGTGGTTTTTTGATGAATTCCCTCCAGTTTAAGGATGTCTTGCACATACCAGAGATTCAAAACTTGAAGCAGTATGTAGGTGTGGTCTCAAAAGAGCCAAGAAAGGGATAATCACTTCTCTTAACTTCCTAGCTTTGTAAACAAAGCCCAGGATGCTGCTGGCCTTTGTTACTGCTGGGACACACTGCTCACTCAAGTTCAGCAAGCTGCTTGCCGGGCCCTGGGCACTTTTCCACAGAGCTGCCCCCAGTCAAACCATCCCAGGGGAACCCAGGGGTTCTTTCTTTCCCTGAGGCAGGACTGTGGATTTGTTCCTGCTGAATTTCATTAGATTGCTGTCCTCCAGGGCAGACCTCTGCAGTGCTCCCCTTGCAGCTGGCACATGGGCAGAGTGACCATTCACCACCTCCCCCTGAGCCCAGCCATCCACTTTTACCCCACGCAGTTGTTGATGCGTTCCCAGTGCCCTGCCATGGGTACCAGAATGCTGTGGAAGATTCCACTCTGTAATTCAATGAAAACCCTTGCTGAAGGCAAAGTGAATGATATCCATTGCTGAACCCTCACGCACAAATTGAACACCACTGCTCACAAGGCAAACAGACAGGAAGCACACTTTTCATTCCTGACCCGTTTCCAAATCCCATACTAACCCATTGCTCTGCCCTACATTTTTCTGCAAGAACTGATTTTCTCTGCTCCATGTTTCTGTAGCAGTTAGACACGTACACAAGGTACATTCCACAGATGTGTCATGTCCAAAAAAAAAAATTAAAATCTAGAAATAAGCTGCAATCAGTTAAAAACTATTAAAAGCCAAAAATATTTTCTAAACCAAGTACTTTATCATTTCATCAAAATCTCACCACTTCCCTCCATTTTCTGGCTATCTCCGACTTAAAATCTATTTCTACACACACAAATATGAGCCACACCACAAATAAACAGAAATTTTCAATTTCTGCTTTCAAATGAAGATGAAACTCTTTATCACACAAAGGGAAAAGGCTGGTTTTTTTCAAACTGCTGAGGGGATGTGAAGTGACATTTTCAAATAGGTTTACACAACTTAGCACTCCTGAAAATGGGAATCTTCTTCATAAATTGTTTAGTCTGTTCACATTAAACAACAACACAATTAAGTTCCACAGGATTGCAATACATTCGATCAATTTTAGCCAATTATCTCACCTTGAGGTGGTAGGAAAATGTTCTTCACTCTACCTCAGGTCTTGGATACCCTTTATTATTATATACCAAGACAGACAATGGACTGTATTTCTTGAAATAGAGTAAAAATAATTACCTGTCATATCCAGAATCTCTGAAGCATTAGAAAATGATTGAATTTTAATTCCATTTTCAGACACAATCTCCTCATTATTTACCCCATGCAAAGTAAAATCTGAGTCTTTAGTTATTGGAGCATGATGATTATTTGTCCATAAACCTTCTTTTGTCACTTCTTTCATGTTTTCACTTGTATTTAAGTAAGTACCAATTTCTTTCACATCAACAGAACCAGCTTTAAATTCAGTATTTTTATGCATATTGCTAGACTTTTTAAATAAGCTGCAAAAGATCCAGAACCTTCATTAGCTTGTTATAATGTTAAAGTTTATCAAACATTTGAAAAATATATACATTGGTATTAGAAGCAGAACTAGTAAGATAAATAATAAAATTGTATCTAACTTTATGTAATCTGACCTGAAGATTCCTTTCAAGATATATTTTAACTTTACTTTCATTCCAGAAAGAACATGAAAGAATAAATTGCCTGTCCAGATGGGCTCTGACTCCCAGTGGCAGATTAACTTTGAATTTCTGCATCATTAAAACCAATAGAGACATCCAGGTTCTGAGGAGTGGGAGGAACTGGACATAGAAGAGCATTTATTGATAAAACCTCTCCTCCCAGGCAGCAACGGAATCACACTGAGAACTGCTCAACGTATTTGTGACTGGCTGAACAAATGATCTCAGACTTCTTCCTTGTCACCATGCAGATAAAGAATTCGGAACAGTATTTCCCAAAAGCTTTGTTATCTAAAAAATTCTTCAAAATTTAAGCAACAAACCTCATGCTTACTTCTCTCATAAATGAGGCTGAGCTCAGGACACATTTAATTAAAGTACTAAAATATTGCCAAAAAGAAACACTTTTTTCCTTCTACTGAAAGAATTAGCATCTGGAGTCTCCTAAAGTACCTTCAATTGAAGGATCCCAAACTTTGTGTTCAACAGATTTATCTAAAATGATAATATTACTCTGACAGTGATAAATTATGAGTTAACCAGACACGCACCTTTTTCTTAATGTTGACTGGACACTCTCATCATCACTGTTTTCTGAAAAATCATGTAATGCTTTATTTTGCAGTTGCTGAGAAAAATCAATTACTCTTCTAAATTTATTTTCATCAGAAGAAAGAAACGGTGAAATCACTTTCAGATTTTCATGCTGAAAATTATTTTTTTTACTTTCTCCTAGACTCAATTGTAGGACTGCTTTTTCAGGGGCTGTGCCAAAATGAACAGGTGCTGATGATTTATCTTCTACTTCCTCTGTGTTTCTCTTATATTCTTGTATGAACTTCTGGTGCTTTCTCCCTTCTACAAAAACAATAAATTATTATTTCTTTAATATTCATATTCTTATTCACAGAATTTAATAAAGTATTTTTCACACAGAATCAGCCTAATTCACATATTTATCACAAATGGATATTTCTATCTTATTGCAAGAACTTTAGTGTATATTTTATGACTTATGCTAATGAATGTAATGCATGTGTTGTCAATTAAAAAGTTATAAAAATAAGGTCCCTTTCTTTTCCTCCTACGCAAAGTAAAGGAAAAAAACTATTCCTCAGAACTACAAAATAGTCTGTATGACAGAACTCTTCTCCCTGTCCCAGAATAAAGATGGTCTTTTAAAAAAATTACAATGACCAAGCTTGAAGTTCCTGCCACAAACAGCTGAGATAAACACTGCAGTCTCCACAGTCATAACTGGTGCTGATGTTGGTGACAGTTGGTTTTATAACCTTCTTGGTTAATTACCACATTTTGCAGGGTTAATTCTCAGTAGGACCAGTGTCCTGATCTGTCTGACCAGATCAACAAGCATTGCTATTGGCAACAGGAAGGCAAAGGCAGGTACAGAAATAAGAAACTACATGCAAAAAGATAACAAAACAGCTCTATTTTTCAGTCTTAATTTCGATGTTATCTATCTAGAAACTCAACATTACAATGCCCTGTTTGTGACATAACCCCAACATTCTTATTCCACAAACACCAAAAAGCATATTTGAATAAGTAGCTCTTAATAGATACTCTTGCACTAAGTAGAAAAATAACACCTTCTGCTTTAGTGTAATTCCTAAATAGAGAATATCATCAGACCAGCAGCTAAGAAATGCAGGAATCTAACTGACAGAGATAAAGCAATGGAAGTCTTTAAAATAAATTTCCTTAAATAATCATGAATGTCTAGGATTTTGACATTTAGCAGCAATTGATGACCAGATTCAAATTTAGCCTCCTGAGAAATTTGATTAAAGTCCCAAAAGGGAATATAAAAACGAGTTTCATATAAACTCTCTGTTTCTTGGGTGGGAGACAGGCCATCAGATCCATCTGATAACATTATGCTCTTACAGTCCCTTCCCACTGTGTTAAAATGCTTTGTGAAACAATGTGCAGTAACTGAAATATTGATTATACTTCTCACTTTGCCCACTTCTGCACAGTAAACTTGTGGCATGTATATGCCTGAAGAGGACTGCTATGCTCCTGGAACATCTAATACCATCCTTCTCAACTCAAATACATTCTTTGTCTCTAGAATATTTCATTTTTCATAGCAAAAGAAGAATGATCTGTCACACTTTGTTAAGTAATTTAATATCAATGTCAAGTATTCTGGTTTAGTAGGACTTTGCAGTGTTAGGATTTTGGCTAGACTTGATCATCTTAAACGTCTTTTCCAACTTTTCCAATGATTCTGTGATTCTGTTCTATGATGCTTTACCCATATGAGTGTTGGCTGAGTTTTTTTCCAGTTCCCTCTGTAAAATCTCTGCAGCTGGAATCTCAGCAATAGATGGAGCAGGTGCAATAAACCAAGTCTTAAACTCTTCATTTTCCAGACACCTATTTTTAACACACAAATGAGAGGTAAAAGCATTTTTTAAGCAGCCTCCACAACAACTAGCAGAAAATCACTAATCCCAAATAATCTATTGTTTCTCCAGGTAAAACATATTCTTGTTCTTCAATTCATGTGACTTCTAATGACATAAAATTACAGAGGCAAAACTTCTGCTAACCCTTATTTCTTATAGCCCTAAGATTCACCTGCATCACTGAATGTGCTTGGAGAAACATTTCAAAGTATGGGTAATTTCTAGCCCCACATTTTTATCAGTAGATAAAAAGTTGAGTAATAAGAAATAAACGCTGCTGTAAAATGATTCAGTATGGAAAAACTTGGAAAATAAGTTTTTATACATATCTAACAATAAACACTTACCTTTGTCTCATATCTGGTTTTTCATAAAATAAATTATCCAGTGAAAAGACCACATCTGCAGAGCTGAACATTTTTAGATCAAATGCGAAGCCTCTCAGTCTGCAGAGAGCGCCACAACCAACTGTAAAACTGAAATTATTAGCCTTGAACCTGTCTAAAACAATACAAAGTTTATTAGTTGTAAATGCCAATATTTAATTTCTATATTGTTTTCTTATAGAGCTCTTGACTGCATTCTTAATTATTTTTCAAATAGAGAATCTCTCTCCTGATAAAATATGGTTCCTAATTTCTGACTAAAAAAGCCCTGTAGGGCAGCACTTGAAGCAGCCTTTACTACCATGACACATCTGGGCGGAAAAAGTGGTAGGAGTGGAGATCCAGATAAAGTTTATGTTAATGTATTTAAATTATAAGAATAATGCTAAGATTTAGCCTAGAGAAGGCTAGAGAAGAGGAGACCTGAGGGGAGACCTCATCACATTTTACAATTTTCTCATGATGGGAGAGATGGGCAGGCATTGATTTCTCTTTGCTGACCAGTGCAGGACGTAAAAGAATGGCCTGTAATTGTCAGGGGAGGTTTAGCCTGGATATCAGGAAAAGGTTCTTCCTCCAGAGGGTGTTTGGGCACTGGAACAGCTCCCCAGAGGAGTAATCCCAGCACCAGCCTGGCAGAGGTCAGGAAGCATTTGGACAATGCTCTCAGGCACAGGGTGTGACTCTTGGGGATGGTGCTGCTCAGGGCCAGGTGTTGCACTTAATGATCCTTGGGGGTCCCTTCCAACTCAGTTTGTTCTGTGATTATTTTATTCAAATGCAGCCAATATGGTTTTTTTTCCAATTGTTTTGTTACAATAACAGTCTGTCAAGTTTTTGCAAAACAAAATTATACTGCCATCTAAAAAAATAAAATTATACAGTTACCCCAACAATTACTTTAATTTACAAGCAAATGAGACATTTAAAACGTACATGCAAGTTGCTTACCTGGACTGGAGTATGGGCCTGACACCTTAATGTTGTTACAGGTTTGTTCTGAAACATCAGGACCAGAGATTATTTCTAAATTATTTATTGTATATATCAGTATTAATACTGATATACTCCAGTTAATTTAAGTATTTTTCATTTAGCACCATCTGTAGGCATTAGAAATGCTTCTTTATGCATTTCTGTTGGGAAGTTTTACAGCTCTTAATTTTGCTTAAGGACAAATTTAAAAAGCAAAGATCTTACTAAAAGAATACCACATAGATGATTTAATGAGTCAAAGATCTTAGACTCACTGAAACAAATGGTAAAATACAAATGAAGTCTATAAAGTTCAATAAAGGCCAACTCGGAAGGTAAAATAACAAAGCAAAGCTTTCTTCTTTATCTACAGAGACAAAACCAAAGGTGAAATTTCTTTTGTACTCCAGCATCTCATTACTAACATACGAAAAGGATCTTTAAGAGTGCTTTGCAAATAGGCTTTAGGTTTTCTTAATTACTGTATACTGTCAGCTGTGAGTCAAAAAATTTAAAAGTATTTTTCTTTTACAGAATCTGTAAATCTTCAAATATTTCAGTGAGACGTTTCAAATATAAAAAAGAAAACATTTCACAATACCACAACATAGGGCATGTAATCAAAATTGTCTGTGAACACAGAGAAGAACTTCAACCAAGAAATCTGTCAGTGCCCTTTTTTTACTGTAAGTCTGCAGTACCACTTCTGCCAATTTCTGCCACTCCTCCACAGACAGGTTTTGCCACTTTTCCCCTTCACATTAATAAATCTAGAATTTGGAAATCACACTGATAAATCCAATAAAGGTGTTTAATTTTGACACCACGCTTTCACAATGCTTTTAATGTCAGTAATCTACAGCAGGAGCTCTCAGGCTTGGTATCAGTAGTGGCAGCAGAAAGTATCTGTGAGGAGCATTGAACAAGTTGTTGTTATTGAAGTAGTAATAATCTGTGTTAATGCCTATCCAAATGAATAAACACTGTTCCATCAGCTTCAAGGAGCTGCAAATACTGCATACTAATATGAAATGGTTCTACTGCCCCAGGTGGGGAATCACCAGTCTGTGATTATGCAACTTCCATTTAATAGTCTGAATTTATGATTCCCATTCTTGAGTAGCATTTGTTATACACAATGTTTTATGTCCAGGGCCCCTGCTCTGCTCTCTATGTGTCATTTTTTCATTGGCCAGCCCTATTAATCCCAACTGCTTGTTAATGTAAATAAAAATAATAGGAGATGTCATGGTTATTCCACAAGACTGGAAATCTAAGAGAAATGCACTCCTTTATGCAGCTCTGCATTCATCCCACTGCTTCAGCTGGGAAACAGTGAAAAGTCTCAGACTTTTATAGGAAAAGAAGGAAGGAAAAAAGTTAGGGGTGGGAGTGGTGGGGAGGAGCTGGAAACGTTTCCAAGATGGCCAGGAAACAAAGCATCTTTTCCAGATGCTCAATGCTGTGGGATTCCACAGGATACTCCAGATGGCAGAATAAGGGAGTAGGTGCTTGCAAGAGGAGCACAGACCAGTGATTCACATTTACTGAGAGGCGTTTGCCAAATCCTGTGAGCAAAGACCTTTCTCATGAATCTGCTTTAAGAGAAACACCTTACTGCAAATACTGCAGGCCACAAGGGAATTTGCTCAGTTTGAAGCCATTTTACTTTTCACCTTCCTCCTAAACCAAACCCTTTCCTCAGACCACGTACTTCATCACAGTGTTGTCTCCAGGGGCCGAAAGCGAAGGCCGCGACCTTCACGGGTATCGACGAAAACAAACCGCAACTGCCCGGTGCCCCGGAGGCGCAGAGCGCACCCCCAGCTCCCTGCGCTGCTCCCCGGCTCCTGCCAGGCGCTGAGGCCCCTCACAGCCCTCACAGCCCTCACAGCCCTCACAGCCCTCACAGCC
>JAHLSL010000008.1:16060608-16081403 GCA_025920805.1 Petroica traversi
ATTTCGGCCCACCCTTTCCCATTACAGGATTCCCGCTCCGGGGCTCGGGCTCCCGCCCGCACCAAATGGAAGGCGCCGGGCCCGCCTCGCCCGCTGCCTTCCCTCTTAGGGGCGGCCCGGGCAGCACCTGGCAAACCCCCTGCTCGGGAATCCTGTAATGGGAAAGGGTGGGCCGAAATTCCCCATAAGAACTGTTAGAGAGGAATGTGGAGACACTCCGCTGGTGCTGGATTTACAGCTCGTCCAAGCATGGATTTATTGGGAATTACTCTCTTGAAAAGCCCTTACTCACTTCGACCCTGGTGTAAATTAGAAAAGGCAGCTGATTCCTTAGCCATTCAGTTAGGAAAACTATTCCTGCGGGAAGAAATAGATTCTGAAAATATTGATCCTTTTAGTGGCTTTTTGAAAAGAATAAGGTTGTTCCTTGCTGCTCAAATGGTGCAACAAAATTATTCAAATTATATGAATGGAAACAATATCACAAAGTATTTATACAATGCAGAATTAAGTTGCTCATCTCTCTCCCCTCTGAAATACTGCAACTTAAAATTCTGGACTTGCCATTAGAGCATAGCTTTTGAACTAGCAAATTTTAAATAAACTGCACAACTGTCTAAGAAAGACTAAATTTTAAGCAGGTTCAAAGCTTCGTGACATTCAACAAATACTATAGAGGCAGCTACTGTAAATATGTATTTCCTCATACATAAATAGATGAAAAGGAGAATATTTTCTCAAATATTGATTGATTTTAACATAAATAATTTTTATTTAATCAACTTTTTTGTTTTTCTTTCTTGAAAATATTGATTAATTTTTAACTTTCCATTTCAAATTCTTAGACATTGTGTATATTTACATAATGTGAGTTCACTCAAGTTATGCAAGCCCAGGTCAATTAAGAATTCAATGCAAGGAATATGATCATGGTTACTATCCAGTGTATATTCAGGTCTTTCCTTTATTTATTGTTCTCTTTAAAAAACTTGCATCAGAATTGTGTTGTATTACAATATTCCAAATTTTATATCACACATTTAGATGCTTTAACCCATCTCCCCATCTAATTACTGGGCAGACAGCCAAAGGTGAGAAGCACTTAATTCCTACTTCCAAAATGACAGGATCTTGGCCAGCATGGAATAACAAAAGATTTTATAAGAAACTTAGAATACAATCAGGATTGATAATGAACCCATTGTCTGAAATTAGATTCTGAAGCCATCAATTTTATTCAGTAATCTGAATAAAATGGGGAAAATATTTGTGCTTATAAGCATGCAGCAGGCATTCATTTTTTGCTTACAATAAATTCTGTAACTTAAGAAAGCATTTTTCCTTCTTACTATTAGTCAATGCCTTCTTTGATTCTGGCCTCAGGCAATTTTCCATCTTAGTTCACAACATCTGCTTTTAGCTGACCAGACTTTAATGTTTAAAGCCATAATACAAACAGTTCATTTTTTAAAGCTGTTTTTTTCTCCAGTTCCTTTCCCTAGGTGACATCTCCCTCAACACATACACAAATCACATAAAATATATAGCAAAGCAGTCTCTCCACTGCTCTGAGACAGTTTAATTTTTGATTTTCCCCAAGCCTAACATCTGATCTGCCATATGTTTTGAGTCTTTCCAGCTCATGGAGATCACATACTAAGTCATAAACTTGCATGTTCTGGAGTGACACAACTAGAAAATCATGAACACCAGACATTGGTCAGTGATCCATATGATAATAGAATAATTCTCGTACTTGCTAAATACAGAGCTGTTAGAAGATTCAGTTTTCTCCAGAACTTACACACTGAACAAATCAGCGACAAATTAACTGTGGAAAAGTACATGTAAGTGAGCTCACAATCGGTGGTGACTTCTCTCCATTTCCTTTGTTGGGCTTTATCCACAGTTTCAGAGACCTGAAAAACCATTGGTCTCTAAAAAGCACCTCCCTCATGGCAGAAACCACTGGGAAATGCTAGAAGGCCTGAAGTCACAGGCAAACCCTGAACTGCATGATTTTTACCAGGGGTTGAGGGGGTTGCAATCATTAATTTATTAAAGAAACTGTAAAATTCAGTAATTTAAAAAAAAATATTTGCACCTATACCTTTTCCAGTAAAATAAAATAAAAATTAAAATACAGCAAAAATGAAGTTACCGAGCTAGGTGAGAAAAAAGGGAGTTTCTTCCATTTTATCATGTCGGCTAGCATTTACAAATATGGGCCGGATGCCGCTGCCAAAACTTCAAGCAGGTGAATAACTCGATTTGTGGCAGCTGAAATGACTCACGTGCGGAAGCGTTTGCAAGGCCGGGTCTTTGGAGAGCTGCAGGGGCTCCCGCGGGGCCGGGGCAATCGGGCTCTGCGTGTCCGCCCCGGGGCTGAAACCAGGCACTGCTCCCCGGAGCCCAGCAGAGCCTGCTCCTGCCCTGCCCAGCACATGCTCATCCCCAACTTCAGCTCCTCAGCTTTGATTTTTATGTGGCTAAAGGAGAATATTTTTAGCGCTATTGTTGTGTTGTTTTGGGGTTTTTTTCCTCATGGTGAGGTGGAGAAAGTGTGCTTCTTTTCTGTACTTTTTTACCTTTGTTTCCTTTTTCAAAAACTTACCCATGTAAGTTTTTTTGGTGGGCTTTTTGTTACACTTTTAAAAGATGAACCCCTCAGGAACAGACTAACCAAGAACTATTTTCATTACATATAGTATTAGTCCATGCCTCAAATTAACAAAACAAGCACATTCCACATTTACAACTGCACCCTGAACAAATCTTGTACAAGCATTTATTTTATGTCCTATACTAATTAGAGACAATACTAATTTTGCACGTAGACAAAAGAGACATCATCTTGAGTATAGACTTTACAGTTCACATAGTTGATACCTTACACTTCCTGTATATCTAAATCAAATGCTCGGCTGATAAGACATACGCAGAAGGAAAGAAAATGAGATTAATACTCTAGTGATTTTTGCTCTTTGGGAATGTACCTCCTAGGAGGCAAGTCATTGCTGCTTCCCTTAAAAATGAAACAAAAAATGTCTCATTGAAAAGTATCTGTGGAGTCTGCTTTTGTACAGATGACAAACCTGAAAGTTATATCTGCAACCACTGTTTTGGAAAATATCTGGCTATTTTCATCTTGTCAATTCCAACATTGTACTTTTTTAAAGATAGGGATGGAATGGATTTTTTAAAGCTAGGACTATTTTGTTGTAGCTAGTTCTCAAAAGAGTTATAAGGTTCAAGAAATGCTCTTATTTTATTAGCTTTTTGTTTTAAATTATTATTAATAAATTTTATTTACAGCTGTACAGCTAACATCTGGATTCCAGATCCTCGATGGTTCATGCCCTTTGAAAATGTTTCCTGTCAGCAAGATTTCATGCTTTAGATTGAAAATTATAATTCTATAGATAAAAAAATATTCAGAATTCCTGAAAAGTAGTATTTTTTACAGTTCTTTGTTTATTGGATAAGTGTATTAGATTTTTTTCCTAGAATAACCTTTTCATTTGTAAAAAAATAAATACTTTCCATAGTCAAGGAACAGGAGATTTGAGTTTTGAAAATACAGGTCTGATACAAGATGAATTTTTAGAATACATTTTGTTTTACACATAGCATTTTTATTCACCAAGAAAATTTATATATTTTCAAATGCGATTTATTATTTTGGCAAACAATGATTTGAGGAAATCATGACACTATGGCCACTTCCCAACTATGTGTCTAATTCCTCCTCAATGGAATTTATTTTCTTGGCTTTGTGTCCACTCCATCTTGTTTGGGAAAGAGACAAAAAAAAAAAAAAGAAACAAACAAACAAATATTTTAGGTACTGTTCTCTTTGAAATGCTCATCCAAAGATTTCTAGAAAAAGTTTATCTTCCTCACTTTCTGCCTTCCCTGGTCTCTAATTATTAAATTTTTACTGACTAAGATGGAATGAAACAACTCAACCACAAACAGTGTTTAAAGCAGCAGTGTGATCCATATGCAAAGTGTGGGGGGTCCAGCCAGTATGATTAATGGCTTGATGTAGTCAGGGCTAAGACACATATGTATTCCAAAGATAATTCTGTTAATTTAAAACTGTCTTTCCTAGGATGACAGCCTACTTACTCAGTTATTTCTAATAATCTTCCTTACTGTAGCTATGCTGTGCATTTTAAGTTAAACAGCAACAATATGCCAATTAAATTTCTGCAGACTATATGATCTGAACACCCTACAGATCCTTAGCTTTTTCAAAGTAGGTCCGTGTATACAGATTTTGTTTGATCTCTGGTTCATGTCAACCTGGTTTTGAAACATACCATAACTAGAAAATGTTTCTTTATGATATGTTAGTTATCAGGAATGTGATCTATACTGATAGAGGAGGAAACAAGTTCATGCACTGATCTTTCTTCAAAAATGAAGTTCTCCTTGCATCAAAGCAGAAAGCATACATTCTTCAAAGTTTATATTTTCTCCCTGTTTCAACTTGTTTCAAATGATCATTGCCTTAAGCCTTATGATTTTAAATTTATTAATTTGATGCTTAATAATATATTTACTGATACATCATGAAAAGGTTAAGTGCAAAACTGCGTGTCTTGTACACAGGTAACAAATTGTGGTCTAGTCCTGAGGAAAGCATTGGGATATTATTGTAGCACAAGTAACACACAACAGAAAGTACAAGTGCAGGAGTATTGTGCATCCTTGCAGATGATGGAATGGACACAAGCCAAACCTCCTGACTCATAACAGATACCAGGAAATTGTGTTTTACAGCACTTACATCATACTGATGTAGGAACTTAACCCCACTTGGCCTTTGAAGCTGTACTGATGCAGCAATAAGCAACATGCAAGAATGACACAAGTATCTACTATCAGGATAAGAAGAAATGGCCTCAAGTTGCAGCAGACAAGGTGTAGATTGGATATTCTTCATGGGAAGGGTTATCAGGCATTGGAACAGGCTGCCCATGGAAGTGATGGAGTGACCATCTGTGGGGAGATTTAAAATGTCTGTAAACATGGTTCTTAGGGACAGGTTTAGTGGTGGACTTGGCAGTGCTGAGTTAATGGTTGGACTTGAGGGTATTAAAGGTCATTTCCAGCCTAAAATATTCTATGGTTAAGGTATCAGTTCAGTACTTCATCACAGTCCATGGGTTCACTGCCCTTCACGTACAAATCTATGCAATTCTATTGCACAAATCTCAAAGGCATTTGAACAGAATATTTTTTTCCAATTCAGCCAAATTTGTACTGCTGTGAACTCCAGCAGTATTGTATTTTTTTGACTGAAAATCCTTGTGAAACAGTATAATTCAAAATTTTAAAGTAGCAAGTGTCTTACATTTTGGAATGCAGTAACTAAATACAGATGTTCAGATTCCAATTGGGGCACTTGAGGCAATTGTAACAGTTCCTGATATGTTCTGAAAACAAACTCCAAACCAAAAAATTACATGAGAAATAGCAGAATAGAATGCCTGAGTACACTGACATTTAAGAAATTGTCCATCACCACATGGGTTTGCTCCAAGCAAACTGCGGACTCCAAACTGCTGAGCATCTAAGGAGCAGGCACAGCATTAAACAGAACCCATTCTGTGAGACTTCCAAACTAAGAAGTAAAGACAATGACTGAAGCTTGGGGACTTTTCACCATCACAAAAACATTTGAGTACAAAATCCCACTGCACTTTGGCACAAAACGCTGAAGATGGTTTACACAGACTCAGCTCATTCTCAAAGTAGCACAACTGCTTTGGTGACAGTGGAGAACCTGAGATATCAACATGTTGCAAAGAAAGAGGAAAAACTTCTGTCACACAGAATTTTTGATAAAAATGGAAGAGGCAGCAAGGAACACAGCTGAAAAATGCAGTATGTCGACACAGTACCAAAAGAAACAGTTAGATATGAAACACTTTTATAACAAGCTGACTACTGACAACGATACAGAAAGTAGGTGACAGCATTTCAAAGTCAAGACATTCTACATACTTGTTGATGTGTTTACAACATAGATGAAAGAGCAGTTTCAAGATTTCACAGAGAAATGCAGGCTGACACGTTGACATTGATAAAGTTTTTAAAACATCTTCTCATATAAAGCCTTGAAGAAAACTTTGTAATTTGCATATTTAGTCCAACTATTCACTAATCAACCCTTTCATGTATTAATTCAGACCCTACAGACTTACTGGTAAATTTTGGGTTAAGATGCTCATAGGAGGACATATACATTTAAATTCACAAAGAAAAGATGGAATGATCACTGGACTTTGTCTACAGAAGAACTTAGGGTGTCATAATGGTCTGACAGTTTTGTGAGTCTTCTTCTGGAAGGTGGTATGTGTGTTTTCTGCTGGAATGTTCTATAGAAAATTGAAAGTCCTGGCTTCCTGTGTAATTCTAAAGATGACTTGAGAATTTATTGAGTCTAGTACATCACTATAAAATATGGTAGGGTTCTCCCTTCTTATTTTACCAAATGGCATTATAGTATTCACTCAAGATCCCTTCCCTTTCTGTGAAGTGATTTCAGTCCACATCTCCCATCTCCTGAATGAAAGCTCCAGTTATTCCATTCTTGAGTTTTGTGATTGAAGCCTGTATAAGCTCTTTGAGAGTAAAACCATTTAAAATTGTATGGAATACTGAAACCTTATGCAGAAAGAGCACATATATGCCAATACAACTCTTTGATTCAGGAAAATCACCTTAAACTTGTGAGACCCCCAACCAAATCACTGCATTCCCCTAGGCTACAAGAGAATACAGTCATTTGTGCTCCTATACAAATACTTAATTCCTGTAAAGGAATTAAACCCACTATATTTGGGAACCAAATACCCACTATAATTAAGCAAAGTATTGCTTACTTACAACAGTGCTGTTTGGATCACATTTGCAAGAAAAGCCAAAAGGTCAAATCACTATTTAAAAGTGCAGAATTGTTCACATGCTAATAACATTGAATTGCAGGAGTGAATTTTATATAGGTCTTAAAACTGTTTAATTTAGTATGAAAGAAACGAAAGATTAAAAACTCAAGCCTTAACAGAATGTTTCTGCAAATCATACTAACTTACAACAAATATCAGCCTAACCTGAATTGTTGCTGTAGCATTGCTAAATGTTACAAAATGTGAATTTCAAATGTTTAGTAGCTTTTCATTACTTCTTTGTACTATTTAAATGTCAAGCTTTCCTGTTAAACAAGCTAGATTTGCAACATCTAGGCAAATTACTTTAACATTTGGTCTTTATAAGCTGACTACAGAATACCCAATGTGAAAATATTTTTTTTTTCATGAAAAGTCTTATTTTCTTTGTTGAGAAGTTGCTGATAGATAAAATTCTCAAGATATTCGGACAGTATATATATATATAAGATCCACCTCCTGTCTCCTTGTTGTAGCTCTTTCTTTTGGCTTTACCTCTACAGAGCCAGAATGATATGACCAAGGAGGCTGTAAAAATCCCCAACCTAAGCTCCTTCATGTAAAAAGCCATTAAATTTCACCAAGTCACCCCCTTTTTGAGACCTGTAACTTTTGCTTTTCCCTCCACCCTTTTGTTTTCTCCAAAGTGTGACCTATGGCCTATATTCACAATCTGTGCATAGACTGTGGAAGCAGAGGGATTTGAGGCAGAAACATTTCCTTGGGCAATAGAAGTGGTAACAGCAGGAGTACCAAGGAAAACAAAGTGTTAGGATAAATCTCCTCTTAATAAAAAAAAAGAAAAAAAAAAATCACAAAAAAATCACAGTGCTAAAGTATTCCTCATAGGTACTCTGTATGAATGGCGAAGAATCTTAATCACGTGCTCAAGATACAGAATATAGATATAGAGAACTTCAGAATTAACTAAAACTCACAGTATTGATTAAATAGAACAGCAATTAAAAACTGGAGTGTGAGCAAGAGAAATGCACTAAAATGTTAAGACAAAGCCCAGCAATCATGCAGTTTTAGAGCACATACTTATCATCTTGCCAGTCAGAGCCAAGAGCTCTTCGAGGCAGCTCCAACCACTGCTTTCCAGATGCCAGAGGAGAGCAGAGGCACAGGGCAGTTATCCTGATGGAGCTGAGATCTATGGCCACAATAACAACTATGCAACAAAACAGGAGACATCAGAAAAGTGGAGGAAGTATACTCAAAGCATAGGAAAGGGCTCCAGGAGTGGCTGAGGCTTCCCAGCTTCTGTAGCACCTGCCAAGGTTAGCTTCCAAAGAAAGATCTGGTTACATTTATTTACATGTATTTCATGTTTTGAAAGCAAATTCCTATTTCCCCAAACATATTCCAAGCTTTTAAATCAGTTGGTATTACTGCTTTTTGTCATCTGTTTCCCAAGGACTAAAGGGAATTTGTCTTTCACAGTCTTTCTGCTCTGTCATTAGCTCATAGGTGTGTACTGTATTTATTTCAAGAGTTGAAAACACAGTTTGGGTGTCACCTGGTCCTTTTTGTCTGACACTGGGGGCATAAAAGATGCCTCCAGCACCTAACAGAGACCCCCATACATGGGAAGCCCAGAAATATAAGCACACACATGTACTAGTACGTATCATTCTAAAAGCATAAACTAATCAACAGTAATTATCTTGGGGAACAAGATAGCAGCACAATTTCCCCTTTGAAACTACCACTGCTGCACAATTCGGCTGAAATAAGCATTTTAACCATTATTACTTTCCTGCAAATTAAACAGTTTTACAATCTGTCGCTTAAAAACAAGGAATTTCAAGGAATCAGATTGATTTCCTATAACTGCCACCTCACTTCTCTGGTAGTAAAGCATAGCTTTAATTTTAATGGTTCTAACCAGTGATTCCTTTGTTGATTTCTAGGAAGTCCACTGGCATCATAATCACAGTATAAGATTTTACCATATATGATAGTAATGTTAGGCAGTTTGGCAGGCTTTGTCTTTATATTAGGACAATTTGGTACAGATGATGTTTGAGGAGTTTGTGCTATAATTTGTTAAAACTGCCATTTTTATGCTGAAGTCTATTTCAAACAATGTGGTGGAGAAGGATAGGGTGAAGTCTGATCTCCAGACCAAGAGGACACTTTTAATTGCTGGCAGGACAGGTAAGTAAAAGCCAGTGAAATACCACACCAGCATTAAAAATACCACACCAGAAATTAAAACAGTGCATTTCCACCTAAAGCGGGTTGAAAAATCAAGTTTTCATCCTGGTAAAATTCTAATACTTAAGACTATTTCTGTTTTAAAAGACCCGATTATTTTGAGGCTTCCATAAAAACCTTGGGCCAAGGTGGTATCTTCAAGTGGAATATTATTATGGTGAAAATTCAGATGCAGATCATAGCTTTGCTTCAACAGTACTTCAGTAATTTGTAAATCACTCAGAACAGTCTTGTAGAAAAAGGCATTAAAATGAGACTTTTTTGGGTGCTGGATTTTTCTAAATTTCAGTTATATTTTTGCATTATCTAAATTTTCCCTAATTTTACTTTTATAGTGAAAAATCTCAACGTTATTTGCTATTGGCATAAAAACAAGCCAAGTTTCCCATGATGATTTACACAACTAGACAGTATGCAGCATCTATTTTAAGTCCTATAAAACTGAAAGTTGCACAAAATGGTATTTCTAGGTTATATTTTGACATTATACAAGGAACTGTTTACCATATGTTTGGAAAGGATTAAAAAAGCACTATCCTCATATTAAATTGGGGAAAAGGGCTTGCTACTTACCAGATCTCTATTCATATTTACAGCATTTCAAGTAACTTATATTTTAAACATAAGAACCCTCAAGAAATATCTACAGAAATATTGGAAAAGAGAGGGAAAAAACCCCTGATACCAAACACAAAAGACAATGCTGCATTTCATTACTGTAATTGCTGCATTAAACCAAGCATCTAGGTTAATAACCTACCAGTTACCAGGAAAAGAAACAAAATATTTCATTCACATACATCAATTTCTCTGCTTTAATTTCTTTCGAAGAAGGTATCAGTTAACACCACAGAGAATTTTTTGCCCCTTTGCAATGCTCTATATTTCTGAACCACTAGCTGAAAATAGGACTTCAGGACAGTAGAGGAGAGACTAAGATGAGTTCAGGAGCTTTGTGTGGTTCTGCACCCATTGAATCATTAGTACTTCTGAAACTCAAGAATACTGGGTATTGTGTAAAATACCTTGAGGGAACAGCTTCAGAACATTAAAATACAGTCCACAGGCAATTTTCTAAAAGAGCCCTCCTTACCATAGTTCTGTCCTCCTTTTCAATATTTTAGGATGGATGCCTTAAGTGATATTTGTACTACTGTCCTTTCAGTACTTCTCTCTGACAGACTGCTCTGGTCTGAGTCCCCATGCCAGCACTGCTGGGGCTCCCAAGCTCTTCCTGTGCCCGCTGGGATGCCAGCACAGCTCTGCCAGGGATGCTGCCAGCTGGGCCCAGCACAGCTTTCTCAGTGTGCATTGTGTGGAACCCTTGTCTCAGGACTCGTGGCTCTCTGCTCCTGTGCTGGCAGCTCTTCAGAGTGAACGTGCAGCAGGCTCAGGGAAAGCCCAGACAATCCCACTGCAGCTCTGCCTTAGTGAGCTGAGGGTTAACCCTACCTCTGTCACACTGATGTAAACAAGGAGTCTTCTCTATAATGCTAATCTAAGAGAAAATATACATAAAGAGTAGCTAAAGCCTGGAGTTTTGGGGCAGGGATGTGGCAGCTTTTAGAGATTTGCAATTCTTTGATTTTTATTTGTAACATCACCCGTAGGGGTTTGTTTCTTTTTTTGCCAAACAACAAGAATAAAAGAACTAGAGTTTTAAAATCTAGAGCTCAAAAACATAAATACCTGTAGCTTCTTCTGGGTTTAGAGTAGTAAATCCTTGTGTGAATGCATACCTGCAGATAAGTAGGCACAGTTTTACTTGTATGGAAAGCTAAGTGTTAGATTAAAATAACTCTTCTCACATCAGTGACAACTTCAAAAATAATATAAATGCTACAAGTATAAAAGATACTACAAGAAAGGTGTTTCAAACAAAGTCAGTTTTTCAGCTTATTAATTCTGGGAGCCGATTCTCCTCTCTGTCACTCTTTTTTAAACTACTGATGCCAAAATACAGGAAACTTGAATACTAGCAGTGTATAAAAAACATTTTAAAAAGGCCCTAAGTATTTTTAAATGAGGATCAGTGGGTGGAATGCACAAAGAATTCAGCTTTAAAATCTGAATAAAATAGTATACTGTTCAAGAAATAGTGCACAATATCATGCTTTCCTACAATGATCATTTAACTTGAAGAATTTAGTCTTGCTAAAACAGAAGACCAAAAAGAAAGATGAATTTTTACTCATAGAATATATACAAGAGAAGAAATTCAGCATTATTTAAGACCACAATAGTAACAGCAGTAGAACAATGAAGTTACAATTGCCTAGAAACAGCATAGGAGAGTGGAAAATCCAGCCTTGTGCACAGATTTAAATAAAAGCCTGCATGTATGTTGTTAGAGCATATTGGAAGTGACATTGTGTTAAAAGGTTTCAGCCATTGAAGTTGTACTGATGCAAGCTCGGGCAGGATTTGGCCCTGCCTATCACATTTATTATACATGTGCTGCTGACTCTTGCTTTGCTCCAGCCTGACCTATTGGCTGTCCCTGCTGGCTGGGATGCTGCCTTCATCCCTGACCTGCCTTTCTTCCACACCCCGAGTCTCCCCTGGCTGCACATTACTGCTCTCATTGCTTTGCAATCTATTTTTTAACATAATTTCATCTTCACTGAAGCCTCCCATTAAGAAATATGATTATTTCAAGCTATCATTGAAGCTGTTTGCTTTCCTAATTTGAAATACTTGTATTTTGACCTTAATGCTTCTCAGTGTAAGCACCCTGCAGAAACATTAAAATTAATCCTCTAAAGGCCAATTTTAATGTAAAATTATGACAGTTTTCATCTTCAGCTCTCCCTACCAGCTCTTCATTGATTGCAGGATCTGTTAAGAAATGTCTCTCCCTGTTTTCCCCCATGGATTTTCCCAGCTACCTTTTCTTCTAAGGCTGGACTTTTCATTCCACCTCTCCTTAGGAAGTAACTTTAATCAGAGCTGTGTGGATACCAAATGCTATCAAGTAAAACAGTTACACACAGCTCTGTTTGCACTGTATATATGCAAATGCAGATAAAGTCAGCAGAGAATATGGTCCCATTGGTCAGTGCTATGCAAGAGTGCACTGGGATAAACAGACCATCTACAACACAGAATACCCCTACCTGTGTCCAAATTATGCCTTTTGGATAAAAAACAAGAGGAAATTGAGTTTTCCGAGTTGAGTGGGAATGGTTAGGACACAAAGCCTGTGGCTATGAGAATATTGAATATACCAGGGATCAGAAAGGCTGAGAGGCTGTGCCTTTCTTCTGGCATGAAAGGCAGTGCTCATAGTGGAAGGAAGCATTACAGTTGCCTTATTTCCTCTCCCTTTCTCAAATCTCTGAAGGAAGACACCCTGCTAAGTTGTATTTTCCACAACAGCTTCACGGTCCTTGCAAAGAACAAAGATTTCAGCTTTCCCCAGCCACTCCAAATGAGCACTGTAGCGTTCCTGTGAGTTCCCAGCCCCCCATTTAGCACTGTCCTGTCCTTTGTTAGAGTTTTACCAGCATTATTTACAAAAGTGCTTCTATCTGTAAAAAATCCATTTCTCAACCCTTCCATCCAATTCTATATTGCTTTACCATTTGTTTTCAAAATTCAAATGATAATACCTGTTTCTGAGTGATTCCTTGTACTTTGATACAAATTTCAGTTAACAGAGGGTCAAAAGAGAGAACATGAGAGATTTCTGTGACAGAGAGCACTGTCTGAAAATGCCATGGACTTGCATAAAGGTCAGTTTGCTACCACATTTGTACCAAAACCAGGGACATGTCAACATCCCATGTAGCTGACAACTCCTATGGACAAAGTATAAACAGCAACTGTTGCATCTCTCATGCCCCTTTCAGGGAATGCGAGTAGAAAAACTATTTTCAGTTAGGCAAAATATCTGTACTACTCCCTGTGCTACTTGTAAATTAAATTAATTTTCAGTTTTTATCTTAATATTGGATGTTTTAGAAATGCCTATTGGACAACATTATTTCCATTTTCACAGGTAAGTCTTTTGGGCTTTCTGCTTTCTTGAATAGTGACATTACTTTGATCAATATAACTCATAGTTTCCATTTTTTGTAGCTATAATAGGAAGCAGTTTCATACTGAGCCCACATACTTCTGTGGCTGTACCATATAGTCCTGTGGCTTGCAGACCACAGAGCAAAGAACAGAATTAAAATGAGAATGTAGCCTAGATATCTAAAGTCACCCTGGAAAGCTCATGTTCAGCAAAACCCACTACTTGTAGGATGCTCCCACCAAATTACAGCACTAAAATATTTCCTCACTGAGGATATGAAAGGGATCCACAAGCTCCAGAAATGGTGTTGTGTAGGAGGAATTTTGGAACAATTAATGTCCTATATGCCTCCCCACAAAAAACATACTACAGCAGAAAGCAAGCAACCAGACACAGGCAAGGTAGTGTCACATAATGAAATATTCTAGGTAAGTTTCCATGCTTAAAGGAATATTAGAAGATTAAGGCACTTGAGAGCTCAAAAAAGTTCATTTTAAAGTGAGTGTCCTATTCCAGATGCAGCCATTTGTGCTATTTAGTCCATTGCCTCACCTGTCTGCAGAGGGCTTGTTGGAGACACCTGAACATCTAATTTGATAACAAGGAGAACATGGCTCCCAGTTTTTTGCCGGGGGTCACAGAAGACTGAAAATATGGGATTGGACAAGGAAAAGCAGAACTGCCTTTCCACATCATCACATCCCTGCCCTTCCTTTGCCAGAGCCTGAGAAAAGCCTCTGCTGTATCCTGACACAGATCTGTGCCTGTCACCTGGGGCTGAAGCCACAGTGAACTTCAACATGTTCCTCTGCCAGTCCACAGAAATTACCACCTTATTCTGGCATTAGGAAAGTCTCCTCATCGTAGTTTTTCATATAATAACAACAAAGCTAGTTTTCATTTCATCACCTGTAGCTGAGAGGAACAAAAAAAAAAAAAAAAGGAAAAACAAAAAACCCCAGACAATTGCCTTTAAAAATAAATGAAGCAGTCAAAGTCTCAGCAAACTACTCACAAGAGAATTCATCCTTGGAATTTAATACAGAACAAGCTTTGCAGTGCACCAGTACACACTTTAAATAAAGCCTTTCCAAGGCATGTTATCCTCTCAGTGAAAGGGAAAAAAATCCAAAGCAAAAAGCCAAAAAAAAGTTCTATATTCAAATTCAGTACTGTTATTCCTACAGTAGCTGGTAAGCTCTGCAGTAGCATTGGAGGCAGCTGACTTGGAGGTATGACTGCATTCAGTATGAGAGAATGCAAGAAATTAATTGCTTTTCTAAGATTTCAGTGTTGCTGCCCCAAGGAAAGACGGAAGTGGCAACAGGAGAAAGTTACAAGTATATCACAGCCCAGAGCAAGGAATTCTTCTGGTTTACTGCGGGGCTGGGAGAGCCTAAAAATGAGGTTGCTTAGTTTCCCAGACTAAGTCATTTGGTGACCACTTCAAATTTCTGAATTTGCTTCCTTTGGCCAAAGAACCTGGGAGTTCTGAACCAGGAGCACAGTTATGTGCAAAGAGAGCTGCCAGGCTGGAAACACAGGGATCAAAACCTACCTGGTCTGGAAGGCATCCATGGACAGTCTCTGCTGTACAGCTTTGCAGTGGAGAACCAAGATGAGTGTGGCATTCCTTCCTCAGTAAAATCTACCTATAATAATCTAGGCATAATGTGCTCTTGGAGGGCAGGGAGGGATCTCCAGAGTGGGTAGGACCTGAGCAGGGCAGGGAGCAGTCAGCCCCCACACCCTCTGTCACCTCCCTGGGCACAGGGACAGGCCAGGACATCAGCCCACAACAAAGCAACATGTTCTCTTCTACTTCTCATTTACAGCAGTTCTGTTGTGGTGGATTACAGAGGTTCTGTGGGAGAGATTAAAACTCTGCTTGGGTTACAGCACACAGTAATAAATCCCTGTGGCTGCTCTGTAGTGTTCAGCAGGTATTTCACATCTGCACTCTCACTAGGATGGGTACCTGAAGGGAACATTAATTGCTGGTCACCTAAATGATGGTTTAAAGCTCAGGAGGTTTCAGGCTGGATTGTGCTGCCACACACAGAGTTAACCTTCAGGCTGCAGAGCAGCACCTCTGCCCAGAGGAGGCATTTTCCCTACCTGCTTCTCCCTGGCATTCCTTACAATCTTCCTTAGGCATCTTCTTTTATTAAAAATTATTTCAGGGTGTATGATTAAAATAAGGTAATAAATTTATCTGCCTTTCATAGGCATTTCTTGGAACTTAGTGATGGGGATAGGTTTTGTCCATTTTCCAGAGAGTGCCTCTGCCAAGGAGAAATGCATAAAGAAAAGAGTATTTCATCTGGATAACCCAATGTTTCCATTAGAATCACATAACGTCTAATTATGTACTCCATAAATCTTCATATTTTGTTATGAAGCTCATAATAACAAAGTCTGATAAATAGATTCTCTCCCCTGGCCACTACCAATTGAGTAGAAAAAATGCTTATTTATGAAGCTTTATTAATAAAATCTGAATAATTCAAACAGCTTCTTCAGTGAAGAAACAGCATATTCCTATTTGCATATAAATGAAATGATGCTTTAGTGTCAGAGTGAAGAATTAAATAATATGAATTTTTACAGTGTAGTCCTGACAGCCTCATAAATATTATGGTCATAAGTTGCAGTTTCCTAAAAATCTCATTTTATCTTTTATTACAAAAATATGACCAAAGGGCCAAGTCCTACTCATTTTACATGTGTGAGTATTCCCAATGACAACACAATTATTCAGTAAGTGAGGTTACCAGATTCAGCCTTATGTCAGCTACTGGAGCAAAACCACAGTGTTATCTACATATCTATTAGGAGATCAGAATCTCTTATTTAACCATAAGGAAAACCTTGTGTGTCAATAAAACATAAAGAACAACAAAGAAAACTGCAGCTGTACATTCAAAGAAACAATTCAAAACATGAGGAAAGGAAAAGCTCACAGTTAATACCCATAAGATGCCACCTTTGCCCTTAGTTACACAGGTACCAGTTTGGCCAAGCCAAATATTCCTGTTAGGTGTCAGCAATCACAAAAGCTGCTGCAATTATAAGAACACTTAAATGACTCCAAGTGGACTGTTGCTGCTGAGGAAAGCTTTGATTTTATCTATTTTCTGTGAAAGGTTCAAAAAGTCTCTGAAGCACAACCCCAGACCAGCTATAGAGAGAGCTGAACTGGATGAAGCACATTCTCCTAAAGATCAAATAAAAGTGAGGGCCATGACACTACTTAAGAAACTTCTCTGAGAGATGTTGTGCAGTCTCAGCAGCTCAGACAAGAAGTGGGTGCTTCCATAACCTATCACTGATATTTTTCCATCCACTGTGCTGTGCAAGTAGGACAGAATAGTCAAATACAGATGATGCATAATTGGAAAGGAGAGCTAAACTTGGGGTGGTAGAGAAAAAGAACTATTTATAGATGTTCAGGGGAGTTTACAAAGTATAGACGTTTATTTATAAAGTCTAAAGGAGGCTATGGAAGTATATAGTCTGATCTGTAAATTATGGACAAGTGTGTTTAACCCTGAACTGAGCCTGCTGCACTCTAACACAACACAGCCTGTTTTTGGCTACCCTGTGTTTTCCAGGAAGGCATCGGGTCTCAATCTGAAGACACCCAATGCCAGTAATCAATGACAGCCCTTAGCTATTCCAAGGAATACTTATTGTCAGTCCTGAACTAGGTACCAAAAACTATTTTATTTTGCTTGATTCCAGCTACTAGACATTCCTCCTTATTTCAGTCTGGTAGGTTCAAATGGCCCTTACCTTAATATTTTTCTGTGCATATATGTATGCAGTTACCAACTCACCTTTCAATCTTTTTGATTCAGTGGGTAAGTTAAGGGTTTCAGTTCTTCAATCACAGAGCATTACTCTTGATCATTCTGTAGCTCTTCTCTATACTCACTTTCTTTTTTCAGTATCTGTCTTACAATGTGATCATCAGAACCGTACACACCATGGTGCAACCACCCTCAGCACTTGGCACATACAGGTAAAAATTGTTACCACTATCTGCTGTGCTCTGTCTCTAAGTCAAGGTTTGTACAAACCCTTTCTGCTCAGCAAACTCATCCGCTTACTCAGCTCAGGCCTTTTAAACTTTTCCATTGTGTAGGAGAGCCTACATTCCTTATTAGGTATATATCAATAGATTTTATGAAAATATTCTTTGTTTGAATGAGACACAGATTACAAAAGGTTCAGAATTACTCTGTATCTTTGCCTGAAGTAATTTTTATATCTATTTTTAAATGCCTTTAAATAGGCTGTAGAGACTGCTGTTGTGGTATGTTTTCTGGCACCACAACAATTCTTGATAATGCAGATGTAACTGATCAGAAGATGCTGGCAGAGACAGTCACTGCCACATCTGAGTGCATCATTCTAGGGCTGCACTCATTTGCATGTGAGAGCAAAGCTGGCAATCGCAGTTTTCCTGTTTAAGAAATGGAAATAGAAAATGAAAAACAGAAAAAAGGGACTTTAGTCCCATGGTTTTCAAATCAATCTCTTCGTGTTAGTGCAAGACTCATGAGTCCTGAATGATTGAATTTGACAGTATTCCTAAAGGGCACAATAGCATAAAGAGATTTGTCTCAACCTGGTGCCAAAGAGAGCAAACTTTTGCCATAGAATCATATTGCTAACAAAAAGAGTAATTAGATGTAGGAAAGCACGTGTCATTTAGGCTAATGAAAACTGAATAGTACACTTAACAGTCTCTACCGTCATTAAAATTGAATTTTGTCTATACGTGTATATGTAGATTTCTAATACTGACAGGGCAACAACTGCTCTTATCTGGTCATTTGTAAGTAGTTTCTGACTTCTAATTCTAAGTTTCTAATTTATGAACATATGTTCTTGGCAGCAAGGGAATGTTAAGGAACTCCTGCCTCTGTTTGTGCTGCATACAATTCATTAATTACCTTCCTGGAACTTGCTGATTGTTTTTCTAAGGTTGGAGGACAGTACAGATACAGAGAGGTTTCTAGTTCAACTGACCTAGGAAGAGGTTAATAGATGTACTCTAATGTCAGCACAGATTCTTTTAGGCCTGTCAGCAGACACAAAAAGTTTGATTCAGCTGCAGATTCTGGCAGCAGTGGATGCAATCACACAGCAATGTTTGGATCCTTTCCTGGTGAGCTCCCAGATGTGGCTTTGGCGATTGCTTGTCAGCCGTAAGGAACATTCTGCACGGGCCCAGTTTGTCATTTGGCTTCTCATCCCTCATACCCAACTCAGAGAAAAAGCCCTGAGAGAAGACAGTGCAGCAGTTTGGCTCACAGAGCATTAGATGTGCTGCTTTGTTTGTCACATTTCATTGATGCAATTTCTTCTTTTTCCTTCTCAGAAGTTCCTGCCGTGGTGCATGGCTAGAGCTGGACGCTCAGTGTTGAATGGGAAGGTGGAGCCTTCTCTGCCCCACGAGTGGAGTTTCTGCTTATCCAAGCCAACAGCAAAGAAGGTCTCATGCTACAGCACAGGCTCAGAAGCTGTGCAGATGTGAAGCAGAAGCTGTACCTTTATTTTTTTACATTCATTCCAAATAGAGCAAAAATAAGCTAAAGGTACTTAAGCAAGTACTGAGAAAATAGAGTGGAAATGGTACATATAATCTGTCTCTCTCCCGTACATGGAGAAGAACACTGATGAAGAGGTGACTTTTGATAAGATATGAGAAGAGTCATATCCAATTTGACTTAACTTCTTCCTTATATAGAGGAGAAACAAGAAGGTAAAAAGTCTTTTGTAAGACATTACTGAAGGCAAGCATCAAGGCTGGCATTTCTGGCAGGCTACAAAGAGTAGGGCAATAAATTAAGAAATAATATGAGATTATACTACAAAGTCAGTTATGCCCATGAGAACAAAAAAAATGTAAATTTGACATGATAGAGACACTGGAAGATTGGCACAAGAAAGCACATAATATTTGGATCAACAACAATGGAGGAAATGGAGAGGAGCTGGTGAGCAATCTAGATAAATGACCTGGGTCTAAATAAAATTAATTTTAGGGGTTGGAATCAAGATAAATTGAGACATTGCAGGGAAGAAACCACAGCTAGACAGGGTCTTGATAAGAAGATATAAAAGCAGATTTCTTGCTGCATAAAAGTACAAATTTAGTGATGATGAGGAAGTTAATATGGATGTGACTGACAAAGAAGTGCCAATAATGTGAGTTGTATAGAAATGGTGGTGATTTGGTATTCCACACGATGACAACTCTAAGGCAGGGAGGTCAGGGAAGTTGGATGAAACTCTGACCTGGCCAGGAGGCAGCAGAACTAAGTATGGAACCTGTAAATAATCAGCAGCTATTTTGCAAGTATTAACTGGCAAACATAGTTCCTTGTTCAACAGTATTCAGAAATGGCTGTAGGTAAGATTGTCCCAAGAGGTTAATTTAGAATGATGTTGTTTGTCATTAGCACTAGGACAAACCTGCATTCATGAATGCTTAAGATGCCCTTTGAACTTCTGTAAGATTACAGGGATAAAACAAATAACAGAATTTGGCCTACATTATTTTGTCATTATACCTAATTTAATTAATGTTTGGTATAATCTGCTTTTAAATGCAGTCACCCTTAACTGAAATTATTGAGCTAGCATACTTAACTTCAGTAAATCTCAAGCTCCTGCACTGACTTCTTAGAGCCTTTATTCAGAACGTGCAAATGAGAACAACTGTTGGGAAAGAAAATCCCACACATCAAAACCAAGCCTGCCAAAACCACCAAAGCAGCTCAGCCAACTCGTTCCTGCACCCTCCTTCTAAAGTGTGTAATAGGAAGCACAGCTCAACAGCAGTGGTGGAACCTGCTTCTGCTTTTAGCGATTTGTTAACCTAAGTGCCGCTTGTTACAAGGTAAAGCCACGTTAGAACATTGCCTTGGGAACTTTGGCAACCCCAGGCTGGGTTGTTATTTACCAAGGGCTGCAGTTACACATCTCTACCTGAGTTATGCAATAAACAAGTGTATTTTTGTTCATATTCGTAGTGAACATAGTTTTATGCATTATCAAGTGCAGGGGAGCCACTCTTTGACAAAGCAATGTCCTTTTATCTAAAAAAAAAAGAAGAAATATTGACCAAAAACGGTAAAAGTGCTAAACTTTTATTTATGAACAGACAACTGCATTTGGTTTCAATAAAATCCAACTACTCCAAACATCAGCAAAGCATTACAGTAAATAATTCCAAGTTCCACTAAATTTCCTAGTCCTACTCATTGCTGGCCAGATGACACCAGTCCAGAGCCAAGATGCAAATTTAATTTTGCATTCTGTGCGATCCTTCTTGTTGTGTAATCAGGCAATAAGGCAGTAAAGCAAAGCTGCAAGCCAAGCTGCTGTCCCCTTATAACGGTATAGGGGAGCCATTCCTTGGCCTCTGGGCTACCTGATTGAATTTATAGTGGAGCCGACGAGAACAAGAACTTATTGGGGACGTGGGGGCTGGATTATTTCGCAATAACCACGCGTAGAAAAGACAGTCCAAGGGCCCAACGCCGCTGTGAGCGCCTCCCAGAGCGGGCCGAGCTCTG
>JAHLSL010000008.1:16081803-16109532 GCA_025920805.1 Petroica traversi
CGGGGCCTCGCTGGCGGGGGCTGTCCCGTAAAGCCAGTGACGAGCTGCCGTGTTCCCGCTCTGTGTGGCACCGGTGACATCAGCTGTGCGCACTGGCTTTGGATGTGCGACGGCTCTTGCTCGTTCTGTAGCAGGCGGGAGTTGTGTGTGGGTGTGTGTTACCTTGCAGTCCTTGTGCTGCTGGTGAGGCCGTGCCCGTACAGGTTTGGAGCGGGCCAATCTGCCCACTCAGCACTAGCAGAGGGAGTGGCTACTTGTAAGAGACCAGAGCCGTCTCTAATCGCGTTCCGGTAGTTTCCGCGTCCGTCTTCAGCAAAGCTCCCGCAAAATATGGGGCTCAAAAGAGGCTCCTGCCTTTTGTCCCTGTTTTTACACAGGGATCACAGACTAAAGGTGGCTCAGATTCTTTGGGGACAAAATGTATTTCTAGCTCCACAGCTGAAACAGATGAATCCTTTCATCCGGAGTTTTTCAGAATAGGTTTCCCCTGTGTGGAGAAGTTCATCTAGAACTTTGAAGGTTTGACAAAGTAACAAGGAAGGAAGATTTTTGACTAACTGTAAGAGCTGGTGCTTCCAGGCTCACTTATCACTGGTTGTTCTGCCCTGGGACTCTCTGTCACTATTTTGTTCCTAAAAAGGTTTTATCAGGGTTTTTTGACTGTATAGTAGTAGTGGACTTAACTAGTTTAGAGTCTTATGTAGGGGTTTCCAAGATTTGAGAAGAAGCATTTCAAAATAATTATGGTTTATTTTTCTTGTGGTGGGAGGGCAAGGAATAATTCTGCCTTTTGTTTATTTATCTAGGAGGGAGAGATCTCTCATATTGAGAAGATACTTTTTTCTCTTAAAATGTTTTTTCAGTTTTTGTGGCTTTCTACTGCTGTTGTGGTGTGCAATGCAGCTATTTCTGTGTACCTCAGTTCCTTGCCTTTCAAAGCAAACTTCAGGGAAAAGACAATGCTTTAATGTGAATGAGGGAAGAAAGTCAGGTGTATTTAAGCTTATCCTGCAGTCCTCCTTCCTTTCCCCCCTCCGTCCTCGTGGCTTTACTGGTTTACTTTTTCACTGGGATGGTGGGTGACACTTTGTTTTAGGTAGCACAGAGGAACTCCGCAGACGCCTTAAATCTCCTCTCAGGAACTGACTGCAGGGCTGGGAAGTGTCTTACCAGATATGCTTGCTCCCCCAGGTGTCCAGAAGTGGCCCTTGAAGTCATTTGTTTTGTGATGGAGACAATGTTGAAGTCTCCCTGTGAAGAACAGCACCCTCAGCAGGCTGGAGACTTGCACGGGAATCTTGAGCAGAACAGCAAGCTTTCAGGTATGTGTTGAACTAGGGATTGTTAACATAACATTTTGTTGCTGACATGTTGCTTCATCACTTAGGGAAATTTCAATATCAATTATAAGCCTGTCTGTGTATGATCCTGTTGTATAAAGAATTAATGAAATGAAAACATTTGAGGTGGCTTTTGATTTTAAGCTTATTCCTGCTGTTCATGCATTACAAAACTTCAGCAACAGTAGTTTGTCACAATTTACTAAACCTACTATTTATTTATTACAGAGTATGTTCTTGTTAGAGGATATCAGAATGAAAAAAAAAACAGCCCTTGAGAATAAAACTTACCAGACAAATACATAAACCCAGTATTTTGCCTTTTAACCTATAATCACCATCCTTATGCTTTAATACCTTTAGATGCATTTATGTGCATGAAAATACTCTTCTTGTTTTCTCTGTAGAAGCTGAACTAAGAATGTGTGTTCTGACAGGGGCTGTGGTGGTTGTTTTGAGTCTCTTTGTGTACATACCTGAGTCTGCACTTTCTGCACAGTGCTTGCTCAGGATTCCCCAATGGTTGGCCACTTTGTACATATAATGGCTTCTGGCTTTAAAAAAAGTATAGTCCTCTCTCAGGCTCCTGCAGCATTCAGATTGATGCTGAATAGTGTTTGTATTGCTTTGCAAATATGAGAAGAAATCACTTTTAAATCTGCTCACAGAAAATGCTAGCTGATATTATTAGTATTATTATCCTGATGGCACAATGGCTGTGACCCAGCTGAGGATTCAGGCCCCAGAAGAGACCAGGTGATGTTTATATCTGTCTTTCAACAAGGTCAGTCACTGACTTCTTCCAGGACTTCTCAGGATGATCTTTCACACAGGCAGCTCTATTAAGTTCCTAAATGCTGTCAGTGCCTTGGGTAGGCAGCCCCTGCCACCCTGCTGCAAGTGTTCTGACAGTTTTAACTTTCTCCAGGGAGAAATCTGAATTCACTGTTGGACAAAATGGAGTATCTGGCAGATTCTATAGCACTTGTCGAGATAGTTTTCCATGATTGTTAGTATATACCTTAGGACTTTTTCATTCCTGAAATATTTCCCAAAATGTCTTAAACCAGTTTGAAGAAGCAGAAAGAACAACTTAAAGGAAAAAAGGAAAGTAAATGGATAGTAAGTGAGGCAGCAGGCTTCAGTTCTCAGAAGCATTTTTGATATGTTGATTTTTATAAAATTTTGAAATAAAAAAATTATATTTGAAAATGAACTATAACTTGAATTTCAAGCTGATTTATTGGGGTTTTTATCAGGAAAAAAGGATTCTTCAGGCAGCTTTTGTTGTTTAAAGTAAGCTACATAGAAGTCTAGGGATGCATGCTAATTCATACTTTGATTCTAGCATATCTGTGATATTTTCTAAAAAAATCATATTGCTTATGATGTACTGCTCTGGTGTTACATATACAATACGTCACAATTTATCTGTTTATGTTAAATTTAATTTATTATTTATTTTTAGGATGAAAAATGGGTATATGTTTTTTTTATTTGATCGGCTTCTCAAATACCTGTTTGAGAATACCAGTTTGTGCTTTTTATTCTTTACCCCTGCTTGACAGAAATTAGTCACAGCCTCTACATAACTGATAGCTTCAAAAGAAGTGAATTCTTATGGAGAGTATAGATAACACTTAAACAATAAGGACTTGCAAACTGAATGGAACGATATATGATTTTTTGGAAATAATTCAGTTCAGCATCCTTGTTGTGCCATCTAGTGATTGCAGCATGAAGTGCAGCAGCCTAAATGAGAGCAAACATGGGCTTTGGGGCCAACTATTTTAAGTAAGAGTATGAAAGATTGCATTGTCAATCTCAGAAATATCTAAAAAAGAGTTCTTTTTCTGCATTTGTGATTTGCATCTGATGGATTTGCACCTGTGCTTACAGAAACAGTTATTAGAGTTTTGTCTTTTGTCAAACTGCTGTTGCAAGTCTCACGTAAAGATTTAATGATGAGCTGTAGGTATCCTGCTAACCAGAAGGCTTTTGTCCCCTCAGAATCTGGTATGTGTCAGATAAGTAAAAAATAATTGATTACATGCTACAGCATATAAGGGAGTATGATGAAGAACAACAATATCAAGTATGCAGGATAAGATACCTTTGTGCTATTTTTTTCCTTTGTTTATGTGAATCCACAGTCTTACGAACTGAAGAGCAATTTGTGATCTCCAAAATAGATCAGATACTGAATCAGGTAATAAAATTCCTAATCTATTTTCCCCATTTTTTCCACAGCAGGAATAAAAAAAGATATTGAAAAACTTTATGAAGCAGTGCCACAGCTTGTAAATGTGTTCAAAATAAAGGAAAAAATTGGAGAAGGTAAATGTTTCATTTTACCATGCTTAGAGTTAAGGCTTCTTTTGGCATTTCTCACTTAAAAAGTATAAATCTAAGGTCCCAGTGTACACAATTTAAGCCAAATGCCTTTTTTTAACTTACTACATGATTCTGTGTAGGAATTCTAATATGTTGCTGAGCACACAGATGTAATAATTAGGAACATTTTCAAGATATTGTCTTGAAAATCTGATATATTAAAGCCTTTTAAAAAACAGATTCAAGTAAATAGTCTCAAATTTCTATTCTTTTTCTCCTTTTTACATGAGAAATCTACTTATATATAGCTGTGTTTTGACATACTTAGTTGGTGTTCCTTCAGTTAGCTTTGTTTCCACTGAAGTCTCTTGGGCAGAGGAAACAGAAAAGTTGGAGCTGCTTTACTTAAAAAATAAACAACTTTTTTATTTTTGAAGACATAGAGTATCAAATTTTAGAATGCTTGTCTACACCTTGCCTTCAACAGACAGTCTTGCAAATACCTTAAATTAGTGTCAGGCATGACTATAAATAGATTCAGTTACTTCTGAGTGTGGGATTTCAGCACTTTTTGAAACTACCCATTTAATCTCTGAATGCTCTGTGGCACTCCACACTTTTAAAACAAAAGATGGTGATGGGAAGCTGGATTGTTTTGTGATGGAGCTTTTGTGCTGCAGGTTAGATGGCTAAGAGTTTTTATTTAAAAAAAACACACCAAACTACCTAAAAACTCACAGCTCCATTCCCCACAGGATTATAAAATTTCAAAACTAAAAAAAATGGACTTCTGCCTATCATAAAAAAAAGACAGTGTAATAAGACAAAATTTCTGGTTATGAATAGTGCTTTGATTTTACTCTTGGGCGCAAACAATGTTTTTAAAAATACCATTTCCTATTCAACAGCATTAGGAGAGAGCAAGCTTCAATTTAGGATTCTTCTCTGGAATCACTTTCATTTTAGCAGTTCTCACCACCAAAATAATGTCATAAATCAAATTTGGTAACCTTGTTGCTGCAATCAATTCTGTTGAAGGTATGGATCTCTAGGTTGTTTGGGATTTTTGAATGGTTACATGAAGTATTTAGTTTTTGGTGACATTTTGATTTATGTTTGCACTCAGACTGTTGAACCACCATGATGCAAAGACATTACTTAACATGAAATTAAAAGTAATTTCTATTCTTTATTCATGTGGAAGAACAGTACGACTTCTATGTTCAAATATCTCACATCATTAGGATAAAGGAACCTCCTAAGAGGTATATTAGCATATCCTTAAAATTAAGTGGCTGGGTAAGCTTATACAGTTGGAATACTCCCTTTCTCAAGCAAGTGCATCACACTGGATGTGGTAAAATGCTCTGGACAAACAAACAGTACATCATGTGGGAAGCCTTACTTTATAGATAAGGTACAGAATTAAAGAAAATGTAGCAATTTCAGAAATGCTTTGAATAGCACTGGCAGTGCTTTCCAGATTAGCATTATATAGTCCTCTTACATTGTAGGGAGAGGAGTTAGATGTCAGATGAAAGTAAGCTACCTAAACAAGAAAGCAAATCAAAGATAGGAAATTTACATTCAAAGAGCTCTGTGTCCCAGGCAAGTTAGACAGTGTTATATTTGCATTTTTACTGACATAAAAAACTTGTATACAAGATCAGTATATTCAGTAGTAGAAAAAAAGGAGCTGGATTTTTCTATTCCAGAATCTGCTTTTGATGTAGTATCAAGTGTACTGCAGGATTGTGAACAGTTAGATCACTTCTGTAAAAATCTGCATTGACCTAATTAAAAACATTGAAGACAGTGTTTTTCTCCTTTGTTTACAGGTACTTTTAGTTCTGTTTACTTGGCCACAGCACAGCTACAAACGGGATATGAAGAAAAAATGGCTCTGAAACACTTGATTCCAACCAGCCACCCTCTGCGAATTGCTGCTGAACTTCAGTGCCTCACAGTGGCAGGGTACATAAACAAAAATAATTATGATTGTCTTGACTAAACTGCTGAACATTGTCTCATTGTTCTGTGTTTATTTTAAGTTCTGGCACTTTTTCTGATTTGTTTTAACCATACACATGTATATTATTTTTATTGAGAGCAAATCACAAAAGGAGTGTCTTACCTGTAATGGATGCCCTTTGCTGCTAGTCTCAGTTTGGGGAGGTGCTCTGTTTTCCATCTGAGAAATTCCATTATATATATCTGTGGAAGCAAAGTTCCAGTTCTGAAATGCTTAGAAAAAAGAATCACTGCATTAGAAAATGTGGTTTTAGGAATGAATACTTGTTGGCAGAGTGTGCTGAATAGCACCTTCTTAAAGTATTAGGATCATGAAAGTTAGGTCCAGTATTGAATTACAGTGGTAACTACAAACCACAGCCCCACAGATCATCTGCAGAGTTCTCATTCCAGATGGCAGAACTCAAATGGAACATAGCAGTGAGCAGCAAGAGCACAACTACTGACTGCTGATAAAACTGCTATCAAAATATAAATTAGGATTATAAAAGAAAGCCTGATTGCAGTTTTTAAGAAGGAAAATAAACAGTCATCTTCTGGTCTTTGTTCAGTAACATTACTTTTCTTCTAGGGGACAAGATAATGTTATGGGAGTTAAATACTGCTTTAGGAAAAATGATCATGTTGTTATTGTTATGCCGTATCTGGAGCATGAATCCTTCTTGGTGAGTCTCAGACTTTTGATACATAGTAAAACTTTTAATTAAAAACAGATGCATAGTTATTCTACAGTTATTCTATGAATTACAATATCCAAATAATCTTTCAGGACATTTTGAATTCCCTGTCCTTTGAGGAAGTGAGGGAATACATGTTTAATCTGTTTAAAGCCTTGAGGCGCATTCATCACTTCGGTATTGTTCACCGTGACGTCAAGCCCAGCAACTTCCTCTACAACAGGCAGCTAAAAAAGTGAGTCTGGCCATACTGTGATCTCATCTGGGGATGTGTGCCTTGGCAGAACACAGTCAATTAGGCTTTTAGGCTTCTTTCCTTCCAGCTGCATAACATGTGCTTAAGTAATAAAGCTAAAAATGTGGGTTTTGTTTGTAAAATTTCTTTCGCTGTTAGGAGACTCAAGAAGAGAAGGAATTTTTTTACTTAATGTAATATCTACTTCATAGAGTGACAAATACCTGATAAAATTAAGATTTTACTACTGAGTAAAAGTACTACATTTTCAAATAAGACTGAGAAGAATAAAATCAATTGATATTTTTTTTAATAAGAAAGTTAATTGTAACTTGTGGTGCATAGAATGATCCTTGTACGTTTTGAATAGTGAATAGCGTAAAACTGATACTGACAAGATAGCTGGCTTTGGGCTGTTTTCACTTTACATTGAATTAATGTTTATAACTAGCAGGGTTTGCTTTTTTGCCTGCGTGTTACAAAATTTAAAGACTGAAAAGTGAGGTATTTCTTTGTGAAGAGCTGAAATGGACAGAATGCTTCAGTGCTAGCAGTCCTACAGCTGTATTTGTTAGCATTGTGCTTGTACAGTTGAGGCACTGAGGTGTTGGAGTGTGTCAAAAGCAAAGCACTGAGAGGAGGTTGTAGCAGGATGCACATCCCCAAGTAAAAGGTGATGACAGGAAATGGCCTCAAGTTGCACCAGGGAAGGTTTAGGTTCAGTATTTGAGAAAGCTTTATGAAGCATTGGAATGGGCTGCCCAGGGAAGTGGTTGAGTCACCATCCCTAGAGGAGTTTAGAAGACCTGTAGATCCAGCACTGAGGGACGTGGTTTTGTGGGACTTTGCAGAGTGGGGTTTGCAGTTGGACTTGATTTTAAAGGTCTTTTCCAGCCTAAATGTTTCTGTGATTTTATGCAGTGAAAGTTTGTAGGGGAGATTTGATTGCATTTTGCCAAACCACAAGCTTGAAAGGCTGAGAAATACTGATTCGAAATTTTTTTTTTAATCTGTGAAAATGAATATGTATTGTCATTTTGCTCTTCCAGCATTTGTTTGAGCCTTAATCTCTTCTTTGTTTCTAGAGGTGTGGAGCTGAGTTTGAGACCAGGGGACAGATGGATTGTCTACCTACTGGTTGTAGCAAAAAGTAATTCTTTTAGAGACAGATCTGAAGTGTGAACTAATGTAGTCTTACCTGTCCGAAGACGAAAGTAAATTTCAGTAGAATTTGCCAGAACTCTGTCAAAACTTTAAGCACTCTTGTCTTGTCTGTCTTCATTGCTATCTTTGTCCTCTGCCATGGGAATCCTGCAAGAGTCAAGTCACTTGTACATGACTGCTGGCTGAAGATTCAGAGCTGTAGGATTAGAAGAACTTCAAAAAGGAGTTGCTGGAAATATTTTTTAAACATCTTTGGAGAAAGGATGCACTTGAGAAGATTTTGGGGCAAGAAACAATGAAAAATGGTATAGGGTAAAAACATTGAAGGGATAGGTAAGATGGGGCAGTAGTAGGAGAAGGAAGAAAATAGGACTGTGGTGCTAGTAACAGTAAAGATAGCAACATTGAATGAAATGTGAAAGAAAGGTAAATAAGTAATTAATAGTATATTGAATGAATAATAGATTCTTTGACTCCTGATTCTAAATTTGTGTCTTTTCAGGTACGCCCTGGTAGATTTTGGCTTGGCACAAGGAACTCCTGATACAAAAATTGAGCTGCTTAAAACTGCCCACTCGGAAGACCAGCAGGGAAGTTGCTTGCAAACTAATCCCATTGTAGCCTTGGGAAATGGGATTTCTGTCAGTGTCACAGCACCTAAACAGACAGCTCAACACTCAGCCTCGAAATCAGCTGATAGAAGGTCCAGCTCACTTTCAAAAGTACAGATGAAACAAGGAAGAGGAGGAAAGGTTCTCTGTCTCTTCCATTAATGCTGTTGTATGTGTTTAATGTGTTCCTTCGTCCAACAGGGGGAGATGCAGTACTTGCACAGAAGCTGAGCCTGCACAGCATCACAGTGTTCATATCGAAGGAGCTACCTCCACATAACTATTGGCTTCATCATTATCTGTTAGATGTAATACAGTGCTGAAGGCAGTGTAAAACCCTAGCCTGGGTTACTATTTAGACAGCCTTCAATCCTTTAAGAGACATGAACAGTGAAACTCCTCCCCAAGCCAATAATCATTCACCTATGTTTAGTTATCTGTTGTATAACAAATGCAGGGCAGACTACACTGGGATTGTCTTGGGGCACTTTAGAGGTGTGATTTGTTTTGTAAGCATGTTTGCTGTTCTGTCTACACCATGTTTCTTCATCAACAGTAAACTGATGCCTGAAAATGACTTACATGCAGCTGTTCTTGTTTTATGTCACTTCACACTTTTTTTTGTACTGTCAGTACCCAGATGTCTGTTAAACAGGATCCTTATTGTCCTTTCTGTTGGTATTGCAGGAGGACTCTGTGCACCATTCGCTCCAGCGCTCTGTCTTTGGAGAGAGGAATTTCAATGTCTTCAGTTCCACATACCAGGAGAACTCAAGCACAAAAGTAAGAATTGACTCATCAGTAGGATCAATCTGCTGCATATTTGAAAAATTATAGAACTGGTTATTCTGTAAGATTGGGCATTGCTCCAATCTTTTAGTTCCATAACTAAAAGAACTAAAAGTTTCTGAACTAAAATGGAACTAAAAGTTTCTGAGCAGACTATTAAATGCGTCTTTCCTGAAATGCCCAAAGAATTTTTCATTTCAGTTTCAGTCCCTTTTGAAGCTCGTAAATAGCATGTTCTGTAGCAGTCTCCCTAGGTGATGTGTTTGGATGTTAAGTTAATCTTTTTTCCTCTACATCTATCTGTGCAGCTAATCATAGAATCACAAAATAAGCTGAGTTGGAAGGGAATCCATGAGCATCATCAAGTCCAACTCCTGACCCTGCACAGGACACCCCAAGAGTCACACCCTGTGCCTGAGAGCATTGTCCAAATGCTTCTTGAACTCAGATAGGCTTGGTGCTGTGAGCACTTCCCTGGGAAGCCTGTTCCAGTGCCCAACCACCCCTTTCTTACCTTGTGAAATTTTTAAAATAATTATTTTGCAGTTGAAGCTGAGGAAAAAACTTGTAACTACTTTTTTGTAATTAGTATTCCCTATAACAAGGGGGAACCCCAACTAAATTAGAGGGTTTGGTTTACAGTATTTTATTGTAGAACTAGAGCTACTGTCTGTATGTTGCTGTGGCATTTCAGATGTTTTTTATTCTCATGTTGAGCTAAAAAAATCTTGAAACACTATACTGTCTTGAAATGTATATGTCTTGTAGCTTCAGAATATCTAATAGATACTGTTTTTTTAGTAAACACTGAAAATGTCTTCTGAACGGGAAGGGGAGGAAATCAGGCTGTCTAGAAAGTTCCAGTGTCTATTCTATAGTAATTTTGATACTGTTAAAAAGTTTTGCTATCTGTCCTAAAATTCCTCTTGTTCATGAGCACCTAAAATTCCTCTTGTTCATGAGCACCTGTTAAGTCAGCATTTTAGGAACTGTCCTATCTATATGTAAAGGGAACCTCCTTAAGTATGTCACCTTCTCTAAAATATCTCCATTACAGCTCATAAAACAATCAAAGATGATAGAGGTTTCATCTAGGAAGTTAGTAACAAAGAAGAAGATTATTTCTACCAAAACTGTGAGCAATGGGGCAGCCAGGAAAGCTGCCAGTGGTTGCCCTTTAAACCTGCTCTGTGACTGTTATGCAACGGATAGAGTTTGCAGTGTTTGCCTTTCAAGGTAATTTGCTTTGATAATGTTGTAAAATTGTCTGCTCTGCTGTCAAGAAAAGTCAGAAACTTAGATTTACTAGACTGCTGATTTAGTAAGCGAAAGATAGCATTTGATCTCTACAGCCCTTAAAACATGGAGTATGCTCTTTTTAAACAAGAATACATCATGAAATTCATGGATTAGTTCACTGCTATCTGCTGCTAGATTCACTCAATTGTTTTTTTTGTTGTTGTGTTTATTCACCTATGTGTGTTGTAGAAAATCACTTGAGTTAGTTACAACACTTAATAAGGACAATAATACATCGTTCTGTCATTTAGTAGCTATCTAATAGGCCTAAATTATGCCAACAGTTGGGATTCTGGAAATCATGGAATGTAGAATAAAAAGGAAGTATGACTGTTTTGTATTTATTCATCTAAAAAGCTGATGGACTCACAGAATGACATCTTGTTCCTAACCCTGCCATGGGCAAGGGCAACTCCGACTAGATCAGGTTGCTGCAAGCCCTGCTCAACATGGCCTTGAACACTGCCAGAGATGGGCATCCACAGCTGCTCTGGGCAGCCTGTTCCAGTGCCTCATGTTGGAGAATCTTAGTAGCTCAGTTAAACTCCATCCCTCTGCAGGTAGTTTTGATTATGATCTACTACTGCCTTTTATCCACATGTGATTTTTAAAACAATTATAACCTCTCACCTTTTAGATAATCTAACAAACACTTAGAGTGACTCTTAGTTTGCTTTGGACTGACCCAAAGCCATAGCATCCATGTTCAAGAATCTCATGTGCTTTTTACCTTGGGTTAATCAGCCTCAACTTCAAAGTTACCCATGAAAACAAGCCTTTAACAAAAATGATCTTCCCCTTAGATGAATCTAAGGAAAGGTCATTGTGAGTTAAGTGTGCCATAAGTATTTCTCTAATGTTATCTTATGCTAGATAATATAATTAAAATATAATAGATAATTAGGCTATTATGTGTGTATCTTATAATTTCATGCTAGCTAAGCTTCAAACTTCTGTAAAATTTGAATAAAACAGGGTTAGGCTGTTTACACATCTTACACAAGTATATCCTAAAAATATAGAACTTACTTATCAAATTACATATTCTAAATATATTTGTCTCTTATTACAAGGCGTCAGCAAGTGGCTCCCAGGGCAGGAACACCTGGATTCAGAGCACCAGAAGTATTAACAAAGTGCCCCACTCAGACCACAGGTACTGCCCAGCAGACTGAAACAAATGTCTTTTTTCACCTTTTCGTCCTTCTCATTTATGCATATTTTGTCTTTTTTATGGGAGGATTTTTTAACTTGTAAAATTCATTTTTCATTCCTTCTAATGCTTTTCAAGTATTTCCTGATTTTAATTAAAAGTTTATTATTCAGAGGAAGAAGAATTCAGGAATATTTTTCCTGTGTTTGAAACTTGAATGTGTTCATTTGAGAGGTAGTTTCATGAGCAATATACAATATATTTTAAAAGAAAAAATAATATTTTATGAAGTTTCTTGGCTTATTTACTCAAGAAAAATCTTGAATAAATTCTGGGGAGAGACATCATTGTTTAGCATTTTCTAAGCAGGTTGTAACATATGCTGCCATAACAGGCATAGTTAATGGTGTAATTGCAAATGTGTTCTAGAAAGCATTGTTTAATTACTTTTTATCAGATTTTTTTCTTTTTGCTAGTGCTTAAAATAGCTGGCATGTAAATGCCGTAATTTTTTCAAACTAAAATTTTAATTTTCCTGTGTCAAAATTTAGTTAATAAGATTCAGCAGTTTGGGTAAATACCAGGGCAGGGCAGAGGGATGGTTAATGCATTAACGTGTGCCAGCAAGTTGGGAAAGGTTATGCCTACCTTCAGGATGGAGAACCAGTAGAAGCAAAGTTACCCATTAAACATTTGGTGTTATGACCAGGAGTTCTGACTTTAAAAACATTACAAATGCCCTCAAAACCTGTCTTTAAAATAAAAGCGTTTAGCCATTTATTTCTGAATATCTTTTGAGAAAGTTGGCAATTTTCAGTAGTTAAGGTATTTATACACACTCAAGATAGTTAACAATATATTTTATCAGCTTATGCCTAGATAGCTTACTGCTATTTGAAACAACATCTGTCCTGTGAGTATGACGGGGATTTCAAAGGTGTGGCAGCTTGTTTGGAGTTCTTGTGCCTGTGCTGTAACAGCCAGCTTCATGGGCTAGCAGACATCCAGAAATCCAGGACAAGTTTAGACAATCTCTGAATCTGTCTAGACAGAACTGAGGCAGAAAGAAGACATACCTAGGAAATTTTGGACACGTGCTGGCGTTAAACTCATTTTCAGATGATTTTCTGTTCTCTGGGGTAATGAAGAGGAGGATTACAAAAAGTAGGGGTAAATCTGGACACCCTTGGGTGTGGCACAGACGTCCCTGGACTGAGTCAGTGGTGCTGAGCTCCTGCAGTGTGTCAACAAAGGCCTTAATTAGAGCTGGGTAGACTAATACTAATAGTTATGATATCCTATTGTATTTGAACTAGCAAATATTATTGTCCACTTTCATTTGGGGCTGCTGGAGTCACCTCCTTGTATTCCTGCCAGTCTTACTCCTAGTTTTGGCCTCCATGCGGAGACCAAGTTACTGGCTGAATCCATCTGACTCTACCTAGAGCTACTACAGCACATCTGACCCAGGTTCACAGTGCTGGGAGTACAACCTAAACTGCCATGATGATGGTACACAGGTCCATTTTCCTTTGTTTTGTCGCTCTGTTCTCCTTTCCCCACTAGCTGGATGACAGTAGATAAAAGCATAGGGAGGAATCATGATTTTGATGTCATTTCACAAGATCTTGCACTCTGCTGCACTCTGCTGACGATCACAACTCCACCACAACTGTGGGACCAGTATTTACTGCCCACTCAGATACATAATGCCTTTTAATTTCAGCAAGAGTTAAATAATTAAACCTTTTTGAAGGTCTTGACCTTGATTACTACAGCTTACCCAACTGCATCCCCAGGGGTATTACTGTATCACTTTGGAAAGATGATACTAAAACATTTTTACAGGAACTGTGCAGAAAGTAGAAAATCTTTCTGCTCTAAATTTTGCCTGATTATTAACTTGGATTTTTATTTTTTAATGAAAGACATAAAATCTGGTTTTGCATCTAAAGCCAGCCTAATAATTTTTTTTTTCAAATCAAAGTCCTATGCTAAGAGTGTTTCTGATTAAAATGTCCAAATTGATTACTGCCTATTTTGCTACCTATGTTTTTGAATAGGAGTAAGATGAATATGCCTCTATTTCCCAATTGTTAATTTTTCTTTTCAGAGTTTGAGATCCTTCAAACTCTTTCACTTTCCTTGCCATCTCTCAAAGTGTGCACCTTAGCGAGCCAAAAAAATTATGGCAGACAGGTAGCCTCATAACTTCCAGTGCTGAAGTTTCCACCAGGCTTTGGCCTTTATCCCCAGAGTACTGTCTGTACTCTTCATAACACAATGAAAGTGATGAATAACTTTGAACTATTACAGTTTTTAAACTGCCTATCTTGTCAAATAAGTTTGTGTTAGAGAGGAACAAAGTTCATAGCAAGATGAATTTTTTAGTATTGCCTACCTGTGGCAGCCTCAGTCCCCAAAAAATTGTCTCTCAAACATTTGTGCATTGTTTTTTATTTATGACCCTCATATAAGGCTTTCTTCATGTGAAGTAAAGTTAAAAATGTATCAAAAGTAGCCATTTCATTTGCCCCTTCTCATCTCTCTGGGTAAAACAGCTTCAAACATTGTTTTGCTCTATTTTAAGTTTAGTGAGTTGATGGAATTACTCATATGAAAAAACACTCCCTCTGCATCAAAGTAGGAAATTATTCTTCAATCTAATTACAGTAATTTCCACTCTTGTCTGAAGTATTATCTATGTGACCAAAGTCAAGAGAACTTCAGAACATAACTTTTGCTGATAGAAACTTTACAGATTGTTATTTCTTTTTAAAGAAAGCTGAGATTTTGTTTGTGATGAAATCATTAGTTTAGGTATTAAGAAATTTGCTTTCCTTTGCAGCAATAGACATGTGGTCTGCAGGAATCATATTCCTTTCTCTACTCAGTGGACGATATCCATTTTTCAAAGCAAGTGATGATTTAACTGCTTTGGCACAAATCATGACAGTTCGTGGATCCAGAGAAACCATTCAGGCTGCTAGAACTTTTGGTATGCAAACCTTAATTATGGGGGAAGGGGGAAAATGTTACTTAATACACTTAATTTACAATCAATGTGTATATAAATATATTTTTATGTTTGAGAGTAATTTTGGAAGTAAATCCCACTTTATGCATATAAAAACTATAAGCATGATTCTATATTGACAGACTTTTAATACAGTTTTGTGTTTTGCTGTCTTTTACAATGTGTGTATGGGGTACTTTATGTTTTCCCAACCTGTCCACTGTCTTTCACTAAGTCAGGGCTACTTGAGGTGAAGTATGCCAACTAAATGTTTCCTACTGGCATTTGGTTAGAATTCTTGAGACAGTGTTTCTATTCCTACAAAATTTGGCCTGGAGGCTTAAGTCAATATGACTTAATATTTAGACAATGTAAACCTTGTTTCCCCCCCCGCCCCTTCACCCAAAAGGCCTAGTAAAACAAACAAACAAGCTAAAAATCCAAAACCCAAGAGCTGGCCTGTTTAAAAAATACATAATCACCACAAAACACAAAATACCCAAATAACCACTCCCCTCATTGCTTGCGGACCAAATGCTGCAGCACTTGCCACCTGGATGTGTAACTGCCAGCATCAATTTTCATTCTCCAGACAGGTGTAAAAATCAGGGTATTTAATTGTCTTCAGTTCTGTTAAAATGACAGCGACATGCAAAAAGTTGGTGTACAGGGTGGCTGACAACCTGTCACTACATAACTTCACATAACTCAAAGCTCTTTGTTCTGAGCAGAACTGAGATGATGACCCTTCTGACTTTGAGGGGCTACTGCTGTAACAGCAGGGCTGGTGTGGAGGCATAGGGAAATGAATTTGGTTCCTTGATAGATTTGGGATGTTCTTCTTTCATGCTGGGTATACTTTGAGACATGAAATGTCTCGGAAATAAAAGTTACGGTTGCATAGAAAGTATAATAAAATGTGGCTTCCTGTATAACTTTTTTCCCTAGGAAAATCTGTTGTGTGTACCCAAGTTGTCCCAACTCAAAACCTACGAACCCTCTGTGAAAAGCTGAGAGGAACAAATAGCAGCTGTAAGAGACCTCAGGGGGAAGAGCCCAGCAGGTCTGAAAATAACACAGCTTTGCCAGTTGCAGCAGACAAACCCTGTGCTCCTGAGGAAGGTGATGGTGCTTTGGAAGTGAAGACAACTGACATGAAAGGGTGGGATCAGGTTCCTGATGAAGCATATGACCTACTTGATAAGCTACTAGACTTAAACCCTGCAACAAGAATAACTGCAAAAGAGGCTTTGCTGCATCCTTTTTTTAAAGACATAAGGCTCTGAGAAAATAACTTACTGTTATTCCTTTCATATGTTTTGTGTGGAAATGAAAGACTGAGGCAGTTTTACCTTGTTGCCCTTTACATTTACACTCATTGAAATAACATCACACTGTGCTCTGAACTACTGAAATTTTGTCTTGTACAGTTAGACAGCAAATGTCAGTTTAAGAAATACTTGGAGATGCAAAAGTTACATAAACATCACTGACGTGGTCTTATCCTAAGACACTTCTGAGAGGTTATTGCTGTGCATACCTGTTCTCTAAGAAAGTTAACTTTGATCAAAAACAACAAAGGAAAAGGAGTTTCATAAGCTCTGTGCTTAATTCTCGAGATACTCCCTTAAAATGTACAAGTTTGCCTTAAGGTAAGGCTTAAATAAGGAAGTGTTTGAGAGAGTTTTTTCTGTACTTGCATATCTCTGCTTTGTTTCTGTTTTGTACATGGGGGACTGAAAATGGAACAAAGTGAATTCATCTTGTTCAGACTATTTTCGTAGAACAGCATTACTTTGGGAGTGTTGCTAGAAGAAAGGCAAGGTGCTGGAGATTGTATCATCAAAAGAAAAGCATAACTTTTAAAAGTACATTTTTGTTCCTGTCTAGCCTTTTCTTACTTAGGCAATAGTAATAAATGCAGTAATTTGTTTTGCATAGCCCATGTTTCCTCAGTGCCATGGCTAACTGTCAATATTCCACAGCTGCTGCCTTCAGGATGTCTCAGTGCCAGGCACAGATTTGATTTCTTTTATGGAAACTGATTTCTTAAGAAATACCTGTTCAATAAACGATTTGGTTTTATAATTTCAGAAGCTTGTCTAGAGATGCTTCTATAAAAGTCAGGTAAGGTTTTCCTGTGGGATGTTTCTGTTCAGGGAATCTTGCACATTCATTTCCTGCATAAATTCCTCAGTGGTAGATGACATTTTTCAAATGGCTCTAGTGCGTATGGCTGCTATTAGTGGAAGTATCTTAATTATCAAGCAACTTTGACCACAGTTAGCTAGCTATTGTGTGGTCCTAAGGAGGAAAATCCTAAACCTTCAATGTGCAAAGTAAGCTACATCATGTTCAACGGAAGTTCCTCTAAACCCCTTGATAATTCTGGAGACGAACATAATACAGTATTTTTCCATGTACATTTCTTGAAATACTGATGGAGTGAGAGGTTCTGAGCCTTTCTGAGAAAAGATTGCTACTTTGATTACTTGTAAAAGCCTTCTCGTATGTGCTGATGGATATGATAGTGCAGAGATCCTGACCAGGACTGGGACTGAAGAGACAAGATTTCAATATTATCAAAATCTTGAATACATAGAAAATAATGGTAATGTTGCTCTGTTTTTGGCATCAGCTGTTAGGGAAAAATATTTGCAGATGTCAGAATATTGATTGCAGAAAATCATGAAACCCACAAGACCCTGGGGCCCAGGTTTAGTAATTTTTGCTGTTTGTATAATTTCAACACAGCACGTCACTGAGAAATTATTTATCTAAAGGAACTGTGGCCAAATTTGGCAAGCAGTGCTGTCTGCCAGTGTCTGCAGATGTATTGTTTCCTCCTACATTCACTCACGCTGTCTCTGGTCTTATGAGAGCACCAGCTGACAGCAAGCAAAAATATGTCAGCTATCTATGGTGAGCTTTCTGAGCTACTTCAGCTCCTAAGCTTCCCTGCAAACAGCCGTCAGCAGCTTCTTCACCAGCCCTACAGCAATTAACCACTGCATTCAATTCATAGCAAAAAAGGAAAAAGCATTGCTAATGGTATTTTTACCAAAACGTTAAGGGAAAATAAAATTTGTAAGGAACAGTTCTAAGCTCTGTGTATTACATAATGAGCTGGAAGAACACATTGGTATTCCTTCTTCCAGACAGCTGTTTAAAATATGGAGAATTTTTTTTCAAGGGGAATGATAAAACAAAAAGTGTGTTTGAACTAGCATATGCTTAGGAAGTACTTTTTGTAGCACTCTACAAAAGAAGAAAGCCAGAAGTAAAGTGTTAAATGCAATGGGCGTGCCTGGGACAAAAAAAAAAAAATAAATCAAAACACTAGTGCTAAGGAGTGGTTGCCTCTGAATTTTCTGCTTCTTTCCTGTGTTTCTAAGAACCTCTAAAAATCATAGGTAAGAGCCAAGTATAAGATTCCTTTAAAGTTTAAATACATTATTTGAGATATTTATAAACTCAACATGACTCTTATACCATGAGAGCTGCAATTAGAAAAAATTCTGCACAAAAAACTACATTGCTACTACAAATGTTCAGTGGTTATGAGGCCACAGCTGGGTTAGTGTTAAGTTCTGGACACCATCTATGACAAGGTGAGTAACAAATTGAGCAGAAACCAAAAATGTCAGCAAAAACCTGCATGGGCTTGGAAAGATGAATAGAAACTGATACCCAGAGTACTGAAACCAGAATGCTGGGAGCAAATCTAAATAGATCTGTGTAATTCGAATGTGGAAGACTAGTTTATTCTCAGTACGAAGCCAGACTAGGTGAGGAAACTGACATGTTTATTATGTTTGTCCTAGTTGAAAAGGGTAACAAATATTTATTTTTCTAGCACTTTTCTGGCCATTACATTCTACTAGTGAGCAAAACGCAAAAGAAGAAAAAATCTTTAGAGTTTGCCTCACATAATTGTTTGTGATGAAGAGGTATGTTCTGCATGATATAAATAAAATGTTTGCATTTAGCAGAGATCACCTGAACTTTTTCTACCTCATGAAGGGCAGACCACACAGGGCAACAGAAGTAAAAGAAAAAACCCCAATAACCCAGTTTTCTCTCATTTGCTCCATTTTACACCACATTCAAAAGACAGCTTGGCTGTGTACCCATTCAAATCACTTAACAGAACAACAGCATTTTAAGGGAAATTTGTACTTATGGCTTTATGAATTCTTAATCTATAATGAAACAGTGCAGCTCAAGTTCTTATAGCAAGGACTGTTCTCTTGAGACATTACTGCAGCAATGTTCTTACTGCAGCACTATTGTAAATATTTTTTGGTTGAGTTGGGTGTTTTTGATGTTTGTTTTTTTTAGAGCACATAGTAAATTACTCTACTAATGCAGCCACAGCATGTTCACTTCAGAGTTCTCTTGTAGCTTATCCAGAAAGGAGGACATGTCCCAGGTCAGTGGCAGTACATATGTGGTTCATACCCCTCTCTGCTGCTGCGTTCCTGTTTGGCCAGTTCAAGGGGTAGTAAATATTTAAATTGGCAGCCTGCACACAGTGGGTGGAAATTGGATAGTCCCTTTGATCATGTGCTTGCAAAAGCCAGCGTATAGAGTTTTGTTACCCTGGTAACAAAAAAATTCTGGTACTGCTGAGCTGAGGGTCCAATAAATTGGGTATTTTGCATCAGCATAACCTAGATAACCAAGGATTTTTAAATATGCCTGTTGTGTGGTTAATTCTGCCTCTCCATGACTCAACTCTTTCTACTTTCATCTCCATTGACTGCTAGAATGTTACCCCTATACAATGGTTTATTGTATCATGTTAAAAACTAACCACTATATGCATTCCTGAGTATCCCCAGAGTATTGTTTATTCCATTTATGGAAATTCATCTTCCTGTGGGGATATGGCAGGGAAGAGACTGGTTTTGTTACATGTTACTTGGTTTCTTGCATAAAGTTCTTCCATAGTTTTCATAAGAGTCAGATTTTAATCTAAGACCTAATTAAACTTTTATTTCAAAAAGTATGTTTTGCCTAAGGTATTAGTTTGATCCATTTTTTTATATGGCATAAACAAACCAATTGTAACAGCAATGCATAATTAGTTTTACTTCTTGATGTGATGAGATAGGGATGTAGCCTAAGAAGTGAAATTTTAAAGGAAAATCAGGAGCTTATGAGGAAAGGTTAAATGACTGACACAATGAATGCCACAGGTCATGTGTAGCAGCAGGCAGCTCACTGATAAAACCTCTCTCATTTTTTCTCACCACCTTCCCCCAAAAATCCTACCTGAGGATCAGATGCACTCTGTGTTGCTATAAGGCATTTGTCTTTAATGATTCTTTTGCTGCTCTAAGTGCTACTGTGTGTAATGTGAAAAGTACCAATTATTTCTAAGATTCCTGGGAGTCCTCTTGTGTCCTGCTCCTACTGTCTATTTGCTTGTTTCAAAGAGCTCCATTACCTTATCAAACCCCCCCCACTTTGGTAGCTAAGAAATTCTAGAGCTCTCTGTAGCATTTCATTTTTCCTGTCTGTAGTCTTGTCTCACCAGATCTGGGAATGCCAATTTCAAAGGGAACTGCTGAAATTTCTACTGTGTGACTATACACTTGTCAGGAGGAAATCACTGAGGGGAGACAGTAATGTGGATCTCAGAGGACACAAAACGCTACAGCCAGTGCTTTTTCTTGTTCTATAAACAACTCAAAACCTTTTTCCTTCACCAGATTGATATTCAGCTATAAAATTTTTCCAAACTTGCTTTCAAAACTCCGAGAAGTTACTCTGCCTTCTGATGGCCAGCCCACTCCTGTGGGCTGCCTTAGCTACTTGTGGGGCTCCTTGCACATCCCAGAAGTGAAGGGTAAATTTACAGTAGCTCACTTACTGCAGCAGAGAAGGCACACAGAACCATAGAATCTCCTGAGCTGCAAGGGACCCGTCAGGATCATCAGCTTCAGCTGCTGACCCTCCCAAGAGACACCGTGTGCCTGAGAGCATTGCCCAAATGCTACCTGAACTCAGACGTATCGAGGACCTTTTTGTTCTTTTAGCACTTTTAATGGTTTAAACTGTGGTAGTTTACTATGGACAATTCACCAGGACACAGAATTGTCCTGCACACAGCTTACAGCCAAGCAGTTACTGCCTGCTGGGATCCTTCACAATCTGGCATATGTTTTCCATTGCAGATCTGCTTGCAACTAGTTCTGTAACTCTGTAACTTGAGTCACGTTCATTGCAGTTGCTTAATGAAAAAACAGTGTGCAGTTTGAATTTATAGGTATTTACCCCAGCTGTCTTTGCAAAACTCACAGTATTCTGAAACAGTCACTCACAGGAAGCGCATGCTGGGAGGGGAGAAAGGCCTGTGTTAATTACCTCCTGATTGCTCAACTTTTTATTTGCTAAAAATCAATGCTTTTATTAATTTGCTGCATTATGACTTACATGTGGTAAGTCCTCTGTCACGATAGCAAAAAGAGGACTACAAAATCCATGGTAAATTACTGTGCACAAGGATACAAATACACTGGACCAACAGTGCTCCAGAACTACATTCCCAGGCCCTATTTGAGAGCTTAAAATGGAGACTTAATGTTGGACTTTTCCTTGAAACATTTCCATGGAGATTCATGGAACTTTGATACAACTTTTGAAGAGCACACACAACTGATTAACAAGGCCTACTGTTTCTAGCCATCTTGGAACCTAATGAATATGGTAGGACATTACTGAGCCACTTCAGCTGATGGCTGCTGAATGACCAAGCTCCTACTGCCACACTGCCTTTGGGAATACACACTGATCCCTGGAGATCAGACCATAATCTGGACATGCTTCACTCTGCCCATGGCCTCCCAGTAAAATTTGAGGTAAAAAATTAAAATTACCAGCCCAATTGCTTTTTCATGTGGTGAAAGACCATAATCACAGTTTGTGAGATGGTATTGTTTTGCTCTATGAGGTACTAATTATTCAAAAGAGCCATATCATCCTGCTTACAACACACTGGTTTTAACCCTGTAACATTTGTATATAAGGGGCATGAAGTGCTGAGACAAGCCACACATTTAAATTGTAACTACAAGATCTACATGTCAGCTTCAAGTGCCTCAGTACATGCTAAGATTTGGCATGCAAACCTGAAAATTAGATTTACTACAGAATTTTCAAATATTAACGTCACTCATCCCATATCACTAGAATCTGCCTGAGTGAAATGCTAATTTGAAATGTTCAAAGACGTCTCAAAATATCCAGGGGAGAAATACATTGCTGTGATTCAGCCAAGTGCATGTAGTCTGGATTAATCCCAGCAGGTCTATTTTCTATCTTCCAGTGCAAAAGGCTCCTTGTGAATTTACTGGAAGTTATGAGATAGGCTTCTGTAAAAACTAGGACTACATTCAATAAGAGATCAAAAGTAGAAATCAGGTAGCACAAGAAATACACCCACCTCTGCTAGTTTCAGTGTTTGTGGCAGGGGAAACTGATGGTCCCCAAAGCACTGCAGCTGGCACAGTTAAAAAAGCATCATTTGTGACTGAGCAGGGGAGCTGTGGATGCAGGAGGGGCTCTGCCCACAGCAGGCTCTCAAGGCAGCTCTCCCAGGGCACCTTTGAGCCCAGCAGGAGCCTTCATCCTTCAACAGCAAACACTGGTGCAAGCAGTCAGCTCCCAGACCTGGGGAACAGGGCAGTGCCCTGCACGGGGTTCCCTCACGCCTGGGCCACGCAGGCTTTGGGCAGGAGCTGCAGGTCTGGAGCAGCAGCAGGGAATGCCCTGGTGGGTGTCCCCTGTCCACTTTCCCTGCTCCCTGCACAGCAGGAACGCTCAGTGGCCTCCCTGACACCATCGGGCTCTGCACACAACTCGAGCTGCAGCCCTCCCTTTCTCTTCCCACTAATCTTTCCAGTTTATAAAACCGACAAACAGACAGAAATTGATGGTTTATAAAGATATGCAGCTTATTTATCAGGAGGAATGAATTTGGGTACAGCAGCACAGAATTCTTTCCTTATCAAAACAGATGAAGAACTGAAAGATAGATGCTACCAGATACCACAATAAATTCCAATTCCCATCAAACAAACTGTAAGGAGTCATAAACATCCTCCCAACTGGATAGAGGGAGATGATCCTGTTGGTCTGTTAACAGAAACACAGCATTTGTTGTCAAGCCTTATTTCCCTCAGTTCAGAATTAAGTATAAGGTGTTTCCCTCCCAATCTCTCCTTTGACTTCCACATTCTTCTTCCCAAAAATGAGTTTTTCAAGTTCATAGTATGTAATGAAGTGTATCAGACCTAAGCACAGCAGGGCTATTTAGAACTTTACTGAACTCACTGGTGACCAAAGAGTCAGAAGAGGCCTCCGAGCTGAGTTCCTTGATTTGGGTGGATCAAAGCAACATTTTCCACTGTCTGGGGGAACAAAGTGCAACTGCAAGGCTTTGACAGACCAGTGCTGTTTTTCCAGTAACTTTTCAGATAGAACATCAGTGTCATGGCAAGAACGTAATTTCCCCCAAGCATTTTCAGCCATGGTTGTTCTTCTAAGGCTCTCTTTGACCATGTTACCATTAGAACTAGGACAACTGAGATTTTAATTGAGAACTTTATCATAAAGTAATATAGAGAATATACAAACTACTGCAGCTAATAATTAGTATGAACGCAGAAAGTCTGGAGAGGAAAAAAGCAGAGGAAAATACATGAAAGAGAAACATAGAGGAAGAGCAGCAATAAAATGAAATGGGAATGGAATTCAATCCAAAAGAAAGAGCAGTTTGTTTTCATAGCTCGGGGGAGTAAAGGAACAAGCCCACTGCAATTGTTCACAGCCAGAGTCCCTCAGATAATTGCACAAATACTGGCCAGCCCACACACTGAGGTATTACTGAACACGCCACCCCAGCTGAAAGGGCAATCTCAACACTACACACTTTGTATTTATACTGAGGCAGGTGTGCACCCAGCACCTCTGCATCCCCTGATGCTCCAGCTGGGACATCTACAGGAACAAGCTACAGCTCTCTTTTAGGCTGGCTCCCCCCTCTGCAAAGCTCATATGTGGAGAGAGAGAAAAAGAAGGGAGAAACCTGGGGATTTGTATGCCTTCACCTTGCCCCACCATGTGAAGGCAGGGTGAAGCCAGGGAAAGGCCTCCATCCTGCTGGAAAAGTGCTTCCTAAGCGTAACCTTGTGAAGTAAAGCTCTTGGAATAGAGATTAAAAGCACCCCCCCCCCCCCCCACGGCTCATGTCAAAGCAGCTTAAGCACAAGCCTAAAGTTAACCAGATGTTTAGGTTTCTGCTCGTGGGGCCTGTGCTGACTCTGCAGGATTGCTGGTTTACAGGGCTGACTCACAGCAACCCAGCCCTTAATTCTGCTGTACCTCTGCTCTGCTGATATGTGCTCCTTGGTATGCACACTCTGCAAGCGCTGACCCAGATGCCAGATTTCTGTAACATACACAAAGCCATAAAAGTACTTCTCAAACTCCAGCTATCTAGTTGATTCAAATAAAGCATATAAATTTCTTGAAAATTAGATATAGATATATTTGTGTGATACACGGGTACAAAATGTTTTCATAACATTATCATCCACCCAAATATCATAAAATGCCACAATAAAGCAATAGTGGCCAAAGACAAAAAATGCAAGAGAAAGGGGAAAACGCAGATTTTGTTACAAGACATTCTTTTCAACCAATGACGTTTAAAAATTGCCATATCCACAACATCTATAAGTAAGTGTGTTACTTGAGTTTCATCTCTAAACTATTCTTCACAACTCTTTGCACTTTTCTAGCCTAAAATGTCAGGATCTTCCAAAAGGACATTATCTGCTTTGAGATAGATTCCACTGTGGGGGAAGCTCTAGTTGCCAAGCACTTGGCAAGGCAGATTTGCAATTTGGTACTTCCCTCTACCCTAGGGAACCTGGACTATAAAAAGAGAGCAGGAGACAGACCCGGATCCAACAAAAAGAACTGCACCCACTCCAAATGCTGCATGCCAAGTTTCAGAACAGTCTGACTTGCAGTTAGGCTTTAAAGATAAGTTTCCAGCAGCCATCTCGCCAGCCTGCTGAAGGCACCAGCACATGCTAGGATTTCATACAGAAATATGGCCCATAGTGAGGCCTGGGTAGTGCAGCTTTTGCCAGAATTAGGACAGATACAGAGAGAATACTCATGCATTGCTATAAAACTCAGCCCAGTAATTACAGTTGGCAGCAACACATATGGGAGACAAGGGTGGTTGTGAAACAAATTGTAAGATGTGCTGGTTAAAAGTCCATTCCAGAGGTACAACAGCAGTCTGTGAATACATGAGTGTATTCCTGCAAAAGACTATAGACTACAAAGGCAAATTGGCACACAGATCCTCCACTAGTGCCCCAGACACACAGCAACTGACTTGCTAATCAAGTTACACTGAAAATACCTCTTTCTTACAGTTGTCTTTTGAAAAAAATTGCTGCAGGTGCACATATTGGGGAGGAAGTGATAAGAGGGTCACAAGATGCTCAAGTCTTGCTGCAATTAAAAAAAAATTTCTAGTCCTTTCTAGTTTCTGGAGCATACAATGAAGAAGCAGTTAAATGGTCCATTTTAGAGGAATCTATGGAAAAAAGCCTAAGCCTTTCACTTAAAGGTTAAATGTGTTTAGTCCCTTCACAGGTGAAATTTGCAGTGATATTTGCACATTCTTCCTTTTCTACCCGGCTAAGTTTGCTGAAACGTACTAATTCCCCAAAAACTTCAGCTGCACAGAAATAGATCATCCATTGTGGGGATAAATGGACACATGCAAGTGCAAGCAGTCTGAACCAAAGGAATATGAACTAATGCAATACAGAGCACTTTCATTTATAAAACATTTTCATTTATAGTTTTTAAAAAATATAAGCAAAAATAATTATAAAAGTATAAAAGATAAATTTGATATATTTTTAAAATTCCTTCTATTAAATGCTCTACACTTGATTCTAAAACCAGATCTAAAAATTGTCAACAGCCTAAGTAAATGTTGGCTGTACAAAGGACTAAGGCCCTGCTTGGATTTTCAGACAAATTCCATTGCCTCTGTACAAAGAGAGGACACAGTGAAGCACAAGGAAAGAAACAGGATACCTGTAGCAGAAAGGAATAAAGGAATAAATATACAATTGCTGGATTTCTAGTAGCAGAGAATCTGCATAATATCTTTTCCAAATCTAATTTTTCCATTAGCTTTCATAATAATAAACAACACTAGAGGTAAGCTAGTTCTTTTTCTCATCCCTAGAGAGCCATCCTTTTAAAGTGATTGCTCAGATGGGGCACTGCTTGAGGCACCAGAATTCTGCAGTATCAGGTTAACAATCCTTTCAGAGGAACCAGAGAATTTACCCCCGAAAGATATTGGCAGTACCTTATGACCTTCTAAATTTTATATATAGATATTTTAGTCTGGTTTTGTCATTATGAAACTGTAATATGAGAAAAGTTTACAAAGTGCCTTGCTTAGGGTGTTGATGATAATAGAAATACGTAATTTCAAAACAAAAACGGGTTTAGTTCATGTTTAAAGAATGTACTGACAATGCCCATCTCTGAGTAAACTGAGGAACCAGTGGGAACCACAGCAATGTGAAATTCATCCTTCTCTGAAACACACAGAAACTGTTCATTTCTTCATGTACTCAGACATAATCTGGAATTTCATTTACTTTTTACTGGAGCATATTGAATGATAGTGGTAGCATCCTGGTAAATTAATTATTACCAATTTCCCTCCATCTTTTCTCTGTTTTGATTCTAATTCTACAGTTCAGGCACAATATTTCCCCTCCGCCCTCTTAACTCTAGTTACTATTTAGAAAGGACCAAAAATCACCTGAAAATATTTGCTGTTATTTGGCAAGATTTTACTGTATATTGCTTTCAAAACATAGATTTGCTTTTACATAGAATTTCCATTTCCAATCATTTCCAAACAGGTGAAGCTCAGCCACCGCTTGCTGCTGGAGCTGCAGGTCCTGATTCAGGTGAGGTTGTCTGTGATTCACAAGGACAACCTTGGCAGGTAAATACAGAATTTCCAAGGCTCAGGTAGGCTCTGCCAGGGAAGGTCTTGCCTCCTGGGGCAGAGACATTTTGGTCAAGGGAAGGAAGGAAGGGAACATTCACATAACACCAGAGTCTAGTACAGCACAGCCTGCTCCTCAGCACCCATGCCACCCTCCACTGCAGCAGGGCTGACAGTGGGATCCCTGCCTGTTCTTGCTTGCCAGGCTTTTTTCTTTTTTTTAAACTTTTTTTTTTTTTTTTACCTTTTTTGGGGGTTGAGGGGGATGGGTTGTTCATGCTATAAAAGGTAGGCAGAAGCTGTCAGTTTGCATTCTGGCAGACTAGATCAAAATTGTTCCAAGCCTACCCATCAGAGACCAAGGATCCCCCAGCTTTGATACCTCCTATATGGCAAAACCAAGTTTCCTTCTGTATCACCTCTCTTCTTCTTGTGGAAAACAGAGGCAGTATTTTGCTTATTCTGTTTGTTCAAGTCTCACATATCTGCATTATAACTACTGAACTCTGAAGGTCTCCAAATATTACCACATAAAATAATTCTCAACAAACATCAGCAGGGTTCAGACTGGCAGCAAGAACCCCAAAGCCTGGTAACACAGTGTAGGAAGGACACTGAAGAAGCTGTTGCCCTGCTCTGGTCCCCACAGTAACAGGAAATTTGTTAAACAAAAGCCTGAGCTCATCCCAAGAAGCAATCAATGCCCTCAGTGCACAGGAAAAAAGATACGATCTGAAAAGAGAGGTCAGGAAACGTGCTGTCAATCAGCTAAGTCTGAGTACACAACAGACACCTTGAGAAGTTTTCTTACCCCTTGAGAAGCATAAATGGCACAGGATGGAGCTGATTTCCATCAGCTTCTGTAGCAGTTTGGTGATGTGCAGGGGAGTTCAGCCCCACACTGCTGAGGTTGGTATGTCCCCCAGCCCCACACTGCTGAGGTTGGTGTGTCCCCCCCTTCCAGCCCCACAGTGCTGAGGTTGGTGTGTCCATCCTGCCAGCCCCAC
>JAHLSL010000008.1:16109542-16130027 GCA_025920805.1 Petroica traversi
TGCTGAGGTTGGTGTGTCTCCCAGCCCCACAGTGCTGAGGTTGGTGTGTCCCACCCTGGGGCGCTGCCCGTGCCTCTGGCAGGATCATGAGCTGAGATCCAGCAGGCAGGAAGGGCCCCTGAAGGCAGCGAGGAGCAGCATGGGCAGGGCTGCTCCCTGCAGGGCGGTGAGCCAGAGGCCCGGGTGGCCCAGAGCAGACAGCCCCTCACACAAACCTGCCGGGTGTGACCAGCACAGCTGGGGCTGGGTGCTGGCACGTCAGCAGAAGGGATGTAAATCAGCTCCAGGGTCTGTGCAGTCCTGTAAGTAGCAAAAGGAGGTGGAGCTGGAAGCAGCACCACGATGCAGACCCAAGATGCATCCAGAGCCAGGCTGGAGACAAACACACTGACAAAGCTTGGGCTGAAGCACAGCCCCAGTGGCTGCACTCGGGGTCCCCAACATAGTGGCTCAAACTCATCATCTCCTTGCAAGAGGTTGTTGGTATTGTTATCCAATTGCTTTTATCATCGTGTTTCCAAAAAGAAAGACAGCTGCCTTAATACTTCCATCTCTTTCTTAAGAGAAAGGTTTTTAAACCAGCTGTTAGGGTAATTTAAGCTCATGCTGTCAAATAAATTGACCATGCAATTTTTGAGGTTTACTTCATTTATACCTTTTAAAACCAGCCTCGGGGACTTCAGAGTTGCTGCTCGAGTGAGTATTTCATTGCTTTAACTTAGTATTGAAAACATATTACTGTCATCTCTCAGTCTCCATTTGGGCCTTTCGTACAAGCTGCTTCCTGCCACATCACACTCGTTCCTTGCTGGTTTTCTGTACAAAAGGCCCCAGACCCGGCGTGTTACGTAACCCCCGCTGACAGCCTGGGGAATCTGGGATGCCGAGCAGCCGCAGATGAGTGAGAAGACTTGGCAAGCTCGGAATTTACTTCCTGTGAAAAACTGGAATGCAGAGCAGCTTGCTGGGCTTTGGAGTTGGTACAGTAATTATTCCTAACAGTAAAGAGTTAGACTGGGAAAGGAAAATAAGGCAGGCGTGGAAGGAAGCCTCGTGCTGAGCCGGCAGAGTGGGGGTCAGCTGAAATCAAGTGTTTTAAAGGAGGTCAGGACACCACAGAGCACCTGTAAGTGGTCACTGTTGTCAGATGGCCTGGGTGTCACGGGGCCGCAGCAGAACGTTCAAGAGCAGGATTCCAACTGAACGTGACTCAGAAAAGTCAGCCTGCCCTGGTCCTTCTCTTCCAACTCCTATCCCAGCTTCTCTGTGCTCCAAATATTTCCAAGCCGCTTGGTTTCTAATCAGGAATTAGGAGCAATGAAAAGGGAGTTGGGTTCACTTCTGGGAGCTACAAAGGGCTGCCTTGTTCTCAAGCTCTGGCAGCAAGGACCCCAAATGTTTCCAGACATCTGGAGATGTTGCTCCAGGACAGGCTGCCCAGCCCTAAAGTCCTGGGTTAGGACAGGCCCACTGACCCTGGCAAGACACCTGCCCCCTCTGACACTCAAGAGCCCTGTGGGAATGGAGTGCATTAAGCAACGAGAGACTCCATAGAGGATCCCACATGCTAAATTCCAAAAATATTTGCAAATCCCTTGCCCCTGAAAGAATTGGCCTGAACTGCTCTGCCAAATCATGAACAGCCACGTTTCTCAGTGGAAATGTAGAAACACATGTCCACTCCTCCACTCCAAGACATGTGGCTCACTTTTTGCATGAAAAAAGTGTATAAAGCTTATAATAAAGCTTGAGTATAACAAGCTTTATTATAAGTTTCACACTACTTAAGGCAGTGTTATCTCCACCACTGGGAACTCTGTGAGGAAGAGATGGATAGTTGGATGGTTTTGAATAAATTTTAGAAATGAAGTTGCAACGTCTTTTAAGTTTAGCTTGTACAGGAAGCAGGATAGAAATGTCCAGCACATACAGAAATCCCTGCAAAGGAGATTCCTCTGGTATTGGTGGCAGAATCCACACACCTGCTACTTCTGGAAGACCAGACCTTCCAAATCCTGCTTTTCTTTAGATTTCATCCCATTTCATACCCAAGCAAGTGCTCCAGTTACCACCACTGTCACTTGTCACAAGTTGTTCTGTAGTGGGCACGCAGCAGCAACCCTGCTCGTTTTTGCCTCTCCAAGCAGAGATGACTTTCCTTGAGCCAGAACACAGAGCAGCTCTTCACAAGGTATGATCATTTCTTCCCAGTGTGAGGGTTTCACCAGCCTGTGGCACTCAGCAGGTTACTGGTAAATGTCATCTCTTCTCAGCACCAATGAGTCCATGATGAACAATTAACATTTTTACAGTCCCTTGTTTCTCACAGGAGTGACCCATTTGCTGTTGGAAAACACAACACACCCTTGTAGCTCATTTCTGCTACTCTGCTCTTCCCTGTGACCTGGCACAGGAGCCACCACCTTGGACTCTGGCTGATGGAGCTCCTCCCACGCTGAGCTGGTGGGAAGGGAAATACAAGCTCCTCCACCCACCACTGCCCACGTGCTTGACTGATTTACAAACCCCTACGAATTACCTAGATCTGTTGGTTTTGCTAAAGTTAGAAATTAAATAATCTCTGTTTTTTGACAGATATAGGTGATTTTGTATTTTAAAAAGAGTTCCTTTTGTAAGTGACACTTGTAATTTCAGTTATAATGTCTAGAATACAAGAGTTTCTTATTTTTTTTTTTGTTCCTGAATTAGGACTAGAAACATGTCACAGAAACAGTTAAATAGTCCTTGTTCCCCTAAAGATAATGAAATTGCTCACATGAGACAAATTTGAAGCATAGCAGATTTTTTTAAACATTTCTTTTGGCTTAAAATATTTAGAATAAGATTCCTAATTTTCCAACAACACAGCTGTTATATGTCTGGCTTTTAACCCAAATCTGTTTGTATCATGCTAAGATTCCCAGCGAATAGCTGCAAAACCTCAGGGCTGACTTTCTTTAGCATTGAAAATTTATCCTGTAATCAATGTATGTTTGTAATAGATTACTTCAGTTACATTTCCTTTGAGGATGCATTCTGTCAAATAGATATTTGATAAGATTAGGGGTAGCTCAAGTCCCTAGCCCAAAACCTGGAAGTGAGAAGTGTTGGCCAGTGTTTCAGTAGGAAGTTTTCATTTTAGTAGGGAAAAAAGTCTTGATTTATCAAAAGGTCCTCATAAGGAAGGGCTTCATTTGCCTGAGTATAATCAATTTCTATAATTATCAGCATTCCAAAAATTTAAATTCTAAATGAAATTATTTATACCTACTGCCTCACAGAGAAAAATCAAAGAGGAATACTTACTTCTCTAGTTCTTTTTTTGTATTTCTGAAGCTGGAATCAATTAGATTTTCTAAGTTTAACAAGTCTGTTTATTTCTTTGAGCTACCAATGAATAGGAGGAAAAAAAACCCAAACTCCCTCAGTATCCTGCTTCCATCTGAGTGCAGGCTAAATCAGATTTATTCAACAACCTCCTGACTGGGTGGAGGCAGTGGGAAATACTTGGCCATACTGATTGTTCCTGACAAGAGTTGCCCTGAAGGAAAGTGATGTTATACTACAGAGAGAATTGTGGCTGTTTCTGTGTTGGGAAAACCTACAAAAAGATAATATTTGTTCAGTACTTGGTGTTTATAAATCTAAGCCAAATAATAATAATAAACCCAATAATAATACATTAAACAAGATACCAGCATATATGAGGGATCCCATTTTGCCCACCTCTACACATCAGCAGCTCCCATGGGAGGAATTGTGCCTGTTTCCCCATTCCTCTCATGGTGATTGGCTGCTGTAACCCATCTAGGGCACGTATGTGACACATGCACATTCATCCCAGAGCCTTCATCTCTCTAAGAGCGTTGTGCACAACCAGAAGATTCAGAGATGCAAAAAGCCAGGATCACCGTCCAAATTCTGCATCTCCCATCACCAAGCTCAGCCACTGCATCAAGGTACAGCCTCTCACGTGCAGGCCACTTCCTCTTAGATGGTAAAGATGACTCATAAACAAAGATTTCCTGACTATAAACCTTTCTTTGAACAAGTCATTCAGGGTAGAGAGATGTCAGAGCACAGTGACCCACCCATCACAGAACAGTATTGCCTGAGAGAACATTTTCTGTCAGCAGTACAAAGCAACAAGAGAGTTTTTCACCCATCAGATCTGGGCTTTGTGGGGCAACACCCACTCCAGCATTCAGTCACTGTGCCTGTGCTGTTGCTGCTATTCGTGTACTTCTGTAGCCATGCACAGTTCCATAATTCACAAATTCCCCTTTGCAATATAAGGCAAAGTCTCCTGGCAAACTGGTGTGACTAATCTCTTAATTTCTTTGCTCTGAGACTCCTCCAGAATAGATTTGACTGAGCTGTCTGTATAATAATGGTTCTGTTTCAAGTTAAAGCTTAAATAAGGTAGGAATTGAAGGGTAATCCCTATGTCCTTCAGAGAAATGCAATAGACCCTTATGGCCAGAATACAGCACACGGTTTTTATTGAGTTTCTCAAATCACCTGTAAGATCACTTGAAAAAATGAAATGCATGGTATGAGAAACTGTAGGTTTCCCTATGTTTACTTTCTAGATTGTGACAGTAATCTACAGGTTTCAAACTCTTGAGATGCAATGCCTGAAAAATGCAGCAAAAATACCTGTCTTCCAGAAACACTCTTGGTTTAAGAGGATCTCTCCTGCAGGGAGGCTTCTTTGACCTATAAAATGAAACAGTGGAGCACACAGTGTGCCCCCTCAGAGAGGCAGATATCACACAACTGCACGAGCACAACCCTGGGGATAATGAACTACAAGGAGAGCACAGGGGGATGAAGGGGCAAGGGTGTGGCAGAGATATTAATTCTTTCTACAGGGCCTTGCTAGAAGAGCAAATGTATCAAACTGTACTTTCATTTAATCCAAATCCATGGATAACACACTGCCATTGAAAAGGGCACATCACCCCCCCCCCCCCCATGCATGTATAGAGAATATACATGATCACAGTTCTATGGTTTCCTTGTTTGCAATTTTTAAAAATACAAATTCTCTCTTCTGCTCTGCTCAGTGCTTTTGAAATGATATTTTTCCGGAAATCTTTCTTTCACTGGTTGTTCAACTGCAGCTGTGTTGGTGCTGAAGTCTGAAGTCAGATCAGAAATAGCTGATTAAGAGTTTGATTTTTGGATAAAATAACAACACTGCCAAGGTGGTTTAAAACCAGCTCACTTTCCCATCCATACTCACCTTTGAAAAGATAGCAAAACAGTTTTGCCTACATTATTAAGCAAGGAATTCCACATAAAAATAAACATGCAAAAAGCATTTCTTTCATTGCAGGGCACAAGCATGATTTGAGTTGCTCAGCTTTTCCTGTTTGTTTCAGGCTTTCCCATATATCTGTACTTTCCCAGTACCACTAAAATCTATCTATTAAAAAAGATATATATATATAGATATATATATATATATATATATATATAATGGGACCTCTTCCAATTCCAAAGAGATAACACTAGTTTTAGCCTGCTGCTTTTGTGTGTTTCTGGAATCTTTTCTCAAACATATTGTGTCCCAACCAAATCTTTCCATTTGTGTCCAGGGGAACATTGGGTGCAGAACACTAAGAAAAGACACAAATTGATGCTGTGCAAACGATTTGTTTATAGTGAATATTCTAGAATTTGCCTCATCAAATAGTATTCACTGGAGCAAAGCTAGGTTAAAGTAATTTGGTTGATGCTGTTCTTCCCACTATTCCATTCAATTCAGCAGATGAGCATTGTCTCCTGAGGATTTCTTGGCTTTGCAGAAATTCTGACACTACTGTCTGGTGCTTTGAGTGTTACAATCAAATGAGTCCCAGCTGTTGATTCCCCCATCCAGCATGTTCTTTCACTCAACACACCCTTCAGTTAAGCAACTGATACATTTCTCCTTGCATATTACCTTGCAGGCCTTGGGCTTTGGTCTGATCTCCTGCAGTAAGGAGGTTTTAGTGACGGTAGCATTTGTACATCTATCTCTTGTTTATCCACAAACCCACTTTTGACTTTTTCTCCAAAACTGCTAAAGAGTAGAGACCTCTAAGATTTGTAAATAGACGGCCCATAAGACAGGCCCAAATTTCTTGCCCACAAGGGGACTATCTCTAGTATGGGTAAAAGTACACATCCAATAGCAAGAAATCCACCCGCAGGCATGTTAAGAAACATGGAGCAGAAAGCCTGAGGCACAGCACCAACACCCAGCTGGATTTACACACACTCACCCTCACTCCTTGAGAATACTTACAGGTATAAGGCATGTCCAGGCTTTAAAATCTCCTGAAGCAGAGCCACATTTTACATTGTGCTGGCAAAATCCCAACCCCTTGAAACGCATTAACAGAAGTGCAAAATCTTGCCATTCACTTTCTCTTCTGTTGTCTATTTTCATGTTTGTTGTTTTTTCCCTAATTTTTCAAATATTACAAGTTTGGTGCTATTACTTGTCCCTCTTTTGCTGACAAAGACATCTCCCTTTGCCATTATATTTCACTAGGCTTTAGCACTGAAATTTCCTTTCATATAAACAGTGTCACCAGTTAAAGATTGCCATTTAAGCATGACTGATTATTTTGCAGATGTTTGCACAGAAAAGATCCTGCACAATCTGCTTGCATCAGCAGTATTTTCTTTTTTAAGCAAAAAACTGCTAACACTTCCAGTTTTCCCTCATTGAATAGTTTAAAATGTAGAATACATTTCATTCACAGAATTATCTATTCCCATTTTTTGCACTGTTTGTTTTAACTGTACTGCTTTCTGCTCTATTACTCCATAAATGGCATGGTTTACAACAGAAAATACTGAAACTGCCTTTATCTTTTATTTTCCGATCCCTCGCATTACTTAGTTCTATTTCTAGTTAACACAAGCCTATTGTAGCCAGCAACACTGACTGTTGCTATGGTTTTGCACTCCTTATGTTTTGTTTCCATTTTCTACTGGTCCTTTGTCAGTTGTATGACATGTTTTTAGTTGCTTCATCTATGGTTAATCTCTTTATTGACTCACTTGCTTAGGTATCATTTGGACTCAAATAATCTGATCACATAGCTGGAATACTTCCAGACTTTTGAAACAATATTATAGAGTATTGTGCTTAGAGTTAGGTGGCAGTCGAGCTCTTGGCGAGCTTCATTTTCCTCTTGGGTGATTGTAGGGAATGAAGCATACTCCACATTTTTATGGTTGTATGGATGGAATTGGTCGTCAACTGGAAATAATTTTACATCTTTTTACTCCTTATGATGTGCAGAGAGAGAGGAGGTCAGGCTGGAGCCTGTGTAAAACCAAGTGAGCAGCCCCCATTTGATTTTGTGGTTGTGGCTTCTGGTGGCTTGGGGCTGGGACTCTGCTTGGTCTTCTGACCTTGCCTGGAACATCAGGCTCAACCCTTTCTTGGAATCAGTCATTTCCAATGGATCCAGCTGTTACTGTGGAGTTGAAATCACTTCAGAGTAGGCCATTTTCACATCCAGAAAGTATTGAATGCTTCTGTACTTGTGCCTCAGTACAATACACACCCAACTCTGACAGATGCCCTGAGCAAGGCTGGACAGAAAGAGGAAAACCTGAAAGCTGAAGCTGATAGCATTGGCAAAACTTATTGCCACTTCCACCAAAGCCAAAGATATGAACACATAAACACTCACCATCTCAATTACAGGTTACACAATCAGAATACTAAAAATAGCACCAAAAATTATATTGACATAATCCTATTTTCAAATCTGCAGCCAGAGAGTTTAGCCTTCAATACTTCAGGCTAAATTGCTTTTCTTACACAGACTGGCTGAAAATATTTCTGAATCTTTGTTTTAATCTCTCTTTAACCCAACCTTTTTCATGTGACACTTGCTATCCCAAGGGTCCCCCATTTGGCAAAGTTGGATCATGGTTGCAATAACTTGATATATACTAGGCACAGGATAACCAAGAAGATGATTCAGGTTAACCTGGTGAACAATCATTGCTTAATCTTTTCACCAGGGATGCTTTCTGATTTATCCACTCACACTAGGTTTTTTACCCCCTTTCCCATCCTCATCTCATTTGTAATTACACTGGATGTGTAGCATTAACAACTATGGCACCAAAATTGAATCAAAGAATTCTTCTCATTCCCATATATCAAGAAGTGTCTGAAATGTAATTATTCTTTACTTTTCAATTCTTAAAGTTCCTAAATTTCCTTATGCAGGACTTCCCTACTATTAGAGGGTAATTTGTACCCTCTGACTCTTTTCTGTGGGGTTCTTAAGGAATATTGTGAATTGTACATAACAGGACAGAGCAAGACATGAATGCAGGCATTCCCAGCTCCAGAAGATCAGGGAGACTGAAAATGTGCACATTTACTCTCAGTATTAATGTTGCATTACCTTATGTAGATTCTCTAATATTACATTTTTAAAACATCTGTCTCACCTGTCCTGAACATATCCTGATCTGCAAATACAAGCTTGCACAAAGAACATGTTTGGGCAAAAAACTGTCAGCTTTCTCTTCCAGAACATTCCTCCTGCTCCGTGCATATCCAAGTACTTAGCAGGGCTTCAGAACTTGCATATTGCAAAAGGGCAACAAAATATATAATTAAAACCCACAAATGGCAACACCATTTCTAATTAAATATTTATTTAGTGCTAATGTTAATGCATGGAGTGTTTACAATCTCATAATTTACAAAGTAGTATTTCTATCAGATTTTTATAGGGAAAATCTACTTTGCCAGGAAAAAAAAAATCACTTTTCACTAGTGAAAAATCACAATGGAAATCCTGCTATTGAAACCTCCCTCATAAACACTATCTAAGAATCATACCAAATAAGGCTTGTAAGGATCTTTTATTTAAATAACTAACAAACTATTTATATTTTACAAGAGTCTGTCCTATTTTAGTAAATATTTGGCACAGTTATTTGATTAAGAGAGCAACCTGACCCTCATTTAACATGGTTATTTGCCATAACTTATTCTTTCATAATTTTGGTTTAACTACACAAATAATTTTTTGACATCTTTAGGTTAAATAATACTCCTCATAACTTGATTAAGACTGAATTTGCCAAGATAAATGGCCAGGGATCTTTGGAAAAACTTGTGTACACACATGTTAGGGCTGAAATCACTCTCAGCAACACTACCTGTTTTTGGGAACAGGAATGCCTGTTTAGGAAGCTCATTGCCACATTTAGAAAGGGATATTGTATTTTCAGGAGCATCCAGGTTGCAGCTATCAGGCTCTGGTTGGTATCTGCTCACAGTTTCACCTCCAGGGAGCTAAAGGGACAAGGCCTTAGAAGCTGAACTCAAGAATCAAGTAGCATTTGTGGCATCTCATGGTTTTTGTGGGCACATTCTAATCAGATCAGAATACAGATATGGAGAGCATGTTAGACCCAGATGAGATCTAAAACTGTTTGGAATATCAATATTTTCCATAAATTCCATACCATATACTTTCCATAGTTACACCTAGCCACAGGGCAACTTTTCACTCACTGTTTTTGACTAAAGCAGATGCTTAAAATGGCAAACCAAAGGCTGTGGAGAGCTGTGCTTCTGATTCTCCTGCCAAATGTGAGAGCTGGACAGACTGGGGTTTGGGCAGTGGTTTTACACTTGCCTCACACTGACCTGAGTTCAGGCTGCTGTCACAAGAGCCAATTGGCTGCTGTCACAAGAGCCAATTTCACATTTTCCTCTTTCTTTATCAGTACGAATAGCAGTGCGACCACGAGATAAATCAGGGAGATGGTCTGGGTGGAAATGAATTTTCCTCCCTTTCCTTCCATCCCAAATATTTAGTTTTCACCCATGCACATGCCTCTGGTGTGGTTTGCTTGACAGGCATGTCCATGAACTCCAGTTCTGGCACAAGGGCAGGAACTGACAGAGGGCAGGTTTTCCCTGGCTCAGTACAGAGTCTCATCTGATGAAAACATCACTGTTGCTGCTGTCTGCAACTGATGACTTACAAGAGATGAGGAAAGAGGACCTGCTTTAGACCAGGAAATTTTGCCAATGCTCTTATGTATCTTAATAGAAGTGGTAGATTCTTTAGAGTAATCCTGTTCATTTCTTGTGGAGAAGATACCAAGTGTAGAAGCCCAGACCTTCTTAACTGTGGAGAGAAGCTGCCTCATCAGCTCCATACAAATGTCCATTTTATCTCACTGAAAGCTCACAAAATATGAGGTGAGATGTCAAACATTAACCCTTCTCAAACCCTGAGCTGGTCTAATCCAGAGTGTATAAGAAATTGCTCTGCAAAAGGCTCTGTTAGAAATTAAGAAAGTTAGTTTTGACAGCATTACTTTCCTGTAATACAGACTAATAAGAAAGAGATAGAAAATTCGAAATCATAATGGGGATTAACCATCTCCACCGAATAAACTGTTTTAATCTTACTGCTTGTGTCTAGCAAACCCTCTTGTAGTTTCAGTTCTTTCTGGATGCCCTGCTAACTGCTGTGAAGAAGGTTGTTTGGACATTATTCCAACTGTTGTTGCCATCTGTAAATATTTGTACACATTACCAGAGCTTTGAATGTGTAAACTTCTGACAACCAAAATAAATCAAGCTATTTAAGTAAAAAGACTTAAAAGCCAACTGTAACAGCTGACAAAAATACAAATTCTCACCCTCTCCCAGCAGAGGCTTGTAAGGAAAATGTGCTTGTTTCTGAAAATGGGCTTGCCATGAACGTAGTGAGATTTTCCACTCCAGCACAGAAAAAGCATGCAAAGAGGGTTTAGAAAGACTAAGTTGTCAGTGGGCATATCCAGCACTTGGGAGAAAGGTCTAAAAAGACCAGCAGCAGGTGGAAGGAAAGCAAGGATCCAGAGGAAGGGGATATCACAGCTAACAAGCAGGATAGGAGCTCAGGTCCTGCTGAAAGAAGGGGGTGCTGCTCCTTCTCTGCCACCTCTGACTCCTTAGCTGCCAGAATCATCAGAATAACCTCAAAAGAGTCAAAAATAGACATCTCTAACGATGATTGATGACATCATTCTGCAAGGACTTCATCAGCTGCTAGTCACAGACACCTTAGGAAATGGATCTCTGCACCAAAGGGCTGAAATAATGCTAAAGATAATGAAAATAAATTTCAAAGGACAAGGCACCACATTTAAAATGTGAAGGTTGAACAAGAAGTAAAACACCAGGCCAGTTGCTTTTTACCTCTCTTGGCCAGAGAAGTTATATATTTTTATTGCCCAGAGAGGCGGTTTCAGCTTGAGAACACTAAAGAGAGCAAGTTTATAAAGCACTTGTAATCCATTTGCTCATATACCTGTTCTTCCCAAATACAGTAGCCCACAGTCTCCTCATCTGCTGTATTACAGCAGGAAATCCTGTTTTCTTTTAATGTCATAGAACTTCTCTAGACTGATTTCGGACTCCAGTGCTCACACAAGAAACAGGTTTCTCAGAACAGATCTTCAGGATTTGCCTTCAGTATTTTTGGGGTTTTGTTTTTGGAGTTGGTTTTTGTTATCTTTGGGGTTTTTTGTTTGTTTTTTGTTTGGTTGTTTGGTTTTTTTTGGTGGAGTTGGATGTTTGTTTGCTGGCGGGTTTTTGTTTGGTTGCGGGTATGGTTTTTTTGTTGTGTGCTGGTGAGTTTTGGGGGTTTTAAATGTTTTTTTAACAGGATTGCATTTGTTCCAGTACTGACAAGAAGGGTGTTACAAACCCTAAAACCTCCTGCACTGTGCTGCCCAGTTTAAGCTGCCCAGTTTAAGCTGCCCAGTTTAAGCACATTCCACTGCATGTTATTTTGCACATCCACAGGTGCCCAGGACAGATGTGATGTATTACCTGGCTCAGTGCCCACTGAGGTTACTGGAACATTTCCACGGACTTTAGAGAGCTTTGCACAAGGCTATTGGAAGAGGCTTTCAATGAGAGAAAAGTTGCACTCTGTCAGTCCTTATTAGCATTGGCAATGTCAGACTAAGAACCCCTTAACATTTTGGACATCTTGGTGCAGTCAAGGGGTGCAAAAGATACACAGTCTCATGGAGCATAGATGTGCGTTCAGAACTTGAGTCTGCTTTTGAAAATAATCTTGCCTCCCCTTAAAACAAAGGGGAAAAAGCAACCTTTTTTTTTTTTTCTTCAGTGTGGTTTGATAGTCTTACACTGACAAACACTCTCTTTCCCAAGGAACAATTTTTTTTTTTCCCCAAAAAGCGAACAGCAGGTTCCCCAAGACAGCTGCCTTGCACACACAACGGTCTGTCCCTACCCAGTGGAGCCTCAGTCCAGGGCAGCTGTGGCACCCCTGACTCCATGTTTAAAATTCCCTGTAGCCCCTGTGGGTACACAGCCTCCTGCATGCATGTCTTGTTTATAAAAAAGGTTTCAATTAGCATCCCAGACAAAAAACATGCCCATAAATAAAGATTAAATAAAACCTCACATGAGAATACGGAATAAAAAAGGGAACAGCTTTTCAAGTTCCACAGAGAGCTGAGAGCATTCAGCAGCCATCAGGTTCAAACCATTGGTAAGTCTCTTTTCCTGTTCACTTCAAATTAAACTTCTAGCATGAATCAATATCCAGAACATACACATCAGATCCCCAGGATTATTTACACACTGCTCACACTTTGCTGCAAACTCCATTTCTCTGCATCTCTTGCACACAGCTCGCTGTCAGTCACACTCCTGAGACCAGGCAGGATTCAGCTGCCTCGTTAAAGCCCTTCCCAGTGCAGCCACGCTAATTGCAATGCAGTGCTGACAGTGCCTTCACATATGAGGGAAATGTGCTGTGGTGAGAGTGAAAGAGAAGGAATGTCAGGATAGAAGGTGACTCAATAGCCTGTACATTTCCAGGCCTCATTTCTGTTAGAATATTTTTGCTTAAACAAGCTCCTCTGAGATACTGTAGGTTTATGTTTTTCACTTTTTTTTCTATTCAAAGTTTTTCAAAATTCTGGGATACAACTGGAGGCCCCCCTGCAGTATTCTGGCACATATCCCACAGAATTAAGAATTCCAATGTGGACACATCCACTTTGACACACACCCTCCAAGAGATCCTGCAGAGAAGGGAGAAGATAACGTGTGCAGGGTGCTCAGGGCTAACAGGTCTCACACACTCTTGGGGTAGCACAATCCCAAAGAGAGCATGAGAAGACAGCACCAGATATTCCTTCCCACTTACCAGGGGAACTCCAGCTCCAATATCCCTGCTGACCTCTAGGGAGGATGCAAGTAATGTTCCAAGCCACGTTAAGTTTTATAACTTAAAACTCAAATTAACTATATAGAAAAATCTGTGATCACAAGTTATTATAATTGTATAAATAGTGAGAAATATATATTGTGAAAATTCCACAGTGGCTTAAGACCCGTCCCAGGAGGCTCTGGCCTGGCAAGCAGGCTGCCCCATCCTGTGCTGGCCCTGTCTTCCAAATCACTTAACTGATGCTTCCCTCAGACTTCAAAAATTAGCTGTTCTATCCTGAAAATCTGATTTACTGCATTCAGTAAAAATTATTTTGCTGTTGAGAATTACAAGGGTTGTGTGCTTTCTTTGGGGGAAATATATATCCTACAGAATTTTCTCTTGTTTTTCCTAATGTATCATCACCTTTATTCTCATTTTTCTTAATCTAATTCTATTGCTGAAGGAAACCTAAAATGTGAAATTTGGACCTCCACCCATTTGATCTGTTGTTTTTTGTGTTCTCCCTCAGTTTTTCCATCTACAACAATTATTTTAGCACTCAGCATTTCAAGGAAGCCAGGAAAGATTATAGTTCCTGGTATCTGGAAAAAATGTCTTCAGACAAACCCTGGTAGCCTTCTCAGTCTCAGCTTTTTCTCCCTTGGCACCCACTGCCAGGGGAGCACCCTGCAGTGTCACCCAGCTGGTGCATCACGTACCAGGCCAGGGACTTTGAGAACAGTTTGCTTCTTTTTGCAGATCAAAAATTCATTCCTCCCAAGGAATTACCCAGGTAGATTCTTTTGCAACTAAATGCTTATAAACAGTGGTATTTTAGTTTTAGTGAGTTTTTTCCTGGAGCAAAGAGGCAGCAGTCCCTGCCCGCCACACTGGTGCAGCACGGCTGGTCTGCGAGTTTTCTCGTGTGAAGTAATCATCTAATAAAGGTCAGAAATGCCCTAATAACTAAAATATGTACAATAACTAATATAATCTTTCCTAAGCACTTAAGAACCCCTGTTCTCAGCTGATGGATTTGATATGTGTCTGCTAATGGCAGCTTATAGCAGCAGAAGCTGCCTACAGTTTTCTCCTCAGCATTGAATAAGGCTGACTTTGTGAACCACATACAGGCAGAAAAACAGATATTTAAAGATCAAGTACCTTTAAAAAAATCACCTAAATATTAATTGGTCCTCATAAACACAAAGTCAACCATTGCCAAAAAACCAGACTTTCACAAAAGACAGTGTGAGGAGATGAAAAGAGCCTTCACATACCTACAAGACACCATAAATCTGCATTTGATCTAAATAAAGTAGCTAAATAAATTGAATAGCTCTGCATTTCAAAGACACAGACACCAGAAGCCACTGGCCAGGATATAGGCTGAGAGGAGGCAAGGCTCAGACTGAATGTGAGCTTGGCTGCAGCAGTTCCCTCGGAGATGGAGCTCTCACCAGAGGCCAGAGCACTGCAGGGCACTGGGGCAGGGGCACAGCACTCTCTGGAGGGCAGGCTTGCTGTCTGAGCAAGGAAACAGCATTGTGCTCATTTCCAGGGCTTGAGGAAAGAGGACATTGTGTGCTATTTTGTGTGTGTGTGTGAGTGTGTATAGAACAAGTTGCGTTTCTGCCAAGGAAACTCTCGCTCCTGCCAGTGTCTCCTAACAGAGCAAGCACTGACTGGTCCTCTGGGCAGAGACAAGAGTGAGCAAGAGGAGTCCTGGCACCTTCTCCTCCCCAGTGAGGGACATTCATGAACACCATTATCCTCATCAGTTCTTGTTTTTGCCAGAAGCAGGAAAAGAAAACAACCTAGGTGCATCAATCAGCAGAGCAGATCAAGTGCAGAGGCTGATGCAGCCCTGTATTGCAGACTGCAGTCAGATTTAAGTCTGAGTGGTTCATGTGCTTTGGTCAGCTATTTGTTTTCCTCTTAAATTTGTTCCTGAGCGCTTCATTTGCGGTGAGGTATTTGTGTCTTTTTATTACTTTTATTATTTATATGAGACATAAACCAAACACACTTTCCATCCTAACTGGCAAAACATCCAGTGGTCTGTTTCTCTTACACAGAAACAGCCTGGAGCCGTGACAGCTATCTTGCCTCTCCTTGTGTTAGTCCTTAAACAGGCAAGACTTTCTCCAGGGCAACTGTCCTGATCCATCCTTGCAGGCTATCAGCAAGCTCATACCACCACAGTGACATGGTGAAATACCAGTTCCTGGATAACTTGTACTTCTTCCCAGCATCACTAATGCTTCAACACCCTCTGTAACACCAGAGGTGGAGTCCAATCAGCAATCTGACAATCAATTTTTGTACAAGGCATTATTCACTCAAGCAGGATATAGATCAGCAAAGACACAAAATAATGACGGTCTTAAACATCTCTCTGAGCTTCTGTTGCAAACCCTGCACCACAAAGCTTCAGCAATCCTGAGTACCTGACATCCAGCTCAGTCATGAGATTTTTAACAGGTATGACCAGAACTGCAGCAATAACTGCATGCCACAGCCAACAGGGCATGGGGATAAAGAGCAAAGGCGTGCTGTGGAAAGAAAATAAAATTTTTTAAAGAGAAGAAACTAAAATTTGAAAAAAGACAAAAATTTTTAAAAACCCAGAAAGGTCAGGAGAAAAATGCATAAATGCATATGAATGCATGGGGAAACAAGCCTTATGAAGAGCAGGAATACCTGAGGGAAGCAGCCAGGGACAAACAAATGAGAGGCAATTGATGCCATGTTATAAATGACATGATAAATGCTCACAGCATATTCAAACAAAAGAACCTGCCTTCCCCAGTAATTAATTAATTTCCAACAGTTCTTGCCACCAGTTTGGGCTAATTCACCAACTGAAAATAACTCTTCCCAGTGCATTTTTAATGTCCCTAAGCCTCCTTTCCTTTGCCGTTAAAACAAAATTCTTTCAGTTTTCCACCCAAACACAGGCAGAGCAGGCTGGGAAATGCACAATTATGCAACCTCTCAGATGCTCCAGTGCCCCAACAGAGGAGATGGGCAGAGTATTGTACACCATACTTAAGGATCCTCAGACCTGTGAGGATTTTCCAAGGCAGAGTAAATCTGATCACCAGTGGGGAGGGTGTGAAGATTCAGGTACTGCTGCTTTAGACTGTACTGAGCTGCAGCTTACACCAAGCACAGCACCAGCTGCAGGGGAAGAGTCTGAAACTATCAAATAATAATACTGATAGCAGCATAACGCTGGTGTGGGGAACAATTGCTGAGCAAAGTGCACTCTTTCACATCAGAATTTGAATTCGTTGTTATCTCAGAAACACTAGAAGGAGAAATTGCTCTAATGAACTTCTAAACCTTAATTGATCTCAGTAGTTTCATCCAAGGCTAGTAGGGTTATCTGCTGCTCCCTGAGTTAAGTGTCTGGACTGTTGAATACACCCTTCTCACATCTATGTTAGCACAGCAGAGAACTAAAAAGCTCAGTACACAGCCTTGATTTTTATAAATCAACATGCATAAAAATTTTGCAAATTCCAATTAGATTATAAAATGCAAACCCTACGATATAAATTAAATACAGACCCCTGAGAACAAGTTCAACAGCTTCAGAGTCAATATTCCACAGAATGCTAATTGTGGCAACAAACTGTGTTGAAATTCGTGTGTCCCTGATGGGTTCCCAGCTTTCATTTTCAGATGTAAACAATCAAGGAAATCATGTTCAAGTTCTCTCTTTCCCTAGAGAAAGAGATACACAGAGATTTCCAAAGCTTTGTGAATTCCTTTGGCACCTCCTAGCTGAGACCTCCCCTTGCCAAAGAATGAGTATTTTACCTTGTGACATTTCTCAAAAATGTGACACGATGTACTAGACAGTTGGTCAGCATTACATTTGTTAGCTTATTTCCATGGGCTTGACAGTGCCTTGGTCCCCAGCTGGGTGGCTTGAGTTAATAATCGTTTATTCAAGGCTACATTTAAAATGAAGTTGTTGAACATAGAACCACAGTCCTGAAATATCACAGTTTTTCAGCCTTCTGAGACTGTGAGGCTGGAGAAAGGACATTCCAAACTGTCCCAGCAGAGAGGCCATTTTTTGAGAAGAACACAAGCTGTGACCATGACAGGGATGTTTTGGGGAGGCTCTGTCAGGGGGTAACTCCAGCAAGCTTCAGTACAGATCAGTGTAGAGCTGTCTGTCTGCAAAGCAGAGCAGGCCTGGAGAAAAGGCTTTTCTTCTCTTCAAACATTCTCATTGTCAGGAACACGATGTGATGAGGGCTGGATGGGCAGCACCCAGTCTGCTCATACCCTGAAAGAAAAGCTCTGACTGCTGTGGGATGAAAAAGGGCTGCCCCAACAGGAGGCTGTACCAGGATTTCACCTGTGGCCTCTGGGTCATGCCTGGTGCCTCAGGTTAATGTCCAGCCCCTTCCTTGGGTTGGGAGAGACACACAGCTCCAAGCAGGGACAGAATGCAAAAAGGTAACCAAAATAATAGATCAGCTGCACAAAATTGATAAATACTGAAGCATTTGTCAGTATGGGCCATAACTGGGCATTATTATGTACTGATCAGCCAATTTCTGGGTTTATTGGTAGGGTAAAGAACTCCTAGAGTTAGAGGCACCAGGTGGAATGGGGCATCTAAGAGGGGGGAAGGGTGGGCTGTGCACACATTAGACCCCTGGCAGCTTATTCCTCTGGGTCATAACTGGGGCTTAAACCTAAACACAGGTATAATACCAGGCATGGATGGAATCTTTTCCCATATTCAAGAACCTTTTTCCACATTCAACAGGTATTTCCTAAACTGTCAAGTCCTTGTGCAGGCCACTCCTTCATTTTTAAACCACTACACCAGTTGAAGTCCTTGGCTTTTTCTACTTTTTACCTTAACTGTACCTGGGCTATGTCCCCTAAGACCACTGGAGTTCTTTCAAGAACTGATTCTTACTGCTTTTTCACTTCGATACTTGGTCTTGCCAAACCCAAGCTAGTCCTGAGCTGTGAGCATGTAGTCTTTGGAAATCTTAGGGCAGTTCCACCAACTCAGGGAGCCGATTTTCCCAGCCCTGAATATAGGCTATATTTACTGGAAAGGAGATGAGAAATGACAATATCCATTTGCTTACAAAGATAGGCCAGCTTGCAGGCTGCTAACCTTGGAAGTTGTAAATACCGTGCTGTTGTAAACTGTATTTGTGGCTATTTCCTTATCTTAGTAGTTTATGCATTAGTATTTTATGAAGATGAAGCACAAATATTAATGCTGTACCACTTGAAAGCATTAACTGATTCTATCTTTCAGCCCTCATTTTGGACCCTTGGAGTACAGCTGCAGAGAATAAACAGCCCAGGAAAACTACATTGCTCTGGAATACTAAAATAGGAAAGTGGCTGAGATGGTGTTTCTGTGTAACATCAGACTGCTTGCAGAAGGAAGGGGAACAAACAATGCAGTTAATGCTGTCAACAACTGCAGACCTGTAAACACTAAAATGATTAATGCAGATGATAAAAACCTCTTGAAGACAAACGACAGCAAACTTCTCACTCCAAAAGCAGAAACAGAGATCAGTTGGCACAAATAGTTTATTGTATGTTGAGCAGTCATCAAGATTCCTTGGGTATTAGATGTATTTTGCAACAAACAGCACCTGCAAGAGCACTACAGAGCCAAGGGATGTAGTGGGTAGAAGAGGAAAGGGATAATGATGGAAATCTTGCTAGCCAAGCTCACCCCTTTCAGGAAATATTACAATACCACATACCAAAGCGCCTGGGTTGTTTTTCTTGCTTTATCATTTGATTTTCCATATGGTTTCATAATTAGCCACCTCAGTCCATAGTACAATTTCACATCTTTAGGAAATCTGTACTATAAAATGTTTCCTCAGAGCACTTTATAAGCGGCTAACAGAAACTCCCTAACACTGGCTTTTTACAGCAGCAACAGAATTAACCTGATTCCTGGAGTTCTGCCAAAAACCAGTGTCTTTGAGGTCTGCTTAGCTGGCCAAATAGTATGGAAATAGTGGCCAAGATGAAATGGTTGTACTGATTTCTTGAAATTCCAACAGCATAGAAAGGTGAGTTGGTATAAACAGAGCATGGGGTGCAAAAACTCCCAAACATCTTTTGCCTGGACAAGGCAGTTGCCATCAGAGCAGATGTGGTACCTTGGTTACTCGCTATTGAACAACAGAAGAATTTAGTGAGCTCAGGCCATTGCACAACACTGTCTGCAAAGAAAGGGAGGAATTAGTTTTTCCAGACTTGGAACTGTATCAGAGACAGCTCAGATACACTCACAGCTGGTTCTTATTGGACCCAGCACTGACGTGAGTGAGCACCAAGCAGCAAGTGACCTGGAGTGTGTTTGTCAGTGGAACTCAGAGCAGACCAGGACACCACAGCCATATAAAAGTACCTCAGACACAGTAACAGACTGGCCTTTATAAAAAACCAAAACAAGAAAACTGAAAAAAAAATAAAATCAATCCAACATACAGATTTAGTAATCTTGAAAATGTTAAACAACAAAAAATAAATGTAGCAATGGCAAACATTGGCTGTTGTTCCTAATTGATATCCACAGTTAAATCTATTTTGCTTCAGGCTTTCGGCCAGCACTGTGTACCAATTCCTCTGGTTTTATTATTTTTAAAACCAAGACTGAGCTGTAAATTAACCAAGTTTATGCTGCACTTGAATCACTCTTGCCACTGTCCTCCTTTTTCAAACATGATGACATTAGACTGCCTTTGCAGGCCTGTGCCAAAACGAACAAATCTTAGGTAGTTCCTAAGCATTTCAGTAAGGGTAAGTATTCTCAATCCTGCTCTTTTTAGAAATACGAAAAAGTTTACTGAATCAATACATTTTAAAATAGTTCAGAGTTGCAAAATGAAAGAAATTCAGTCACTGTAGAAGTTATTTGTATTTGCCTGTATTAATTTCTTTCCTCTGCTTACCTTTTCTCTTGAAACCTCATTCAATGACCAGAGTTGCTTAGATAAACAACTAAGCATATCCAAAAGAAACAACAGCAAAAGTCAAACAAAGTTCTTAGGTCAGCAACATTTTAAAGTGTCATTGTTTCAAACCACCAGTATTTTGCACAAGCTAACATTTCTTAAGATCTCAGCTTTAGTAACATACTTGGTCAAAGAGGCACTTTTCCCTCACCTAGCTAGCAATGTATTGAATTTCCTGCATATATATATATATATATATATATATATATATATATATAT
>JAHLSL010000008.1:16130127-16257124 GCA_025920805.1 Petroica traversi
ATATATATATATATATATATATATAAAATATAGCAACATTGCCTCTGTTAGAAAGGTGTCCAAGCCTTGCCTTGGGCTCCCAGCTCGGGGGAGAGACCCTCTGCCTCTGCCTCTGTCTGTACTTCCATGAGAAATCCTTGGGCACTGCTTGGGTGGCCTTGGAAAGGAAGAACAGCCTTATCTTGCCCCAGGGGTTGGCTTGTCCCCCTCCCCAGCTGACACAGACACCCCGACTCCCACCACCACCATGAGCACGAGCAAAGTAATTGTCATATTTTAACTTTTAATTGCAAGTTAAATGGAGGTGGGCAGAAAATTGAGCCATACCATGAGCTCCACAAAAATCAGCCTTTGCACAGACTTGGGAGGAGATACTGTGACACGTGAATTATTTAAGGATTTTAAAGCTGGTATTTCACTTTGCTTAACATGCACATTTTTCTCCAGATCAGTTTGCCCTCCAGCATGCCCTCCTCTCTCCCTGCTAGCAAAGAAGCATATATTTTTTTCCAAGTCTTAAGTAAAAATAAAGGAATGCAGGGCTTATCTGACATTCTGTTTACTCTTATATATCACCATTGTGTAAGGTCTGTAAATATTTTCCATATGTTGGCTAAAGCAATCCCTCCATTTCAGCATCTGCAAGATCTGTCCACACAGCCTTTCAAATTAGCTTTTATAAATTATTTCTGACGAAAGTCAAATAAAGGCAGTTCAAGGACTCTTCACACCCCCGTCCCCCCTCTTTCCCAGAGCTTTACTCTCAGAGACAAATTCACTATGGCCTTCATACTCACTCTAGGTTCAAAGACCTTATTTCAAAAGTAAAACTCAAGCATGTTCATTTTTTTAGGCTGCCTGACCTTTGCCTGCCAAGCTCAGAGTGGGCTCCAGCACTGAGGATGGTCAATTCCTGCATCCTGTGCCAGGAAAGAGTCCTCAGGCAGCAGCCCCACCTGGGGCACACAACCCCACAGCTGGAGCCCAGGACAGAGGGGACAGTTCCCCCACTGATGTTCACTCAACAAACCTCCACTGGGCTGGGGAATTAACAGAAGGCACGTACAAGAAGTCCCATTTAAATATTTTGAAAACAAACCACTACTTTTGGCACCAAAACTTCAAGTCAATCAATGGATCAATGCCCTGATGAGGAAGGAGAACCATTAGAAAGGTTTCAGTAATCTTACTGCACCAAAGTCACCATTCAAATGAAGTGTTCTCCCCTCTGGAGAGAGTCCAATCTCCATGTACACTTTAGTGAGCAAGGAGTTGATCACTGTCATGGTCAAAAATTAAATGAAGATTTATGAACATAATACTCTGTGTAAACAAATGCCCAAGTAGAACCAAGAACGTTAGTGCACACTTAGTATGGGAGAATTAACAGGAGGAAAAAAACCCTGAACCATACTCTTGTGTCTGTTGATTTATCTGACTATATGGATTTCTGTAAGGATAATATCTAAATTACTGCACTGCAGGAAACTATTTATACAACCCCTAATAACCATAAATTGCAATATATTAGAAGTTCTGATTTTAATTATTGTTCCTTTTGCCTTTCACCTCTCTTTCCTCTGTTATTTACTCATATCCCCTGCAGTCCTTAGTCCATGCTGGCTGCTCAGATGGGAAAATGTCTTCTGTGAGTAACATCATAATTAGACTGAGAATAGGATGAGGGTTTTCTATGAAAAGTTAAAACAAGAATCCCACAGAGAGTTCAGTAAAGAAAACTCAAAGCTTTCTACAGGGATACAGCCAACATCTCTTGTTTGTGTTTCACCCCCTGCACCCAGGCAATGAGTGAGTCACCTCCACAATGCACCAGCATACACAGTCACATCACACAAAATAAATGTCTCAAAACCCCATGTGTTTTCCCAATAAATTTCCAAAACAGTTTGAGCTTCCCCTTGCCACTTCTCCCAATTTCTCATCCTGATTTCAGAGCAGCCATCATGGATAAAGTACACACCTCCCCCCAGTAAAACTGTTGCCTGTGGCTTTTTCACTGTTATGTATTTTTGTTTATTTAAATGTGCTGGACTCCAGTCTGAATGCGGTGCACAGCCAGAAGAATTAAAAATGGGCAAGATAAACTACAGAAGGAGCCCCTCCTGTGGGTTGGACATGTCTGGCCAGAGGTGGAAGAAGATGTCCCAGAGCAGGGGCAGCTCAGTTTCTTCAGGTGGTTCAGCAGCAGGAGATGCTGGGCAGGAGCCCAGCAGACCCCAAAGGGTCAGGATGCCCCTCGCTCCTGGCGAGACAAGAGCACTGCAGTGCAGAGCCCCACAAAAGGAAAGGCAGATTTTGCAGCCAAACTTCAGACTTCCCGAAGAAAAAGACGAGGCAAAGACAACAGGGGTACAAATAAGGAAAATTCTTTATCCAAATGACAGAGTAGACAGAGGCTGGGGCTCAGAGCTGCTCTTCCCAGCTCCCATTCTGAGGCTGCCCCCATGCTGGAAGCTGGGATACCTCAGTGTGAGCCCAGCCTCACCAGAGATCACACAGGTCTCCAAAGAGGAAAATGCTTTGTACCAAATGTCTCACTGGCTGGTGTGATTCTCCCAGCTGTGACACAACCTTCCTCCTTTCAGCACCACGAACTTTAAAATAAACTAGCCACAGTTGAAGAGCAGGATCCAGTGCTTTTCAACATCTTGTAATCATCAATGATGATTATTAGACTAATTCTCTTAACCTACAAATCAATTTTACTAAGCTGGGATATTTTCTATGTCCATCATTCTACAGAACATTTTTCTAAGTAAGAGTGAAAAGCTAATTAAATATTACAGGACATGGCATTCATCACTTGGAGCCAAAGTGATCTCAGAACATGCAATTAGTTTTGAAACAGCGAGTCAAGAAAACAGGGTTGTTTCAAGTTTGCCCAGGAAAATTCTGTTTCTTCACCACATGAATCCCTCATGATGCCTCCCATTCCTGGGAGTGTTTAGTTTTCAGCCTGGCATTTAACACTTGTGCAGATTCACTCCACAGATTCTGTGTGCTGTGACAAAGGCTCTGTGCTGTAAACACCCCAGACAGAACTGGGAGCAAAGAGAAAGAACAGCCTCTTACATCCTATGCACTGTCCTTTAATGTAGCTTAGGTGTTTACAAGTGAACAGTATTTGAAAAAGGTTGCCTTGGCAGACAGCACAGGGGAAAAACCTACCAAGAGGAACAAGCAATATGTATTTTAAAAGTGTAGGGAAATTTTCTTGATGTAATGCTTTAAAAATACAGTGAAGGCCTACTTTTTTTTTTTTTTTTTTTTTTTTAACCTGGTAAAATGGGCCTTACAGCAAGAAAATTTAGAAAACACTTGAGGCACATTTTTCTTCAGATTGCTGAAGTAATGAAAGTAGAACAGAAACCTCCACCCAGAATGTTAACTCTCAGACATGCATCATCTTTAAATTGCTAAACTAAATAGGAAAGCCTCACATTAAAAAAAAAAAAAAGTGGGGCAGAGAAAATTCAAATGCCCAGACACGGCTGCCAGCAGAGCTGGGCTCTCCAATGTGCTGTGCCCTCAGAGTGGTTTGTATCACTCCATAGGGAGTACAAGTTACCTTTCTTGGGGCATTTTGGCCAGGGAATGTCATTCTTCAGCACCAGTTTCTAAATTGAGCAGATAAGAGCTACCCCCAAAGGACTTAATGGATATTGAATAAATCTCAAGCAATATATTAATACACCCCAAATCCCCTGGATTTAGACCTATCAAGATCTGCTCTGAGTTTCCTGTGTCTGGGTACCAGTACCTGACTCATTCAGGTGACACTCAGGAGTTGTGTCACAGAAACCAGCACTAATTCTCTGCTAGAAAATCTGCAACAAACCTCCAGATGTCTCAGACAAGGTGGCCTAAATAGATATTTTTCTATGTCTAATTTATAATGTCTGAATGTTTTATTACAAAGGTAATTCCACGGTATTGCAATACATGGAGTATGCAGAAATAAAAACAAGAAATAGCTTGCTAAGACCTATTTGTCACTATCAGGTTTTAAAAAGAAAGGAAATAAACACAAGCTGCTTCTATTGCAAAATGAACCCAAACTGCGGGAAGAGGAAGATAAATACACAGAGAGCAAAAGTAAAGAGCCAATATTTCATTGCATCTGCAGGAGAGAGTTTTAGGGGGAAATTCCCATTAGGGCTTCAACAGTTTATACAGGAAACTCCCAATGCCTTTTCTGGCAAAGAGCCCTGCAGAATTTGATAGCAGTGACACTCCAGAGCAATAAGGCTTCAGCTCTCTGGCATCTGCCTGTTTGCAGTGGCCTGATAGGAACATCAAAGGAAAACCACTGCCAGGGAGAAATGTTTTTCTTAATTAGTATCACCAGTGAATAGCTCTTTTTATTGTGTTACTGAGAGCAACACCTGACAGTTTTGCAAGATTTATATGATAGCTTTGATCAACCAATCTTCCTCAAGAAAAAAGAAATGGATAATCCTTCCATGAGAGTGTTTTGCACTATCCCAATGACATCCACAAGAAGTCATCAAGTATTTTAGAAGAATTGAACAGAGGTTTGAAATTTCCACAGCTGGCTATTTGAATTCAGAAGCACAGAGTTGTGTGATGTAATTCAGTAAATCAGTTTAAAATAGGCTTAATTTTAGCACTAAAATTCTTCAGGAAAATAAAGCAAAGTTTCAGAGGAAATGCAAGTCTTTCCATCAAAGACTTGGTCAAATCTCAGTTTGAATCACACATTAGAAGCCTTTAGTCAGGGGTCATGTAGTGTGCATTTCAAGCAGTCAGTCCTAGGGAAGGTGAGAAGTTCAGAGAACATCCCTGAAGTTTCTTAGTCCTTGGCAATGAATCACAGAGTATGTTGAAAGCACAGCCCATGACACATGAAGAGTGGTTTCCTTAAATTTGATGACTGATAAAAGAACAACTCTAATTCCTTAAAAATACTTTAGCACTGTGCAACAGCTTTCCGTGTCTGTATTTGCAGAACTGAAGAGTCATTTCTTTCCACAAACTCTAAATCTTTTCCAAAGGGTTCAATACAATGAACACACTTAGCCCATACAGTTATTCTCCCCCCCTTACCTATTACCTGTCTAAGACCACTGTGTGATTTTACTATTTCGGTTGCTATTCCAAGGCACTTGATGGGCCTTGAATGCACATTGCAGTCTATGTGGGTTTTTTTATGCAGACTGTTACTGGGAAATATTTCTTTAATACTGAAGAATTCAAATGCCACATGCTACTTCTTTGTCTCCAGTGAGGTCTAACCTATAACTCAATTCCAGAAGAAAAAGGCAAAAGTGTCAAGATAGAGATGTGCTTGCTTTGTCCAAAGAGCACACTTGGAAGTGTGAATGGACAGCACTCAATGCAGGAAAAAGAGGAAGAAACCTTCCTGAAAACTTGGATCAACAAAACAGTTTTCAAGCTCCCTGATGCGTGGGCTTCATCACATGCAGTGCCAACCAGCCCTGGCCACAGCATGGACACCTTTTAAAGAATTTGCCACTAAAAACATCTGGGAACAGGCAATATGGATAGGGTGTATAGGGGTGGGGTGGTTACAGCTGATTCATGGATGAGTAATGCTGGTGTTTTCCTTGGAGACCTAAATAAGTGCTGCTGAGAAAGGGACACGAGAGCAGCAGTGGCCCCTTGCTGAGTGGCACCCTTGGGAGCCCATGGCAGCCTGGAAGGCTCCACAGGGGCCAAAGTGCCAGCACCTGGGAAACACAGCCCAGTGCCCCACACCAGCAGCATTTCTCTCCCTTTATGGGACTGACATTGTCCCATCATGGGCACTTCTCTGGGCAAGCCCACAGCCACACCATGAGCGAGGAGGCCTCAAGTGCCACCCTCTGTGTGCTGGGATCAGGTGTCCAGAACACCTGCTTCAACCTGTTCTTGGGATTTCTACAGCAAAACCCACCCAAGTCATTGGAGCCTGAGTAGCTCTAATGCTTTGCATACCCTGCTCAAAGACATCTTTTTTTCAAAAAATGAGCACAGCATTTTGCACTGGCTGCTCTGAAATGTGAGCCTTAACTTAAATGCAAACAGGAGGACCAGCACTGCAATTGTCAAAACTTCAGTTGGGAATAAGAGATTTTAATGCTGATTAGAGTTGAGGAAAAGGACTTTACAGCTATGGAGCAGAATTCAGATGTTTGGAGAAAATGGGTAGTGTGCTGAACTAACATTGCAAGAAGTATGTATGACATGAGAGACTAGGGAATAGATCCTGTTTTTATTAAAATTCTAAAGAAGGAGGGGAGAGCTGGAGTTCAAGGAATCATCTTTGGATCTGAAGTACACTGGCAGCTGTCAAAACTGCTTGCCAGATTATATTTCTGTATTAGGTACTAAAGAGCAGCTTACCCACTTGAGGTGCTTTGTTGGTGTTAATAGACAGAATTTGATGGAAGCTGGAGGAGCAGGTTTATACCAGCTGGGAATTTGGCCCTTAGTTTGCTTTTAAAATGAAATATGGACTCTGAATAATGCAAACTATATTTTTCTTCAAATGTGGCACTGAGCCTGGATCCTGGCACATGCCTCCAGTTTTACACGCATCAGTTTCTTTCCATGCTGTGAAAAATCTTAAAGGTTTGTAAGCAGGGGCAACAGAGGAGTTTTCCTTCCTCGAGAGTGAAGGTACATACCTGCATGGCAGTAACCCTGATCTCCTCCAGTCTCCTTCCATGTAACTGTTCCCTTCACTGATTTTGTCAAAATAAAACTTTATCATCATATTTCTACCCTGGCACCACCAGCAATACAAACTCTGAGGATTCAGAGTTAAGTATTAAGATTTAAGTACATGACATTTAAGAGCTGGTTTCTGGTGTAAGCAAAGCTCTCTGGAGAAGATGCACTTGCAGATTCACCCTGCAAGTGAATTTCTCTCAGATCTCCTGGTGCCTCTCAGCAGACAGGCAAGGTGTGCTGAGTCAGGGGCTCCTCCAGCACCACACAGGAGGCACGGGCTCATGGCTCCCCTAACTGCTGAACTAAGCCAACAAAATCCAGGCTGTAAGATTCTGAAAGGCAGCACAACTGAGTCAAACCTTCCAGATGTAAATTGCTTGTTCACAAGTGCACTGGCCTGCATATTCTACATGCCTTCTGCACTACTCATGGCCACGTGCATTCGCCTCCAACTCACATTGGAACTTTCCCTTCTTGGGCTCCCCCAGTATCAGATGGAATTGTGTGTGTTTGTATAGACACGTGCACTTACATTGAGAACAAAACTGTGTGAATATCTAGGTTTTTGATGTAACAGTTTCGTCTTTGCTCAATAAAAGCATGAGAAATCTATAAAAAGGAGCTATGGTCTACGTAACTACACTGTTGTTAATCAAATAAACACTTCAATTAAGATTTCATACAACTTCTAGATAAGAGAATAGCATATTTGGTCTTGCTCACAGTTGTTTAACCAGATATTGACTAAAAGGCATGAACTCTAAAAGTATGAGGCCTGAGTTTCAACATCTTATAAATTTTAATCTTGTCACGAAAGAGCAATATCATAAATGAAAATTCACAAGAGCAAGTAATAAAAAAAATCATCTGTAATCAGCTTGGCATAATCCTACTCCTCTCAGTAAACCGGATAACAAAATTAACCATTCACAATGCCTTGCCAGAACTAGATTTTTGAAGTTCCTGATACAACTGTGGCCTTCTTGGTAGGTGATCCCATGATTCAGGTGATGGGCACAGCCCAAGCTGAAGAAACCATTCTGTCCTCAGAGCAGATCATCTTGTGCTTTCCATGGCCCACAGGGAGAGCAGCTGGCCCAGGCAAGGCCTCCTGGTTTATGACAGACCCTTGCTGTATAGCTTGTAGTAAAAGATTACTCACTTCAGGGACACACTTTTGAGGGAAGTCACAGAAAAATTAACTGAGCACTGCCAGTGAAAACATGGGTGTACTTGCTCTGGCTTTGTAATGGGACAAAGCCTGTCAGAGGGTACGTGCTTTCCAGTGTAATCATCCCTCAGCTCTCCAGAGAAAGGCAGCACAGTCATGCTACAACACTCATAATCACAGCATTCATCCAACTTTCTCTGTCAACCAACTTGACAATAACCTCATCATGGATTTCTTCCTTTTTCCATTCTCAATTACCAACATTGCCTCCCCACATCCTCAGAGCGAGGGCACAACCAGCTTAGTCCATGTCATCCAAGTAACAGCCTCACCTTCTTCATGCAGGTGTTTGCCATCCTGTACCTGCTCTTGCCTCTCACCTGACCATTTCCCCACCTTGAACACCCTTCATCACCTCACACTTGTGTCTGCTTGTTCCGTGCTGCCTGTTCATCAGAGTTGCCTCTCAAGCACAACCTGTGGCTCTAAGAGGGGGTTTGAGACACTGTCAGAGGGATCCAAACCCCACCTCTGGGCTGCTTTCCCCTTTAATGGTGAGGGCAGGCCTGTTTGTGGCAGGAGCCCAGGCTGTGCAGGTGCCTCCTCAGCAGAGATCCCTCACTGAGCTGCTGCAGAGCCCCCATTGCCCGGCTCATGGTGAGACAGTGGGATGGCAAGGCTGAAATCAGGCTGAGAACGTGAGGAACCTCCCCTCCACCCCAAAGCCCATGTGCACCTTCCACCTACAGAGATGTTTAACTTTGTTGAAGAAGGGCCCCCACAGCTCTGCCGTTCCCATCTCAGCTCCCCTGGCACACACGGTGGCTGTGGCGCTCTCCTTGAGCTCCACTCCCCAAGAGCTGCTGGCTCCTGTCCCCGAGGAGCCCCTGCCCATCGCTGCCGGCTGCCCTCAGCTGTCCCCTCGAGCCCACAGCCGCCTCCCCCCCGGGATCCACTGCAGAACCCTCGTGGATGGTGCTGAGCCCCACCCTGCCCGTCTGAGCCTGCCTGAGGGGCCACAGGTCCCTCACTGGGGAAACTGCTCCGTCCCGCTGCTCCTGAGGAGCTGGACAGGGAAAGAGCTGGTTCTTGTTCAGGTTGGGGATTTTTATTTTGAACTCCAGGGCTCAGTTTTTAGCAGCAGAGGAGCTCCCCAGAAGCAGGTCTGGTGCTGTAGCTCTTCTCCTGCTTGCGAGATGAACATTCACTCTCTGAGCCTCCCAAGTGCAGATTGTGACTTCCATGCGAAGCCCTTCCTGTTTCACAGCCCTTCTTCCCGGTGCACCAGCCAGAGAGCCACTTAGCTCTGCTTTGTCACTCACCCCTGGTTTGCCTGTTCACACTGGGAGTACCACGGGGACAGCAGTACTCCAGGGCACAGCAGCAGCCCTGCCTGTGACAATCCTGCCCGGCTGGGCAGTGCCCAGTACCGCAAGCTGCAGCTCCCAGGGACAGGCGCTATCCCAGCGCTCCTGCCCTTGGCACACCCCGGGCATGGCAGCCCTGCAAGTCTGCCAGACCCAGCTGCTCTCAGGCTGAAGTGTGGCACGAGTCTTCAGCCTCCCATTTCCAGACACTTCTTAACTGCTTCCTCCATGTTATTTTATTTCAGTGATTTAAATTTTCTGTGACATGTTTTGGCACTCGAAAAATTTTGTGAAAACATAACTATTCCTGCTGCGAATGCTCTATGCGTATGCTCCTCTTAAATCTTCCTGTTTATTTTATTTTTCAATCCTTACAGCCAATGTTACTAATCACCTTTAGGATCATGGACTAATAAAAATATTGCATAGTGCAAAGACTCCATCCCAAGCTCTTATGACCCCATGAGATGTGCTGCTTGTATAAAGGACGGACTAAGAAATTTTTAATCCTTTCACCCTATTTACAAAGCAAATCTGGACTTTAAATGCTTAGAGAACTTGGAAAAGCATAGCCACTTGCATGGACTGCACTGAGATTTTGCAGGCATATCATAAAAAATTTACTGACAAAACAGATTGCTTGGTGAGCCACTTAACACATTGTTAAATACCATCAGCTTTCTTTGCTTAACACTCAGGATTTTGTTTTCTTAAATACTGATTTAATTTTTTGTCTCTGCAGTATGTTCCTTACTAAAGCCGGTGGTTTACAAGCAGCAGTAAGAGAGGAAAAGAGCCTCCACCCAAATATTTTTTAACCAATTCCTCACAATATATGTGCCAAAATTGGACGGAAAAAATCTGTTATTTAAACAAGAGTGCAAGACTAGCACTTTCATGCTGCCTATCCTCCTCATCTATCCATAAACCAAGTCCTTTTTAGACTTTCCTAAACACAGCAAAGCTGCAGCTCAGCACAGCAGGGTGGGCAGCCCAGGCTGCAGAGCCCCCACAGGGCACTTCCCCCTCTGGGCAGGCTGCAGGGGCACCCCGAGAGCTTCCAGCAAACCAGAGAGCACTGTGTAACCTGAGCTGTAACCTTCTTTGGGAGGGGAAGGGATGTAATTTCATCTTTCTTCTGCAAAGTGTAAATGCACGCAGGTTGGCAAGGCTAGGTGCAGGGCCTGAGATTTGGGAACACTGTACAAAAACACAAGCTGCAATCAGACTTCCAGCCTCATAAATATCTGCTTTACAATTACAAAGTGACAGCTGTGAAAATTTATCAAAATATTGTCTCCTTTTCTTTTTATATTGGAAAGGAATGCTGGAAGAAACGCTGTGATAAATTTAATTCTGTTTAAATTTGAAGAGTTCTGGACTGTGTTTTTCCTGAAACTGGCACCTGGTATTTTTTGACTGTCCAAAACATTTCACTCACAATGCTTGGGAGAACAAATATGCACAACATTGATACCTACTCTGCCATATGGCAAGACTCTTACCTTTTAATGTCTAAAAATACTCATGCAAATATATCAGAATTTATTGGCTAATAATTGCATTTTAAAATTAATTCCACATATGAGACACTGATAACGCTTCCACACCATGTTTCAATTAAAATATAAATTTTACAGGCAAAAGGGAACAGCAGCTAGAGCAACTTTCAGCTGAGAGTTCACTCTGTGGAGCTCATTTCCACAGGAAAACAAAATTGTCTTGATGCAGAAACTGAAATATGGTTGTTATGAAGCAATAAATCTATTGCACCTCTGTGAATTGTGTCATAGGCAACATGTAAGCTTAGAACTGCTTCTAATTAATAGCTTTTCCTGTACTGAGGAATCTTGATTTTTCAAAGTAATCATTAAACATTTTAGATTCCCTTACTAAAGAATTCTCCTTTGTGAGTCAATAACTACAATGTCTGAATAACACAGGGAAAAACCACTGAGGCTGCTCCCCTCAAGTGCCCACAAAGAATATTCTGCACAAGAAATATAGGAAACAAATCAGTAAGCAGGGTAGTAAATACCCAAACTCTTGTCTGCAAGAACACAGCCAAACTCTCTGCTTGTGCACAGGAAGACCCCTCAGTGATGATCACAGTCTTGGCTCCTGTGTCCCCAGTGTGTCACAACCCACGGGCACTCGGCTGCTGCAGAGCCAAGGGCTCCACTGTGCTCAAGCCAGGCTTTGTGCAGAACTTGACTGAGGCTGTGTCTTGAAATGCAACAGCTCACAGGATCAGAGCTCTGGACTTCAGCTTAGAACAGCAGCATTTAACTAAATCTATCTGCTGGTTTCTGCAAGAAGCCATGACACTGAGTAGTCAACTAAAGCCAATGGATAAAAGAATCAGAAAGGAGAAAACAGAAGTGGATGCACAAAATCAAATTCTGCATAAAATTCCCACTGAAATGTATGGAACACAAGGACAGAGCAGTGAAACAAAATTCGATCTACTGTTGTTGGCCCTGTGCAACTTAAATGAATCATGACATCAGTTATTAATAAATTGATATATACTTTATTATACACAAGAGACTAAGATGACATGACACTGTGGTTATCAAAACTGTACAACTATGCATTTCCACAAGGCTCTGAAATACTGAATGTAATATATGAAATACAAATGGGGTGTTCAGACTGGCCACAGGTATTAGCATGTAAATGTCTCCCATTATTTGATTAAAAAACATCTGGCATTTGCATCCAAAAGAAGTATTTATTCAAATATGAGAATAATGAGTTTGGAACTGGCAGGACACGGCAGCGAAGATCTGATAATGCTGTGAACATCCCAATGAATGACAAACAACAACAGGGCAGAACAATCACCTCACACAAAGGGCTGCCAGCACAACCAACAGTACAGTCTTCTTGTGAAGCATGAGGTAGATATACATAACAGACAGAACATACAGGAGAGAAATGGTTAGGAAAGAGCAGGGGGGAGGTTACAATCATCAGCATCTACAGACATTTTATAAAATCCATTTCCATGTGGAAAAAGCTACCAAAATAGCCTAACACAGAAAGCTCTGATCTCTTGAAACACAAATGTAATAATGTCCAAAAGCAAATGCTGTAAAATGTTAGAGTTAGTGATTAGATGACACATGACAGAGCGAGCAGTCTACTTTGGAGTGTAAGTATGCTACTAATAATAGCTTTTACAGGCAGAAGGTGTCCATTTTAAGCCCAATCCTCCCATTCTTACATAAGAAGCTCCTTCACAGTTGATTCCATGCTGACATTAACCACTGACTCCATGCATCCAAAGCCCTGCTTTCACAGCCTCTGCTGGGACAGGACAGTCTCACCAGCCTTCCAGACCCACAGGGCTCTGCCATGTGAGCCCAGTGTGGGACAGAGGTGGGACAGAGGTGGCATCAGTGGCTCAGCAGTTCCACATTCAGGAGCTGCCCCACCACACACAGAGATGGCAGTGGAGACAAACAGCTGCTAAAACCAGAGCCTAGAGGTGGATCAGGCTCTGAGCTGAGGGCAGTTTAACAGCTGCTGCAAAGTACTATACATTTCTGTAATAAAGCTATTCACTGGGAATGCTTGGGTTTGGTTCTCTCTTTATTGACGCAGAAATGGCTGTTTCACCTGCTAAATAATCACGTGCCATTTTGGTAAACTCCAACAGACAATTACCTCAGGTGTAGAAAAACTGCTGAATTAAATAGCTGAGCATACCAGGTTCAGTTAACCTAAACTGTATTTCACACACAAGTCAACAAATCAAATCTTTGACCTTAATATATTTTTGGTTTATCCAATGGTAAATATAAATCTGTAAATTACTTTAAAATTAGAGTAAATTTTTGATAAAAAGATTGATAATGCAGCATGTTTCTCTCAAAAATATACAATTATTTATTTTACACAGAATTTTTCAACCTGTCCATCCCAACGACCAAATCTAACGCGTCCTATGAGAAACTACTTAATAAAATATCTGAGGAAGGAAAGGGTTAAAACAGGGAAAGGAATTTACAAAATATGTAAATTTCACAGTAATTGAAATTAATCATTTCATATAGAGTAACTTACATTTATCTAAAACATTTAAATATATCTTTATACAGAAATTTAATGTAGTAAAATATAGCTATGATTGAACTTAAAGACTCTAGTCTTCTTTGAAGACATCTTTAAAGACTTTACACATAGAATATGCTTTAACAATACATTCTGCTGAAGGTTAGGCAAAGCGCTTTCTTTCCAGCCACACAGGTAGCACATTCATCCTCCACGCCTCAGGGCAGAGCCAATCCGGCTCACCCTCTGCACAGGGGGAACTGCACTCACAGAACACCCTGTCCCCACCACCAGCACTGCTCCTGGCCTGGGAACAACCAACATCTCTGTGTGTGCAACTCTGAGCCCCCCTGCCTGCACGGACACTGAGCCCAGCCCTGGTGCTCAGAGCAGACAGGACAAGGTGTGCAGTCACCCGCTTGCAGAGGTGTGTGCAGGACTGGCAACAGGTCTGATTTAAAGTGAGTAACACTCTGCCTGAGCCTGGGCACTTCAACCTATTGCATATGTTCACTTGGACCATCCTGGCATCAGCAAGGCACAAGTGCAGAATCAGCAAGAAATCTGCAGCTCAGACTTCAGAGCAGACCATCACTCGAGTGTAATGAAGTCCCTTCCTCTCTTGCAGAACACAGGTAACCTTCACTACAACTAATAGAAGTTATTCATCTCAATTTTAGAGGAAAACAATGCTCTTTCTTCCTCAAAGAAGGATCAGTAGAACACATTACAAAGTGGCAACTAACAGTAAAAAAATTACAAGTTAAAAGTGTCTTTTTTTGCTTTTCATTTTGCATCAATTTGAAGGTCAAGATAAGGCAATGACACCAAAAAATAGTTACAATGAGTACCTTTTTGCCATTTCCATATTCTGATACTACTTTGGGACTACCAAATCATAACATTCATAGAACATTTGACACAAACAACTGCACAACTGTTTTCAGAGAATAGCAAACAACGGGCACTACTGTACATTCCTCATGCTCTAAAACTCATCTCTTATTTCAAAGAGAATTTAGGTTAGCTAAAAGATTAGAATCAATTCAACTTCTTTATCTCCTCTACTTATTATAAACTGAAAAGACAATTTATGTAAATATATATATATTTATGGATTATATGTTTATGTATGGAAGGAATGCTGTGCCAATTTCCAACTGGTAAAGTGGTTAGGCTGTGTATACACCTCAATACATATCTATTTGCATAAAGACATTGCCATCAAAGGGACACACCCTTACATGTTAGTGCACAAGACCATTCTTTGTCTTAATGTTTGTGTGTGCCTGTATTTGGTATAGCAGATAAAAAAAAAAAAATCTCTTCTAAAAGAGCTTTGGCCCATAAAACAAGAAAGGGAATGTTGGAGTGTGCTCTTTTCCAATTAGCAAATCAATGAGTATTACAGCAAAAATACCTGGAACAAACCTGAAGCTGCAAACACAACAGGAAAGCAAATGAGATGCTGTAGCTGAAGGCTGAACAAAACAAAGATTATTCAAAAGAGGCTAAATGTAGCTGAATAATAAAATGTTATTTACCAAAGAGATCTGACATTGATGCTTTCTTGCTCAGACAAACAAATCCTTTGACCTAAGATCAAGTTTGTTCTGCTTATCTTATGTAGTGCTAGGACAAGGAATAATGGCTTTAAACTGAAATATGGCAGGTTGAGATTAGACATTAGGAAAAAACTCTTTACTGTGAGGATGGTGAGGCACTGAACAGGTTGCCAAGAGAAGTTGTGGATATCCCATCCTTAGAAGGATTCAAAAGCACGTTGGATGGGACTTGAGCAACCTGGTCTAGTGGAAGGTGTCCCTGCCCATGGCAGAGGGTTGGAATAGATGATCTTTAAGGTCCCTTCCAACCCAAACCATTCTGTGATTCTATGACTGAATTCCCTTAATGAATACCTTGTGTCGTGAGAAGGTTCAGGGAAAGGAAAATATCATATAGACAAAGCAGCATTTTTCCAAACTGGCAAAGATTTCACATTGAGGGCCCACAGACCCCTAGAACAGGTTGCAGTACTGTAAAATTAGTAGCTTTGTCACATGTAGCACAACATGCTAACAAGATCCAACAGTCTGTGTTCACTCATGCATTGTGTGCTCATATACACACTCACTCACACAGTGGCTTCCCCAAAAGAAAATCAGTCTTTTTTTTTTTTCTCCTGTAGAAAACTCCCTCCTCATTTTTTTCAGAAGCAACCAAACCAATCCTTTTAACGTTGAAAAGCTGCTGTCGATGTGCACTCAGTGCTGTCCCCAGCTGTCCCCAGGCTAGGTGGCACTGCTGCTGGAGCAGGGGGTGCTCTGGGTGCTGCCGATGCTGTGGGCTGCACTGCTGTTCTCCGAGGCTGGCGGCGATGTCGGCACCTGCTGTCTTCCTGCTGCTTCTCCTGAGGGCAGGCAAGAGGAAAAGGGAGATGGGAGATTGAAGGTGTTACCATAGAAAACAATCATGCATTTCTGCCCAGTCTTCCTCTTCTGGTGGTCTGTTTTTCCATGCAGTTAATATATTGGGTAACAGACCCTAATTGGAGTATCACTGAAAACGTTACTAGACTTTGGCACCTCAGCATTGCATGGGGAAAATAACACCGCTGTTTCCTTGAGCATTTTACAAGCAGCTCATGGAAACTGCCAAGATCAACACAGTCTATCTTCTGTTGTCAGATGTCACTCAAAATGGCTCCTATTACACAACTCAGACACTTTATAGCTTTGCTGTTTCCAGGAAAAAGGCCAGGAAATGTAGGCTTTAGTTTTAATGCCAGTTTATAGAGGAGCATATTTACTAAAAGTGTAGCTCAAGACAACGTTCTTCCATCAGCTGGATACCACATATCCTGAGACACAGCCAGTTTTCTTCAGTTAGAAAAACAACAGGCTGTTCTGAAAGCTTGACTTGATTTACTCCTAATACAACATGCAGGAAGATTTCCTATAGCTACCACAGTATGTGCAGCACTTACAACCTGCAGTGAGAACATATCTCACCATTTCTTGTTAACTGTTTACTGACAATAAATTAAAATCCCTTCATTATTTAGATTGTCAAATCAAGCACTGGCAGTCTCCTCACACTCTTCTGCACCTGTGGCTGGGATTCCAAGGGAAAAATCCAGCTTTCAACTAAGCACGAAAGTAAAAATCGTGCCATTTAATGCCTAAAAAATCGTAATGAGGCCACAGAGGAAACCATAACTGTGGCATTTTTCAAGTTACAGTGCTCAAGTCTGTAACCTTAGTAATATTACAAAATACTCTCTTGAAAACAGATGGCAAGACTTAAGTTTATATAATGTGCACTGTAGCTGCCCCCTCCCTTGAGCTCATCCCCAGGATATGAACCTGTGATCTCAGAGCAGTAAGAGTCACACTGCTGCTGCCTGAGCTGCAGACCTGCCATGGCAGCCAGCACCAGCACGGCTGCTTTCCTGGAGAAGAGCAAGATGGAAATGATTTGTGGGATCGTGGCAGAGCAATTAGGAAAAATCAGATGCTAGCACACCTCCTGCCTCATGAGCTTATGGTGACACAGCTGTGCCGCTCCACATTATCCTGTGTTACCCAAAACCTGATGCCGTGGGTCAGGTCTGCACACTCCAATTATTCTTCCATGTTCAGGATTTGGTAGAGATCCCACTTCCCAGTGACTGCTGCACAGCCTGCATGCAGAGGGTTACAGTGCAAGGACGAGTCAGCTTCCTCCCAGAGGAGCTGCTCTGGCACATCCCCATGCCCCGAGTGCTGCTGCCCAGCTGCCAGAGCCCCAGCTCCTCGGAATGCGGCTGTGAGGAAACGCGCCTTTAACGCTTTGTGTCTCAGGCCACAGAATATCCTTCTGCAGGCTGCTCAGTACTCAGAGGTCTGCTACAAACAAGGGAGCTCTGAGGATTTCTCACAGCAGAGGTTGCAAGTGTTCAGTGAAATGGAGACCAGCAGGTTTGCTGCTAGCTCGAGCCACGGCCAGGCTGAAGTGCACTTAAGGCCCCACAACACACAGCTCTTGCCTTACACCCCACTGGCTTAGGAATGGGGAGGAAAGAAGGGACAGGATAGGCAGAAGAAACAACAAACTAAACTACTAAACACACTGCCCAGAAGGCCAAATAAACTTTTAAAAATAGGGTGAGGATCTTGTTTTTAAATTCAGCATTCAGTCCAGCATTTACTCTTGTGAGCAGAATTTGAGTCTGTTTTTTCCCAGTGTAAGAAATAACTATGTAGCTCACCCATGAGCCATGGATTTCTGCTCATAGGCAGCAGGTCAGAATCTATCCCCAGTCAACTGCAAATAAATCAAGTTTCAGCTTTAATTTGCTCTAGAAGTGGCTTTGCAACCCCCCAGAATAAACTGCATCAAATCTAAGTATGTGTCATCGTGCTGTGCAGGCTTTCATAAGCCTTGTTTGGATGTTTCTTCCCCTCCTGACTCGCTCCCTTCTCCTGTTGTTTGTGTACATGTCTTCCTTCCTTTTATACTACAGGACATATTTATAAAGGCAGCGATAAGCAAACTCCCTTTCATTGAAACTAAACAAGAGAGCTCAGACCCCAGAGAGCAGCGAGGGGGCTGCAGACCCCCAGCCCCACCGCAGGCTCGGGCAGCAGAGGGAGAGCGGCCGCTGGGCTCCCCCAGCAGGGCCCCCGGCCCCCGCCTCTCCCTGCAGCTCCACTGTCACCCATTTTACAAACCACATGGTTACACGCAGCTTTGGTCAGCCTCAGCACATCAGTACAATCTGAATGCATTCAAACAAAAATTCATCCATAAGCCAAACACACGTTGTTTTGTTTTATGGCAAAGCGAAAGCGCAGCGCCGCAGTCCCAGCAAGCCAATGGCTCACTCTCCCCTCCCGGCTCCTCTGGAAAGTGTCCTAGGAGGAGGTACCCTCCCTCCCTTCTGTTTGGGTTGGAAGACCCCTTCCTTCCACTCTAATGGCCTCTGCAGCACCTCATTTCTAGAGCACATCAGCAGCTCTGATGCGTCACAATCACTTCGTGAACAATTACAAATTCTCAGTGTTCTCAAGAAAAAAGAAAATCCGAATCACAGTGATGTTATGAACACACAGCCCAGCAACTACATCTGGACTGGCTGATTTTTCCTGTATTTTATTTCCTCAACACCTAACTAAAACGTAGCAAAGTTTTTTTTTAAAAAGAGTATTCAAGAAAAGGATGTAAAGAAATGTAAACCATCACTGAAGAGGCATTCTCCATCTGTTTTTTTCATGTAAACAGCTTCATGTATCTCATGTTACTGAACCAGAACTGCTCAGAATGGACACATCTCAGCTATTGACAGTAAACAAGCTTTTACCCATCTGAACGCCACAACATGCACTTTATTATTCACACTTAGGAAAGCTGCCAGTTGTACTCCCTGTCCAGGAAGTCTGAATGTTTGCTTTTCTATCTCCATTTGCCAAATATAATTGGTTGCTATGTCAGTTTACTTTAAATCAGATCCATAAAAAAGGGAGAAGTGGGGGAGGAGGGGCACTTTAAACTTCTTGGATTTTGGAACACTTTATCCTCTTAACTTGCAGCACTGCCTGAAGAAGGGAAACGCACTTCCTAAGAGAACACAGCCACGGATGTTTTTTTTAACACACTTTACAAGGTTTAACGGTCTCATTCACTAATCAGGCCTGTGCCTGTCCCTCCTAAACATACTCAGTAATCCCTAAGACACATTACACATACACATTAACATATTGATAGGTAAATTATAAAGAGTTTCTGCATTCATGCACACAGAAAAATTTTTGCTTCTTTACAAACCCCCCCCAGATAAATGAGGTTAATTGTGGCAAATGTTTGTTATTTTCCCTAGTTCTTGGGTCCTCTCCAAGCAGGACCAACACCTTTCATGCCCTTTCACTGACTAGAGAAAGGATCAAAAGCACTGAGTCTTTTTTGCAGACAAGTCAGCTAAAATTCTTCCTGTTGTTCCAATATTAGCTTTCCCTTTCTCTTCTCTTACTAGAGATAATAGGACATCTCTATTCCATGTTCAACTGTTTCAGAAAATCTAGAGTATTCTAAGGCACAGCTGGGATGATTTGGCAGAAATTTTTCATGACTGAAATCAGCAAAAGCCCTACATGACAACACAACAATCCTTGCTCAGTATCTGGTGATGAAATTCTACCTATTTTGTAGCTCCTTTCTGCTATCACTTGCTTGAGGTTTTAATGCTAATGGCCTATCAAGACAAACAAAAGAGCTCACTCACGTAACACTTTCTTTGTTAGCAGCAGAGACACACTGATAAAAGTGTATCAGCAAATCTTAGTACTAGCAAAAAGGTGGCCTTTAGCTGCATTGCTCATAGCACAGCAACAAAAATAACTCTCTTCACACATCCCAAGCTGCCATTCTCTACCAGCAGTAGCTTTTCTCTGTTCTCTGAGTATCAGCAAAACAGAGTTTTAGAATGAACTAATATTTTCCAACCTTTGGTTTAAGTCATGTGTTAGAAACCCAGTATTACTTACAATAAAAGATGAGATTTCAGAATATGATTCAGCAATGCATAAATTCTCTAATGGCAAAAGACAGCCACTCTAGACGAAATTTAGATTATCTTTTTTTATCCCCTCCTCAAGTTAACAGAAGTCTGCAGTGAAGTCTAAAATGTTTCCACTACAGCTGGATTATCTTGTCTGCCACAGCAGTTGTCCTCTAAGAAACTGCCTGCCAGAGCCTTCACTGCACTCTGCTGCAACTAATGCTTTGTAGATGCAAGATGCCATGCACAGAAAAATAATGTGCACAGGAAAACAGGTTCACTTACACAATCCTTTGAAAATCTGAACTAGAAAACTTTCTAGATAATTTTTGTTATTTCTGTGATTCCTTAATCTGATGATTTACAGTATCCCCTTTCTTTCTTATATTCATTTATTACTTTTTGTCTGGCCTTTTTCTCCACTTATTTTCACCTCTCAAACACAAAGCCAGAGCAGCTGCCCTCTCCACTACTTGCATGTGGCCACCATGACTGATGTACTTTGCTAATATCATTCTTTTAATGGGATTGGCCCAAATTCTACTGTTGCTGAAGGATTTATCACATTGGCTTCCCAGTGTTCCTTGAGTACTGACACGAACATGTGTCCATAGATGGTTCTGTGTGTGAACACAGATTGAACTTTCACAAATGCAGGACCAAGGTATTTATTTAACAATTAAATTTTTTTGCTAATGAAGTTTACCAATATGGGAATTACTTTTTTAACTTCTCATTTACTCACTGAAATAGCGCTTATTTTTCTTCCATAATGTTTCAGTACTTACATAAGACAGAATTAAACAATTTATACATATTATTACAGCTTTTAAATTTTCCATGTTTGCTTCAATTCTAAACAAGTTTCATACACAACTGATGCACTGAGAAGCATTAAACTGCTTATAAAAAAGTGTTGCACTGCCAGCTGGAAAAAATGCCATAGTTTTTATTTCCAAATTAACATAAGTTCCTAGGTCATAATATTTACAGAAGCTCTGACCCAACAGGGCTGGATTCTCACTCCTAAATAGCTTCCATGAGGTTTTAGATGCCAGAAAAAACCCCCCTGCAGTGAGCTACAGAGCTGCACAGGTTTGCAGGAATTGATCTCACATTTTTCACACCTCCCAGATCTTGGTAGGGTCTTGTGAGGTCAAAAGTGGAAGCAGTTGAGAGCCCAGCATACTCTAAGGATTCTGAGATACCCCATAATCTGGGGCATGCAACAGAAAGCTCCCCAAAGGCCCTCTTCTTTCAATACAGTATTCCATTTCTGCTAACTTAGTTTAGCATGGAAAAAAATTCTAAGGAGATACTGGAAAATTATCTGTGCATAAAGACTGCACCAAATCAGACACATTCCTAAGTATTTGGTTGCACACAATTAAAATTACACATGATTTCTAGAAATACTAGTTGATGAATGAAGGAATAAATAATTGCAGCTAAAAGTCAATATAATCAAGGCCTAAGAAAAATTTTCATGTCTACTTATATTCAGAATATAACTGTCTGTTTAGATAAAGGATTGCCTCAAGAATTTGGCCCACTTTTTGTACACATCAGTAGTAACAGCAAAATAAATTTTTAAAAGTGGAATGGGAACCCAAAGAGATCCATTAACTGAAATATTAACTCAATTCGAAAACAGAGATTCTACTTATGATAACACACAAGCCAGGAATACTCAGTTTTACTCATGTCCCAGGTGAGTTTCCACGACTTGTGTTTAAAATTATTTAAGCAAAGTTAAAATCATAACACGTAACATCTCCCTTTAGGGAAGGGCGGGTACCACTCGGCTGACACACGATAGAGGCTCATGGGAGGAGCTGCTGGAAAACTCCCGAGTCAGAAGAGAGAGCAAGAAAATAAAGAAGCCCAGGACAAGCCCTGGTGGCTCCCCTGCCCCTCTGTCCCCAGCAGAAGTTCAGGTGCTCTGGGCTGTACCTGTGCGGGAGTAGATGAACCAGAGCGCTCCGGTCAGCAGGGCTCCGATGACGAAGGCGGCGAAGGCGATGCCCACCACTGTCAGCGTGTCCAGCCCGTACAGCACGGCTGCTCAGGGAAACACACACAACACAGGCACTCCTTAGTTTCACAGACAGACACCATTTCATAAAATTTCACCCTCAGTTTTCATGGAAGAGCTTTTTAAAATATCATCGTTAACTAAGCTCGGCTTTGAGAAACAGACTGGCAGATTTGCATCAAGGAAATGAAAGTGATGCTTTCAGAGTGGCTTCAGTCCAACCAACTGTTCCACGTCACAAAGCAAAACTCCAGCTCAGCACACCCAAATCTGGAAAATGTTGCAAAAATTAAGTGTTTTCAGTTGGCTGTTAATAATTTGCTTTCAATTAAATATTCATTTATCTTTAAAGTGCGTTTTTAAAAGGCTGAGATATTTGGCAAAAACGCTTTTCATTGAAATAGCCTAACATTCAAGCAAACTTTCTCCTACATCTCAAGTTCAATCTGAAATCTAGGTGGAGACCAGAACTGCTGTTAAGAGGGAAGAGATGCCAGCAAAAAGTCAGCGAAAACATAAATAGAAACAATTGTTTTTCACATTTGGCAATGCTTTCAATAACTGAAATTAATTCCAGAATACAAAAATAGAAGCACTAACACACGTAAATCACTTTCTAGGGGAGAGGCCCTTTTGTGGGACCATTTCAAGGATAACAGCATTTGGTTCCTGAATGTATTGTCCCCCCAGTGCTAAGCATCCAAACAAAAAAATTTGGGCCTCTGTGGTTTTTTTTTGGGTAATTGGAAATACTCAAAGAAACAATAATCACTCAGCAATCATTTGGGGAAATTTCTTCTTAAAAAAATTATTTCTAGTTTTAGTATTTTTAATGTCTCTCAGTGCAGAAAATTGCCTGGGCCAGTGAATAACATTTAACTGACTATGCTGGCCAGGAAATGAGCTGACTGGATCCCAGTGGTATCCTTCAGTGGAATTTTCAGTTCTCAGAATGCAACCAACACCCTCACTTTGCATATTCTGCATCCAGCAGATGTCCCTAAGGACATCCCCCATCCTCTTTTGACAAAAGTCTTCTCCAGCAGCTCCTGTTGACAGGGGCCTTCATGACCCATTTCCAGGTGCCTGTGACCTAGTTTGCATCTACAACACCTGACAGATAGTATTTCAGAAGGGTTTGGGTTTTTTTTTCATTTTTTTCTGTGAGACTGTTTCTGGTTCCTTTGGCTACTTCTAGTCATTTCAAATGCAAACAAGAAGACCAAACAACTGTTTTTTCCACCAGGCACCAGGCAGTGTCCTCTCCTCTTAGGAAGAAACACAGTGAAGAGAAGAAAGTTGCATGGATAAGTGGCAGGAGCGTAATTTCTCACTGCCTTTGCTATTTTGAACAAATTTAGTCTTGAAAACATAGAGGCAGAAGCAGAAGAAAAACCTTTTTTGCACTTCCTCTTTAAATCCCCTTTTCACCATTCATTCTTGATTTTGGCTGCACATCATCTGCACCTTCCCTTTTATTACTTTCTTCTAGTGCTGCTTCTCTCCTTTTCTAGGTCATTAATTGACTGTGATTAATTCACTACACCAAGACAACATTAAAACCAAAGAAATGAGTCCACATCAAGGCAGTGATCTCACCTAAGCAAGGCCTGTAAGTGCTGGAGCACCTGGGCTGTGCCCAGGGCAGGAGTGAGGCTGAAACAGGACCCAGGTAGGGCACAGAAGCTCTGAGGGATGGCACTGCTGCTCTAACACTGCTGTTGGGAACAGTGGCCTCAGCAGGGAGGGGGAGATAACACACACACAGAGCACATGAGCTTGCTAAGGCTGACACTCTCAGTGCTGTTTCGCCAAACCTGATTTTAACATAAACCAAAGGTCACAGTCCTCTTCTGAACACTGATGGGAACCTTTCAGTCAACAATGCAGTCAGAATTCTATCTCTGAATTAAACATGCACACACTCAGAAAGCTTGAAGAGAATTTTCTTAATTTATCTAATGCTTTGTAGACAAACATTTAATGATTAAAAGAGATTGTTTTAAGAGTTACTTACGTGGTGGCTGTCTCACGTTTGGCTTTGGAAGGGAAGGATCTAATTTAAAACAAAGAAAATGCACAAAACATTAATCAGATAGAGCTCCACATGCAGCCTGCAAACTAGGCAGCTTCTGATCTGACAGAAAGACATTAACTGGAATTTTTACAAACTGTGGATTTCAGGAAAAGCAGACCAAATTTACTAATCTCTCATCCCAGAAAAATTCTATTCATATATTAATTATGCCTCAAGGGACTCTATCTAGAGGATAATTCATGCATCATATATTTTGCTGGCAAATACACAGCAACCTTTCCCAAATCAGATGTCATCAGGTGTGACCCACAGTAACTCTGGTTACCCCTACATGGAGCTCCCAAAGTTCATACACTGTGAAGGAACAGAGATTGTTTTAAGGTGATTACATTCATCTGACCACTCACTAATTATAAATATGATGCTAAATCACACACATAAAAGCAGACACTCACTGAAGAACAGTGAGTTGTATAGCACTATACACACTGCTTTGTCCAAATTGCATGAATATGTGTTGATTCACCCGTTTTCCTGAGTCCTACTTGGTACTCTGTTTTGAAAGTTGTGTGGGTTTTTTCATTTTGGGGATTTAAAAAAAAATTTAGTAAACATAAGAAATAAAAGATCATAGGTATTGTTCAAAGATGAAAGCTATTATTCTAGGCAAGAATATCAAATATCATCATCCTAGTGATGAAGATATCACCCAGTAACAGAAAGAGACAAGTAAACAAATGTCTAAAAAATGAAGAATTTCCCCTTCTTTTAGTTAATTGGCCTGTCTTATCTTTCTCCAAGAATGCCACCTCAAGCAGAAGAGCTAGAGATTGTGGTTTCAGACCCAGGGACCAGTGTGGTTAACTGCAGTTTGATTCTGGATTTCCCAGCAACTCAGGGATTTCATTTATATTCTGGCATATCTCAGTGTGATCAGTGCAACAGATGTAAATGGATTTGATAAGACTCTATTTCAATACTTGTTTTTGTATCTTTAGCAATTGGAAAAATAGTTTTATTAATTTCTGTGCAAACATAACAGCCCCAAAATACTGAAAATAAATATATTAATTTATTTAAAGTATTCTTAAATAAGACTTAAATGAGACTAACTTCTAAAGTCCAGATAGCAGTACCAAACTTCCATCAATATCCTTTAGACCATTAGGCCCTGAGACACATGTATCTACAAAATCCAAAAAAGGATTTTATTCTTCAACTGTGTTATTATGTCTTGTCCTAACATGTGAGTATCTCTTGCAGGTCACTTCTGGCAGATGATAGGACACAGGTGGAACAGTAGCAGGAAACAGGTGAGAACACAGAGGGGTGTGGGAGCACAAATAATCTGAAAAGTTATCGTGTGCATGCAACAGCAACAGTAAAACTGAATGCAAGATCTGCGAGGAGAGCTGGGCTGAAACCCAGGAGCACTGAAAGAACAAACACGGGTAAGGGCACTATCAGAGTGTCCAAACACTCCGCTGGCATCTCCTAAGTGCCAAGAAAATGCCTTCTGAGCTGAGGGGAAAATGAATTTTCCATGCTATTTCTATCACTGGCTTCTCTACAGAGAATCTGAAATCAGCTAATGATAAGCTGTGTAGCTCATTATCAATTCCCTTCAATCATTCAGTTCTTAGATGTACTTTATTGTGATTTGCTCAGAGCAATTCAGAAGCCCTGAGAATCACTGAAGCCTACAAAAAACATCAAATTTAAAAACAAGTGCTGCCAGCCTTTAGAATTATGACCATTTTCTATACCTTTGAAGGATAGAGGCACTTGTTAGTTACCCCTTTGACCTTCTTCCTATGACCTGTCTCTTTTTGCTGTAGAAATAATAATCTAAATTTTCTGCATTTAGGAACAATCTGAACAACACTGGTAGATTATTTCAACAGAACAACATGCATTTCCTAGCATATAAATGGCCATCCATGTGCCTTTCATGGGAATGGGGGAGAGCATGGGGAAATGAAGGAATGCAATGTATGTGGCATGGAGTTAAGTTTTAAACACTTCCATTGGGATCTACTGCAAATTCTCATTTAGATAAAGTATTGTGATTTTTAATACAGCCAATGACAGTTATAAGCCTGTCTGAAGGAAAAAACCCACATTTGCAATGACTGGTTTGTTCTGACTTTTGAAATGTCAAGCACATGACTTTCACACGTGGCTAGATAAGCACATCCAGGGGCAGTACCTCACACAGAGGGGTTTGCAATACTGAGAGCTGGTTCTGTTCACATAGAAGAAAATGAAGAACACTACCTCTGAGAGGTAAATTCTCCTGTTCAGTAACGTGATATAATTTCTTCTCCGAATCTTAGGTTCACTATAGGCCAACAATGGCATTTGGCTTTAAGAAATGGGTTTTGATTCACTGCATACCAACAAAGCTACATTGTTTATGTGCCACTTCATACTATGTCTGAAAGCTGGGATATGCTGAGATGATTTCCACCAAGCATCCCACAATTAGACTAAATCACCCACAATGCAACAAAATATTCTATCACACTGTTGTCTTGTAACTAATCTTTATAAATTTAGCTTGTCTTTGCACACTGAGACCTTGTGCCTCTGACAAAGACAACATTCTGAGCAGAGCCCGAGATGGGAGCTGTGCACAATGCTCCACACATCATAAGGACAAGAGAGCTGAAATACGAGTCTGTTTATTGAAAACCGAATTTCAGTTGCAGGATTTGCTCATTCCCAATAGAAAATCTTCTGAAATAATGAGAGCTGAGCAAAATGAAAGTCCAGAATCAGGCTCAAAGTACAGTTCTAACTGTAACAGTGATGATCAAATACTTGACTTTAATTCATAGTGGATTGGATCTGTATTAACAATTGTGTTAAAAATTCTCCCAACTAAATATGAGGTGACTTGCAGAGTTAGCCAGAAGCAGTTGTTGCCTATGTTCCCTCGCAATGCTGTATGGTACTTTAAATTGTTCAAAGACTAACAGCATGCACTATAAAACAGAAGTTAAAGGACTTCTGATCCCCATCCTTTTGATGTTCCCTGGAAAACATTCCAGAGGTCAAACAGCTTTTGGACACCATTGGAAGATTTTGATGAGTACATGAAGCTACTGAAGCTTCTTATGGAACAACAATGCAAATACAAAAAGAAAAGATAAATTCACGTATTTTCTTCTAGGATTGCATCAAAATGTGATTGATGCTTTTGTCAGAGTGATACATTAAGGAAAACATTCAAATTAAATGAAACTATGAGAACTTCCCTTCACTCACAGGGCATATTCCTAAACTAGAAAAGGCCTCACCCTGCTCTTTGGCATTATCTCCTAATGCACTTCAGCCTTTCCAACTCCTTCAATCAGTTACTAACCACACTTTTTTTTCCAAGAAAGGTTACATAATCAAACAAATCCCACTGAAGTGGAGTCCCTTTGTGCATCTTATCCCTTTGCTCTTCATAGTTTAAGAAACAAGTGAGTCTCCAGGGGCCACCTCTTTGCTTCACAAACTTAGCAGGCTTTAACATCCTCCATACTTTTCAATTTCATTGTTATTATTCATAAATTTATATTTACAAGCACAATAAATAAAAGGCACAGCAGGGACCAGAACACTGCCTTTGATCTCTGGGCAACAAGAAATTGCTCCAAGTGCTACTGCTACATTCATACTTCCAAAACCCATGTTATTTTGTACTACTTTGAGTATTCCTTCCTCAATGCTTAGCAAACCCACGCGTCCGGAGAACAATAATGTGGTTAAAAAATGGCAATGACATACCCTGAAAACTACTGCCAGGGAAATGTCCCAACAAGTAACATCTTACAGACACAGTACCACCACAGCATTGCACAATGTCACATACTCCTAGCACTCCCTCATTTCAAGTGGCTGTATGTTACACAGTATTTTATAAATATATATATGTATGTATGTATGTATATATATATATATATAGGATTATTAAACAGGTCAAGGGTCAAGCTCATTTTCATACCTTCCTGTTTTCCTTCATGTGTTATTACAACAAGGGGCTTGGTGAAGGTTTTCTTGTTGTGCATCATGGCCAAGATCATATCCACATTGAGAGAGGTGCAAGCTTCATCAGGAGGAATGCACTGGAGTGCAAAGAGCAGAGAGTGAGGTCAGAGTCACCCATCTGACAGGACAGCTGAGCCAGTGGCACAGCTGCCTCACAACCAGTTTTACCCTACACAATTTACCAAAAAACATGATTCTACAAACAACCTTCTCTTTTGTAGCAATCAGAACACAATATTATCCAATATGGTGCATGCTTTTGGAAATGAAAGCTAACATTGTTCGTGCTTTGCATAGAAAAGAAACTTGAACCACCTTGTAATAAAAAAGTAATTTCTATTTGTAGCTCATAATGAAATTTAAACAGCAACTGCAAATTCTGTGATCAAAATGCACAGTATAACTCTTACATATTAAAATCTTGAGCCTAGAGATACCATGTTCATTATGTAATTCCACAGAAAACTATTTATTACCTTCAGAGTTCAGATTAAAAAAATAAATTATTTTCATCTAAAACAGAAGTTTTGATAAATCTAATAAATTACTGACCTTTGGCAGTCCTTGAGTATCTTTGTCTTTATTTGTACACAAAGTCAACTCGCAATGAAGAAAGAGCAGTGAGATGTTGAACATTGGTTTGAACACAAAGCTAAATCTTTTTCTGTCCTTCTGTGTGTGTGGTATTGGAAAATTCACTTTCTCAATACTGTAGAATTTAACAGATTCATCTTTAGGACAAATGTTTTCTATAATGGTATAGTCAGACATTCTATCTGGATTTGAAAACGGGGAAACAAAGCATGTTTGAATGGCAAAGCCCAAGGATCTGTCAGCTTTAGTCACAGACACCTGCATTAAAGAAAGAGACAGAAAGATCTCAGAAATGACATTTTTAGTTCACATTTCATTAATATTTTCAACGATTTTTTAAGCAGTTTTCCAGCGCCATTTCCAATCTGAAATATTTTGAAGGCTAAGTGTTAAGGGTAAACTGTCAAACTGAGAGACATAAAATCTGTGGTTTCAAAAACCAGCAGCTGTTTAATAGCATAACCATGCATAAATACAGCAATTCCTTATCTCTCTGAAAGCAGAGAAACCCTCCAGACAAGACACTCAGTTAATGACTGTGACTGCCACCTGAGATGGCACTGCCTCCCTTAGACACACAAGCTATAACAGATTTATGGAAATCAAGTGCTAATTCCATGTTTTTGTATCTGTCCAAAATTATAATGAAAATAGAAGAAAAATAAAAAGCAACAGACATAACAGAGAATCCACCCCCCAGCCAAGACAGGAATGCAAAGGCAGAGAGGAGGTCATGGTCTGATGTGTGGGTGGCATTCCTGGACTGGAGGGGGTGATGGAACCTCATAAAAAGCCATAATTTCTTGTGAAAGGATCCTTTTAGCTTATTGTAAGTTTGAAATTCATATTCTTTTATGAAAACTAATTAAGACTGAAAGCTTCCAATGCCCTGATGTTGCTCAGCTGGATTGGAATGCAGACAATAAATGCTCCAGAATAATTAGAAGAAAAAAAATAAATGGAATTTGTAACAAATGAGGCATGTTGCTCTTAATAAACAACAGAAGCATTTGTCTAACCATTAACACTGGCCAATGAAACAGTTCCACAAGAAATCTTCTTGGAAGAAATGTGTCTTATATGCATACTTAATCCATACTTAATCCATATGTGCTGCAAGATCTTTAAGGAAGAGCCTGCCAAATTGTGTGGTTTATGCAGTAATTTCTGGATGATAGGAGTTTTGCAGTATTTATAAATAAAATAATAAAACATTTCTCTTTTTTTTCTCTCTCTTATGTGAGCAGCAACCAAATTAGAGACGAAGGGATGTGCTGAAGCATCTAAACAAGAAAGACTATCTTCTAAAAAGAACAGAAATAGAGATGGATGAACAAAAGTCAGCCACAGATGCTGACAGGAAACAAGCTGATGGTGTAAACCAATTTAAAAAGAGATTATGGAAAGTAAGACAGGCATACTACAGTTATTTAATTAAAAGGATGAATGATATTTCAAGGAAATAAAGGAACCACAGGAGGAAGGTGGAAGACCAAAATATGGTAAGAAAATAACAGCAAAGAGAAAAGAAAAAAACCCCAGGATCCAAAAGATACAAACACACAAAAAAACCCCAAACCCTTAACAAACAAGGAAGAGAGAGATAAGGAATTTTTATCAAATATGTGTTTATCAAAATCCAAAAATATTTTTCTTAATAACAAATGCAAAATAGAAACAAAAAAGAAAAAAAAAATCAGTGTCAGCTTAAAAAAAATGGAGTCTCAGAAGTTCAAGACTCATATGTTTTCCACCATGCAAGAAGGAAAAACAGAAAAAAAAGGCTTCTGCCAGGACAGGTGATGAAGAAATCAGAACATCTGTCTGAATAAACAGCTACAGAACCAGACAAATCCAGCAGGCTCAGAGTCAGGGGATTCATCCCAGATCAATGAAGGAAGTGGATGGTTTTAAGTGTCTGCTATAAAAATATTCTTAACTGAGCGTGACACACTTTAGCGTTCCTTTAGCTGTCTTAAGTACTTTGCATTGGGTAGAGATTTTCATGAAGAAAACTGCACCAAATGGGTCACTGTGCTTATCATGTGCAACACAGGCTCCCAAAGAGGAAAGAGAAATATGGCACAGCTGAAAACCCAAAATTCTGTTCACATAGCAGTCTTTAAAATTCTGACTGTATTGGTTTGAAATTCCACAGATTTCATAAGCAACTCAGCAACACATGGAAATATTGTCAGGTGCAAAATACACCTGAAGTCAAGGGTACCTGGCTGTTGATTTTGTTTTAGTATTATTATCTAAATCTGCTAGATCTCTTGTGTGCTAGCACTCAAAAGGATTGCAACTGATGTTTTTAAACAGACTGGAGAGAGACCAGAATCTGTAATAACTGTGTAACCTGAGGACACTGGCATATGAAAGACACACATTTGTAAATTTTTTTCATGTTTACATCTTTCAGGTGCGGTTCAGACATATAATAAAATGAACCCATCAGGACATGCCAGTTCAGAGCAAGAGCTCAGAAACCACCTTTTAACTCCTGCATGCAAAAGCAGATTTAGCAAGAATCACCAATTTACCTTGTAAGTTAAATTCATCCATTTTGCAAGAATCCTTTGGGTTTTTTAACCAAAATATTTTTATAATTCTTATCCTACAGTTTCTGTTCTCTGCAACCACCCCAGTGGCCTGAACCAACTACCCAAAAACCCTTTCAACTGACAAGAACAGATTTGGCTCAGTTTCATGGTCTTGCAAAACCCTTCTGTTAGTTTAAAAGTCTTTTTCAGTTTGTTACCTCTACATAGATTGGCCCATTCTCAGCAACAGAGAAGAGTCCTTGGGAGGGAGCAAGGAACAAATCTGTTCTGTACAGATCCATGTTAAAGGTCACATTGCTGATGTGTGGTTCAGGAGGCCAGAAAATGCCTCTGTCATCCTCTGGCTGGTGCAGTGTGCAATTAAACTGAAATGAGAAAATAAACCACAGTAAGATCACGAGTCAGGAGTGGCAGGACAAATTTGGTGTGTACAATATAGGCCCACCCACGTTCCACCTACTTAGTTCAAATCTTCAACAGGGCCACAAGAAACCGTACAGAGAAGAAATGTGTTAAAAGACAAATGAATTTCTAGACCAATGAATGTAATTTATGTGAAATGCCTATTACAAGAGGTATTTCTTCACTGTCAGGTGCAAACCCGAGGGTAACATACCGCTATTTCAGGCCAGCTTGAGAAAGCCACCTCTCCCTCATCAGCATCCCCTGGAAATCCATTATCACCCGATTCCATGTCATCATCTTCAAAGCCGCTGCCTTCAGCTGGTGCTGACAGCTGAATGACAATCTGCACAAGAGGCATCACAAACAAATTAGATTAGGTGATAACTGAGAGCTCTCATGGTTATTATTTTCTGCTCTCTGCTCTTCAGAACAACGCAAAGGCCAAAAGAAGAGCTAAGCAAATGGTGAAAGCATGTCTTGAACAGCCCTGTGCTGAGCGTGTAGGATATGTAGCTTGTATTTAAAGAATGCCCCTGAGTTTTTTTCCAGAATTCAGAGCCAACGAAGAAAGACACCAGTCTGGATGTTGGTGTCTGAATGAGCAGCCCAGCATTTCCGTTCTATTTCTGGTACTTCTGTAGCAAACACTGAAAAAAGAAATTACTTTCTAAAGTGATATTTTGCTACTTGCAGTACTCCTTAGTGCACTCATAAAAAAATCACTAAAAATATTAGGGTCACTAACGGATTTTCTCTTCCGTCATTCGCAATTTTTTTTCAGACAAAAACCCAAAACCAGGATATTCCTTCTTCATTTTCCTTTTTTTTTTCCCACTCAATTTCCCTCTCTTTTTTCCCACTCAATTTCCCTCTCTTTTTTCCCCTATCCTTTTCACATGTCTTTGTTTCTTCACCTGGAAATTTCTGGCTTTGTTTTCCAGTGTTCTGTACACTGCCTCTGTGTGCTTGCAGCTTCTTAGCTAGTTCCCTCCCTTCCAGGACTTCAACTTTGTTTTCTTAGACTTAGAGCAACTGCTGAAAGATGACATACATACACCCTTTGACACTTCACTGCAGGCTGTCTGCTGTTTAGGAGAAATGCTCCCAAATTCTGAACAATCACACAAATGACTGGAGTTCAAGTGTGTAGCCAAGACTATTAAAAGACATGATGGAGAAAAGAGAGGAGGTAAATAACCACTTTACTTTGGGCCATAATAGAATACAGGGACATGAGAGTATTTAGCTCCAGACCCGTGGTGTTCTGTTGTTTGCCAATGATTCTGTCCTGGTTTGGGACTGTTTCTAAGGTTAGGTGTTACTGACTCTCCAGCACAGAACAGTTTTAACCAGGCAAGATCAGATCAGATTGCCCGAGCTGAGTTTGGGTTGGACCACGCGCCTTCCATCATTTGCCAAAGGTACTTCTATGTATTGGAAAGGTCAGCAAGAGAAACATGTCATTACTTCTGAACCCAGAATATCTGCATTGTACTCTGGCTCATAAGCTCAGCCAGTCTGGAATCAGTTGCTTACAACCAAACTGGGCTCCTTTGCATCACCATTCATATACTAGCCCTCAAGAGTCCCTTCATTATGTATAGCAACTGATAAAAAAAATAAATTCAAACTCTAAGAGAAAAGCATGCAAAAATAATCTTATTGTTGCATATTTTAAAAGCCTTTTTTCAAACACAATTTTAGAAGAAAAAAAATTCACTTAATTCAGGATATGAATTAAAAGGTATTGCTTTGTGCAATTACAAAACTTCATTCCTATTTCTCTTTAAAGCAACATAATACTGGTTATGTATGGATGATCAAAGCTGCACAGGGAATGCCAGTGCAACTTCTCCCAGCCTGGTACAGAGGGTCCCAAAGGGCAGCCATGTTGTAAAATGCATTTAACTCCAACTCCTCCTTTTTCCTTTGGGATACTGTCTGACCACAGGAGAACACTGAATGTGCAGCCTTCATACCTCCTTGAATACAGGGACTGTGGCTGCAACCAGGTTTGAGCTAGGCAGGAAAGGATCAGGATGCCTCCTTTTTGCTAAGACTAAAGCTAACCACAGTGGCTTCCTTGTACTACTAGGTTGTGAAGAACAGAAGGTGGATCCTCTCTGTAAAATACTCACAGAGTTAAAATAAACAATCTTGTTCAAGACATATGCTGTCCGGGTGCCACACTTGTTGAGTGAGGATTCCAGGATGAAGTGGGTCCCGTTCATCCTGGCTTTGCAGGAGTGGTCCAGCAGTGAGAGCTCAGTGCGGGTGTAGCCGCCAGCCTGCAACAAAGGCTCTTTGTGAGGGGCTGGAGCACAATTGTGCTCAGCTCCTGCTAAAGTGCAGCTCAGTCACTGCTCGTGACTGCTGACAGGAGGAAGTGAAGTTCATTGTGCTGACATCCAGGGAAGGTCACTCTCAGAATGCTGTTATGCATGGCAGACAAGGAATAAATGCAACATGGAAAAAAAAGGAAACAACAGGTTCATTATTAATCTGCTGATTAATAATGCTGACTCTGTTTGGTCTGAAATGAGCTAAAATGCTTCTGTATCAGGCTCTTTTCCACTGAACAAATGGACACAAGCAACCTGTCAGCTGGTAGATGGAAAAGAGATCTTTAGATCTATTTAGGTCCCACACTGCTACCAAAAGCAGCTTCTTTGTACTTTGGAAATTAAAGTACAAAGTACTGTAAAGTACTTTGTACTTTAATTTCCAAAGTACAAAGATAAATAATTACAGTAATTATTTTACAGAACCAACCATGCACACATTCAATCAGAAATTCCTCGAAAAACCACCAGATTGCTGGGAAGAGAAAACATGATTCTGAGTTATGGCAAAGAACATCTACAGTGTACTTTCCTCACCAAACTATTTTTGGTTGGGTTGTGCGGTGATGGCTGTAGGACTTCGAATATTTATTTTTAATCAATCAAAATGCAAATAAAAGGTCTGCCCAAAAAAGCCTCCCCAGTTGATAGCGTAAGATATCACACCAACCTGTAGAGAATCTTTTTCTACAGCTACTGTCATAACTTTGTCATCACACTTTATTGACAGGGCCATATCAGCACTGCCCTGAACTTCTTCAGGTTCTTTATGTTTTGAGAGGGAATGCCCAAAGTCATGATTGATTAATGTATCTACTGAATGCCTGGATGGGAAGATTTCTTCTCCCACTGTGTCATGTCTTCCTCTGTTAATGTGAAATGGAAAAGTCAGGCCATCGGTATTCTTTGGAGCTGGCAGTGGGTTAGCACCCAGCAATTCTGTTAGCTCTGGAGGAAGAGAATGGTCTTCTTCATCATTCATCTCTTCTAAAAAAAAACCAACAACAACAAATCCACATTAGTTTATTAGATATTTTTCCTAAAAAATATCCAGAACTAATAATTTTAATTTAAAAAATGTATTATCCATAAAGGGAGCTCCTGAAGGACATTAAAAGCAGCATTTTTGTACTTTTCAGGTAAGTAGCCTCAATTCCTAGAGCTAAGGGCTTAGTTGTTACTGAGACATCTAACCTCAGTATACTTAGTCCCTGTCAGAAATCTCTCTCGCCAAGAGCTGAAAATAAACTTCTGATCCTAATTTATGTTAAAGATCCAGTGAGGTAAAAGAAATATCACATTCAACAAATGGACTATTTTGGTGCTGCTGAAACAGCCTAAGTGCAAATCATTAGGTGAAATTCTTCCACTACCTGACCCATCAGAAATTCAGTCACTACTGTTGTGAAACTATTATGTAACCACAGTGAAGCTAAATAAGAGTTAACTTTATAGGGAGTAAATGAGAAAACTATCTCTTGGCTTATACACACGACTGCTCAGGACAGAATCCATGCGAGTACAACTGACAAAATTAATGTGAACATAAGCTTTATCAAAATTGTAAAACAATAGTTTTAGTGGAGGAAACTCAGAATTAGTGAAAAAAGTAGGTGCAACTCTGCTGGCTTCAATGGACCCATTTTTTTGGATAGTTGTCTTTATTCTGTTTGCTCAGACTTTTTTTTGGTAAGCCACTCATGTCTGTAAACACTTTCAATGTTTATTTAATCATCTCAAGGAAACACTGTGCTCATACTTTTGGAAAAAACACACTCACAAAAAAAAGCCAAAAGCTCAATTTATTAACTAACAAGATATCCAATTGCTGACATCCATTTCAGTGAGCACTGGGTATCCTCAGCTATAAAGTCTTGTGCATTGGATAAATGATAAACATTTAATTCCACCAGATTTTAGGAAATAACACAACTTGCTTGGACTGTTCTAATCAAAAAGCCACGGATTATTATTTGCAATCATCATTCATAGATATTTCAAGCATTCTTGACAATGAACAGTAAAAGAAGTGCAGCAGCCAAAACCAAAGCTTCAAAACTGAGAAAACACCTTTCAAGCAATTGTGTTCCTGGAAATACAAAGTATGTTTTTACTATATGCTAGAAGTCCATCTTCAAACTTACCTGTATCTTCAAGCTGCAGATGAAATCTGTTAGCAACAGGTGCTTTTGTGTAGGAAATAACTGGACTATAATTATGCTCATAAGCCCACTTGATCAAACTCTCATGGGATGAGGGAAGGTCAGGTATTACTGATTTACTCATAGCCATGGATCGCTCTGTTTCTTTTCCAAAACCAATACTATTTGAGGTCTGTAAACAAAGAAAAACTTGGTTGGTGATTTACCACTTAAGGATACTTACAGTGGAATAGTGACACTGGTTGAACCCAGTTTTTTTATTCTGTTTTACTCTATTAAGTAACAGCAAACTGAGGGCATCTGGGAAATAAACCAAATCCTCAGGCATGTAACTGCTGCAGAGATGGAAAAGAGATGGAAAAGAGCCCCCTGCTTCCTCCCAGCCTCTGCCTGGAGTACAACAAATCAAGGCAATCAGAAACTGTTAATCCCTAAACGAGACAAAGATATATTTACAGCCTTTTGTATAATGTCATACTTTCTTCAAAACTGAACCAAAATTACTCCTGAAGTGAACACAAGACGACAACTGAATTTTCAAATGGCCCCTTAATTTCTTGGATTAGAGCATGACTTAAGATGGATAAAGGAAAATCTTTGTTCAAATGAGCATTACTGAAAAAGGCAAAAAGCACGCTCATGAAGAAGAGCTGATAGCAGCTAATGCTGTAAGTCAGCTGGCACCAAGGACAGGCTCTGTCTGAATGAGCTTCACCCTAGAAATGCTGTGTACTTTCTTCAAAGTCCTGAGTTTGTTAAACAGGATTGAATTAAATGCTTCATAGAGCAGTAAGTGAGAGCATGCACATTTATGCATGGCCAGACTACTTAAAAAAACCCCAAAACATACTTTCTGCACATGAAAAGATTTTAAAATTAATTAACAATACAAGTTTTACACAAATACATTGATACAGCAAACTCATAAATGCACATGCTGACCTTGTGAATGCACATGCTGAATTAATACCGAAAAAAAAAGAGTCACACAACCACTTAGTATTCATTTTCCTGTGAATGTTTTGTAAAATTTCTAATTTTCTTGCCCAAATAGTTAAATATAACAAGTATCTCTCACTGTTAGAGGGGAAGTTCAAAAATATTCACTGGTATTACACAAACTTGTACTCAGCAGCTCGGTATCTTGAACATGTATTCATTCACACCAAAGCTAAATACATATACGTTCACTTTTACACTCACAGCATTACTATTATCACTACAACAATCACATCAATGGCTACAGAACAAGCTGAACACAGATGCTGTAGGAAGGGCACAACGACCCACTTTTCAATGATTTCTGCAATGTGACTGAAATGAACTTTCTAATGCAGCTGATGGAACGTTCCACAAATACTTTCATTCCCATGCTCGATTACCTTCTCCATCATATAGGCTGCATCTTCTTTTCATCCCCACTGGTCTTCCTCAAAGTGAACAAATCTTAAATCTCTTTCACTCTAGAACACCAAAAGATTGACTAGAGAGATCTCTCTATAAAAAGTGCTCATATGGACATGCTACACAGGTCACAGAACTCAGTTGCATTTCTCTACCTGACACCAGAATGAGTTTTTCAAAAGGAAGTGAATAAAGCATGCAGAGAGGCCTGATGGAATGGCATAGTGCACCTTCAGCTCCCTCCCTCATTTCTTCCTGAAAACTCAGTTCTGCAGCCTTTAAACATTTGGAGCTCCACAACTGATGTTTAAGGTAACTTTAAGTACAGAGTGCCTGGTTTGAGCATACTGTTACCAGTACCGTTATCAATGCTCAGCAAAGGCTACTGAAGATAACAAACAAAAATGGAGCACTAGGTATCCTAATTTTAATGCCTTACTACTCTCTGGGAACCACCAATCTTTGATCTTCAACACAAGCAAATTTGGACACGACTGATCACGTATTTTTATATTACCACACAGCTTTGACTGGTAGGAGTTATTATGCTACCCCAACTTTGCTGCCTCTCTTTACTTCTCTCTCATGAGGAGACAGCTGAACAAACACTGTCTCAGAACTCTACTGTCCTAGCTGGCACCCGAGCATCTCCAGGGCTTGTTTACTCCTCTCCACTGCACACTGAGCCTGTAACTGTTCAGTCTTGCATCGCCTCACTGAAACACAAGCAAGAATGAGGGCTCGCAGGAATAGACCTTCCTTCCCTTGCCTGCCCTGCCAACACTTGCACACACAGTGACTGAAACCAGGGAATCTGAGCCCCCACCAACCCACTCAGAACAGCCAGCATTTCAGAAAGTGATGGGCAGTTGTTCTCAGGTAAACAACCATCCCTCCAAGCTTCTGAAACCCTCACAGGTTTGTTCTGTGCATTGCGCCTCACCCACTCCTTGCCCCACCACAAACTTAGTTTCTTTGTGGAGCTTCACTGCACAGCTTTGCAGAGGGACACCAGCTGCCAAGGAAACACTGTGAACAGCAGTGTAGAAGCACAGAGCCTGTAAGGACTGCCTGCACACAGGAGTTAAACACAGCCTGGGTGGAAACACTGCACATAACATCATGTGCAATAATTTACCTAAACCACTCCCATTTTACTTGGGTTTGTGTCCATCCTCTTTCAGAGTTTCAAGAAACACAGCAAGCTGGGAGATGAGCTACATGACCTTAAACATATTTTTCATTTTTTGTTTGTGAACTTAGATCTCAATAACTTACAGTCCTGGGTTTGAGGCAGCTTAGCACTAACCTTTCCCTCTCAGCTCGCCAATCCCCTCAAGACAATTCTCACTTGTAGTGAGGGCAAGAAGTTAGGAAAATTGAAGTGCATGGAACTGCTTCAACTAATAAAAAGAACATTGTGAAACATTACCTAATTGCTTAGTAATGTTTTTATGCATTGTCTAAATTTGGGCTTGGAAAGGCCTTCAGCATAATAGAGATATGAAGAGATCCTAAATGCTGGATATGCAGGCTTTTTAATTACATGGGGGAGTTTAGCTCCCCCCCCTTACCCCCTCTAAATAAAGGAAAATTAACGCATTCAGAAAATGAGGCATCTATATAAATGAAGTAGTTAAGCAAATAGTTACTCACAAATCCTAACATGAATACAAAGTCTTTTAAATACTAACATTTCTGTATATATTTTATGTATTATTTTCTCTTTTAGTTAATATAAATAAAATGTTACCTTCTGCCACTCATTACAGAAACTATTTCTAGTTATACTTTTTACTTATACTTTCAATAATTAATAAAGAAGAACTTTAAAAATGAAGTTTTTAAAGCAGCCTTGCTTTTCTATATTCAAGTGCAGCATTTCAGAAAATTTAAATCCTGTAGATCTTGTCTTGTGAAAATTGATCATCCATAAAGTGATAGCTTCATGGACATGAAATATGAAATATCTCCTAGTGTGGTGTGAACTAAAGAACAATTCTCTATCCTGTGAAAGCAGATCCATATATGTCCAAATATACAGTGGGACTTTTATGTGACAACCCAGAATGAAACTTTGAAGTCAAGCATTGTTTTTTGTCCTTTTGCTTATAAGAGTGGTAATCCTCAGCAACCAACCTTGACCTTTCTCTTTAAGTACTATTTTGGATCTACAGAATGACCCGAACACCCTTTCCTGCCTCAAAAATAAATATGTGTCAGGGATCAAAAAGGAACCTCATCATCCACCCCAGATAATTTTTCCATTCAATTTTCTGAGCAACACCAAAATTAGCTTTCTCATATTCCCCTTCATTCTCAAAAGCTACTATGAAACCCTGCTTACCAATCTATTTTCTTAGGAGATTTAGATCAATCAGCCTTTGGATCCTGCTAGAATTTCCTCTGCACAGATTACAAGCAGAAAGCAACTAAGCAAAGTAAAATCCCTATAAATACCAAGAGCTGGAGTTTGAAAATGTATCTGAAATGCTGCAAAACTGCAAATCATGAGGCTGCTGGGTGGTCCAGAGCAAACATTCAGCTTAACTGTACAATGTGCTCTTAACTGATCGCTTGAGACAGAAATAGGCGGCAAATTTATAGGCTGCAAGATCAGTTCAATTATATTTATTTATTTCAGAGCAAGGGAACACACATTTTCTTAGTAGAAATGGTGTTAAGCCACAAAATCTGAACCAAAAATCAACATGAATCAGCACCTCCAGTAATTTTAGAAGTTTTGAGCCTGGTTTTAATTTTTTTTAAAAAATTATCTTTTGCTGTCTGAGGAGAGATGAGGTCAATTTGACCAAACACTTACTGGAGACAGAAGTACTGGCAGGAAAGAGGGATACACACTACTATAACCAGAAGCAGAATAAAAGAATTTCCACTTCTAAAGGGGTCTGAGTGTGCACTGCACATCTAGTGCTATCTATCTGCACTTGAAGGCATCCTTCCAACTTCTGACTTGAACCTGTTGATCCATTCACCAAAGTAACAGCAAAAAGAGAGATGATTATCCAACTCTGTGTTTAGGGTGCTGCAACGGAAGTAAAAAAGACACAGACTAAATCCTTGCTCTAACTACCTGGTGTCTGTGATGAGTTGGTCAGTTTTATAGCCCATATATTAAAGTTTAATGAGAATAAAAACTTAATGTATTTACTCCTTAAAATGCAGAAACTATTAAAAAAAGAAGCAGCTAAGAGAAAACACTCAGAAATCAACATGGTCTAGCACTACATCACATTTAAATGGATTCTATACAGTTGCATTATGATAGCTCTCAAAAAATAAAGGTGCCTTAACTTACAATCACTTCCAGCTTTCCCTGGACATCATGAGACTTGATAACCCAATTGACAGATTTTCTACACTTGAGGATAAGAACGACATCTCTGACAAGTCTGGCGCCTGGTTGAGATGGTTTAATGTCAACGATTATATCCACCTGGAGAGCACTGTGAGTGGAAAACAGAAAGTTAGAACTGAATGCCAGAAATTTTCAGCTATCAACCTTCTTCCAATCCATCATGTTTCCACTGTCTGGCCAGCTGATTAAAATGCTGGATATTATCCCAGGCAACACAACATGTGCAAAACAGATTGTTATTCCATATACACTTAAGTGGTTTTGCATAACAATAGAAACAAGTACTTTTTAGACAAAAAATATTTGTCTCTTATTTACAAGAAGTGTGCCACTCAATTCACCTACTATTTAGTGAAGGTAAGTTATATGACTAGCAGGTTGCTTTCTAAAATATACAGAATTTTCAAATTTCACTGTGACAGTGCCCAAATATAAGTGTTCCAGTTTCCTCTGGCTATAACTGTATTAAAATTTAAAATAATTCCTTAAAAAAAGGAAAAAAGACAAGCAGGTTAGCGCACAGGCACAAAAACCTCAACCCAAACCACAAATACTATACTTGGGGGTGTCTCTGCCTAAACAGTTAAATTGTGGAATTACTTTGCTTAAGATCTTGTGCTCTTTGATGAATTAAGTAGGTATTCAGTTTCCAATACTTCTGGATATATACTTATTTTTAAAAGAAAAAAACCCAGATGTCCAGCCTATTGCTGGCTGGAAAATAGATGAAAACTATCCAGATTGTCAAGATCGCAGTAAAATCAGCAGAGCAAATGGGTTCTTACCCATCAATAACATCTCATCATGCAAAATACCAATTCAACAGAAAAACCTATACTTCCACATCATCTTATGGGGTCATATATTACAAGAACGTGCTCATCCCCCAGTAATAGGTTCCAACTAATATTCTGCACTGAGACTTAGTGTATCTTGGGACCTTTGCTCCTTCTCCTGCAGTTTTACACATGCCCAGCTCAGCTTCTGTATGTTTCTTTGGAGGTTTAAACTTTGTAAGGATAGCTGTGGATAACACATAAAAAAAAGAACTTTCAATAGCAAAATATTTAAACTTTCTGCAGTGTTATCATCTGAAAAGCAAATTCCCATTGTACTATCTTTCAAAGCCAAAAGCTTGGAACCAGGGCTGTCCTTGTGTAACACTCCAATTGACTTGGAATGGTGCTGAGGTTGTCATCAGCTCTGTTCAGGATGGGGCTGCATCATCCTTCGGGGTTACCTACTCCACTTCCACTGCATCTCAACACTTTCTTACTCTCCCCCAGGTTCCCAGCCAAAAAAATTATTAGGCTCTGAGTTCAACATCCTGCAATGAGAATGATCCTGCTCACAAAAACCTCCTCCCCCCCTCCATCTCCCTGTGTACTTTTCTCATCAGGGATAGGATGCACTCACGTGCAGCTGCATGAGGAGCAGAACTGGACAACGCCAGATATCCAGTGTTGGCAGCAAGCAGACAGGATTTTAATTCTACCTTATCTTTGATGAAATTGTAACCATCTAAGTTTCATAGAAAATTTCTGTTCTAGTAATCATACTTGGCACTTAGGAAGAGGTTTTCCAAGTATGACTATCTGAAGCAAACCCCACTCATGTTCTCCCACTAAGATCTAGGAAAGACCAGCAAAGGAGGAGTATTTTAAATATCTTACCTCCCAAAGGCACCTTTGACAATTTAGAAGTTCTCATAACGTGTACAGAGAATTACTTTTCCTAACCAGTAGTCACAAAAATTTTTGGTCAGTGCACCACTGGCAACCCTTAACATTTCTTGTAATTATCAAGCTGTCCCTTAAACTCAACTGGAAACTTGACAGAAAACACTGTTTACCATAGATCACAGATCACTTGCAACTCTGGGCAGTGTTTGGGAGCCAATGTCCTAGACCTTGCTGCCAGTCATCCCGACCTGTGACAGGCCAAGATTACTTTCAACCTCTGTCTCACCTCCTCATACAGTGGTCTAACCTTAAACCCTCTCTGCCAGATACTGCCCTTGCAGATCCTCCCTTTTTCACCTCATCCTTGGAAAAACATGATTGATTGAGCAAGAAGGGGATCAGTATATAGTCAAAAAAAGCTGTGCTTTGCAGTCTTGTCCAGAAAATCCTGTGATTATGAAGCAGAATTCAAATTTTTTACATACTGAAGAGCCAATTTCTATTTAAGGCAAAGTACTAAAGCCCAAGCTTCTCTTTAAGGATGAAATGGCTACTTGCAGTTGATTTTTATTAGACAAGTGAAGTTTTAACTATTATTTCAAACAGTTTTAGTCTATTTAGATGATGCTTTACCTGTTAGGATTGGAATTTGGTGTGCTTAGTTCAATGATATGAACTTCTCTTTCTTGGACCAAGTTAGACATAAGGCACCCCTCTGCTGGTTTTGGTTGTAGATATCCCGCAAGGTAATTCAAAGAGAGAAAATTCTTTTTTATGTTGCACGAGGGAGGAAAAACTTGATCTGGAAGAGGAAAAGAAAGAGAAAGCATATGGACCTTTAAACACCTATATCAGCTTAGATGTAAGCACATACCACAACAACTTCAGTGAGCACTACATGGCTGAAAGGTGTATCCACCATCTATTATAAGCACAAATGATTAATCGTCATATTGAAAGGGAGATTACTGCTGCACCAATACATCTACTTTCTAATATAAAGTAAATACTTCTAAACTGAACTGCTACTCTTTACAGATTTAAGCATTTACTGAAAGAAAATCCCTGCAAAGATAAATCTGAAAACAATTCTGAATGAAAATATTTGAAAACTTTTCAAAATTAATAAAATACATTTAATTTGTTCCTTGCATCCTTAAAAGAGATTTCTTTCTATTGCAATTTATTCAGAGATAACTTTTGGGATCAACTCCTTCTCCCCATGGAAAACCTTTTATTCTTGATATTATAAACTTGAAAATTTTTAAGGACTACAGAAAGTACTTTCCATTTCCTTACTCAATATATTTCCAATACATTGCACAGAGTCAATATTGTCTAGAAATATTGTATTTCTCTTGCACATGGAAAATTAAAAATAGCAAGAAAATTATGAAATAATTTGTTGATATTAAGAAAGTCTGATCACAATATGCATAGGTGAAATGATGAAATTCTAGCATAGCTATTCAATCTCTCTTTTGGTTTTAACTGCATAGTTGAACACGAACATTAGGGAATCACAGAATGTGCTGAGTTGGAAGGGACCCATCAGGATCATCAAGTTCAACTCCTGTCCCTGCACAGCACCATCCCCAAGAGTCACACCCTGTGCCTGGGAGCATTGTCCAAATGCTTCCTGACCTCTGCCAGGCTGGTGCTGTGAGCCCTGCCCTGGGGAGCTGTTCCAGTGCCCAACCACCCTCTGGGTGAGGAGCCACTTACTGTACAATTCCAGACCATAAAAAATAATCACTTCATATGAAGTTCTCATGCACAGCCTACATTGCTGTACCCCAAAAAACAGTATTTTCACTGACAATCAGGGGCACTTTGCATTTCTGAGACAGCTTGGCATATGAATTGCCATGATACATAGAAGGACTAAATACCATGTTCAAACACACGAAGTCCTGTAAAAATACAATTCCACATGGCTGGGTCTTTGACCATTGCTTTACAAGACTTTTCCTATTAAGGTCAGTAGCAAGATTAAAAAAAAAAGATAAAAATCAAATAGCATGCATTGTAAACACAAAACTGTGAACAAACTCTTGTGAGCTGTGCTGAGGCCATGCACTCCCTAAATGAGAACTGAAACGTCACCTCTGAGGTGCATTTGTGTGTGCTACACATCTTTGCAGGAAGACCAGAGACTCCTGTGGCCCTGATCTCTGCAGAAACAATCAGGGGAGTTTCTTCTCCTAATCTTGCACAAAGCAGTCTTTGAATATTAACCCTGTTGCTGCCCCTACAGAAGCTACTAAAGCTGTAACTATTCATACTGCCCAAGCAAAGCAGTTCTCTAACATCTGGTGTGTGCCCTGCCAGATTAGCCTTGAATACAGCTGCAGTTCTGCCAGCTCCTCCCACAATAGAACGGAAAATTATCCCAAATGGTCTATGCTGAACTTGAATTTTAAAATCCATATATATACACACACACACACAGACATTAGGTATTTGCTTCTTAACTTCTGTACAACAGGATTCAGGCCATAAAACAACAGTTCTGGAGTAGTTTGTGGGTAATTACCACACATGCTATCATTTGCCATAGCAAAGAATGCAGTTCTTGCTCCTGGCACTTCCATTCGGCGTCCACGGAGCTCTCCAGAACTGCTGCTCCTGCAGCCAGAAGCACAGAGACTCCCCAGCCTGGGCCTCCACTCAATAGCATGCTTTGCCTCTGCAGCAAATTTTAACTCTGTCACGGGCTACTTGACATACACACCAAAATCTATTTACTCTCGTCCACACCAGTTCCCAAAATCGGGCTGCAGCAGGTAAGAAAAGGGGATCCATTTAATCTTTCCTTGCTCACCACACATCTCTCCTCCTTTAGTTTTAGGGCTGTCTACTTTCTTTGGAAAGGCACTGCAGATGTCTGCAATCAATTAAAAATATTATCAAATCTGCCAACAAACAGTCACTTTATGGATTCTGTGCCTCTCTAATCTCCCCAAATTCACAGTATGGAATCAGAGGTGAGGCTTGCAGGCAACACCCTCAGCACAGGGTCTCTGGCCAGCAGGCTGGGGTGCCCTGCTGGCCAGAAAGCAGCAGAGCTGTGAGCAGTGGCCAGCAGCCACCTTCTCCTTTGGCCAGTGCCAGGCTGCCTGGATGGAGATGGACAATTACACACCAGGATCTGCAGTTCCTGTGTGAAGCACTTCTATAATGAGGACAGACACTGTCTGCTGTACTCTGTACAAATTAGGTGTCATCCACAGGTTCTTGGCTAAAAGTTGAATATCCAAGCTTAACATCATCCTGAGGAGGTTTTTGTGCAAATGAGCACTATTAATCAAGTGACACTGTCCAAGAAAGGCACCTTGGGCACAGCACTTGGAGTCAGCAATAGAAATCCCATCCAAGCAGAGCTTGCCTTTCAAAGTCTGAGCTGGGCACAAGCAAGGTGTTTGGAATTTTCCTTGGGCACTCTGATGGTAGGGCTTATTCAAGTGTATTTCAGTTTGCTAGCCCTTAGCACAACAGAGATCAGAACCTTAGCTGGCATTTAATGGCAGGATAGAAATAGAAAGGCCTACAGGGGTCTCAGAAGGGAGACTGCAAACTGTAGGCAGTGTTCATCCCACAACAGGACACACAGATAAGCAACCCTGTGCAACCACTGAACCAAGCAAGCAGGGCATGCAGGATATGTGCACTGCTGTGTACTGGCTATGAATTCAGAGTCAGGACTGATGCTTCAGCTTCTCCCAGGACAGAAGCACAGGGTTACTGTCTCTAACTGTACATTTTCCAGTTTAGTTACTGTTATGGCTGACTAATTTTTTTTCTTATTTACCTAAGAAATATGTTCAAATAAGGGTACCTCCAGGCTAGCACATTTGCCCTGGATTTACTGGTGATATTGCACACATTAGGTAACACTCAGTTAGCTGATAGGACTTCCTGACTTGTTCAATCATGTCTTACTGAACCATGAGGAATTAAACTGACTTCTGCTGAAAAACACGCACCAAGGCCACTTTTACCATGAGCAGTCCTGCTTTCTAGGATCTGACAGTGATTATCACAGCAGCCACTCTGCCATCTCCTTCATTACAAAAATCAAGGCAAGAACAAGAACCCCACTTCTTATGCCCCCTTCTTCCACACCCCTATTCTGGCCCCTTAAAAGTTCTTGCTGTGATCACCATCCCTGCAGTATTTGATCAGCCACTCTTTAGAATCAACAGGATTCAGATGCACTTGGCCCTGATCCAGTTTCCTTGTGCTCTCAGCTGCCTTTCATTTGCAGTTTCAAAAGTGACTTCAGAGACCCATGGCATCAGAAGCAGCTTTATTCTATGAAAGATCAGCCTTCTTTAGATCTTTCTGTCCTTTGGCTTGCATTTTCTGTTTGCTCTATTCAGCTACAGCCTAACACTACTAAAATGCTGCATCTTCCAGTTTCAGATTTGTTTCACTTGAGTGAAGCTGAAATTGAGACAATTACATGGATATTGCCATTAAATTCTGTGTCAGTCACAGAGCAAAGAACTGCTTTGTATGACCACCTATAGATTATGAGTAATGCCAGCAGTGATTCACAGCCAAGGGTATCTTACTAAATCGCTTGAGGAGTGTAAGTTTTGTATGAAAAGCCTCAATTATACATCACTGTATGCTGTGGCTTGTGAAATCCAGTGATTCTATTGTTCACTCTGCAGAGAGGCAGACCAGGACCATATTCCACGTGGTTTTCACAGAACTCCTTACAGGAGTACAGCAGTTCAAGAACTGACCCTCTCCCCACCCTGAACACACGCATAACCCCACCACATACATGCATATTCATTCTTCTGCCAAGAATTTAAATCATAATCCAATACAGTTACAGTTGAGCTAGTTTGTAGGAGCCTTCTCAGAAACTGTCTCTTTTGGTTGCCTGCCAAGTTCCATTTTGTGTACTTACTCCTAATTGAATTGTGTTTTAGCACGTTCTAAAGATGATGCAACACTCTCCTCTTGAGTATGGAGACATACAATCAACAAACAAAATTCTACCTGTTTTTTTCAATGTACCTAATGAAATATTTGTCTCTGTAATGCAAAGACCACTACCCCCATGTATATGTTTCAAGAGCACTTTAATAAGCTAATAAATATATTTCTGAATGATTTTCTGGCATAAGAATCCAAGATTGGTGCCAAGTAGAACAAAAAAAAAAAAAATAAACCCACACAAGGGAATCCTCTACAGATTTGGCAGGATTTGGATAAAGCTAACTCAGGCATGTTCTGATTTTGGGGGGGCAAGCCTCATACGTCAGGAAATCGAATGATCAGATACAGGTGGTTAGGAAAGAATGATTTCTCCTCAGAAGGCTTTTTATTGTTTTGGCTTTTTTTTTTTTCTGTAACCAGCTAGTTCAGCTGTTTGGGAGTTTCTGTAGAGATATTGCTGCAGAGGATCCTATAGTTATGTTGTTCCAACACTACTCAGCTATGGAGCTACAGCCTGAACCCTACCCCAAAAAGGGCCTGGGAAGTCCCCAAGGAGCTGGAGTCCTCCCCCACCTGCACTAGGCCACCTGAAGAATTTGGCATGTGGCTCACAAGGACAGGAAATCTTTCTCCTTGGGATGAAAATACATTAAGGACAGACTGAGCCAACTTAGATCGGTGAGGAAAGCAATAATGCTTTGTCCAAAGAAGCTTGGGTCCTTTTACAAGCAAATACTGAAAAAAAAATAAATTTGGGTCTTTATAGAAATTTCTGCCTACTTCAAGTTCTCCACTTCAGTTCTTCAGATGAATGCACCCCAACTATCACCATGAGTAGCTGATTCTATTTAAAAGGCAAAGTTTGACTCCTGTAAGATTCTGAGCAATTGCACCCACATTTATAAGCATAAAGTTATGGTACCAGAATCCATTAAAAGTTGCCTAAATCCAAGGTCTGGTCTTTAGGCTTGCTCTTATTTCTCTGCCTTCCCCTTTCACATCCTATCTCCTGGAAAATGAGAGGTATGTTTAAAAATTAAAGTAAGTGAAATAGAAGCAAGACTTGTTCACGGTATCTAAAATTGTCTATGAATTCAGTTGGTTTTGTCTTGGCTTACCTTCTCCTACTTTAATATAGATGTTTCTTGATATTTTAAGTTCAGTAAAAGATGTTACTGCTCCATATTCCTTCTGGGCCCACTGCAGCAGATGTTCATTTTTCTCAGGAAAAAACTTCTCTTCCGTTTCTGCTGACAAGGAGAAGTTTCCCTTCTCAAACTGAACGACGGAACCTACAGATACCTGATGGGAACAAAAGCATATTTTTTATGTGTTATGTTTATCCACACAGACATGCAGCACTTTAAGCAATGTAATCTGTCACACCCAAATCCATCAGCCTAGGTGAGGTGCACATGGCAGCTGAAGAACAGAGGGCTCTGAGCCACTGTTCAGAATTGCACTGCTGCAGAAGTGGAACCACAGTGCTGCAAGGGGAGATAAACTTTAGGGGCAAAGGAAGGGAGAGAATAAGAAGAGGATGGTCTGAAGAAATGAAGGCAGGAAAGAATGCAAAGCTCAGTAGAAATGGGAACTACTGGATTAACTCCCAAATCAGAGAGAACGTGAGCCCAAGCTCGGTGACATATAATGGCCAGCCCAGAAACAGAATGAAGGAAAGAAAGGCTAAGAGAAAACAAAGGTATTGATTGCTGCTTTATTTACAGGAAGTGAGGAAATACTTTAGTTTAATAGATAAAGCAGATGAGTTATATACATATTTTGAAAAATTCTTTAAAAAGGGTATATTAACCTGAGGTCTTGAATGGAAAGAGTAAAATGTTATTCAAAATAGTGAAAATGGAAAAACAGTACATAGAAGTGTAACAGGTTGCAGAAAAGCCGAAGATTTTCAAATGTAACTTCACTGAAGTAGCAATAGCATCATTCAAAACCAGAAGGGGGGCAGAGGGTCAGACTCAGATTGTGACCTGCTTCAACTTGTGTTGGTCTTGAGAGATAAACAAGTCATTCCAGATTTACTACAATGCAACATCATCCCAACAGCAACCTTTGGACTCGCCAGTCCTTGCAGATGGATGTAGCCAACCCCTCCAGGAAATCTGTCAGCCCTCAAGAGGTCCCGAAAGGAAGTGGTGAAAGAGCAGCATTCCTTCATCTGCCCAACCCATCCTTACACTTCACTGTCTCTTCCTTCAAGGTGCTCAAGGCCTGGGGCCTGCATGCCCTGCCCAGGCTGGTCCTTCAATGAACACTTTCACTAAGATCCAAGTACCAAATCAAGAATAATATGCACTTGAGTGAAAGCACAGTAAGCTGAACAAGCTTTCAGGTGTGAAAGCATCAGTGAAGATGCTTTTTAGCACACTCCCTGTGCTTTGTTCAGATACAACACACAGCTCCTACTTTCAGACAACTGCAGCAGACAAGGTTTCATGAAAGTGCCACCATTCCTTCTTCTTCTTCTTCTGTTGTCCTCTGAGCACCCCGGGAAGAAGTCTGAGTCCCCCTGATGTTCCCCTCCCCCTTGCCTTTACACATCTTTCTACTAACCCAGATTTCTTTGGTGGAGCATTATTTAAACATAAGGATCTCTCAACCTAATTATTTTACACAGATTATCTGAAGCCAGGTTCCCATTAGAAAAATTAACTATTACCTTCCCAGATGCTATTGTTGTCAGCACTATTCCAGGGTGATACATTCCAAATTGTTTGACACTTGCAAGTATTTGTCAAAGCAGATACACAAACTACATCCTTCAGTACATGAAAAGAAATTCCAAATTCTTCCCTGTGACCCCAGCTATAATGCCAGCATTATTATGCACACATCACATATTCTTCTCTAAGAGAAGGCACAGGTAATTCAGAGTTCAATTTGACCAGACCTATCACAAAAAGCCTTAGGAATCCTTTTTCCAGAATAGTTTTCAAAGTTGAAACCAACATCTGTTTCAATTCTGAATAACCTTTCTTATTTGTTTTCCAAAGAATATTATAAAATGCTTCCCTTAAATGAAAAAAACCTCTTCATTATTCAGCGTAACATAGACCACACCACATTCTCTCAGTACCCTCATAGTTCTCAAATAAGGAAGCAAAGTCTGCCATTAGATTAAATCCTGGACTAGGAAAGGAGAACAACCACTTATCTCTAAAATGTATTTAGCAAATAGCATTCACTTTTTATTTTCACCACCTAGAAGCAGCTATGCCACAGACTGATGCCATGGAGCATCTCGACGATGGCCCTGACACATCAAATTCTGTGTAAATTCCAAGTGTACAGTCTGGGAGGATGACACTGACACAGCCCAAGCCAGGCCATGCCAGACTGTGCAGAAAGCACCACTTAGCAATGCTGCCTTTTATATCAGAGACATGTGGGATATTGTCATAGAGTTTTGGCCTAACTAGAAAAATCTCCCATGCATGAAATTCACAGGATTTAAGGACTTACTCAGTCATTATTTTGCAGGAATACTGAATGGATGTTGGCATGCCATGCTCAGAGACAAACAGTTTATCCAGTAAGTACAGTAGTTGTTTTCATTTACACGTTGTTTTTGTAATGGTCAGCATCAGGGTAAAGCAGCACCAGTGTGTCTTTTTAAACATTTGAGGACAGCATGAGAGAAAATATTACTCTTTCTAAATAACAACCAAAGAAATGGATTACCTTGCTATTGCATTTAATACATTTTTGCTGAATTTTCATTTGAGATAGTTAAATGTATGCTAACACAACACCTATCTTCCTCAGAATACACTTTGTTTTTCATCTATTACCAATTACAACTTGAAAACCATTTTCATCATCCTGCAGCATGAAAAGTGTCTTCCTGAGGGACAGATCCTATCAAAGTCACCAAGTCCTACAAGGGAGGAACCGACAGACAGAAAACAGAGCAACTAAAAAGTCTGGCACAAGTATCCTAACCAGTGATCATACAACAAACATATTGAAATAAACAGGAAGCTTATAAGATTTAGTTTTCTCAATCACATACTAAAGTCTATTTGAAATGCTTGTTCCACTACCCAGGTTTTAGAATAGACTGCAGAGTTCTGCTGTGCTTGCCAGTGTTGGGATTTTTACTACACGGACCTCAGGCAAGGTTAAGTGAGCCAAGCACGTTATTTGTTCTGGAAAGAATTCAACAGACTCTTCCAAAAAAGGCAACCATCACTGTTTCAACACCTGCCTTGAACATTAACTACTTACTCTTCGGAACAAATCAAAAGCAGATCCAACATGCTTAGGATAACCCAAAGCATTAAAGTCAAATAATGTTTTAAATATTAGGAAACACACCAGTTTTTATCTGAGCACTAATTACGCACTGACTGAGTGGTTAAGAGACTGCTGCCACAGACACTTCTATCTCCTCCCTTCATCTCCTTCAGTGATTCCTTTCTGAGGTTGCAGAGTGGAAAAAGTGCCCCAGCTCTATTTCTTCCAGTTCTTGTGAGGACATGAAAAGTGACTGCATCGGAAACATCCTCTGCTGCTGAGTACACCTACATGTCCTGTCACATTTCTGAGGCTAAATGAAGAAGCTAGATATGGAAAATCTGTTTGCAAGACCACAAGATACTGGCCATGGCCACTAACCACAGCAAGCACTGCAGTTCAAAGGGCTGTTCCTCAGAGGAAATGAGGATCAAGCACACTATATTGAAAATTTGCTACCAAAACCAGAGTATTCCATAAAGGAAGAGAACATGTTTAGGAACATATTTTGGTCACATACACTACTACTCTGCTGACCACTGGGGAAAATAGGGCCTGAAATTTTCTTTGCATCATACCAGGCAAGGAAACATACAACCCATGCTGGGAGGACAAAACAAAAATGCCTTCATAGGTCCTTTAAGAAAAGTTTCCAGTCTGAAAAAAACTGCCCTTGCAAGGCTGCCATGGTAGTTCAGGACATCAGTTACCTGGCAGAAATGCCAAATGTCATAAGTTACTATTCCCCAGAGGGAGCAACTTTCAGAACCAAACCTGAGTCATCTCAAATATATACAGTGCTGAGCATAAATACTGCACACACAAAATAGGATATTCTGTTTCTTATTTAACTATTTCCTTCACTCCTTTTAAACATTTATTGCCTTTTTTTTTTTCCTTTGAATCTGATCCAGGAGGATATTTACTTTGCTTTATAAAATTTTAAGTATTTAACATAGTTATAACTCAGAACTCCCAAGTAGGAAGTAAGTTCATAATTTAGCCTTGAGAGAGAGGTAGGCACCTCTGGGACATGACTCAAAATACAAAGTGCAGTGTCCACAGCCACACTGAACCAAACCCTCCCCTCACAACAGCAGCTGAACCACTACCCATCGAGGGCCTGCCAGCACAACTCAACTAATCCATCTCTAAGTCCATGACTGAGGCAAATATAGCAGGAGGAAAAAAAGCAGCATCCTTCATATTTTTATCTGAGCTATACAGTATCAGACCTGTAGTGGAACATGGAGGAGAGGAGTAACGAAACTAAAAGACTTGAACCAGCTATCAGAGCAGCCTACATGGGGAGCAGAGATAAACTGGTGCTTTCATCCTCTCACGGAGGAAAAATAAAGCCACGGATGGAGAAATATCAGCTATTCCAAAACTCAAAAAAGTATCTTTCATTGTTCATAAATCCTTGTACAGTATACAATAATCATCAAGAGAACAGTTATCTTCAACAAGTGAATAAGAAACATGCTGCTTTTGAAATGACATGCAATGTTTTGTGAATCATCTGTGAACTTTGCGAAGTCCTTACAGCGACAGAGGTGTGATGTTTTCAGGCAATGACAAAACTTTTCATTTTCCATTTAGTGTTCTCAACACCACATGCAGTCATTACAAAATCCCAGTTCTCACATTTTAAAAAATATACACATAAGAGAAGTATTATCTTAATTACATTTTAGATTTTAATTCAGCTTCCTAGGAGGTACTCAGTTTAGCAACTACCAAAGATCCTTTTATAATTAAGGCTGTTCAATGTTTTCTCAGGATGAAAGCAGAACCTTATCAGATCAGAGAGGACTCCTGGACATCTTTACGTATCTAGAAAAAAGATCCTGAGATCTTCTATCAAAGCTGAATCTGTGTCAAATCAAGTACAACTTTCAAAACTCATATGGAATAGTTATTTATCTATCTATACATATATATCTAAATAAATAAAGATTTATCGTTACTAAAATAATAAAGAAACAAACAAGAAAATCCCTGTAAAGAGGAAATCTGTTCCAAAGTTTAAGGCTCAGCAGGAGTTTATTAATTGTACACAGGTAACTGTTCACTCATGCCACATTAATTTAATAACATAAAGATTCAACGGAACACTTGTTTGATATGAGCAAAATAAGGTAGCAGAAGCTTTTCCAGGGATTCTGCTTCAAGTTAGAGTCAATTTAGTGGAAGCAGTGAAGGGGAGAATTAAAGCCTATCTATGCAAGTGCAGCTATAGTTTCCACTGGAACAGTGACTCAGTAACACAACCTGTTGTGATTTATTATCTCACGTCAGTAACACCAGTAGTCTGCCAAAATCCACTGCCTGCTTCTGTAAACTTCCACTGGCTAAGCCCCCTGTTTACTGAAGCAAGCAAGGAAAGGAAGGAGCCATGACCATACAGGAGAGAAAAGACTACCACAGGTGCCTGTCCCTGGTCCTTCAGCCTCCTGCAAGATTGGTTTGGGAATACACCTCAACCACTAAATGCCCAAATAGCCTTTGTTTCCTCATTCCTGCAGCCTAGATTAACTTAAAGTCCACATCTTCCTGACTACCAGCTGTCTTGGTTCTGAAAGTGATGAGTCTGACACCTGAGGGACCAGGAGAAGGAAGAATGCTGAGGATCAGTCAGAGGCAGCAATGAGAAAGATCAGCAGGAGATACAAGAGGCAGCATCATCCAGATCTGGCCTATTCACACTCCTAACACAAGTTTTGGTTGGAGCAATGACCCACAAAGACTGCCTGCTCTAAAAGCTGAAACAAACACCACACAATTAAGCTTGAGTTTTGAAATATGTCTTAAATCACATGGGATCCAGTATGAACTCTGTGACACTCTTAGCAAACCAGGCTCCCCCCCCCCAAAAAAATGCAGGCCTTTGAAGTCCCATGAAAAAAGAAAATAAGGCACAAGGATGTGCCTAGTTTCCTGTGAAATTTACTGGCAAGTTGGTATTTTTGAAATATTTCTGCCCAAACCAAAGTGATTACAGTGAAAGCAGAGGATACCTAGACATCATAAAAATTCCCTATTTTGGGACATCACACATACAGAATTTTTAAACCATACTCTGCATATTCATTTCATGTACTATATCTTGCTCCCTAAGCCAGAAATATCACTTCTCTTCTGCAATATCTTCCTGAAGCAGGCTTTGAAAGGGAAAAATAACCACCCCTCAAACCCCCTGGATATTTAAAGGTGCCTTACTAGGGTTATTGTACTCTTAAACTCTCTCTACATGCACCATTTTCAAGCATGTATTTACTACCCTGTCATTTTCTGCTATTCCTACTGCTGACAAAATCCTTCCACTCTTTTGCCAAGAATGTAAGAATCACCACCATACATAGCCTGAGGTTCCCCTAATATTTCTGCAAGTAACCCATTTATACAGACTTTAGAAAAGCAGTATTTTGCAAGAGTTACATTGCTTTTAATTAGGCACAAAATGTTTATTTTCACATTTTTCAAAAGGCAAGGAAACTGTGTGGGGAGGGTAAGGGAGAATATGAACTCTTCCAAGTGGAAAAGGGCAACTAGAGGATTATTTCCAGCTCCTGAGTAGAAGAATGATGAAGATTTATAAAAAAACCAAAAAAACCCAGGATTCTACAGTAACGTAAACGTCCTTTTAAATTCCTCTTCACACTGTTACACAACACTGAAAATCTACTGCTTTTACTTTGAATAGTGAAAGGTTACTATTTATACCAAATTTATCACTAGTCATGCATTTCCTATCCTTCCTCACTCTTCTCCTAGCAGAGCACTGTTCACATCTGGGTCTGTTTAACCAGTGATTGGAAATTTAGCCTCCTGATTTCCCGTTAAATACTAGGCACAGGAAAATAAATAGCACTTGTTTTTCAGTGAGTTTTGTCAGTCATCCAAATCTAGTGCAAACCATAGAACAGCCTGTGGTTTGGTGGCAGTGACCCAAAATATGTGATCCATATTTTCATGAAGTGAGAGGAATAAACCAGAAATTGGCTAAAGTAATAGAACGTGGCTTTTTTCTTCTTAGAAATACAGAAATTACTAATAATTAAACTCTTCATTCTATCACTTTGTCTTCTTTAAAGCTTTTATTTCATCTTTTCAAATCTCAAACCAAGAGCAAGTGATCTGGTTTTGCAGTTATCATTACTGCTCTTACTTCCTCCATTTCACTACCTTAACACACATTCACTCCTAGTTCTTGCGAGTAGCATTATTTCTTTGCATAAGTGTTTTCCTATCCGTAACTCCTACTCATTGGATTGCCTGAATAACTAACTCAGAGAAGGAGTTGAAGCGTTACTTCTTAAATCATACATTATATAAAATCACATATGTAGATATTTAAAGGGGTTTTGGATCTATTCTAACTGTGATTTCTAGCAGGAAATCACAAAGGATTGGGAACTTTCATTGATTTAATTCTCACTGCTTTCACTTGCTGAGTAAAGACATTCCTAGGCTATAAAAGCAATTGAAAAAGCTACCAAATAGAAAGAAAAAAAATTACTTGCTGAGTAGCACCTATAAAACTCTCTTTCTGTGCAGTTTCATAAAACTTCTGGTTTTCTGCCAAGACATGTTTGCAATAAACCCGTTTTAGGGAAGGAGAGAAATGACGACTTGATGGGAAGGAAGGAAACTATTTTGCTGTATGAAACCTTAAAAGTGGGGTGGTGGAAGAGGTCTGGTAACGTTTTTCTGCAATACTGACCGGCACCAAAATCACAGGTAAAAGCAGTTTCTGCAGTAGTTGCCTGGCTTACATAAAGCTGTGATCTGTCATAATCTAACCAGTCTAATCCTCAGTGAAGATGTCCTTCAACTTCCTCCCTCACTCCCCTTTAAAATGCAATTTTGGCATTTATTCCCTGCAGAGGAAAAGAAGTAAAATGTAGCACAGATGCCAAGCATTCCCCTTGCTGAAGTGAACAGAGCTTCCCACCTGTGCAAAACTCTTCAGAGTGATGAGCCCATGAACACTTGAACAGAAAATGCCCAATTCCCAAATTGTATTTTTGTGACACGTACAAATACACAATCAGGCTAATAAGCCTACATGCACAAGTAACTGAAGATTTACAATTACTTAGGTCAGGCAGTTCATGCACTAACCCATTTCAGGTATTTTTGGATTGAAATGCCATGATACTAAGGTACATTTATTTTTAACACAATGAAAATAAACTCAAGACTTATTTTACTAAAATTACAACAATTTCACAGCATCACTTACTTTACCCATCAATATACAGCAACTCATGCAGAGTCTGAAAATAACCCTGTCCATGCCAAATGTATTGTTAACACCACACTAGGTAGACACCATGTATTCTTTTATCTTTCTTGTGCACACAGAGAAAGTTTTTGTCAGGTTTATATCAAGATGCTCAAATTTTCTCTCAAGGCTACTCACTAGTGTAACTTTCTGATTTATAGATGGGGAAAGCACCCCAAGAAGCAAAATGACAACACAGGCAACAGAATAGTGAAGAGCAATTCCCCTTAGCTGCCATGGCCTGCCATGATGGCTTCCTCCAAAGTTCTGTCAGTGTGAGAATCACTGCACTTCCATCCAGTGCCACTTTGGAAAAACCTCTTCCAAACATGACATTAAACAAATCCTGATGCAAACCCAACACAAACTTTCGTTTGTTTGAGGCATGCTACTTAATTTTAGTTATAATTTATTCCACTGTGAGGTTTAGCCACCAGTAGACATTTTGTGAAAAAAAAAAATCATGAGCTGTTTGCATGAAGATAAAGCACATGACAAGTCACTGAGTGAAATTGTGGGCATTACATGATAAAAATAAGTGCAAAACTACACGAATAGACCAAATATACATGTCCATACTGAAAAAACGTCTACCAAGAGGTAATTTGTGCTTCCCCCTATATTATAACCATGCATCCAGAGCCTGGATTTTCCCCCACATTCATTTTAAGCTTCTCAACTCACAGAGGACCAGGCCAAAGGCAAAAATCCATGCTCAAAACTATGTGATAAGAAGTTAAACTCCAGCCCAACTCAGTAATATTGTATTTTCCCAGTCTTTTAGGTATGTGCTGATACAAGCTTCAAATCTTTCCATCCTTCCCTGGGGCAGCTTAGCTTTAATGGAAACTCAAACAATAAATTCACAGAAAGAAGGAAACAAACACTTTTGCTAATGAGGACACTGAAAATGTACATCCCTAACTCTACCCTCTGCTCCAGTACAGTCACCATTTAAGCTTAGTGTGCCTCGGTTTCTCCACCTGTACAGTGCTACCAAGAGCTCCAATTCATCACCTACTTACATACTAGAGTTACCTTTGCTCAAAATAACTTTGGAGTTTATAATACAATTAATTTGTAATTTTTATTTAGTCATTTACTTATTCAAAGCACGTGTCCCTTTAACCATTTGAGAACTTTATGATGATACTTTACAAGGAAAATAAAAAGCTAATATTGAAAAGAAATAAAGAGCTAGGACTTCACTAATGGTTACATGAGATCCTTTCACTACAAACTTTGACCTGGCTCTAGCAGTGAGGTCTTCATCAGCAGCAAGTCCCAGAGGTCGTCATTTAAACTTCTTTACGCTACTTACCATTCTAACTAGGACTCAATCAATGAAAGTCACTGCAATTCCCACCTTACATACAGTATATTAATAAAACTGTGAATGAATGCATTGTTAGACAAGTCTGAAGGAAAAGCTGGAAAGTCAATGAATATCTGCCCTGAGGCTTCCATAGAGACAGACACAATAGTTATGACACTCCTATGGTATGCATGCCACAGATTTCTGTTTTGAGCACAGAATTCATGGGCACTATAGAAGTTCCTTCAAATTTGAAATCTTTTATGATTCAAAATACTCGATTTTCTGTTTTCGCTATGCATTTAAGGAGACTGAACAAGTCAGAGCCACAGAGCTCAGTATTTTTAAACAAGGCCCAAGGAAGCATTATCTGCACTCTGCAGCCCTTGGAGCAGCTATTTGCAGTCCTAGGATCAGTTGTCTGGAACTCACCAAAGGCCCTGGCACAGGGGCAGGGAACCTCTCTGCAGCTAGGGCAGAAGCAGTATGTCCCTGTGCCCCACAATTTACCTAAAACAAGAACCCTTGATTCTGGAAAGGGACCTTTTCTAGGACAGAGACCATTGCAGGGGTTGTAAACTAGCACAGCTCAACAGAGGCAAACAGCTCTACACAAAACTAGAGCCTCTTCATCTCTCTTTGGTATCCTGCCTACAGGTGCTGCTAGGACTTCCTCCATATATATTTCAAGTTTTCTGTGTCACATGATTCTGTGCTCTTTTTTTCTGAAAGCTTTTGGGAAAACAATGCATTTGACCTTGTGAGTAGACTGGAATTGTGGAAAAGCAACAGATGATGACCACACTTGAAGTTGTTCAACCCATGGCTTGTCATCCCAAGATGCCCTAGCTACTGAGAAACTAGGCCATGAAAAGTGGGAAGGCTGATGAATCCATGGCAAGAGACTGAAGTTACCTTATGTTTACAGCAAAAATATCATCTAAGGGAGAGAACAAAGTGAGCTTTCAGAGTGAGAGGGACCACAGGGACTAAACTGGGAGAGGTAATGGTGGATCAGTACCCTGGAATTCTGTAATCTTGTTCTTTGAGATCTTTGTATGAAAGAAAAATAGAAACCTTAACATGGTGGAAGGAAATATACACAAATTCATGTGGCACTTTAGGAGATCCAAAATAATTATGGAGAGCTATTCAGATGGATTAGGGATGGTTTAACACTGAGATCCAGTTCAGTCCCTTGCAACAAAAAGGAGAGCTCCCATGGGCAGCAGCCTTATCCCAGAGCCACAGGCTGGAAGGATGGCACAAGGCACTGCAACTTCCAACCCTTACCATGACCAGCAGAGACTAAGAGTTACCATTTTGAGAGGAAGTATTTGATTGGAGTTCCCCCAACACAGCAGCAAATCTGCAGTGCCTACCAGGTACTCCTGCCCACTCCTTCCTGCAGCACCAGTGGCCAAGTTTACCATGGCAGTTCTTGAGTTCAGGAAACCTCTTGTTTGGCAAGAACTATGACTGCTGCTGCTCACCTCTTCAAACCTGATTTTGTAAAAGAGCCTGAAACAGTTTTCTGAAGCAAACACTTATCTAATGGTACAGTTTTGACAGTGAGAGCCTTAGGCACACTCCTGTTGTACCTACGCCTTGATACAGGCTGCTGAAGCCCCACTGAGACAAACCAAGCAAGTTCAGCATGATTATCATCTGAACTCCAGCACAATTAGCTGAGTAGATATGGATGGGTCTCAGCACAGCACCTCTCCACTTCCAATATGAGGGAAAACCCTGGGTGCAGAGGAAGAACACAACTAGCTGAACAAAACTTAGTTGATAGGAAATGGGAGTGATGATGCATTGTAGAAAATCAAAATTAAACTGAAAGTAGGTCCAAGGCTTTAATATCTGATGAAAGACCCTGCTTTTTTTGTCCATGAAAGAAGTGAGGAATTGTCACACTGTTGTTCCACGTGTTGTTCCTGAGCCATTTTCAGAGCAGACCATAACTGTACTGGTTGCATCAAAGACATATAACAGAAATGGTCAACAAGAAGTTAACAGTCACAAGCCTCCAAAACACCACTGAAAAACCTAAGATTGTGAATACTTTAGAATAAAAACAAACCCATGTTCTTTGCACCAATCAGTAATACACTGTATCGGAAACAGAACTGAGTCCTTCAAGGTTCAAAATATCAATGCTTCTCCTACTCTTATACCTTGATGTCAAGAAAAGGAAAAACAATTCCAGAAAGCTTGCAGTGTCCAGCAAGGGACAGAACTCTTGGTGCACTTAACCGTGTCACCACCAGAGCAGGTCAGCTGAGAGAGCAGTGTCCCTTCTCAGTGCTCTAATGCTGCACCACAGTCCATCTTCCTCTCCTGCTGATGCAGTGACACAACTAAGTTCCCCCTGGGTGCTGCAGAAACAATCTTGCTTGCCACTGTCAGCTGTGCTGGAGGAGCAAATTCAAGCCCTATAAGGACACGGCTAAAAATAATCAAGTTTAGTTCTGCAATTAGAGTTGAATATAGTGAAAGCTGCAACTTTCATAAAGACGACTCATGATTAGACATGATGTCACACATTAAAAATTTAATCCAAACAACTTGTCTGTTTCACTACAAAGAGCAAACTTGAATGTCCTGGCAAACTGTAAGGACATGATTTACAAATACTAGGTAATATTTGGATGTAGCATTATAAGCAATGCACCAGTCTTTCTGAGGAATAAAAATTACTTCAGTCTGGGCTTAGCTTGGTCATTTCAATAGACCAAAGCTTCATCAGAGACATAAACCATAACTGGACATATTGAACTCAATAGATATGAATTTTTGTTTTGGTCACAGACCACACAACTAGTATCCACTCTTAATAAATCCAGTTGCTTTGAGGCTTTTTGCTTTATGGAACTGTTGAACCTGCAATCAGGACTGGCAATCTGTTATAACCTCATAGCTTTTTCAACTCAAATGGCTGTTAGTATTAATAACTATATGATGTGCAGATTCTGAAAAGTAGTTTTGCTTTTTTTTTCCCCTTAAATTCACATAACAAGTAATTTGCTACTTTTTCCAAACTGCTTTGCCCTACCACCTAACTGTTCCCCAGAGCCCTACAATGAAACTTGACCCCCTCTTAACTTTTTTTTAAAATCTAAGCTTGAAAAATTTCCAAATGAATGCCATTAACTCCATGTCTTATGTAACAAGCAGCTATGATACAGAGCAGGCCAGAGGACTGTGTGCACTTACAAAGAAAACTCTTCGGATTCCAGGTGCCAGTCTTTCTGTTTTTAGCTTCCAGACCAAAGGCAAAGGAGAGTTGAGAAGAAACACCAGAGGCTTCTGGTGAATATGCACTGATGAAATTGGATTCAAATGTAACGTGACCTACAGAAAAACAAAGAAATATGTGAATACTTCCTGGAATTTGAAACAATGAATCAAAGGTAATTTTTACATATATTATGACTTCTAGCATTCAGATCTCTTGACTCAAGATTATACACTAATCTATTTCCACAAAAGTCAGTCAACGGAGCACAGAGAAAATAAAATATGAAATAGTTAACATTTGTGCTCTATGCTTGCTAAAAAGAAAACCTTGGCAGATGCTGATGAAAAATAGCTTATGCAAAAGGTCAAACCACTAAGCCGAGAGTTGGAGAAGAAGGAGATAAAGAGAATTGCAAAGCAAACTCTGATTTCTGGTTTCTAGATGGTAGTCTACAAAGCTGGCTTAGCATATAAAACTGCTGAAAGTGTTAAGGGCATAAATCTAGCCTTCAAGACAAATAAAACTAAACAAACAAAAATCAGGAGGAACAAATCCAGAAACACAAGCGAGCACTACACTACTTTTTGGAAGGAATTCCAAAAGAAATTTTAACACTCACTGGGGAAAGAAAATGCCTGCGTTCAGAGACTAGAAAGATACACAAGGTACATGATCCCAGGAAAGTGGACATCATGGAAGTGAGGCAACCTCTTACAGGTGGCTTTGAAACAACCAGTTTGTGGTTGCTGCAAGTCCCTCCTGCCCAGCTCCTCAAATCCCAGTACTGCTCTTCTAGAAGGAGTTCAATGTTGGACAAATCCATAACCAAATACACGACAGAACAGCCTGTCAGTTTTTAGCATCTAATGACTTGCAATTGATATTACAGTGGTTTTGTGGCACGTAGTAAGCTGTTTTAGCACTCAGGATTTAACTTGATACTTCATCCCATGTTATAGAAGAAACCTTTAGTGTGCAGTGGAGAGATGAGCTGCCACAGACTGAGCAGGGAAGCTGATGTCCCACAATACTGGTGACAGGCAGGTTCCCTGACAGACAACCACAGCTCTTTCTAAAAAAAAGTACAGAGGAAGCAAACATGAACACAACCACCAGTTTGAGTGGTGGCAAACAGAAATGAGCACAAAGATAATTCAGAATTAATACTGTATCCTGCTAGAGAATTTCAAAGGATATGTGAAATAGAGAAGAGCCACTATGTAGAGTTCATTGCATGATTCTTATATAGTGTCAAACAGCCATTACCATTAAAGTAAATGGAGATTCAGCCAGTAAACTAACTAGATGAAAACTGGAGACCAAATTGAAAACTAAGTACCTATTACTATTGAAAATCTTTCCAAAATAAAAAGTAGGGTGGTTCTTTTGGTTGGTTGGGTTTTTTGGGTTTTGAGAGTTTTTTTCTTTTGTTTTATTTTCATTTTATTTATTTCACCTTGAAAAGTTCACCATCACTATAAAGTCAAAGCCAGGCCCTGGTCTCGGGTTCGAGGCACATGGAAGACAGCCCAAAGACTTTTTTCCACTACTTAAGAACTTGCAAAAAAAAGCTAGCAAACAGCTGGCTGTGCTCCCACACTAACTGGTGGCAGTTGCTTACAAGCAAAATGAACCTCACTGAACCAAATATGTGTCCAGTCCCCACAGTGACAGACACCAAACCCCACACACACTTCTGCTAGCACCAAGGACATCCCTGTACTCCTCTTCGTTAAGCTTCATTAGAACTTGTTGGAAAACTGAGTAAATCCATATTTGTACTAAAGTCAAGCTGCTTTAAAGAATGAGCTCCTCTCCTGGCCAGCAGCTGGGCACTGCCAGCCCTGCCTGCAGGAAAGCCAGGCAGTGCCACCTGCAGCCACCTCTGGCACCACCTGGCCTCTCCAGCAGAAGACACGGGGGTATTTACACATTTCATAAAGAAAACACCAAGTACCACAGACTACCAAGAACCACATTTCTCTCCATTTTCTGCCTCAAAAGAATAAAATACCTCATTTTAGCAAACTGTAGGGTGCTAGTGCTCTGAATTCTAATGGGAGGACAGAGACCTGAAATACCAAAAAGCCACATTCTCAGCTATGGAAACTGCTTTGCTCTATCAGCTATAGAGCCAAAGTAGTTCTGTTATCTGAAAATATGACAGAAATTATTCGTTTTACAATACTCATGCTTGGTTGTTCTGTCGAGAAATGGAGATGTGAAAGCAAAAAGGAAAAGGTGTTTAGAACCACTATTAAATTCACTACAATTGCAAAGCTTTCATTAATTCTTGTGGCTTTTCAGCTGTAATCACTGCTAATTACTAATAAGCTGTTTAAACTATTAAGTGTAATTACTTTGTTCTGGGCTTACGCTTTCTCACAAAATAGTAAAAATACCATAATCTCAGTTTAGAAAGTAGTCCAATTATATATTTTGAAGTCTTGATCTCGCTCAAATTTTATTCTGATTTAATGAGCTCAAATTTTATTCTGATTTTATTTCAGCTTCAAATGGCACTAAATGCATCCAAGGTACTTCCATGCCCAATGATAACTGGTTTCCTTTGATTCTAGATATAGATGAAATTACTGATAATATAGTATGTGTGCTTCAATAACCAAGAATAGAAAACCAGTAACAAGCCTCTTGTACTGGCCAACAGGAGCACTCAGCTTGGGCTGGCATCCCGGTTGTGTTTTTATCAGAATGTCAAGTCAATTTAAAAGACACAGCTCTTATTAGAAACCTCAAAAATTTTGCTATTTGAAACCTCCGTTATTTATTAAAAGCAGGAATGATACAACACATACAATACACCCTTAGAACTTCACCTCAGAAAGAGCTAGGCCAAGTGCTTTCATAATAAGAGAAAGGAGAAGTACCTCTGAATCAACTGATCTCAGACAAATTTGTACAAAGCCAACATCTATCAGACAAGACAGATGTTTTAGACTTCATGAAGATTTCTTCCTGTTATTTTAGTCACATGAGACAGCATAGAGCAATCATACTACCTTAGTGAGAAAATCAGACTCTTTGCAACTGGATCTACTATCAGACTTTGTTGCTATTCCCTTAGCTTTGAAAATTAAAGATGTATATAATACACACATACATTATCGTTTCCATGCACGCATGGAAATAATTAACAAAATTTGAGCTATATGCAGAAGTAGTGATGAATCTATCCATACCTTTGGCTGAAACTGTAGGATAAGTTATACCACATAATGGAATTTTCCTACAATTCTGCCTGAAAACTGCAGATCCTTGGGAAAAGCTACTTCAATACTAAATCAACTTTTTTCATAACTAAATGAAATGCTTCTATGAAAATTTCCCAAATAAAGGTAATTTTGCATTACTGCTCTTGACTAAGCAACAGGACACATAATGCAAAATTCATATCCCTGGTCCTAAACTTGAGAAAGAATATAGTTAATGTGGTCATGCTTCTGCAGCAGCCTCCATCACTATATTCCTTAGTATATATATTACCTGTCACTACACTTATTTGCATAACAGAGTACTCAGGAAAAAAAAATTAGTCTTGAGAAAAAAATCCCAAAACCAGAGCTCAAAAAAACCTGCTCAGGACCATCTTGGTCCCCATGTTTTTCATAAGCAGTTTCTGTTTCAGAGCTAGCACTGCTGAGGAACCTACCTGCAGGGTAGCCAAGTGTGAATGTGACTGTTCCCACTGACAAGTTGTACAGCATTAACACACTCCTCATAGCATAACTATTTCCCCCTCATATTTACAGCTGCTCCAACATCCCTGTCAGAGCCTGATGAAACACAGCAGTGGATTCTATTATGAGAGACTTTCTTCTAGTTCTTGGAAAGTTTTTCAAGCAAACTGCTGGGGAGTTACCAGCACTCAAGATCTTTATGTCAAAACCCTGCTGCCTTGGGTTTTTTACCTTGCATAACTACAGTCAGGGGGGTATCACATGGAAATTTCAGCCCAAGTATGGTAGGCATGGTCAGAACAGCTCACCAGAGAGGTGTTTATGTGAGGGAGAGAGGTTTGAACTGCGGAGTCCATGAAAGCCTGGACTTTGACTACACATCAAAGGAACCCAAATGCCTCTTCCCACTCCTGCTTCAGAGATTGAAAGGTTTAATAGGACTGTAAGGTGTTTGAAGTTATGACATCGACATAAGCACAAGTTCAACATTTGAGCTGCACCAGCACCTCCAGCATGACCCCAGCCGTCTCTTCAGCTCTGCCTTGCTAAGCCTCCTGCTGCCACATCCTTGCTCCCACTGACTTTTCCCTTTGCTAATCTCTGGCATGGCTGCCTCCATCCACAGCACTGCAGAGGAAGACCCTCATCTCTACTCTCTCTACAGCAATCTCAACAAAATGTCATTTGTGCTGCACTGTGGCTCTAGTCATATCACATATTGGCTGAGTCCTAAGCAATCCCCCTCCCCCAGACACCTTTCTGTCTCATCTGAGCTCAAGAGCTGTTCAAGGCACATTCTTTCTCAAGTGTCTACAGTTCATAGCACCTTCAAAACACAATGCAAATTGATAGAAAGAAAATTTGCTTCAAACCACAAAAAAAAATTTCTATTTAATAGCACAAGAGATAGCAATATATTTCCCTTTCTTTTTGCATTTTCACTGGCAAAATCTCTAATAAAGATGTGTATGAAGCCCTGCCTCGAAACACCATCAGAAACCAATCCTATGTGTGTTCAGTGCTGTACAGAGTGTTTTGAAGAAGTGGTGTGAAACGCTAAATTCACTGAACCCAGTGGTAAAATTCCTAACTTTTTTCTGAAACTTCCACTTAACCTTTTTTTTTTAAATCAGAGATCTAGAAAGAGACAATGTCTGTCCATTCCTAGATTTTCAAAGAAGCTTATAAAATACACACATTTTGTACTTCTCAGCAATATACTGCATCAGTCAAAGTCTTCTGCATTTCAGGCAGCTCTGTGACCAGTATGGTCAAACAATACCAAAAGAAAATGAAAGCAGACTCATTAAATGGACTTGGGCATTTTTAGGTCACCTAGTCCATTTAAAAAGCAGCTGCTATTGCTTTGCCCATCTTATTTAAAAAACATCTTAAGAGACAGCATATTACCCAAGCAGACAGCAGCAGTACAGGAAAATAAGCCAATGTGGTCCAACACATTCCTCACTCCCAGTGAAGGGCTCATTTGATCACAGAGCTGCTGCACTGCCAGCATTTTCATTGTGCAATCAATAGCTAGGCCAGACCTTCTGGGCATGTGTGTCAGCAATGGTCCTCTCAGCAAGGCTCAGCTTCAGCAGCTGCTTGTCAGGGGAAGCTCCTCTTCCAGACTCACGTCTGGCCCCCTTTGGCACACACTCCCCCAAATAATACATGACTAACTTGTGAGGAATACAACAATTTGGTCATAGGTGAAAATTACAGACTAAAGCTATTCTGAAAGTCTTAAAACAAAACCTACACATTCCTCTTTAGAGAGGAAGTAGCATCTAAGTACAAGCGGGATGTGAACGCCCGTGGGACAGTGGTTCTGTCCCATTTGCTGGAGTGCATTTTCCCACTCACAGGCACAATGCCCACCAAAGCCCTGCTGGCACTGCTGAGCCAGCTCTGTACAGACCCACGCTGGTCACTGCTGTCTGCACACTCTGCACAGTTCCTTTAAGGTCTCCAGCAGCAGCAAGGTTAAGGCGGCTGCAGAGGCTCCGGTCCCCAGAGATCAGGGTTTCATGGAAGGCTGAGTATCACCACAGAAACCAACTACAAAAACAGTCTACGGGCTCCTGCCCCGCTACTCTGCTAAAGCAATTTGTACTGCGTGAAAGGCAAGGACACAAATGCTGAAAACTGATCAAAGTAAATGCTGCTGTTAAAGTACCATTTTGTTTTGCTTACTTCAAGGCATCAAATCACAGGCTCTGCGTTTTGTTCTAAAAAGATGAAAGTTAAGTGCCAAGGATTTGTAAGGTTGAATTAACTATTCTGGCATGAAGACCTTTAGATAAATTCATAGCACATTTTCCAAAACAGCCATTACAAATCTGTGCTAATAAGCCAGGACAAAATATGCGGTGTTGTATTGAATTACACTGCCTAGGCTCGGACAGCTGTTCTCTAAAACAGACCAAAAAACCAGAATTTTAACTCTCAGATCACATAAGTACATTTTCTGACTTACAAGTGATGCAGTAAAGATGGATTTATGACATCTTAACTCATTACTCTGCTGCCAAGATTAAATAAAATCATTCAAAGCAAGCAAAATTTAGAGCTGAAATATGAAAATTTATACCTATCTCTGTCCTAAGTGTTCTCACTTTTTTTGGATAATAGACTATTTGTAGAATATAGTTTATTCTGGTATTGCAAATCAAATAAATTAATATGAAGGACTTTATTTTTACAGTTCCCTTGTGTCTCTCAATATAGGAGATTTGGAATTCCTATCAAAATTCACTTCAAAAACATAATGTTGGTACATTGGCCATAATAGAATTCATTAATGGATTAATCCACATCAAGTGGTGGGATCTGGTACTGCATCACTTTTCAGAAGTGTTTATCAAGTACTTTGGGAAGGATACTTTTCTTTTAAAAATAAAAGTAAAGAAAAAGAGTACTCTTTAGACAGGGAGTGTGATTCAAAATGGAAAACTGTTTTTTCCTCCCCCTCATATTTTTGCTATGCTCACCGAATATTGTGTTACAGATTTGATACCAAGCCAGCTACAGCAGATCACAATACCCAGCTTTCCAGAGCCAATAGTTTCTGAGAGAGAGTTTGCTGATTTTTCCAAGAAACTCAAAATATGTTCACTTGGTGTTACTGCTTGAGCGTAACTTTGCTCGCAGGGTTACATATTTGCACTCTTAAATCAAATTATTGCATAAGCACGTTCCTAAAAGCACACGAGATCCTATTGCTTCCCTCTGGGAAGGTTCTCCAGTGCAGACTCTTTATTACACAGAGCGAGCACCCCAGAAATCAGACAGAAGATCTTCAAAACAGTATGAAAGAAACCACTAACTCCAGGGAAACTACAATGGCATTAAAAGCAAGCACTCCAGCCCACACTTTTTCTCCCACAGAACCCAACACTGCGCCACCTCCGCAGCCCTTGCCAGGACTCAGGGGTGCTGCTGGGGCAGGGACCTGCTGCTGTGGGAGGGAGCAGGGCAGGGGCTGCAATGCATCAGACATGAGGGAAGGAAAAACCTTTTTTACTTCCAGGATGAGGCACAACTCAATCCTTAGGGAATGGATCTGAGTCCCAAGTAGCGTCTATCCAGGTGTGTGGGGGACTGAAGTTTATTGCCAAGGTTCTTGTAACACTCTAATTTTAACATTGGCCCTTTGCTTATTTTACCCTAAACACATGATTGCAAATAGATTGGCATTGCCTGGACATCCTCGCCCACACAGCACTGAGAGAATCAGATTGACTAAACAGCAGTTGTGGCTCAGTTTTAAAAATCATGGGAAAGATTCACCCCGGCATAATTCCACTGACGCTACTGGCATTAGACCAGAGACTGATGTGGCCCCGTACATTACTTCATAAAAAAGGGAATACTATTGCACAATCTCTTGACTGTTACAATCTACCACCCAGACTGGAAAACTAGGCCCCAGGAAAAGGAAGACAAGAGAACAGAAAAGTTGATAAGGACTGCCCAACTATGACCTATGGCCCACTGCACTCTCTTTATTAAGAAGTACTCTCAAAAACCTTTGACCAAAAGGTGTTTGAAAATTCCTTTTCCATCCACCCCGTTTGTCCTGCAGCAGGGGCTAAAGGTCAGGGTGTGCACTGCTAGACTGAAAGAGCTTAAAACTCAAGTCCTGCAGCACACAAACATGCCAACATCCACTGACAAACTATTTTGAATTATGCATGATGTTCCCATTATTTGTGATTCAGAGGAAACATCAGAGAATCACAAAATAAGCTGTGTTGGAAGGGACATTCAATGATTATCGAGTCCAACTCCTGTCCCTGCGCAGCACCATCCCCAAGAGTCACACCCTGTGCCTGAGAGCATTGTCCAAATGCTTCCTGACCTCTGCCAGGCTGGTGCTGTGAGCACTGCCCTGGGGAGCTGTTCCAGCACCCAAACACCCTCTGGGTGAAGAACTGTTTTCTAATGACCATCCTAAACCTCCCCTGACAATTTCAGGCCTTTCTTTTGGGTCCTGTCACTGGTCACCACAGAGAAGAGATCAATGCCTGCCCATCTCTTCCCCTCTCGAGGAACTTGTAGAGTGTGATGAGGTGTCCCCTCAGTCTCCTCTGCCCTAGGCTGAACAGGGATTACCTCAGCTGCCAAATGGCAGCCCCAAAATGTGTTCAAGGCAAGAACTAAACAAAGCTCCCTTCACCTTCAGTAGGGATAAAGCCTTGAGTTTGGCACCTGTTCCATGCACAGCAACACACTGTTTTTAATGAAAATATAAGGTTTATCATCAGAAGCAGCTAGAAAACTGATCTGCCCATACACTGACTTGGTAGTTGAATCCGACAGTCAGATGAGAGAGCCCTTTAGAACAGCAAAGTCTAAGGGTTTGCAGCATACTCAGAAATTATCTGTAGTTCTCCCTCCAGTCTAATCTCAAGTACATTTCTTGCCCTATATTAAAGGACTATGCTGAGGGTCTGTGTAATAGGATGGAATTGCAGCACATTTAGATCACCTCACATGGATTAGGAATTCAGCTGTTCTACACCGCATACTAAAAAAAAACCAAATTACAAATAAAACTTAATACTATAACATTATCAAAGACATCAGTGCCAGATAGGTACAATGGTGTGCTGTATGACACTAAACATACTGCTCTGTTCCTGGCAGCAGAGTTGCCTGTCAGGTTTGTAACTGGTGGGTTCCTGCACCAGTGCTACTTTCTCCTCAAAAGTGTTAAAGTAGGCAACCATGCTGGTAAGGCATTACTGGAAATGCAGTGCCTGTTCAGAAAGCACCACGGCTCACACAATGTCAGAAAGTTCTGACACAAGGAGACATCACAAAATAGTGCTTCTAACTTAATGAAAATGTTGGACTATTTCTGCCCACAGCTTAGTCACATGATCTATTTTCAGACAAGTCATAGCAAATTAATTTCTGGTGTTCCCAAATTGTTATTCAAATCTGGAGCTGCCAAATGCTAATCATTTATGCAAATACCTAGGTAATAAAAGCTTATTCCTGATACAAATAAATTGGCAAATAGGCAGGACAGTTATTGAGGTCCTATTTGCAATAGGAAGGGGTATTCCTTTCATAGTGCAAGAATAATAAGAGTAAAAAAACTTAAGAGTTTGTATAAGCACAGAACAAAGGGGAATAACTGTATTGCTATAAGTCATATTGAGACAGCTAGTTCTGTCACAATCATCTTGAATGTACAACCCAAAGAGTTTACTGATAAGTTTTATGTAGATATCATATACACACTTCCTATGTTAGCTTCCTTTACCTGAGTTATACAAAATCCAGCTTTTCCTGTACATAAATATTTCAATTTTCACTGAATGTGTTCTGCATTACATAGTTTTGAGAACCAGAATTCTCCTGAAAAAGAAGATTTTTCAAAAACTTTTATCTGCAGCAAAAAAAGCAGTCTCTGCACAAGCAATTCTGCTCAGCTCTGCCAACCAAATGTAACCTTCACACAATAATTCCTACTTTGGTCACCTGCAGAGCAAGGGCTGCCACAGTGATCAGCCCCACGGTTCAGTCAGTGGAAAACTCATGCCCATCCGTGCAAAGCTGGGACCACTTTGCCCATCTATCTGTGACCTGAACTAGATGCTCAGGCTCACAAAGATTAAGTGAAACCACTTGTGCCATCTGCCCTTGTGCAGATCAGCCAGGCTTCCCAGCACTTGAGTCCTAAAAAGACAACGCTTAGCTCAGCTTTGCATAAATCATAGATGTCAATACCATTCACATGGCATATAATGAATCCTGAGGGGACAGTCTTCCTTTTATACATTTTGTGGGAAAATTGTTTGTTGGCTTTAGATCTGTTTAAGGGCAGAGGATCTGTCTGTTCACCACAACTACAGCAGCTCCCCTACTGTTGCTAGCAGCCTATTCAAAAAATGCTATCATCACACTAAGTTTTACTTTAATAATTAAGATAGAAGACGCATGCAGAAATGAAACTAATTTCCAGATAATTTTCCATTCTGCACTTATGTGTACAAATTTTGCAGATCTTTTTCTAAGTTTTTCTTTAGTGCGTTGCCTGGGCAGTAAATTTTAATTTGCCTTCCCTTCTTCCATCCCTATTACCAGGTAGTTTTGCAACAAGGTACCAAATGCCCTGAAAAGAAAAAAAAAAAGTGTGGAGGGGGTTAACTACATTAGAGGGTATATGAGTACACACTAAAAAGCAGCTCCTGTCCCAAAGGAAATGCTTCTTAAACTGAAAGTTAAAGGACATATGACAAATTTCTGCTGGGACCATTTTCCTTAAATGCATTTGGGGCCTTCTAAACAAATCTACACAAAGTTTCTACTGCCTGTTTCTTCAGCATATTAGATAGGCAGATGCTAGCCACCCAGTCAGAAATGACAGAGCTGCACTAATGTATCACTAAAGTATGGATACCTCTTGCCTCTCAACAGGTCTTGTTAGTCAAGGCTCAGTATCATACTACTGCTACTACTGAATATTGTGTGTATTCAGAGACAACATTAGCACTATCTCATCTACCAGGTCTGAGGGTAGAGCTGACACAGAAGGTTCATAGCTCCCCTCAACTCAAAACATCTGCAAAACACCATGCAGATGTAACATAGCACCCACTGTCTACAGAACACCATGGCAAATCTGAATACAGAATTTCCAGAACTCAGGGTAAATCCTTAATGGTTTAACATCATACTTTCCACTGTTTCACAACCTGCAGGGAGAGAAGGGGAGAAGGTTGAAATAATGTGGCTTCAGAAAGCAAGTAAATACTACAAACAAACATGAAAAAGGTGACAAAGACTGCAGGACAAAGGGTTACGCCATTTGGAAGCCTCCACGTGCAAAAGTTTGGTCCTCAGGGTTTGCAGCTAGACCACACATAGATCCAGATGACTGGAAAAAAGAAACACCATTCTACAGGTGTCTTTTAAAGAGGCACTGTCACATAGGAAGCACATAATGCAGCATTCACATCTTTAATGGACATGCAAAACTAAATTCTTCCTTTCCAAGCCAGAGTAAGGAACAGCATGTGTGCATGACTCATAAAAAAAACAGAAAACCTAGCAGCAGCTCCAGATTTAGGAAACAATTTTGTTTACTTTGTTGTCAGTAACTCACCAGTCCAAAGAAGAGCTGGTGCAAATGTGTGTCTGTATGACATCTGCTCACAAACAGGATTAGAAATTAAACCCAAAGGAAACTGCTTTCAGAAGATTAAAAGCAATTGTTACCAATACATTGTCTCACTACTCCCCCGGGGTAGGTCTTCAATCTTCTCAATTTTTTTCTTATTCTCAAACTTAAAAATAATCAGAACTTTTAATCTCTGTACAAACAAAGCAGTATTTGGGGAGCAGTTCAAATAAGGATTTTATTATATTAACTACACAGAAAAAAAAAAAAAAAGAAAGGACTCTAAGGAACCAGATTTTCTATTTAATCAGGCCTAGCCATATAAGTAAGACTACTCATATCTCTATATAATTGCAGAATCAATACCATAAAATCTGGCAAAAACCTCCAGAAGATGTGATGCTATCAAGTATTTTCTTGCACTATGAATGCCATTTTGTGCTATCATATCTGTACTGTCTTGCTGATTCTTGCTTGAAAAGAGATTTGCTGGCTTGCTTTCCAGGTAAGTAAAAAAGAACTAACTGCTGCTCCTTGCATGCAGTATTTTTCCATGTAGCTTCCAGGTGCATTTTCAGTGTTCAATTTACAACGTTGCAGGTATCACTTGAAACCAAATTAGTGGAGGAAATCCAGTGGCCTACACTGATGATACACCTACAAAACAAGAGCCACTGTATTTCTCTGCAAAGCCAATGTCATACCGAGTCAGCTTTCCCAGGACGCCTCAGAACCCCACATATTCACATGCACTGGCACACCCTGTCCATGCAGAAGACATGAATACTGTGCTTCCCTGAGAGATGACAGAAGAGTGAGCCAGACTTCAGTCTTCAGGGTAAGAGAATAATGGTTATCTTCAGAACGGTGACAGCTCTTAATACTTTTCCCTCACTGATGGCATTTGAGTCATCTCCAAACACTGCCTCTCACCTAGACACACTAACTACTGCCACCACCACATATGGCATGATGTCCAATCATAATAAAAATATTTCTTTGTTATAAATTTCCAGAGCACTTGTTATAGAGACAGTATCAGCTATGAATTATCTATACTGCCTCCAACATTTACAAGCAATTTAAGATTCGGGTATTTGTACCTCATGGTGGTGCTATTTTTGCATCTTCTCCTTTAATTAACAAGTTTTCCTAATGTATGTACTCTGCTTATGTTTCACAGGGAAAATAAGAGACTCCTCTTGAGAAACACAAACTTGAGTGTTATCAAACATATCAAAAGCAAGATAGACATAAAAACACCCAACCAATTGAAACATTTGTTCTTCTATTTTGCACAGCATGGTTTTACTTTTTCAGCTGGTACATGAGCATGACTGTCTGGCATAGCAAGCTTCATACAATTTATGTTGGAAATCTTCTTCTGCACTGGGAGGCTGAAGAAAAACTACTTCATTAATTCCAGCTTTTGGTTCAAACAGATACTCTAGAGATCAACATAAACATGACCACTCGTGACAAATGTTGCTCCAGCATCTCACACACACATGCATGAACACAAAACGAGACTGGAACCTGACCATGGGGTGGTGATATAAATGGACTCCTGGAAATGTCATCACTTCCTTAATTATCTTTTCTTGGGGTGAGTAATTACAGACAAGGCAGTAATTTATAAATAAGACATGTCAGAAGCTTTGAGGAAACTGGAGACCACGAATCACAGCCTATGATCAAAAATGAACACACATCTGCCTGAACACAGTGTGCTTACACACACAAAGAGACAGGAAGAGTCCAGTAAACAGCAACAGCATCCCTCTTGCTCTCTACAGCCCTGTAAGAGCACATCAGTACCTGCAGCCACTTGCATCAGAGGCAAACAAGAGTCCAGTTCACAGATTCCAACATGACATTTTAAGCAGCAGTCAGCAAAACCAAAAACTGTGAGCAATCAGAAAACTCCTACTGACGTTTTTCCTTCTGAACCCGTTAGTGTTCTGTGGTAGGCCTTGGCATGGCTTCAGACACGGCTCCACACAGCCCTCTGCACTGAGAACAGGGCTCACTTTCTGCACACAGCAAACAGCCCCATTTCTAAAAACGGAAAATACTGAGGGTTTGCACAGCACTTTCCAAGTCATGAGATGTCACTGCTGCCTCTTTAAGGGCAGACACGCGTCAAGCCACGCTCCTGCAGGACACGCGGCTCTGTACAAACAGGCTCCTCTGGCCAACACAGGACTTCCTCTGGCAGTTCTGGTGGGCAGAACTTGAAATGACTGCCAAATCCAACGACCAGCAAACCCTGAGCTGGCTAAAAACAACGCGCAATGACTGCAGTCCAGACAAACAAGACGAAAAAGCCACATTTAAAAAGATGGATGTTATGCAAGCACAGATGCCTCAAAGTGCTAACAAAGAGAAGATTGGGGAGAGCATTATGAAGGTTTTCAAACAACAAGCAAACTCCACTTCTTAAAGATATGGCAATACCATGTTCATCATCAAAGGCAATTAAGACATCAATGTCATTTTAGTGTATCAGCTGCACGGGAGTTGCAGCATTCAGCAGATATGGAGTTATCTGAGACAGACATTGATTGATTATGATTTTTGTGGTGCACGCTACCACTATCTTTAAGGCTTTTTGAGGTCTATCGTGTGCCTCATTTCTGATTCAGTCCAGTATTCCAGCTGGGCTCTTGGGCATGGCTGTACATAAAGGCAGTAACAGCAGCCTGTGAAACAACCCTGGTGAGCCAGTGGAGCTACCACAAGCTATGGGCAAGCTTTGGAAACCATCTAGGATCAAAGATGATGTGACGAGGAACTCTTGCTTTCTAAGCAACAAACACAGGGTGTTCCTGGAGTACATTTGCCACAGCGTCACTCACAACCTGACTCTGAGACCTCACTGGCACAGAGCACTGGTGGAAGCAGTAATCTATCTGGACTTTCCATTCTCCATCTTCTTAAGTGGCACCCCTCCCTCACAAAACACCATGCAAAAAGATTACAACAAAACGCAGTAGTCAACCTCTAATTTGACAGAGAGGCTTGCAGGTGGCCAAACTCATTTTCCATTGTCATTCTGTATGCCCGGTACGACTGATTATGCTGCCCCTGCACAACTTCATGAACCACACATCATCAAGGAACAAGGGAACACTGGCTGAAGTGGTCGAGTTGACTTTGATGGGCTCAGCATAACAGGAGAGCTGGCCAACTGAAGAGGCTGAAGGTTCAAAACCCCTGTACATGCTTGCATTGAAACTTGCAGGTCTGTTGCTATAGCTCGAGATCCACTACTGCTGCCAAGCTAAGGTGGTCAGAAAGCAAAGAGGCAAGAAAAGTAAAATACCTTTGCAACACTGGGCTTTGGTCTGTGCCTTGGCAGAGGCACAGTGCTTTGTTTTTCTCTCAAGGTTTTTTCTTCTAAAGCAGCAACTATTTTTCTTCAAAGGAAAGGCCTTTGGCCTACCAGAAGTACTAAATATACCCAACGTGCAAGAGTATATACCTAATCAAACAAATTAACAGATAACAAAATCCTCACTAACTCCAGCTGTCAAACAACAAACCTTGAATTCCCTTCCTGCCTGCTGTCAGCACATGACCTCCAGGCCCCCTCTGACCATGGCTCTGGTGCTGCAGGTCAGCATGTCCAAAATTTGCCCAGAAAGTGGCCCCTTTATCTGAGCTGAATCTCAAGGCTGTTCCTGGATCTCTGGACACCTGAGCATGAAACAAAACGTTTTTCCCTGATACAACCCTGGGTAAGGCTGTTGTGGTACTAAACTTCTGAAAACAGTTAAAACGAACACACTAAGAAATCCAGTAAACATGTAGCATAATAGGGAAAATGAAATAGGTTTTCACCACTTTAATCACCCAGATCTTCATAGTTCTAAAAAGTGAAAACACTGTGACGTAGGAAAATTATCCTTAACTCAGAATCAGCCTATTTTAATTAGCTAACTCCAGGAGCTAACAGCCATTTTAATATCAGGTTTACTCTCAAACAAAACTTTTTAAAGTTATTAGTAAATTTTTGTCAAGTAGCACTTATTAAACAGTGGGGATAAAGTTCTGTTGAATGATTACAGACTCTGTGGCGTTACTCAAAATTATAAAAATAAAGACAAGTCCTTAGTTTTCCTGCCTTCATTTCATATAACACATGCTAAACATCTGTATCAGGCATAACATCTTAAAAGTTTTTGAGGATGAGGATGTCAATGAAAACAATAGTGAATCCATTGCCAGGAACTCTGATTTCATGTATTCATATGTATTCAATCCTAAGTATACACATGAGATTAATTTTATACGCCCCTCCTCTCTCCCTTTAACTATTTCAATTGTGACTGCATACATGAAGCAGTTCAGGGAAATTCAACCAACAGGCACATCGAAAGAATCCTCCATTAATTTAGGACTTGATAACATACCTAAAGGGTGATTTCCATCTTAAAATAGTTTTTATGCTCTTCTGGACACATTTTTCTGGTGCAAATCTCTAGAGTTTCGAAGTGCCTCTGCAAACAATAATTCTTCCTCAGAACAAACCGCTCCATGAGGAAGCAACTATCTCCTTTCTAAAAACTGAGAAACTGAAGCAGTGAAGATACACAAAGCCAAAGAGAAAGTTATTGTAAGAGTTCAGTAGTTCCTGGCATTCAGCTGAGACCCAGATCAGTACAGAACTGCACACACGCACTCACTTCCCCAGGAATATTTGATCAAATAAAACAAACAAAAAAGGCTTGCATTTTTCATGCCAAGTTCAATATAAACACTTGAGGCTATTACATGCACCCGTATTCTATTTCCTATGATAAAGCATGGCCAAAAATGAATTGTGATAAAAGACATTTCTAAGAAATACTTGAAAAAGAGTGGAACTTCAGGGGTTCTTACTTGAAAAAGAAGACATTCCCAGTCTCAACATATAAGATTTCACTCCAATGGGATTAATGAAGTAAAATACAAACAAATTCCTTGAAGATCATAGATGTGATAATAGCATTTCATGATATGGCCTTATATTTACTAGATTTCTGCTTTAACACAAACGTGGCAAACTACTGATCCAGTTTCACAAAGACTGCTCAGAATACATAATCCTATACATTTCCAGTCTGGCTTTTGTCTTCTTTCTTCCAGTTTACAGGGAAGAAAAAGCACCCAAATCTTACTCACCCTTACTAAAAAGCCTGTGTTACAGGAGGAACACATACCCTGCCATGCCCTCCCCACATCACCTACCCCTCCTATGTTTAAATTTGCAAACGCTTGTTGTCTGTATATTCTACACAAGTGTCAAAGTGAGTTAAATTAATGCATACACATATGTTGCATATTTATGAGACCCATGATAACTGCACAAGTATGTTTAATGCATGAACCCTCCAAGGAATTTGCTAGGGGAAGTTTACACTCCTCCCAGCAAGAAAGGAATGTGTAATTTAGCAGCATTCTAGCACAGTGCAGGTTAAAAACAAAACAACCCAACCTCCTCCCCCAAAGCAAGCCTTCACTTAAAGATTTTCAGATCTTGCATTCCATATTAGCAGAACTTCAGCCAGCCTCTCGATGCTGCTAAATCTAAATAATGTGCCATCTAACAAAACCACTGGTTTTATTCTGGAGTCTACTGGAAATACTGTATGGCAAACAGATCTCTACCTTGGCTATCAGCATTTGCAGGCAACAGGAAATACCTCAGCTGGTAAATCAAGCTCACATAACTTAAGGTGATGGGTACATTCTACTTTTAGACAAAGGGCCACTTGGAGTAGGTTTCTACAATAATGGAAAAGATAACATTTGCTCTGCTTTGTTCTCTGAGTCTGATCCTATAAGTAAAATCTGATCTTTCCAAGTTGTTTACACTCTTTTGCTCAACACTGTTGCCAGCAAACCTTGCTCCAGCTTCCTGTGCATTTTTAGAGCAGCCTTCTCCAAGGGCCGTGACTGGAAATTGCTCAGGAAACGGGAGAAGGAGGCTAAGGGCTCCAAAAGCTGAAATCTTGTCAGTGCCCTACACTTCAGTATACCCCCAAAGTATACAGCTTTGGGCAGAGACAGCTTAGGGCAAACTGCTTTCTTAACTCAAGCATGTCAGAGAAGGCACGGCAGCCTCTTTCTGCTAGACAGCAAGTATTTTTAGTGAAAGGCCAGGATTTAATTCTGTCACTCTGTCCCGCTGGCCAGGCAGCAGTGGCGCATCCTCGTGCTCGCACAGGGCTGCACGAAGCCCCGCGTTACACAAGCAGCACCAGCGGCCGGGGGAAACTTGGGCTTATGCAAATGTGCACTCAGCCCTTGAGTCTCTCTGCTCTCTTGGGAGCCGCAAGCTCCAGCTGCAGCCTACTTCATCCCAGCCCTGGGCATCCTTTAGTAACCAACAAGTTACAAGTTCCCTTGGTACCACATCCCCACAGTGAGGGCACTCTTCTGCCTGCTTTCAATAAAACTTCTGATTACCTTGTGAGATTACTCATACCACATTTGACTGTGGCTTAGCAAGGGATTTTAAGTTTCCTGGGAGATGAAAGAAACACTTACAAACCCATAGCAGAATAATTTAGTTCTCATCAGAAACTATGCTAAAAAAACCCAAACTGACCAACCAAGAAAAAAGCCACAAAACCCAAAGAAAACCAAAAAGCCCCAAAATTTGTTTTTCAGGTACAGAGAACTGGTCGTACCTACACTTCTTTCAGTCATTCACAGTATACTCATCAAGCTGATAACCCACTGCCTGGTATCCTAAGAAAGGCTTAAAAACCACCAAAATAAAACAAAATCCCAAAACAAACCTCCACACCATTACCCCATATATAAAAATATCTTCCTTGTTTACAGTCCCACCAAAAAGGTATAATTTTTTTATTAATCTCCAGTATAAGATCTGACAATTTGATTAACAGAAGCTAATGAGATATGTTCAAAAAAAAACTGTAAATAATTTTTCTCATATATACTAGACATTTTAGACTGTATATATACTGAAAATGAACACAACAGCTGAAGTTTCATGGATGCATACAATACACATTGAGCTGCACGCACCCAACAAGACTGATACTAAAGTCAGCGGAAAGACTAATTCTGGCCAAGAGAATCCACCTTTATTTTAATCCACTTGAAAGTTGCTTCAGCACTAATTTAGATCCTCCTTTTCTAAGCTTCTCCCGGTTAGATCATCGTCTTTGTTCTCTCATCACAAATTCTCTAATTGTGTACACTCAGGCTGCTCTCACAGGACCCAGTACTAAGGATTTGTGTGTGTAATACTGCAAGAACATGAACTAAAAGGCTCAGCTGTCATGGCATGTAATGTTTTCTTTGCACTTTGGCATTCTGCTTTGAGGTGTTTTGAGAGTAAACAACAATACTGCACAACTTGACATCAAAAATTTTACTCTGCTGCTGCTTTCAGAGCAGCTAAAGTTTTTGCCAGTCCCTCCAAGTGCAGCACACTTAAATAAGTGACTGGACTACCATAGTCAGCAACACTTGCTTTCTGTACAGCAGTCCCCCCACTCAGTGAAGCATTAAGACTGGATTACACTGGTAAAAGAATCTCAACTTCAGTATTTGTTTATACTGGTCATGGCAGGGATCCAAAGGCATTCTCGTTAATTTACAACACATTTAGGTAAACGATCTGCTTTTGAAGACAGCCAATTCTGCAAAGGCCTGTTGGAGATCTAAATCTGTTTCTTATTTCCTTTGCCCACCCCCCTACCTTTTTTAAGTATACTTCATGGTTGTGAAAGATAATGAAGAGGGTGGCTAGCTATGGAAGCAGTTTATTCATATGAAATGCAAAGCGTAGGTGGGCAGTCTCCATGCAAATTGGATTATGGTTCTTTGTAGTACTTTGGTGACAATTCAGAAATAACTTTATGCAACAAATTAACATATAATAATCCCATCTGCAGACACACTCATCCCCAGGGATCTGGGCATAAGTAATTTCCCCTTTACCTCTCTTTCGTGATGGCCAAGACCCTCCTTGGTGTTTCTGAGATTGAGGACGTGCACCTCCTGTGGCAGGCTGCTCGTGCCCCGGCTGGCACAGCCAGACAAGACTGTAAAGCTTTCCAGTAAGGCATGGACTGGGTGGGAATTGTTAACAGGTGACAAGACACATTCCCTCTGAGGCACAGGACCTGCAGAGAAACACAGACGTACATCAGTGGGAGGAAAAAAAAGCAATACATTGTTTATACTTGTCAAATAATGATCATCCTTTTGTTCAGAAAATCCACAGGAACACAAGCAAAAGCTTTGTGTTCATTCTCCACAAAATTAAGACATTTATTCCCATTACCCTTCTAAGTTGTCCTGAATACTCTAACTCATTGGTTTGTTTCTCTCTGAAAGTCTAAATTTGCAAGCATGAATTCCAAAACTGAAGGTATTCTTTTCTTTACCAGGGAGGAAAAAAGGAGAAAAAAAAAACAAACAAAAAAACCCACAAAAACCCCGTTAAAACAAACAAACCAAACAGCCAAAAAAAAACCTAACCAAAACCAACCAACCAAGAATCTACTCCCCCCCCCCAAAAAAAAAAACATCAACTAAAGAAGAAAAAATACCAAAAAAACTATCACCACCAGTGACAGGGGTCAGGGGAATTGTTTTTTCTTAGATGTTTATGACTAACACAGGCTTTTTTTCTGCAAACACTGAAAATGTAATCATGTGTATATAGCGATGAAAAGTTAATATCTACCAGAAAGGTAATTATGTCTGGAAGTATTTGGGCAAGTTGGATTTGTTGCTTTTGAAGCAGTGCTGATTTATACTGAATATCGTTCAAATACATTGAACAAAACAGCAGGCATCTGTCACATGATAAAATGCAATGTTTGTTTACTGAGTCTATTTTGTGTCTGACAGCAATTATCTGCACTGATAACAGTTATCTAGTCCAAAACAGAGTGTACGCCCTTTCAAATAATCACCCCAGCATGATGTAGTGCCATACTCTTATATAGTACGTGAGACCGTGTGATGTGATAGAGCAAGATAGCACAAAAGCAGAAGCATACAGAGCAGTTTACATTTTAACTATATCTCAGGAAACTAAATCAAGACAAATATTTATGAAAAGCAGCCATGCTTTTCCAAAACGGCTCAAGCCCACCCCTGACAGTAACAGATACATGTATGTTTTTCATTCAGAAGGTCACAGGAGAACGTAATTGACTTAACCCCTAATTTGCACCCAAGTCACTCAGCTAAGATTTAGACTCACGTGAACCAGTCAGTTCAGAGGCTGCCAGGCATAAAACTGAAACACAAGCTAGAAGCATAGCTTTTTTCCAGATCCTGCACATCTGCAATTGCAGCAAAATGCTTCCTATGAAAGAAGTTCAAAATAAAGAAAATCCTCCACTGATTAAATGGCAGAGCTCTATCTGGTTTTGTCAAGTCTAAAGCCAGCTATTGTGGCACTTGAGATCATTTGATGCTGGTGCACACGTATGTTTAATTATATTAGCACTGACCTGCACTTTGCTGGTTAAAACCACAGTTCTTAGAAAATACAGTTTGCAGTGGGCCACTGACTTACAAGTCAGAGTTTGTCTTAAACCAGACTATCTGGAAAAAGCAAAGCCCTTGAGCACAGGGAGATTGCTGCAGTGCCTTGGGCAACAAAGGGACCGTTCCTGAAACCCACCAGTGCATAGTGCATATCCCGTGAGCTCCCACTGAGCAGGAATATTTGTAAAGGCAATGCTCAAGGCATAAATTACGCATGCCTGTGCTTGGGGTACAGAGGATAAACAAACTTTCTTCTCTCTAAATGAGGAGCTTGGCAGTAGCACTGGCCACCAGCTTGGAGGACTTGAGATTTTCTGGTTTTTATTTAACTCCTTTTAAAGAATTCACATACAAAATATGACCGATCCAAGCAATAATACTCAGTTTAAGAAAAAAAATCCATTAAAAAGTTCACCTTTGCAACAGTTGAAGAAATATTTGGAATTTGTAACAATATATAACACAATCAATAAAGAGGTCACGTTTTCCTGATGTACAGAGCAGATCAGAGAACCTACTAATCAATTAGCCCAGCCACTGACGTGTAAGTCCTACAGCACACCACGTTATACAAGCTGCAGAAAACAATTCTCTGAACTCCACAAGTATTTCTTGGGCTAGGAAGGAAAGGAGCACTTGTTCACTGAATTGTTTCTTATAGGCCAAAATGGAATTAATGGTTAAGATGTTTCAATCATAACACACGCTCACCCACCAAGAAAAAGGCACAAGAAGAAACAAAAGCGGAAATGGAGTCACTGACAAAAATGTGTACTTTACTTAGCAAACGTTCAGAGGGAAGAGCAAATATCTCCCTTGCAATTTCCTTGTGAACACCTACTTCCATGCAGTACATCTACCAATCCTCCCCTCCAGCCTCCATCTGGTATTTACTCTGAACAAATTCACCCTATTAAAGTGGAAGACATCTGGATTTTCCCCTCACTTCCTACAAGGAGAAGATGATTGTGACTGTTTTGTTCAGGCTGTAACTGCCTCTTTTGCTGGCACCTAAATGTGTATTTAGAAATCCCTCTGTTCTGCTCAACATGCAAGATGGAAACAGTCCCGGAGGGAGCAGAAGTTCACATCCTGGATAACTGTGTGCAGCTGAGCTTATCTGCACAGGGATGGGCAGAAGGAGGCATGCCTGCTCTGCCTGCACTCCACCCTGCCTGGACAGGGGCCAGATCTCCGGCAGAAATCCCGTCACCCTGCTGGCAGCGAGCCCACGAGCTGTGCCAGTCCTGAGCTGGGCTTACTAGGGCAGGTTCACTCTTCCAGCAGTGCAGCTGCACAGCATCTGCCCACACATCTGGCAGCCTGGGGCATGTCCCCTCTGTCAGCTCTGTTTGGAGGGAAGGGGTGCACAGAGCTGCTCGAAGCTGCTCAGTGCGAGAAACCAATGTTTGGGGGGAATTGCTGCCTTTGACAGACCTGCTTTCAGAGAAGCCTTGTAAGAAACGGGAATACGGCCCTGGAAATCTGAACTGATGGTCAGTGTCTGTGCTCCACTGCAATCAGACCACATGTGCTGTGAGACTGCCCATGTACAAGGCATGTTGGAGGGGATAAATAACTGAGAGGTTACTCCAGCTGTCACATTTTTGCCAAGTTTCACACAGGCGCCTCTGTAGCTCTGTCCTGGGCCCATACTGCCCTTCCCAGCTACTCAAGACTCTCACAATCACCGTTTCTCTTACACTGGCCATATCAAACCACAGTCCTTGTGCACTGATATGTGAATATCTGCCCAGCCACTCACCTGGGTGCTGTGCCATGCCCACATACACTGCCATGCCTGGAGGGAGCAGCAAGTGAAAGGAAAACTTATTTCTAGATCACAAAATCCACTGAATGCTCAGCCTGTAAATGGCACAAGGAAGCTCCTTCTGCCACCTCCTCTGCATTTATGCTGTACTTTGGTCCATTCTGACACTGTGTGCACCACAGCAATGCTGAAGCTATTTGCTCAACATTCATTAACACCATTTCTTTCCAGTCCTTCCTACGGCATCTGCAGATCCACCTCACTCAAAGAAAGGTAGATGCTGCTACAGGGTACTGTCACTCCACTTTTCTCTGACTAGAAAGTCAGTTACTTCCTCTATGTAGCTTAAATCCTGCAAAATGCATATTTACCACTCTGAAAAAACCCCAAAGTCCTCCCTAGGACACTACTAATCAGATTGCTCCACACCACCTACTTATATTTGAAAGCCAAAATGAAACCACAGCCTCATCCTACCTGGGCTTTACTGTTGCTCTGCCCTCCACAAACCCCAGGATGAGGCTTTGCCAATTTCCCACTCCAGCCTCACACCCTGTTCCTGCCAACCTCACCTGTATCAGCGACACCCATTCTGCCAAAATTCATTATTATCAACATCCAATTAACACATCAAGATTGCCTTACCCGCTCTAAATACATACAGATATTCTCCTGCATCTCCCTCCCCATAAAAGCACTTAAAGGGTCAAAGGTATCTTCCAGTTTGCCCATCCTAGTGTAGTCACAAGCCTTTAGTGCCTTCTCTGCTGAGAATGTGAGTGAGCACTCACAGCCATCCTCGGGCTTTTGTTTCACTTTGGAGCATGTAACCACTTAATCTTGTTCGTAAATCCTGGCTCCTACCCCAATCAAATTTTAGCTGCTTTATGCCTTTAGAGGATGGAAAGCAGGTTAGGCATTAGGTATATATTTTACAATGGCAAATGTTTAGTGAATTCGGAATTCTAGAAAATTGTTGAGTATTGAATTATTTTTCACTTCCAATTAATATTTTAAAGGAAATCAGTGCATATCCAACTTTGTTTGATAGTGTGTAGCTGTGTCCATCTGGAACATATCCAATACAACTTCAACATTCTTTTTTCCCATATCATCCATGCTACTAATGAGTAACACATGTTCTGCTGTAAGAAGGTAGCAGAAATGGGAGTAAGACACTAAGGGGGATAACACAACAACCCCAAGACCAACTCATAACTGTGATTGATTTTATGCAAATAATAAAGGGTAATGTACTTTCTCTGTTGTATTTCCATAGTGATTTCTGCAGGGTTGTCAGCTGAAAGGTGCGAGCAGCTCCCGCAAATGGTGTGAATCTGTGCTGGGGGCTCCACAGCACATTAGCATGGTTCCCATATGCCACAGCAGAGGGTACAAGCCACACCAATGGGATAAAACACTCCTCAGAAGAAGGACAGATTTATTGTAATTGATTTTTGAATGAGGGAATGACACTAATCTAGTCATTACATATAAAAACAAAAAAATCAGAATCCAGACTTGAGGAACACAGGGGATCTCTATGCTGTCAGGTACAAAGTAATATAAATTACTGCCGATCCTGCTAGAATTCATCCCTTTATGCTGAAAGGCACATTAAGATGTGGAGGAGGCTAACTAAAGTAGAGATTTCAGTATGCCCAAGTGACAGACTTTCACAACTGTTCTTTCAGAGAAGGTTAATTTAAGGGCATTCCCTTCTATCTCTTAGTGACAATGATGGCTGAAACAAACCTGCTTTTAAATGACAACAAGGAGGGGAAGCTATTTTCTCTTGAACTAAAAAGCTTCACAGAGAACTTGAGCAAGACTCAGAAATAACTCCTTCCCATGACCTTCACCACTCATTTCTAAAGATACAAGTACATGGGCAAAGGGCCACTGTTCTGCATGGAGCAATTGTTACTACCTACACAACCTCCTTCTCATAATGGTTTTCTCACTGACGGAAGCATTTATACCAAAAAATATACTCAACAGTTGAGGCAACAGTGAGGTTTCTCTCTCCCAGAGAAAATGTAAGTCACTACTACTTACCCAATATAGATGGCTCTCCAATAACTACTACATTCCTTCCTGCACACACCCCTTCACAGAAGACTACCTGGAAAGCCAAATTCCTAGTAATTTGAATGTAGAGTATAATGGACAACCTCCACTATTAATATGAAGAGTAGCTTTAAGTACAGACAACCATGAAAAACCAGCTTCACACTCCCAAGCAAGCACTTGAGCAAGACATATCTGCTCAGGACCAGTTCATTCTGGCAAGCAGCCTTGAGAGATGAAAAAGACAAGACCAGATGGTAGGAAATATTACAGAGCTTTGTGTTGAGAGGCAGCAGCACAGAGGAAACGGCAGTGTTTCTGCTCATGGAAAGGAGAAGCACCTCCATGACCACCGGCAACCACAAGGAGCTGGGGTGTCCAAGACTGCTCCTGGATTACACAATTTTCCTCTCTGAAGAGATGTGACTACCACAGGAAAGATGCAGGGTAAAGAATATCAGACCTACATACTGGCCAGGACGAAGAGTAAAGCAGATAACCGTCTAAATAATTTTATATTTGTATAAATCTACCACTCTTATTTATGTTTGTGTCTTCTAGGCTATTTGGCTGGGAGGGAGAGCATTATGGTTTTCTAGATCTAAACAAATCATGGGAGCAGTTCCAACTTGGATGAAGCACAGCACGTGTGATACAGAACAACAGTGCTCCTACCCTGTCTGCCATGATTTCGGTAAGGAGTAAGAAAATCACTGACAGAAAAAAATTTGGTGTGTTTCTGTATCACCTTTCTCCCTTAATATATAGTCAGAAATGCATGGGAGTAACAAAGGTTTCAGATCCTTCCGACCAAAACCCAAAAGAACAAATAAAAGGCAATTACTGGATACTTCAAAATTTAAAAAATTTTGAAGTATGGAGTGTTTCTTTTAAGTTAGTTAGGAACATTAACTTCCAAAAAAGAAAAATAGCAGTTACTACAGGATATGATCAGTTGCAATAAAAGCTCTGGTTTTTTAGAGGGCTGGAGAACTAGAAAAAAAAAGAAATAATCTCACAGTATTCAATAAATTCCGTTCTAATATTCTCTCCTCTACAATTTTTAGGTATTTATCTAATATCAGATAAAGGGCATTTTATAGTATGTCCTACCACTTATTTTAGTTTTGTTACTACATATTAGGACTTACAAGCGTTTCTTTCATGCAGCTATGGACTGCACTGAAAGGCAACATGCATCTTCCTTCAATAAGACTATTTACATAAACCAGGAAATCCACAAGAGAAGTATTTTAAAACTTCTTAAAAGCTCACATTTTCCACATTTATTCAATAACTCCGATGAGAGTTTGTTCAATCACTGCATCATAACCACTGGTCAGTATCAAGGAATTCAGAGCAGAAGGAACAGCAGAACCCTTCTGAACTGCAACCAAAGCACGACTGAAATCGAGCAAATCTTCATGAGGGCCCTTCAGTGCATCTTAGAGCTTTGGCAGGAATGCACAGAAAGAGCAAAAAAGTCTATGAGAACAAGATGCACAGAAAATCATGTGGGGGCATATGAAGAAAAGGAGACAGAAGCATTGTACTGAAAACAAACAGCATAACTGTTGTACACAGGCCTGGGCACATTGCCCTTCAGATCCTTAATTTTCAGGAAGTTCTTTTACTGCCCCATCTAGAGCATATTTTTCATGGTGGAGCTCCTTTTGACTGAATTACCATTGGAGCAAGGGTGAGAGGTTTAAAATTGCAGGGGAAACATTCATGGCTATTTTGGCTATTTTGAAAAAACAAACCAATCTAACCAACCTTAACACCCAAGATACTCCTGGTATCTTGAACTAAATCAGCTATAAAGCTTTAAAGGAGAAGAGAAAACATTTATCCTGAAGAAATATCCAGTACAGGTGGCAAGGTTTGGTTGCAGAAGGAGTTAAAACATACAAGCTGTACTAACTAAAAACATGTGCTTTGCAAAAGCTCAGCAGAGGTTTCCCCTTCCACTGCTCCAAGCTCACTAACGTCCAGCAACTCCACAGTGCCATCCCTGCACCCTTCCCCTTTCTTCAAGGAAGGGAAAAGTTTCTCTGGAATTATGCATTAAGCTACATTCTTCACCTTTACACTGACATCTGGTGTTAATGCTACGTGCAATTAGACCCTTGCTCCATGTGCTGCCTATCCCAAACTTTTATCCCCCAATTAATTCCCAGTCCACTATTATCAACTCTGCCCAGACTTATTCCATGTATGGACCAAACTATTCAGACGTTTCAACCCATTAGATTACACTTAATCTCCCATGTCTTTTGATCCTCTATCTTCTGCAGTTTTTCTAGAAATTTCTGTTACACACAGTACAGTCAATCCAACATCATCTGCCTGCCCACTGGGAATCATTCAGATGACATGGTCCATACCTTTTTAGGTTGCTGTTATGCTTGGTACAAACTCCTGATGCTGGCTTCTTCTTCTAAGCAAAATAATTTTTTATGCCTCTCTGGTGGATGTGTTGCAAAGCATCCACTCCCATGGCTCCCAGCCACTGGTAAAAGCACAAGGCTTATCTCTGTTTAGCAGAGACGATCTAATTTCAAGTGTTACCTGCATGGACCTTACAGTTTTTTCCATGTAGGAAAACACTGAAATTACAGTTTAAAGCAGAAATTCCTTCTTCCAGTCTTTGAAAAATAAGCTTCTGTTGATCTTTGGTCCCTATCAGGACGTAAAACCGATGCAAGTTTAATCGGAAAGGACAACTATCAAATAAAACTCAACTGCTGTAGCAATGTACTGCTTCTTAGAAACTATTAATTAAATCTAAATTATCAATTTAATTTAAAAAATTGCAAATTATAAAGTCATATTCATTTGTTATACAGCAAAACTATTTCAATACCTATGCAAGCAAGGCAAAGCTAGGCAATGTCAATCAGTTAAGTATCTTGTTTAACAAGAGAAACTCCAGGTGTCTTGTTTATACACATATTAAGCTAATTAAACAGAAAAGGCAATGAATGAAAAACCTTTGGTTTAACATCCGCTGAGCACAATCTTAAGACATTGCTACCCATGAGGCATAATCTTAGAAAACAAACATCTGCACCTGGAAAACAAAGAAGCCTTTCAAAAGCAGATGTACTCTACCACAGAGCTACATTTTATGTAACCTCTGCTGTACTTCTTTCTGACCAGAAGTCAGAAGTACTGTCAGAGCCCTACCTTCTCTTGAGGTTTGCAGCAAAACACAGCTTACAGGAACCCTTCTCTAGTATTTTTCCATGCCTGAATGTGAAACTTATCCACACATGCTCTTACTCTCTCTTCCCATTTCTTCTTCCAAGCCAGTATTTGGAAAACATTTCCACTAACACAAGAGCATCTTTTTAATTCCCATCAACAGAACAGCATGAATGCATTGACTTTAAATTAAATACATCCAGAAAGCACAATTTCTGTTTTCCATGTCAACGTGAAAACAAAGTGATCCACCAATGTTTCAAAAAGGGTTGTTGACCTTTTCCCTTTGTTATCCTCAAGTAATAGAAAACCCCTCAAGTTTCAAGCAAATACTCTAAAAATCAAACGCAGGTGATTCTCTTGCAGAAATCTCTGTCCCATGAAGCAGCCATTCTTGTTTAAAAAGTGGTCAGTGTTAGACTGAGGGCTTCCCTGCTGCCCAGGCATGACTGTATTTCAGAAATGCCTGACTTGCATTATGAACTTTTATCAAGACTGTAAAAGATACAGATAAAAAATTTTTTTCAGCTAACAAGCAATACCTGAAATGCAAAGGAACATTGTGCTTAACAGCCTTAATGGAAGAAGCAAATGTAGTGTTCAATTTTCATCACTGTTAATGGATGTAGTCATCTTCAGCACAGTGATTGTATTAAGAGGAAGAAATGAACAAACACAAATTATTTCTAACATTCCTTGTTTGTTATTCCCAACAAGGTTCAAACTTCATGTTGTAAAAGTTTATTTTCCCTAGAGATAGCCCATAAATTGTCTCAGCTTTACTCCTCTTTACCATAGAAAGATAGGAAGTTGCATGGAAACAATGAATGGAAGTGCACTTTTTATCAGAAAACGACAGGAAGCATTCTGCTTGGTTTACAGGAGAGCTCTGTATTGGGGCCAAAAGAGAAAAAACAACTGTATAAAAATTTAATGGCTGCTTAGAGGAAAAATAACTAAAACAGGTTTCAAAACCATTGTGTTTTTAATAAATCAATATTGAAACTCATCAAACTATCCTACCTCTCACTACTGCATTTACTGTATTCCTGAAATTGGGTAAATTAAAGATGACAGAGAAGGAAATTCCAGATTTCAGGAGGCAAAGAGAGAGAACCATACTTACTTTCACGATCTGCCATACAAGAATTCATCAAAGAGCATGCACAAAAACACACATGTAAACTTCAGCAATCTATGCTTATCTAAGGAAACAAGTCTTCTGAGTCTCAGCAAAATGTTACCTATTTGAATTGCAAATATATACTTCAGTTCTTTGTATACTCATGGGTATTCTTAAAAGTGCTGACACAAGTTCTAATGATTTTCAAACCAACACAGGAAGTACTGGAATCCCATCTCAGGCAGTATCAATAGTATAGATAAAGGTACCAAAACACAAAGTCAGTAAGATTATGGCATGCATACACTAGACTGGGGGGGCAGGGGTAAGATTTTTGGCATAGGTGGATTTTCTTGTTTGTTTTTCTTTCTTTTAATCCTTTCTTAATAATAATAAATAAAAATATCCCATGGCAGTTTTTCAGAACTGCAAGTAGGTGTCATATGCTTGATCCCTTGTGACTTTCATTATGAACAACACGGGCAGCCTTCTTTTGCCCAAAAATACATGATGTTATACTGGTTGTCCAAGGGGCATTATCATTCCATGAAAAGAGTTTATATCTTATCTGGTGAATAATGAGAGCAACCTCAGTGAGATCAGAAGAGATTTAGAGGTGTCTTGTGTCTATTGGTTCAGGGGGCATCCCAACCACAGAGTTCATAGCCACTGTTGTAATTTAGAAAATTTTCCAATTGCTTTTACTGAATCTATTAGACACTTCACAAACATTCCTAAAGAATTACAGTATCACACAACTCTACAAGCCATTAACAGATTTTCCTTTAATTCACAACATTAGCATTATTTTTGATAGGTTATCCAAGCTTCAAAGTAAAAAAGCATAGCCAAAGTTTTCCTTCTATTTAATTTCTTTTATCTAGCCCAAACTGCTTCCTTTTCTTCACATACACAGACACACTGAACTTAGAGGAGTCCAATTTGTCCCCTTTATTTTTACCACCTCTATGAGCTCCTTTTCTCTCTACAGTTGGTTTTTTTCCTATCCAACTCCTATTATTCCATTTAACCATTCCTACCTAGTCCCCAAAGTTTCATCAGCACCTGGCATTCACTACATCTGCACACACAGGGCTCTCCTTTCAATAAGACATCTTGCTTTCATCTGTCAATTCAATTATCAGCAAGTTATATTTTGGTCTTCAGAGAAGGAACAATGAATTCTCGATGGTGGTGTGTATGGATGCATGCACATCTGGAGAGTTAGAGAGAGATGATTTCCTTTCAAAAAAATCTTTTTGACAGCCACAGAAATGCAGAGTACCAGATGGTACAGCTGTCAGCTCAACAGTAACTTCCTGCAATAATCTTTGGGCTTTAATTTTGCCACTGGGTGCAGGGCTGCATGGGAGCCTGGCTATCTGAGACTAGCCCATCAGAAGAACAGGCTAGCAGTCACTGCCTCTAATTCTTGGCCAGTACTGAAGCTTGTGGATTGTGCTTGCTACACAGGCACTCAGTGAAAAGCAGCTAGAGAGGGCTTTTTGTTTTGGGATTTGATTTTTCCTCCCCTTAGTTCTGCCTGTCAGAAACTGACATATAGGTGCTTCACTCAAGCATGAAACTTTCTAAGCCTTCCCCTTCCTAATCTCAGTTTGCACGTCAGAAGCATCACTCCATACTAAAAAAGGGAACATCTGCTCAGTGCTGTGTGTCAGGAAGATCTGATAAACACCACGGCTGGACGCAGCGTTGGAACGAGAGCAGCAGCATTCAAACACATGATCTGCATGCTGCCAGCCAGACCAGGACGTGCTGGGGTCGCCTCTCCCAGCTCCTCAGCTGCAAAGGGGCTGAAAATCCTCATCAGTGGACAGGACCCTTTGCAAAATAAAGAAATGTGGCTTTGTTACTCAGGCTTTCAGCTGCAGCAGCTGGCAATTGCTTACCTCAGTCCCATCAAATGCAGTGGGGACCTCAAAAGCAGCAAAAGCCAAAGGAAAGGAGAAAAACTTGGGGAAAGATGGCTCCATAATGGAAAGCATACCAGCTTTTTCCTAATTAAAAATAACAAGATTACAAGTTCAATTGAAGGCTGAATTCCTGTAACTGACCCTTTAAGGATGAGTTCACTATCACTAAATGTCTCACTGAACAAATCTTGAAAACTGATCCTTATCAAGTGCTCAAGCAAAACAAAACTTCACTCCACAAAACACTTCAAAGCTTCAGTCTTGTCTTGAAAACCACAAAAATATATATTTATAAATAAATAAATAAATAAAGGCAAAACCTACTGTACTGTTCCCCAGCCCCCACTGAGTTAACCAACTGCTTCTCGCCCTCTGCTGTAGAATTAGCAAGAAGACCAATCCTGGAATGTGCCCTGCTACAAATTCTCTCTTCAGACTTCTGAATATTTATTAACTAGTTTGGTTTTAACTAGAAAAGAGTACGTGCTCAAAATTTTTCAAGGTTCTAAGGAAGACGAGGAAGACACCGTGTTGGCTGCAGTGCTGAGGAACCCCAAGCCAAGGCAGCTTTGGGCACCATGACTTTTATTTGGGCACCTGGCTATTATTTGAAACTTGCTCAGCAGCACCAGCCCAGCTGCAGGACAGGCCCCCAGCCCTGGAGGCTGTTTGGTAGGTGACAAATGCTGTGCCTGGCACCCAGGGCACAGCTCTCAGTTTCACATGGACAAAGGGCCACATCACCCAGGTGGAGATGGACCCAAGTGAACAAGATGGCAGGTTTGACAGACCTATACACAGCTATTTCTACAGGTAATGAAAAACAACAAAACCTAACACTGCAGGTTTATGAGATAGGATGAATCATCCAACATCTATCTAACCACAGCCAAACCCAAGGTGCCTCATCCTCTCCACCTTTCTCCTTCCCACTAACATTTTCCAGCTATCTTATGCCTATTTTGATGCTGATCAAACCTACCCCAGAAGCTGATTCAACTCACTAACATGACAGGAAAGTGGCCCAGCCATAAAGAGACTAAGCAGGTTCCTGTTAGCCTTTGGTGCATTTGAGAGCAGAAGGAAGGTTTGGGGAGCACCAAGGCTGGCAGTTCCCAAGGGCACCCCTGTCCCTACTATGGGCAGCAGGGAGCCTTCAGACTTGGTTGTGCTTGTGAAACCTCATTGACTGAATATGAAAAGACCTTCCTTGAAAAGATAATGCTGTTGATTTTAGAAAATGTGCTGACTGTGCAGATGCAGTTTCCTTCTAGTCCATGGGAAGACAATAGTGACACAAACTACCACTTTCAAAAGCTCCTCATGCATTTTCACTTTGAATAAGTATTTCCATGGTGGAGAATACAAATAGTCACAGCTTAACAACTGCTCTGATTACCAAAAAAGGCTTCAAGCAATACCCCACTACATTCTATGCATGTACATATGGGTTTGTGTAAATATTTATGTATACACACACACGTCCACATCTAACTTATCTAGATGCTGACAAAACATTGAGTGCAAGTGAGATCAATCACACATTAGTCATATAAGGGCATTTGTTTCACTTTTGAAGAGCATGCAAGAGACTTGGTTTTTAGCATAAAGGCTTTTCCTGAAGGAATTTCATGTAATTTCCTCAGCACTACTAAACTCACCATTTACAATGACAGGACATTGCAGTCATGATACATGGTCTCTTAAAATTGCTTTCCTAATCAGTGTTCCTGTAAGCCCACTCTTAACACCTCATATGGAATGCAAGACTGGAGCGACCTCCTTTTTAAGTGGTAACCACATTGTACTTCTGCACTCCCCTTGCCTTCTCATCTCCACTTCCTGTGTTAAACTCCTGGAAACTGCATTTACAGCTGCACTGAGAAGATTCACCTTAGATGTAGCAGTATTAGACCAGATGTGGCAGAAGTCTGAACTGGATGAATAATTTCTTAAGTGCATATAATGTCATTTCAAATCATTTCCATTTTTAGGACCTCATGGCACAGTCCTTTGAATACCACAAAAGTATTTACTATTGTTCAATTAACATAATGCTTTTTATTCAGACAATCATTTTTCAAGGAGACTGAAGGAGCCATACAATGCTTTTACCAGTTCAGCTCTCAGTCCAAGTTAGACCTACCTCTAGCTTTCAGGGTGGGGTAGAAAAAAAAAGAGGGCTATTTACAAAAAAAAACCCAAAACAAACAAAAACCAAACCAAAAACCACAAAAACCACAGAAAACACCAAACCAAACAAACAAAAAAAAAAAACTCTAAAAATGGGGATCAAGAAATTTTATTTACTGTTCCAATTAAACAGATTCTGAGTAAATCCTGTCTGGTTTACAGATTCTCATCATCTCTGGTTACTGCTACAGCATCTTCTTATGGGACAAGCTCTATGTATACAAGATGCTGCAGATTCAAAAACTGCTGCAGACAACTTCTCTATGCATTCACCTAGCAAGACCACTGCTCTATCTAAAGACCTGAAATAACTTACCACACCACACACAGCCTCACCTACAGAGCTAATGAAACAGAGTAATTTGCTAAAATATCACAGTATGTCAAGCGATAAATCTACAAATGTGTAGGTCAATATTAAAATCCAAACACAAAAACCCAAACCACTAAAGACCTGAAAATTATGATCTGAAACGTCCAATCCTTTCCTTAAAATGCAGCAGTATTGTCATTCTAACGCAGCAATGTAGCACCCACATCTAGTGGTGCATTTGACTTCCAAGCACCTGTAAACTACCCACGATCAGTAACAGCAGCATTAACCAAGCTCACAGATCCCAGAAAGTCCTGAACAAACAACCAAACTCCTGTTATTCGGTCCAGAAGAAGCTTTCAGGCAGAAAAAGAAGACATGGTGCAAAAGTCAGGAGGCCATCTATGCTTAGAAAGACTGAATATTAAATACAGATGAAAGCCCAAGTGCTCAAAAGCAGATCAAACCATGATTAAAGCACGATGTTTCTGCACGTATTCCAATATCAGCTCTTGGGGTCATGCCAAAATGACCACCTGCTGCCAGGTACCTGCCTTAAAGACACCAGCCTCTCCAGTCTAGAGAGGTGATAAATCACATCCATCTTATACAGAGCTGGGAATCAGGAAGTCTGAATCATCAGCAGAGAGTATGAGTGACCAAAAAAGAACCCAAATCCCTCGCCATGACTGGGTTTTATTGTGCACAGTGATTTGATATGCAGTTTGTCACCTCAAAGAAGAAATTTTTCTATAGGAGGAAAAGCACCTCTGAATCAGACCAGCTCTGAAACCATCTAATCATGAGCCAATAAATCTATGGGTTTTGACCATAAAAAGGCTAAATAAATAAATAAAACCAAACATCTTCTCATCAGTACTGTCCAAAGGTTTGTTTGCTGGGCACAATATCTGTCCACATCAAGTGTGTATTTTTTCTCATCTTTTGCTGCTAATTCTATAAAATCATCAATATTCAGACAACTTCCTAAAGAGATCTCTTCAAGTCAATCACTTTTGGCTTATAGCTATGAAAAGCAGCAATCATCTTTATTTGTTCCTTCCCAAACTGGAAGAAATTGATCTTTTCCCTTTCAATAAGGCTGACTCAACAGGGTGAATGGAATACAAGCACAGAGATCAAGTGGCCTCAGAAATCTCTATTTTGAGCACTTACACAAAAAGACTGACCAGAAGCAAAAAAAACAAAACAAAACAAAACAAAAACCTAAATTTTAACAAGCTCGGTGTTTACACCACACTCTAAACAGAACCTGTTTTCAAAATGTGATGTTACATATTAAACTCAGCTATTACTCTAAAACTGACATGTGAAAAACAACCAACCCACCTTCTACTAGACCATAGGCCATTCCATCACAGCTCAGTGTTGCCATTATGACAGTGAAGTTATCTCAAAGTAAGATTACTTAAACCAGAAATTCCAAGGGCATAAACCTAGACAAATATTTTTCAGAGTATTTTCAAGAAGTTTGAAATGCTTGACCCCGGTTTCCTAGATACCTAACTATCATTTAAAGTGCAGCTTAGCACTTAAGAGAAATGGTTTGCACTAACATGGCTCCATTGCTATATTTTCCTCTTTTATAAGCTGTTAACATTATTACCACTAATTTATAGAGCAAAAGAAATTTAGTAGCTTGAAAAAGTGAGCTTGTCCTTAGGCAAATAATTTGGTGGCTTTTAAATGATACTTCAAATTAACCCTGTTTACCTAATACAGCAGGTTCTCCTTGAATGTTTTACATGAAAAGCAACACTTAAGGTGCATTTTAAAAAAAAAAAAAAAAAAAAAGGCATATTGCAAAACACACTTAATGGAGGAGAAACTGATTGTGGGAGTATGTAATCACACAACATCTGGCCAGAGAGCCACAGTACAGCATACGCTCAATGCCCTGCCTGATCTTCCACTCCCCTGAACCTGGTGGTCCAGTCCTGACACACAGTAACAGCCAGAAATGGAAAACAGAGAGTCACAGACTTGAATGAAATTAAAATCTCAGAATTACCTAAGGAAAATTGGGACTGGAAAGATTCTTTTGTATCAACTGCCAGGAAAATGGATGCATGCTCCCTTCTCTTGAAATCACAGAATGATAGAAAGGTTCAGGTTGGAAGGGACCTTAAAGATCATCCAGTTCCAACGCCCCTGCCATCTCCCACTACTTCATGTTGCTTAAAGCCTCATCCAACCAGCCCTGCACACTGCCAGAGATAGAATATACACAGCCTCCTGGGGCAACCTGTTCCAGTGTCTCATCACCCTCACAGTCAAGAATTTCTTACACATACCTAACCCAAACTTCTCTTTCATTTTGAACCCATCACTCCTTGTTCTGTCCCTACACTTGCTGAATGAAGAGTCCCTCTCTGGCTTTCTTGTAGGCCCCCTTCAAATACTCTCAGGCTTCTATGCAACCTTCTTCAGGCTGAAGAACCCCAACTTCATCAGCTTTTCTTCATAGGGAATGTGTTCTAGTCCCTTATCAATTACATGGCCTCCTCTGGACTTGGTAACATCTCCAGCCTGTCAGTGTCCCTCTGGATGGCAGCCCTTCCCTCCAGCGTGTCAGCCACACCACAAAGCTCAGTGCCATCTGAGGGTGTCCTCTTCCTTCCAGTCCTTTCCACACAGGCTGGGAGACTTCCCCAGCTGAAGCCAGCCAAAGGCATTCACAGGTAAAGAGGAAGTCCTTATGCCTCCTCCTCCTGCCCTCCCCATGGACCTGTGATAACCACGAACTGTTCAACACAGACTGGATAAAAGAAATTAGACCATTTCCTTCCTTTCCTTCACAGCCTTTGCCTTCTAACTCTTTCTTTTCAAGCTTCCCATTTCTTTTCTCAGTTAAACACCATCTTCCTTCTTCCTTCAGCCTCTACAGGAAAAGTGACCACAAACTTACTGGTTCACACCACTATCCTAAATATGCATCAGGAAGTACAAGAACACTTTTACTAATCTTTGTTCCATATTTTTTCATTATAACCTCATTGGGGCTGCATCACTTGGGCCTTCGCAATCTGTTCTGCTCACAAAGCTTGGCTATTCCTATCAATATTAACACTGTGTGTCACTAGGCCATCACAGCAGAAGTCCATGTTGCAGGAAGATAAAACACATCATGCTTCTAAACACACAAGTGTTATCTGTTTGACCAGATACTGCCAAGTGTGCAATCACAGTGACACCCAGCCCTGTGAACCTTGTTTGGAGCCAATAACAGGTGCAGGAAAAAAGAAGTATACGCCCTAAAAAAGTTTACAAAAACTAAAGTGCTGGTCCTGAAAGACTGGAAGAGCATTATCACCAGAAAGCTACCCAGATTTTTAGGTGACAAATATTGTTTTTTAAATTAAATACTACCTGTGTTTGTGGTAAGTTTTTCAATAAAAAGTGACTTGCTTGGTAGGCATCCTTTAGCTATGCTGTAGCCTTCAAATCAAGAAACTTTTGTCTTTTAGGGGTTATACTTTCAACCTAAAATTGAACTTCAAGCATCTTCTTGTGCCTAGGTGCAACAGCATTCCAAAAGAAACTTAGAAACAGTAATACAACATTAAAAAACAGGGGTTTTAAATGACAGAAATTATTGGCAAGTTAAAATGCATTTTATACTTACCTAGTTTTTAATTTAAATCTAATTTGGGGGTTATGTGATAATTTCAATATTTCTTTCCTCCCTCTAAACTGAGGGTTCTGTGGGATTTTTTTTTCCTTTGTAAACCTTGGATTTGGGTAGTCCATTATTAAAATAAAGAAATTATAAAGAGCATTACCCATACAAAGAGCTGAAGGTCACTATCCAACTGCGCTCATTATCTCATTATGTGGTCTAATTTGGTAATGTGTTTTTTTCCTGGATGCGATAATTAGCTCTGTGTTTCTTTGTTTTTAACAAAAACATGGAGATACTGGAATCTTTTAAGGAAACAGTGAATCACTTTGAAAGGCTGTGCACAATAAGAGTCAAAGTTACAATCCTTCCTAGTTCTTACAATTTCATGGCCTCCACTTCCCAAAGCAATCTGCTCTTGGATCCCTGCGTTTAGGAAAACAGCTCCTAAAAAAGTATGAGTACCAATAAACTGAAATTTTCTGGTGAGAAACATCTCAATATACACATTCAGAAAATGAAAATTCATTCTAAATAAGCCACAAAATCCATAGAGAGCCTATGTGTTTCCCTTTCCATAGAGGATTGAAATCATGGTAATATACTCACAGCTTAATCAAGTTAGGGCCAGTATGTGTACTGTAACACAGCCAAGTCCTGAAATCATTACCTTAAACCCAGCACACATGCTGAAGACTTTAGCAGCACATGCTGCCTTCAACTCCCATTGCAATCTGTAGATTCTTGCAGGGATTTTGGGGTTTTATCATCTCACAGGGTCAAGCTCTTAGTCCTTAATCAGGCACGAATCCAGATGAGGTCCATGGGAGATTTGCCAGAGAAAGGACTAAATGGAGAGTGAGAAAGGATGACTCTAAACAAGCTGGGAGGAGCAGACCTTTACACAGAGCAGAGAGCTTGCATATTGTACGCCTGATTCATAGGGAGTTATTTAGCTCGTGCAGATGGCAGCCACATGTAAGAAGACTTGGCCGTATATATCCTATACTTGTGCCTCGTCCTCACTGAAAAGAAAAAGGCCCACCAGCAGACAGGCATCAGTTCAATTATTTAAAATGCAAATTTTGACAGATTTAGTCCTGTAATGAGATTTTCAAAACTGTTAAAGTTCAAATGGATATCTATTAAATTGTAAAATAAAACACTTACTAACTAGTATCCTTGAGGTTCTTTTCTACCCACTACGAATACAGCAAACCCTGCACCAAAACAAAATCATTCTCAATGAAAAAGTAAGATTGCTTAGGAAAGGTCTCTCAAAAGGCCATCTGCAACAACAGAGCTCTGAAATGAATCACTCACTAATGCATCTCCTTCCGTTCCCCTTGAGGTGCAGTTCTGTTTAAGGAGTTTCTTACTAAATGCCACCACTCACTCATCTTCTTTCTATCTAGGCAACAACTCACACTTCACTCACTACAGCCATTCTTCCTGCCAAAACACCAGAAGATTTTCTCCTCCTTGACCTTCTTTTTGCTCATTTCCTCCCTTATTAAGCATGTGCCCCTTGTGTTATCCTACAGGATTTCTCCCCACGTAGTTCTACAACGGCAACTGAAGAAACACAGAGATGTGGTTCTACAGGAGTTAACTGATTCCGTATTTTCTTAATGTACTGCCCAGCTGCTTGTTAGCTGTAACCAGAAGGAGCACGCACACTGGCAGCTAACTGCTAAATGCATTTTCAAAACTAATAAGAAGCTGAAAACAATTCAAGCTCTGGATATGAGTACAGAGTATTCTCCCAGGCGAACAGCAGATATAAAAGGAGAACTGAGATGGCCTCCATATGAAATCACAATGGCTCTTCTCTTTCAAATAATCTTCTATTAACTTTTTTTTTAAGGGAAGTTGGGGAAAGGAGTTTTAACTCAGGAAATAAGTCATTTGTGCCCAATGCTAACACAACCTTTACAAGGCATGCATCTTAGTATCATTCCTGCATGGAAAAAAGTCTCAGGGAACCTCAAAGCTGATTCAGGTTTCACAGAAATATAAAATGTTCACACGCACATCTGAAGTACTTCCCTTTCAGAGACCCCACAGGTGTAGGAATCCATCTGTCTGTATGGCAAAGGTTCAACTCCCATTTAAGGGCTTGAAGGAAGCATAAGCCCCCTTGACACTACAGACAGCAGGGAACACATGGGGGGGACTCAACTGCCAGCCATGGAGTACAATTCCTTGTCTTTTCCAGTACAGGAAAACTCCTGCTGCTCCTTCTTCAACAAGCAAACAAACAAGACTTCAGGAAATAAAATGCAGGTAGATTCTGTAAAAACTAACCACAAAATGCTAACTAATTGTAAAAGTGCAAGATCACAGAAGCTTCCTTGTCCCCTGACTTACTGGAAGGAGAGACCTCAGGCTTTTTGTTTCCAACAAAAAGAACAACCAACACCCTAGCCCTACATATGGGGTAAGCAGTGAGAAACCTTTCAGTGAGACTTTCAAAGTGACTTGGCAACACTTAGAACAGCACTATTTGTTTTCAAGTACAATCAGTAAAGGATAGTGTTGTTCAGAAAACAGTCATAATATCCTGGAACTTACTAGATGCAAAATAACTTTGTAGTGCAGTCAGCAGCCTGAGGGGCCTCATACACACTTTGCAAGCTTTCAAACAGTCCCCTAGAAAGTGGGGGAATGAGTAATCTCGCTTCCTGCTAAACATTCAAAGTACACTTAAAAGCTATCATTGAGTCAGCACTTGATGGTGTTAATTCATCTGCTTTGCTGGAATTTTTAACAGCCTGAAAGTGGCCACTGCTATGTATCTTATATGCCCCTTTTTTTTTAATTACTAGTATTGTTTTTGTAGAAGAAAATACCATTTAAGCAACCCATTTCAACGTATTTGTAATTAGGAGGTAATATCAACTTTGATTTTGGGGAGAAAGCAAGAGTTAGGGACTGAAAAAACTTAGATGTTAAACAAGTGGCATCTTAGTACAAATAAAAAAACAAGCAGAAAAGAAACTAACGCAGGGACCAGTTAAACTATCTGGTCGGGTAGGGTTTAACAAGCTCAAATGTTTCAGGCTTTCAGTTGCTTACACTTACTATGTTCAGTAGCATAACACACTGACGGTGAAGGGTTCCAGCTCAGAGTCCAGAGAAGGACTGCTGCCTCTCATTTATTGAACAGTCTTCATAGGAAAAGCATAAAAGTTTCAACATTGCATTGTACAGTGGCACATTTCCTTTTTATAATGTATTGCATATCACTGTGGGAAATGAATTGGCAAACCCTTGTCATGGGTAGAATTACATAAGTTACATGAACAAAATAAAAAGTGCTTCTGTCAGCTTTTTCATGTACTTTTGGGTAAGGATGTATAGTTATGCCAGTAAATCAAATCGTTTTGTTGCCATATATTCCAATTTGGACAGGCTATGTTTTACTTCGTGGTTTTGTCTGACTGTGCCACCAGGTGAACCACAGATCAAGTTACTCAAAATACTTGAACAATACTTCAATACTCTACTCCTGTAAGAGGAAATTCATTTTTGACCTAGTACAAACATGAGCTGCTGCTAAAAAGGGTGGCTCCACTACCCTGCCACACACTTTCAAGGGTCCCTTATTTGCTCTAGCAATCATGATTTTTCAGAGAAAACCTGCCACTTATAGGACTTCAAAAGCTCCGATGTAAGCACACAGGAGCCCAGCTAAAACTTGTTCTTCCCATCAGTGGACCAATGGTTCAAATTCATTGAATGGAATGGAAGTTGACACCCATTCTTTCACTAATACCTCACGAGATCTGTGACAATGTACTTGCCATTCAATGCAGAGGCACGCTTAATGTTGCATTGCAAGGCAAGTTACTTGCTTAAGCACTTGAGTGCATCCTGCTTTAGAAAAGCCACCACCCTCTACCAACCAACACTAATATCAAAATCTTCTAACTGGATCCAAACAACTGAATAACGAACACCCCCACAGCCTGCCCTGAGGACAGCTCAGACCCGGCTCATGATCAGAGAGAGTCCAGGAACAGCACTTGGAGGACAAACACCCTTTTCTCTGGATAAGAAGGCTCCAGTAACAAATGGAATATATGCAGAAATACAGCACAGAAGTGTACTCTCATCTGCTGATTTTTAAACTGTGCTTACTATTAACCATTAACAGTTTAGTTAATTCCCTTGGATAGTTTAGTGCAGTTTTCATTTATCGTAAATGCAGAAAGACCCCGTATGTCACCCACTACACATTGTTCAACCATTGTATGAAAAAAAATGTTTATCTTTAAAGCTTCCAATGTAACCGCAGTTGTATTTAAATGTTCTTTGAGATCATCCAGGATATTACACAGATGCTTGTTTAAAAAGTCTCTTCCAGCTGTTCTATGTGTATATTAGGAGCATTACAAAGGCATCAAATACTCATTAGTGATGAGATCATCCTAACTAAAAAAAACATACTAATACACAACTTAGATACAAACAATTACACCGAAATATTGAATACAGGAGGAAGAACATAGTCCCAAGTAAAGAGGGGAGCAGAGAGCATCACACTCATTGCAGGCAGGATCGCTCCAAAAGTGAGCAAAAGCTTGATTTCCCTTCACTGGCACAACAGCCCTTGCTCAGCAGGTTCTCAGTAAATCTCTCCAACTCCACCGGCAGTGGCCTAGTTAACAAAATAGCACAGAGAACCTTACAAGCTTTGAAGAAAAAGCAAACAAACCCATGTGTCGCCAATGGAAAAGAAATGCCAAAATACTTCAGATCACAAGTTCTGTTACCACTTCAGGACATGACCCCTAGAATTAAATCCATTAAGAAAGAGGACATGTGCTACACCATCTTCAAATTTCTGCCATTAAATCTTCCTAGAGACATAATGCTATACAACTGTTCCAAGATCAGACACCTACTGACTGGTTTAGAATGGGATTGGAGGGAAGAAGACACAGCAACTCTTCAGAAAGTTATGGTCTGAACATGAACCCGTTCTGTCTGCAACACTTGTAGCCCAGCAAGCAGCAAACTGAACCCTCAAAAAAGCCATCCAGCAAGAAAGGCCACCAGGGAACACAGGGACACCAGTACACAGGCAAGTTCCTTCCAAAAATTTAAGGAAAGCAATTAGAACAAGATGACAACACAGGTATTAGAACTGAATCAACTTAATTAGTTCAGTCAACTAGTACAAAAAATGTTGATTGCTCCAATTAAATTACTTCAGTCCACTAGGCCAAAAAAGCACTGATTCATTGCACAGAAATCCTCCCGGGTAAATCCTGACTTCACTCCACTTTTTCTTTGAGCAGTCTTGTCAAATCTCAGACAGTTACATGAATGCTTGACCTATAAAACCATCTCAAGTGCATTATTATTTCTCTGGAGAAAGAGAGAAAATACATTTTCAACTCTTCAAGGCAGAAAAAAATATAAAGGAGTTAGCTGTTAGCAACTTTTACTTGAAATGTTTTAGACAATATTTTTGGTTAATCCTTTACATAGTGCTTGTGTAATGTTTAAACAAATAGAAGAATAAGCTGGTTTAGGTTTTTTTTACATATATAGGAAGATTTTAGGAACACCATCAAGCAGTTCAATACTCAGAACTGTTTCATTAGAATTCTTTTCTCCTGAATCGTATCAATAAAGTTGAAGTTCAGTCTAGTATTTATAAGAGCTGACTTACAGGCTTCTTGCTGCAAACATACTTTTGAGATCCAGTAAACGTATCAGAGACCAAGAATTAAGGGACTTTAATTTTTTAATTGTTTTATTCAAAATCAACCATTGCAAAGTCTTAAAAATTATTTCATCTTGGGCATGAAACTGCTGAAAAAAACCCTAGCTTTGCTAATTTCAAAAAATTAAAAAGATTTCAGAAGAACACAAGTAACATAACCAGATATTTTGCTTTTATCTTTCTGTTACTGGCATGAAGCATTCCTTATTCTGACAAGTCTGGTACTTTTTTTTGCCTTGGTAAAGGCAGATAACTGACCTTTTAACAGGAGGCACTACAGAAGCATTTGTCAAATTTTACAATTAAGAAAACTGTAATCTTCAGAAAAACCTCAGAGACCTTCCTACGATGCACGCTGGAGCTCTCTTACTGCCATCCATGATGGTAAATGTGATCATAGAGACCAAACATTAGCACTGGGAGAATGAAAATGAATGCAGCGAACAATATAGCCATGAGCACCATTTTAGCAAGAAAATAACTACTACTGGCCTAGTTCCAAAAAGCAACTGAGACAAGTCATTGCCAAAGTAATCTCTGAACAGTTTTCTTGCCAATTTACTCAAATACTTATTACCTTTTCAGCTTGAAGGTAAAAATATCCCACAGAAAAATTAGCTACTGCTTTGTGGCATGAAAGAAAAGTTTGCCAGACTGACCTAACACTTCAAAGCAGAAGATGCAGAAATCTGGCAACATATACAAATTATATCGTTTAACAAATCATCTCCAAAGTCAAAGTCTACCCTAATGCATGAAACTGAAGCCACAGATTAACTTGTTTCATGTTGCTCAAACTATGCATGGGATTTAATGTAGTTCTACCTGCTGCTCTAAGTTATATCCCAATGATGCAAGAGAAGTCACATTACCTGAAAATCCTTTTTTGGTACAGTCTAAGATTTCTCACTTACTTTCTTTGGTATGGCTGGTTTTCCTTTCTGCAATAATAGTGATTTTTCAATTTATTTTTTTAATAAGGATTAGCATGGCAGGTAGAGAAAAGAGGTAACTCCATGAGTTATGACATTTCTCAGAACATCATAATTAATCTATGACTTGCCAAAGCTTCAACCAGCCTGTTCCTTATCAGAGATAACAACAAACTTCTGCAGTTCAGCATCCATGCATCTAAAAACAAGCAAAAGAGGCAAAAAGCCTGACAGTTCCTTAAATAAAACCTGTGCCATTTTCATACCTCCAAAAAGGGCAGGGGCAGGTTTTGAAGAATTAATGATATAACAGCAGTTAGCAACAAAATGATCCATGGGACTTGAAAAGGATTACGTTGGCTCTTCAAACAGTCCTGCATGGAAGATGCCAGGGTTGAACACATCTGTTTTACATATCAAGAGACCAAGTTTGAGAGATGAAATAACTCGTGGGGAGATTACAGAGAGTGTCACAAATCCAGGCACAACCCTTTCATCTTTCAGTCAGAAGCAGAGGCTCACAGATGAGCCCTATGCCTTTAACACGGCTCAGGCCATCAGGCACAGGGACTCCACAAGGAGAACACGTCCAGCTACTGGTGCCTCACCTTCAGCAGTCCCTGCTCATGGCTGAGCCACAGCTGGAAGGAGCTGCTCTAACTCGTTCCCCGCTCTCCCAAAGGCCCTGCACACCCAGGCACTTTCCCTCAGTCACCACGGAGGATGGACACACACCATGGATCCCACAGGGCTGCAGTGCCTTGGCTGCATGGAGAGTGCACATCACTCCGTGGGCAGGAGAAGATTCCACCACGGTTCTCAGACACAGCAGCACCGCTCCAGCCATGCCCTGAGGCACAGGGAGCTTTTACACTACAGAGCAGTGTTACTCAAGAGTAACCAGGAATTGCCCTCGTGGATCACACGTGCACAAGTATATAACGTGTGTGATCATCCCTTTTAAAGTTCTTCATCTTCTACAGATTTCGTTAAAGCAACCCCAGATTTGAACTATGCTGAGCCACCTCAGCAATAGCTAGATTTTCAAATAACCTTTTCACCTTTAGCCTCTTCCATACAATTCCTGAAGCCTAAAGAATCACCAAGGCATTGTGATGCTAAGTGTCCTGTCACACCCCCCACACACCCATTTTTACACATTAATGAAAGGCACACAACCTGTGAAGGAAAAAAAAAAATCAGCTTGACATCGTAGCTAGAATCAAAATAACTTGAGGAGCATCTCTAGTAGGACATATGTAATACTGCTCCATTTAAATTAAAAGTAGTAACAAAGAAAAATTTTAATTATTCCAAAATAAATTGCATCAATCATCCTTTCCAGACACAATGCAAATTTGATCTAAGAAATGAAGAAAAAGAGGAAAAGGAGTGAAAATAATCATAAAAATAAATTCTTCACTCACTCTTGACTCCAAGTATAAAGGAAAATACATTGTTTTCAAATTTAAAAAGAAAATAACAGAAAAAAACACCACTAAAACACCAAGCCTGCTTCAGAAGAAAGCAAACTTTTTGCTGAAGAGATAAAACAGCAAACCTTATATATGTTTCCATTGCTCAACCCCGAATTCCTTTATTTGTTACTTTTTCTCTGCACTACTTCAATAATGAGAGTAATGACATTTTCAGTTTAGTTATTTCCATCTCTGACAGGTAAAATCCCTTTTTTATTAAATGCCTATTAGTAATTCTCACAGTATGGAAGCTGCCAAAAAAAAGGAACAATAGCTCCATCTTTTATAAAGTACACTTATGAAGAAAAGCACATTCTGCTTAAGGCAGCTGCACTTCATAGCATTATTAAAAACCTTTGCTTTTGTCACCTGGGGTCAAAATTTATTCTTGGTGAAATTCCATTGGTTTAAAACAGGTTTACACCAAAGAGGAATCCAACTCAATGCCTTCAGGTAATGAAACGTGGTACAGTCTTTGTGCTAAATATATTTTTTTCACTCCAAATTCATCTCTCCTATGACTTACAGCCTAAGGGATTTCAGTTCTTTTTGTCATTAGCTACAGAAGATGAAATTATTTCTCATCTTTGAAAAGGAATGTATCTGGCCCTGTATTTTCTCTACATGATAACATCACCAGTAGTAAAAAAATGGCATTGAATCACACAAGCATATTTCAGTGGAAGGAGCTTATAAAAGAAAGGTTTGCAGAAATTCAATACCATTTTCATGTGAAAATAGCAATTGTTTTTCTAATAGCAGATGCTTCATTTCTTGTTGAGACATCCCAGGATCACATTTGGGAATGCTACAGCATGTGAAGCCTAATCTTTAGTTAACTAAATTTGCCCTTTTCACTTTTTTATTAATTAAAGAGATTGAGGGTTCATGTTATTTATAAGACAAATGACAGATAGAAAAGGTAAGAAAGAGTTAATAAGGGCCTGCAATACAGAAGGGATATTAAAATATCTACAAGCAAAACCTCAAATCCCAATTCCCTTCAGAAAACAAAAGAATTATTTTTAGCAAACTATTTATAAAATAATTATGTAAAGCTTAGAACTCGTTAAAGATAAGTTTCTCTAAAAAAAAAACCAACTTGAATAGATTTCCTTAGGAAGTCAAGGATTAATGCCATTCTCCATTCTGTGCCATATAATTTTCCTCAAAACTACTTTTCCTCAGTGGAGTACTTCCCTCCAGAGACCCTCAGTAAAGCTGCCATTTGCCCTCTTCTATGCAATTCCAGTACTGCACTGTGGGCTTCATATTTTTAGGATTCCTTTAGCATCACCCAGAGTCAGTTTCAATCAAAGAACCAGATATTCTTGTTTAGTGATAAATGCTCAAGTTCAATAAACACTTCAATACACTATCAGCTGCTCTGCTGAATCAGGACCCACAATCCCACATCCTACTGCTCCACTTGGATGCAGAATTATGCAGAATTCTGCTGAAATTTAACTGCTTTTAGCTTGAGAGCCTTGCTGATACAGGAAAAACTAAGTCTGCTCAGTTCAAGCCATTCCAAGTCTGTGATACAATTACCTCTTTGAAAATACATAAACCTTCTCTGTATCCTGACTCTCTAAATTCTTCAGAATTTCTGTGTGGGTTTGGAAGATAAAAAAACCACTATTTATCCATAAAGCACACAGAAATGGCACAGGATTTAGCTCAATTCAGTTGTTGAAAGATAGACAACCAGATTAAAAATGTGATCTACAAAGGAATAGTTCACCATGCCACAGAAGAATGCTGAAGAAACGTAAGTCAGGGGACACACAGATTTAGTCTAGCTACCCAGTTTTAATGTCTTTGTATTTAAAGTGCTCATTTAAAACAATTTACTGCTTGAAAGGTATTATGTTTTCTGTGAAATTAAAATTAACTATCTTTTTTTTATTTATATTTTGGCCTTTCAAAGTTAACTCGCAGCACTCACTGATATGAAGTTAGGAATCCATCATTTGATTCCCCATCAGATAAACATCTGATATTAAGATGCTTCAAAACAATCAGACTGCTGAAAGAATAAAAAAATCAGAACAATTCCCCCCCTTTAATAGCCAGTCCCTGGTTTCTCAATAATATTTCCCAGAAATGAGAGCACATTTGCCTCCCATGAGGAACACGACCCTTTCTTTGCAGCCCTTGCAGGAGGGCTTGCAGCCTTTCCAACATGGCACAGCACATGAACCAGCCCTCTGCTCCTCTAATTCTCTGAGACAGCCAGTCTTGAAATGTTCTGAGTGCTGGTTCATCTCACCCTCAAAAGCCTGAATATCCAGACCATAAAGGGATAGGAGTAGATGGTTTTACAAGGGAGGCAGAAGTCAGCTGATTATGAGAAAAAAGTGAAGGGAAAGGGAGGTAGAAAGTAAAATCCTCATTCATTCAAAAGCTGCAAAAGCCTGTGCTTTACTTCAGTCCTAAGAATTCAAGATCCAACCTCTGCCCCTTGGTTCTCATCCTCTAAACTATTTGAACAAACAAAATACTCCACACCTCTGGCAACAAATACTTAGGGGAAAAAATAAAATTACAATCTAATTATATCTGGGAAATATCCAGCAAACACTTTTAAAATAGAAGGAAATTTTGTGTGACTAACTCCCAGTATTAATTTTTTTAAAATATTATGTCCTTCACCTTCCCGTGGAAGGTTTTTCTACTATGCTTTGAAGAATCATATATTACTTTTGGAAACACAATGTTCAAGGTCAGGGGAAGTTCATAGTTAAAAAAAAGAAAAAGTAGATGTCATGACAAGGCCTGTTTCTTCCTGTTGTTCTGCTTATTAACATGGCACCCATCACCACCATATCTGGGGGCACAGATCCAAAAGATACATGAGTTTGCAAGTGAACAGTCTTATTGAAAATGAAGTACACATGCTCTGAACAATGCAGGATTACTTATATGAACAAGTATGTAAAAAGAAAGAAAAAACAGCTGGGATTACAATAGAATGGGGAACCAGGGACTAAAGAGCTGTTGGAAGAACACCATAAAGATGGACCTAACGTGAACAGATAAACCAATAACCTCAGTAGTACAGAAAATAGGTAAATTTTCAATATATCCAATTCTTACAGGGTCTTCATCTGCTTGACCACAACCAGGAAACTGTCATGAGGAGAGGTGTCTACAAGGCAAGCACAGGCAATGCCAAATACCAGGGGGCTGAAGGAAAGAGAACACAGCTACAGGGACAAATTCTGGTTGGTATCAGGTGCCACAGCTGTGCTGCTTTCTCAGCAGCAGGAATGATTTGCATCCCAGAAGGCTGGAATGAGAACCTTTGGTCAGTTTAGGTCCATAGGCTCTACCACCCTTCTGTCTCCTTTCCAGCTCAATAGTAATGCAGGAAAGAAAAGGAAAATCAGAAGTTCAGGTTTAAAAATGTTCTCATTCCATCACAGAAGGACCTGTCTTGTTGAAGGTTTGGCCCTTAGGGTCTAGGGCAGGCTTGCATTTCAGCCGCCCTCTAAGACGTTTTATTAAGACATGCATCATGCACCCAACTGCACAAATTCACCAGCAAGTAAAATAAATATGTTCCAGCCTTTGATTTAAGCCACATTAGGACAGAATATTTTTGCTCCAAGATTACAAAGCCAGACTAACTGAAGAGGTTATCCAAGGCCTGCATAGCTGCGTGCAGTTCTGAGTGTTTGTGTGGAGTTCCTACTGCAGGTTGCCAGACCTTAATTTAATCCCACTTCAAAAACTTAATTCCCTCAGTCGGGCAGATAGCTTGCCAGCAGCTTTTCTCTCCATCCTGCCTTGGACTTTCATGAAGTAGAAAAATCTCAGAGTAATCAAGGTTTTCTTTGCAGTCTTTTTCTATCCAATTGAAGCTGTATAAATAAAAGTTAACAAGACATATACAAGACGAAAGCAATCAGATTCATTTAGCTACATACATCCAGGTAGTATGAGGAGTTAGAATAACAGGTAAATATTCTCTGAATATTTATATAGACCATTTTCAGTGCAGTTAGTGAGGTGCAATCTTTAACCTATTAGCATGAAAAACATGCAGGTCTGTGACTTTGACTATCCAGCTCTGAGCATCATGTCATGTGACTCCAGGGTTTGAGGGGGGGTTTTGATATATTTAAAACATTAGTACCTTCAAGAGCAAGAGCAGAAAAAAGAAACCAAACAAAACGTAGATTCTGTCTAGAAGATGACTTATACCTGAAAATACAAGAATGCTGAAGCTATCATAATGTCAGCAAAAAAACCCCTAAACCAGTAGCAGCAGTTTCAGTGTAAACTGGCAAACAAAAGAAAGGTGTGCTCTGCTACAGCAGCCTCACTTCTTAAGGAACAAAGAACAAGCTGGAAAAAGGCTCAATGTATAAAAATCAATACCTTAGGGAGGTGGCATGCTGCCCCCTGCCTCCCCCACGCTCCACCACAAGCACGCAGGGATTTTATTTATACTTCTTAACTTTATTTAGACTTCTAGTTTTATTTATACTAGTACATTAGTGGTTTGAGACTGAAAAAGCATGGATTCTGTACACTGGCAATTAAGAGCCAAGCCTGCAGTCCCTTGGCCATCACGCTGACCAGAGCTCAGGGGCTCTGCCAGCTTTTTCACACAACTGGAATGTGTTGTTTGCTCCCACCTGTTCTTCACCTATAGACACAAACTCCCTGCATTTACAGTATAACTCTTTACATTAACAGGGCTCAAGATCTCAAGTTGCAAAAGTTCTATCTAAATAACCTTCAGAGAGCTGTCCTTCCTCAGTTTGAACTGTATCTGCCTGACATCTCTTTCCTCTCTTTCCTCTTCATCACAGTCCATCAATTCTTGCTCTTATCTTACTGTACTCATCATACTCTGCAAAGGACATTATCTAGTTGTTCTTATTAAGAATTTATTGAAAAAAATTAATAAGCACGGAACAAAACCAAAACACACAGGCAGGTAGAGCCAGAAACCACGAAGACAGTGCTTCCTCATGTTCTCCATACAAACTGTGACCCTTCCTACTCCCTTCAGCTGACTTCTTCCTGTGCAGATACAGGGAAGAATCAGTCTCCAAGAAAGAAATAATTTGAAACTAGCCCTCCTCCAGGCAGGGTGCTGGACTAGACTTCCAGAGGTCCCTTCTAGCCAAAACAATTCTGTGACTCTACTTATGAATAAGCATCTGATTGAAACCAAAGCTTTTAAAAGTTTGTTTCAAGAATATCTGCCAGAGGAAAACACAGAATTGGGGAGTAAAACCAAAAAAACCACAATAAATTTCAAGACAGGCACGTTAAGTTTTCTGAACACTGAATAGCTTTCTAATAGTGGTACTGTTTGATAGCACATTTATATTGGTGTGTTTTAATTAAAGCTGATATTGAGAGGGGCAAGCTGACTTGTTAGGCTAGCATTCTCCTCTGCAGTAAAACAGAATTATGATTGTGTCAATTAAAAAAGCTTTTCTTTTCTACACTGGCACTTCCTTTTAAAGCAGATTTTTACACATGTAGAATGATAGGGATTTGCTCCAAGTACTGGCTGTTCTGGGCCAAGAGCAGCATTCATGTCCCCAGCTCGAGCCGCAGACGCGCTCAGGCACACCCTGCACTGCTCCAAGCCTGTCTGCAACAAAGCTATTGCAAAATGTCAGCATCACGTACTGTTAAACAATCAAAGTTACTCATGCTGGATGGATGCCTTCAAGGAGGTCAAACCCAGAGAAAGTCCCACAAGGCTTGAGGGCTTGAAACAACATAATTTTCCATGCTGAAGATGAAATGAAGCCAAATTGTAACACATTTAATTGCTCAGTCCTGTCTCTTCCAAAGCTGGTCATCTTTTCCACAGTGAGGACATCTCAGATTTAAGCAAGCCATCTGTCCACTGTCCACTTTTCCCAGTGTCTCATTTTGACTGACTGTATATCCACTTGGCCACTTCTCCAAAGACCCATGCTGTATACAAGCTGGACACATAAGAGGCTTCCCCTTGCAACCACAGAAAGAACTTTGACAAACAAACATACTGAGTAGAATCACTTCAGTGCTCGAAGAAAATTACAGAAAAAAACTAGGTACTTGAACTCCACAGATCTTTCCTTTCTCTGTCACAAGTTATTGCAACATACTGTTCTAAAAATCCCCAGCTAGGCCAAAATGTAGGACAGGAACAATCCCCTTAAAAGGCAATGCATGTTCCTAGCCTACAACGACTCCATTAACACTGACAACTGTTATTAAAAGGTTTTTGCCATCATCACTAATGGTTGACTATAAAACAGATTAGACAACTGCCAGGAATGACTAAGGTGAGGTTTATCCCAATCAGACAGGAAGGATGGACAGACACAGTGACCCATTATGAACCTTTCTGGGATTTGTCAGATGTAAGTCAGACATATATTTTATAAAGTCAAATAATTGGGACTTAATTCCAGATTACAGGTCTTAAAGGCAGCATGGAGCTGAGCCGGTGCACCCTTTCAGCCAAGCTCTGTAGAGAGACCAGCAGCCTCAGCTTCAACAGCACAACCCTGCACCTGGGCAAATAAATCCAGCCTCTTGACCAATAGTTCATCATGCTGGCAGAGCTACCCTGCTTCCAATCCCAAAAGCTTCCTTTATAATACACGTGCATTATGCTATTTTTAAAAATAAATAGGTAAATAACCTAAATAATTTACATTGCTACTGCAGTTCTTAAATGATTTTAGGGGTTAACATAGATGCAAGAAAACATTCTTACAGGAACAGCATTGTTTCTCACATCATATATGATGCAATTATGATCAGAATAGTATTATAGAAAGCCTAGACATAAACATAAACTTTAGTTGACCTACTTTTTTCAGCATGAAAAAGTATTTCTGATCAACAATTCTAAATATGCACAACCAGTTACACTCAATGCATGATTTACATACCACCTACCTGCAGCTGCAAAGCACAAAACCATCAAAGCAAACACTGAAGTCACACAACTTGACGACATTTTTGTAAATGCTGTATCTTCTCAAATCAACTTCCTTTGTAGCTCTTCATGTAGATTTACTTTCTTTGTAATTTGTGGTGTGCTTTGAAATCAGATCTTCTGGACTTTTAGTTGCCTACAGAAAGAAGTAAAAATAAATATTAATACAATTACAATTTACAGAAATGTTACTAGATATTTAAAATTATCTCTCTTGTAAGAAGAGGAACAGAATTCTTTCTTAAAGGACTGGTAGGGGAGTGCATTTTATATTGCCAGATACCCGAGACACCAACAGTCTAATGCTCTTCCCCTTGTATTTCAGTACGTCTTTCCAGATGTTGCTCCCTTATATTATATATTGTACAAGTTAGGATCTGCTTGGAAGGGAGGCCCCAGAGTCCTTTCTGTCAATACCGAAGTCCCACTGAAGCCTACCAATGGTAATCACACCCTCAGACATGTTTATTTTAAGTAATCAGACTTTCTCTGGGGCATATAAACATTTGTTTGCTTAGTTATCTGCTGCCACCTTTATTATAGCATGGAGAAATGTTTCATATATTCTCTAGCTGGTTTACGGGTAACTTGATAAATTTAACTCATCATTTCTCAGTATGACAAACTGAAAACTTTTCAATGCCACTTGACACCAAATATAAATATAAAGTTGTTCAGAATCTTTATTTTAAGAGATTTCAAGGCACGACACACCAGGTCAGTTAAACAACTCTAGTGTGCTATACTAATAAATGAAAATACAGCTGACACCAGCAAGCCTTACAAACATTGAAAATTCTGATCCCAGAATACATGCTGCAGCTTTTGGAGGGGAAATGCTTAACCAGATCCTCAACAGCCTCTTCCACCTTTTTTTTTTTTTACATCTCTTCTCAGTCATCTAGATGTCTAGAAAAAGATTACAGACCAAGAAGGTAAAGAACCAGAATGCTGGTATTGTGGTCAGGCAAATAAAAAATCATATCTACTTTACTTCCCTACCAGCCTTGGGGAGCAGATGGTGCCTTGGCAATCACTAACACTCACCATAAAGCAAAGAGAGCAATGACAAACCCCCACCATGGGACTAAGTGATAGCGAAATGCTGAGTTAGGATCAAAAAATCTAAACTGTGGCAACACGAACACCATTTAAAAGGTTCTTGCTGACATTAAAACGGAATGAAGGACAAAAGGCGAGATTCTGCTACACAGCGTGTGCCAGCAAAAGTCTGCTCAACAAAAAAACCTGCACCCAGACCAGCACTTCAAGAGCCCTCAGGCTACGAGGAAACTCGAGAAACTCCTCAGCAGCATTTCTGCAGGGTTATCTGGCAGGGATGGCACTGCCCTGCATGCAGGGAGCTGCATCTACACACCTGAAAGGGCTCTCCGTGCCCAAGGCCAGAACTCCACAGATTCCTCACTCAGCACCCAGCTCCTGGAAGCTCCAACTGGTCTTGGCAATGCCCCAGCTGCCACCTGGGAGGAGGGAGGAAAGCCCAGGAGCAGCTCTGCAGGCTGCTGGGAGCACCCAGGCACACCCTTCTGCAGGACAGCAGGGTATGGGGCGAGCAAGGAGCTGACTCTCTGGCACAACATGGGCGTTCATGCACTTCCCTTCCAAGCTCAGTGTCCCCTCTAAGATGACTTTCGGCCAAATGGCAAGACATGACAAATACTGAGTATCACCTTAGCCCGAACTTGGGAAGTCAAATATAAACTGGAATAATTTGCTACTATTTCTCAAGATGAAAAGAAACTTAACACTCCCCAGTGATACTATTTGGTTGCTAATTCCATTTTTTAATGCTGCTACAAGGAAAAATAATCAAACAGAGCAAATAAAGAGGTTTCTCATCAGTGTTATCTATCGAAGGGCATCATAACATTCTGCAAGACGCCATATATTTGAACAGGCAAAGAAGAAGCATTCTGAAACCCAAGTTACTGATGTACAACCATTTCATCAACAACAGTGAAAACAAGAGAAACCAGAAAAAGAGCAACTATAGCACATGTGCTAATATACACATATACTTAGAAAACACAAAACATGACTTAGATCACTCTCCCATGTGCACAAACCTCTCATTTCTCAGTGACCGTTTTATAAGGCACCAAGTTGTGTAGAAACAGGGAACACAGGGAACAAACTGGAGAGAAAACAACACTATTTAGAATCCCATTTTGACCTGAGCATCTAACTATGTTAAAATGTCAAGTTTCAGTTCAACTTGGATGAAAGACTTTTTTAAAAAGATTATTTAAAAGGCAGAGAGAACACATACACATTTCCATCTGCAGAAGTGATTTGATTCCTACCACAACCCACTGACCAATAACAATTACATGGTATAACTCAGACCCACCAGTATATGATTGAAAAGGCCTAAACTTCTACCCTGATTCTGCCAGTTCATGAAGGGTGCATAATGAAGAGTTAAATGAAAATTTGGAAGAGCTTTCTGAAGAGTTGAGCTCACTTGCTTGAAGACATATACTCACAAACTTAAAAAGAGGGCAAATATCAAACGAAAAGGTGACAAACTGACAGCGCATTTCATGAACTTAGGATGAATGATATCCAAACTGTCAGCTCCACAGCTGCAATTTAAGTCAAAAGACAGACAAAACTGCTACTAATAACTCATTTAAGAGTAAACCTGCTAAGCAGGCAATTTGTCAATATTTTGCAAAATCTGATCACATGTGACAGCAGCTAAAAAGCTGCTATTAAGTGACCATCTGAAAGCACCAAACAGAAACAAACAACAACAAAATGTGAGAAAATTAGGCTGTGGTGGAAAACCTGCCAGATTTTCTTCAATGTGACACCCACTGTCACTAAGAAAATGTGTGAAACCTGCAAACTAGGAAAAGTAGAGCCAGTCCACAATATAGGAAGGCATTTCCTTTGAAATAAGAGAAGAAAGCTATGCAAAGGGATAAGGAGCCTCAACTATTTATCCAAGAAGTAAATACAACTGCTAGTCAACTTGACATTCAAAAGGAATTTCCAAGAGAATCATCTTTTCCTTTGGGGTATATCTGGGTGGCTATTTTTGTAAAGGAGGTCACAAAAGGCCATATTAAAAGTATAACCAAAAAATCCTGATGTGGAAGAGACGGAGAAGACATGAGACCTTTGTGTTTACTAAATATGTTTTCATGCCAATGCTTTGTACCACAACAAGCTGCAAGAAAGGCTGGCAAAAGATGGCATCTGAATCAAAACCACTGAATACTCTGAAAATTTCTGTAGTAAAGGCCACTAGTCCTGGTAAAAGTGAGGGTCTAAAAAGCACAAAGACCCTGTTCTGTTGAGAAATATATATATGCAGATCCAATCAGGAATGAGTGCTACTGGAAACGTCAGGAAGAATCTTACTACCACTAGATTTTATTAGTTTTGAAAGAAGACTGGGGAAGTGGAAGGGGAGAAAACACATTCTGAAGTACATAAGAACAAGGAGAGGAGAAAGCATAAGGTTTTAATTTGGTTTCAATTAGGAGCCTCTGAAGCCCGTGAGAATTCTGATGCCTAAAGCTTAGCTAGAACCCAGTAAAAAGCATGGTGCTTTTCAAAGATACTGAAGCACTGAATGGAAGGACAGATCTCATTGCCATGCTAAGCTAGAGGACAGCAAATGCTCCTTAACTCAGTGGTATTTAAAGCAATCTACATTTGCTAGAGCCAGCAGCAGACAAAACATGAATCACTTGAGTGAATTACTGTTTTCTCTCTGTCTTTCTCTAACAGAAATAGTTTTCTTTGTAAAAATATGCTACTCATCTTCCTCAGAATTTCAGTCTTTTGATTTTTTTTTAAGTTATCCTTTGAACTAAAAAGTCAGATTTAATATTACAAGATGGAAGAATTCACAAGTTAGAAGCATGATGCTAATTCTTAAAAAAAACAGCTTTCCCTAAGGATTTTCCAGTGCTTACTGACAGGCAGTCCCAGACCATAAAGCTCTGTGGTCTGTGGATGGTTTGTTATTAAGAAATCACATTCTGCACTGTTCTGCCACTAGCAGAAATGTATCCACCCCCACACTGGCCTAATGCTATCCAGAAAGGGGATGGGACTCAGCTCTAAAGTGCTTGAAGAACTATAAATGAAAATGAACAAGTGTACAGCCAAGGATTAAGCTCAGTCTTCAGGATGTTTGAGCACCTTTCTGCTCAGCCCAATTCTGTACTTCTAGCCAAGTATCTATTATGTAGCAGTTTTCTTGAAATTAGCAGTCTCCATAGCTACAACTTTAATACACTTTTCTTCTCTTGGTAAATTTATTTTTGCTTACTTCTTCAAGGCTTCTCTGCCCAGTCCAACTTGCAGGTGGCCCGAGCCACAGATTCTGGGGTGTTTGTTTCCTATTAAAGGTTTCTCTAGCATAGGAATTTGCCACATTTCTCCCAGAATTGGGATCTTATTATTTTATTTACCCCTTTTACTTCTGTTCCCTAAAGCCCCTTCCCCAACAGCCACCGTTGCATTACTCAGCACCAACCTTTCCTATACAAGTTCTTCCCCTGCCTTAACGCTGTCCTTCTTGTTGTCTAAACTTTTCCTTTACTGCCTGAAGAATAACTTCCTCTCCTCCTTCTCAACATGGACTCTGGTAATTCCCTCCTCTTCCCACGCGGGGTGCCAGAGGTTGCCCAGCTCTCTAGAACACTGCTAACAAACCCTTCTCTACCGAGCAAGCCAAAACTCCTCCTCTGTCATATCACAAGTCCCAACAAAGTGAATGGGGATACTTGAGCGAAGCCAGCAGGATCTGTCCCTTTGTGTTGCTTTGCCATAGCAACGTGAACCCAAGTTTCTAGGCCATCCAGGGCAGCCTTCACAGCCAAAGCTTTTTCACTTTTTGTTTGCTTGTTTTACGCATGGCAACCATTTCACTTATTTAAGCAGCTTTTCTCCCATTTGTCCAAGCTGCTTCCCTATGCGAATGCAATGAATACACGCGTGCCATGTATAAGTAAAAAAGGCAATCATTCATAATCAAGTACACCCAATCTCAAGTAAAAAAAAAAAAACCGAACCACACACACAAATAGTTACCTATATGAGCAGTTCTATAAATTTAAGAATAGCAAAAGGGTTTATTTATAACCCTACTCCTATTAAAAATGCATTTTTGAAGACTTCTTTTTCATTAGCAGACATTTATCATCTCAATTCTGCATGATTTGCACACTTAGATGTTGGAATGTTGATTCAAAGGACTGGCAATTGTTCACTTGGAATTGAAAAATTTGTACATATTTTTAAATGCCCGTGTCCAAGGCATATACACTAAGTCCCACCATTCAGAACTCAAAATAGTAACTTATTCATAAACTATAAAGGGATAGATTCTGGTTTAGAAACAACTAAGTGGTTTCATTTTCAGGGAATATATGAATAGTAATAAAACTAAAAATCCTGACATATCAAAAGCCCAGGGAAAAAGTAACTCTGATGTCCTGCAGTTCACATGCTGCTGTGCTTGTAATGGGACATTTCAACAAGTCACAGTTAAAGGCTATGGGAACTGGAAGAGTGCCAAAGGAAGATGTTTTATGCCATTTAGTAATTGTGCCCCTCTATTCCATGTGATTTTTGTTTTAGTATTTTGTTTATTTATTTTCTTACTAATGTATTACAATGCAGCCTGCCAAATTACAGGAACTCAAATATACACAAATAAGTCCAATAAAAATGTGAAACCATTCCACCTCTTTAGTAATAGTATACTGAAGAGGACTTTGTTGCCTGGTACATATTTTGCCCGCAGCTGGAATGAAGCTCCAGTTTGGATGAAGGTGTCTATTCTCAGTATCATTTCATAACCAACTTCCCCTTCAGCTTCACAATTGTCTTTTTTTTTAATAACTTGATTTTATTGGTGTAAGTTTAGATGACACCAGACACTGGAAGTTTCAGCTGAAGAATCATTGCATAATATAGCACAAAAGGAAGAGACAGTTTACAGAAACAGGACAAAAATCATTCCGTTATGTGTTTCCAGGACTTCCCTCCCCCCCAAACACAGGGAGTTATGCAGCTAAATCTTCCTAGGCTGAGGGGCAAGGTTTTGCTTATCATGTATAAACAAGAGAATAGTCTCTTACAGAATCAGGATGTAGGAGGGTTTCAATAGGTGGAAGGGAAGGAAGTGCATTCGGGCATCTTTTAGTGGAAGAAGCACATGAGACTTCCATAAGGAGTGGACTGGAACAGATTTTGACAACAGCAGAAATTTCCAGTGGTTACTGAACCTCTACAGGAGGAAGCACAGATGGCACTGCAAACAAAGTTTAACAAGACCAACACCCTACACATAATCTGAGCACCAAATGAGAATTTTTCTACTTTATCATAGAGCCCTCAGGCACTTCCTCCATCAGGACATCTCTAAAGGGAGTGGAGAAAACAAGATGCTGGGATGCTGTACAGCTCTTAAAGTGTAATGGCTCAAGCAATCTGCAATCTCATACCAGCTTCAGCCGTTTATTTTCTGTGCAACTCACAGTTATTCTGTCCTTTCACAGGCAAAAAAATATTATATCAGGACCTCACAGCAGCACCCCCTTAACACCTGTCTGGAAAGCCAACATTATTTTAGGCATTCTGCTTCCAGCTTCTAGTTAGAAGATGGGCAAGAAATCTCATTGATATTACCAGAGAATACCAGCAGCACATTTATATGCCATCTTCCTGACAAACATTCAAGAAGCAGAAGGAAGAAAAAAAGCAGATATTGCCAGAAACATACACACATACATAAAAACATAGCAATCCAAGAAATCTCAAATGTACATTTAAATAAACTCTAGCTCCCACTTAACCAGTAATATCTCACCACAACTAACAGGGCCCAAGCCCATGTTTTTAAATGGGACTTGCTGCTTCTGAAAAGTTTACCCTAAAACAAAAACAAAAGCGCTAGAAATAGGAATCTTCACACTGAGCAAGAGCATCATAAATTGAATGAAAAAGCATCTCTACGATCTTTCCTTCTCATAGTTAATTTTTTTTAGTAATTACTTACTTTATTGTTTCTAATTGGAAACAGAATAGGTTTCCTGGCACTGGACTATCTTACTTCTCACAAACACAGTAGCAGCCAACAACTTCACACAAGTTTAATTTATCTTAAGTTTTACTTGGCTGAGTTTCTAATTGCACACCTAAACTAAACAGATAACAGCTCTAATGAACCTATCAAGACAGATATAACCCTAGGGAAGGCATCTCTTTGGAACTGAAGCCACAGCAGGATGGAAAGTTACCAACAATTCATCAAGGCTTCTTCCAGTCAGGGTGAAAGATTCCAGCAAATTGCTCTCAATGAATGCTTGCCACTGGTGGTTTTTTTTTTCTTTTTTTTCCAAGACTGAACTGCAGAACCTTAGGACTGCATCTAGAAATATTCTCCTAGAACCTTCCTTCCTGGAAAAAAAAAAACTTCATCAGTCTCTGGTTGATTTCAAATCTTGAAATGACCTCTACACATTTAGAAAAGTAGTTTTGAAACCATGCCCTATAAATATCTGAAACTGTCTGGGTTAATTGTGAGAAACACTCAAGATTGATGATGAAAAGCAAGACTATCGCATTAAACATAAATTCACCCTATAAGGATGCAACCCTCTTTAGGAAGAGTAAAACAAACAAAAAAGGTAGTCAGGAAATAAGTGAACAGGATTGAAAAATCAGTGCTTCCCATTACAGAGGAATTGGATGAGGTGATACAATCCAGTCCTTCTCACTGCCATGGGCCATTAGATAGTAGAAGATGTAAATTAACACGTTGAAATATTAACTACTAGGTATTTTAAAGTTAACTGCATGCATTATTCAACCCACATTTTGGGGAAAAAAAAAAAGCCAAACAAAACAGAACAACAAAAGAAACATGTCTTTTAGTCTCTAGAATAAGACAAACTGTAATAGTCAGGCAGATTAATAGATTGTTTCTTCAAGTTGCTAAGCAAGATAAAGACATTTACCAAAAGTCAACTGTTAGGCACTAAACTTTCAGCTGCACATCTTACAGATAGGAAACTTCTCCCACACAAATAGAGAAGTCCGTAAAGTGACACAAAGTTAAAAGAAGTTTCCCTTTGTGTAGGAGTATCTACCCTTTCCCTAACTGTCTGTCAAATAAGTGGTGTGATTCCATTTGTTGAGCAGAAAAGCACATTCAGATTGGAGCAAAACTTTTTCATTAAAAAATGTATTTATAAGCACTTCATTGGGGATTTGTTTCAATCGCTAGCAAGTTCCACTCAGAATGGAGATATGCTTCCATAAAATCCACTCCCATTCAGAATTTTCTTTAATAATTTTACATTAAATGTATAAATGACAACTCATTTGGCACAGGTATGGGGAGAGGGAATACCACAACAAATTCCTATAAATAATAGGAATAAGTCATATAAATAATTTGTGCATCTTAAGGAAATTGCTACACCTCATCATCGAGAGAACCAAATGACCAGATCTACAAGTATCCAGAAACACTGGTGATCTTAACTACTGGAGAGAAGAACTACTCTATCAGAGAACACAAGCTGTACATGCTGGAAGGCCCATCTCTTCAAATACCACAACAGCTGCTTTGTACAGTAGATCAGAATTTTGTTTCACTCAAATCGTTTTCAAAAACAACCTATCACATGTGAGATAAAATACTACCAGAGTTCTTAATCACACTGTGTCAAATGCAGCTATAGTCTAACAGCTTACTTGTCAAACGTAAGGCAAAAGAGGACACGTCAATCTTCAATCCAGCTTCTTGGCAAAGAAATACATGAATTCAGCAGATTCATACTACACAGCAAGCTCACTGGATGCTTTGGGATTTTTATTGTCCCTGACTCACACAATATAACTCACCAATTTCCAACAGAAAATACTATGCTTACAAAGGAGAATCAGAGAATGAGTGAATTGCCATTATTCTTTAGAATCACTAACACCACCTTATGTATCACAGCCCCTACTGCCTTCTGTGCAGAAAAACCTCTGCACAGCAGCTCTATAATTAACTTGTTTCAGACCCAAGACCTCTAGATAAGCTGTTCTCCTGCAATCTAAACAGGTCTCTTGCAAGGTCACAACTGAAATTATCTAAAAGAGAGGCCCTTTCCAGCTGACACTCAAAATCTTACAACATCTTGCAACAAGAAAGAAGAAAAAAAAATCTGAATTTGGCCAGCTAGTGCACTGAAATTAGACAGATTATTACAGAGAAATGCTAAATATAATGCAATTAAATTTGTTAATAATAAGCAGGTGTAGCTCATTTTAAAGTACTATTCACAGCATTAAGATGAAATTATTATTTTCACATTTTCCTCAAAACCACCATTGGTTTCACTATGGAAACATCAGAAACTAGCATAATTTCCAATACATAATTATTTGTAAGCAGTACAAATCAACAGTTATTACATTTAAAATGCAATACATGAAACGTTCTCTGCTGAATTTGAAAATATGACTACTTAGATATTCAAGGTCATAAAGTAAGCTCTTCCTAAAAAATATCTATTTTGTGATACTTGAAATTAAAAAAAAAATATGGAATACAAATTAAGCAGCAGCTTTAAAATCCCTCTTTCCATGATTTCAGAGATGTGTAAATCTCTTTCATTTTGGCTACCACAGAGTTAATTGTTGCTGTAATAGCACAAGAAATGCTGCTCTATTGGATGACTGCCAGTACATAAAAATGCGAATCCACAGTGATGGATAAAGCAATTCCAATTGCAGTGCTTTTTGCTAGTACATTTTTATGGCAAAACATGCTTCTATTAATGAAGTGGCCAGAAACTAGCATGCCACTGTTAATCACCACAAATATTACTGCTATAGAAGTAATGCCTATTTATAATACACAAATATTTTGTGGAACCAGATCAAAAGCAATGTGATTGCAAAGATGTTTGCAATCTATATCCCAGAGAGTATTTTCTGAGATTCACACAAATGGCTCAAGACTTGGTAATTCATGTCTTAAATGTTAACACAATATTATTGAAGGTATCAAAGAACAGAATTTTAAGACAAATTAGGCAAAGATTTACCGTTATGATCAAATCACATTAGAGCAGAAATTTCAGTTTGGCTTTATAAATTACACACTTCAGCATCTCAGAGGACCATCTGGAAAGAAAGTTTTGGGGTTCCAGGAAAACAATGGAAGATGAAGATTGTCAATGGAATTGAACATGCATCTCTTTGTACCTTCAGCAGCAGGCAACACCATGTAAATGCTCTTAGAGAACAATGCGTGGCCATTGAAATATGCATATACTTTATATACATTTATATATATTTTATACCTCACTGTGCAGTTAGTGCCATTCCAGAACGAGAGGTTACGTACCTTGCTTTTAAATCCGACCTAGGACTGTTAATTTCAGTTGAACTCTATTGTGTCTGTACTTGCTCTAGCACCTAATGCTGGTGCAATATCCAATTGTTACCACTCACAAGCAGCAAATTGGCTACTCCTTAGCAAATGCTCCTTGGCAGGTTTTTATCCCACCCTCAGTGGAAGGTTAACCCCAAGTAGAAGCAGCAAGATTCTCGCATTTACTGGGGCTAAGAGCCCGATCCCCAGCTCTTACTGGGGAATAGCTGACACGCTGCACATTGCCACTCTTCACATTCAGCCATTTGTACATCCACACCTTCAATATTTGCCAAGAGGCAGCACCAGACTACACAGACCAGAAAGCAATATGGATTGGTGCAAGCCATCCACATGACCTTCTCTGGCAAGAGCCTTCACATCCACTATTCCTGGTACAAAAGGCTTAATCATTATGCCAATATGAATCAAAAAAGAAAACCATTATTGCTCTGTGCTGGGATCGTCAGCTGACCTCTACAGTAATAATCTGACTTCTTAAATAATGACTTCTTAAAACCTAAGAGAAAATCTAAAAATATTTTCTCTTATGGAAATCCTAAATACTAGAAATAGTTTCTTGTGAGAATACAACTGCTTTGCAAGTCAACTGCAGCTCTCAAAATGTCTATATACAATCATAAATGTGATATAGTGAGAGCTCCACTGTGAAAATATTTTGTCTAGTTCATTATCTGAAACTCTGCAGGATTATTCAAAATATCATTTCTTGGGTTTAATTCACTTCAAGCATCTTCAAAGACAAATTTCACTGAAATAAACCTCTAAAGTTTTTGCAAGTCAGTAACGGCTAATATGACAAAAAGTCCATTGAGAAGAATGGGAGACATGCCTGCTAGAGGAAATTCATAAACAAATACTTGTAAATAATGTGTTTATTTCAATGTATGTGGGTGTTCCAAGTAAATTAACATATACATTTTAGAAAAATACTATCAAAAGTATAGGCCCAAAATTTTAATAAATTACAACAATGGTAGGAGGAGAGACTTTATAGACAGAAAGTTTTGTGTTCCCCCTGCTGGTTTAGCAACTGACTTCCAAACACTGTTCCTGAGGTAGGCATCAAGATGCTGAGGTATGAAAATATGTTTTGCATGCCAGGAACAAGAACTGAAGGTTACTTTTTAAAAGAATTCACATCCTTGGTGGATACCACTTACACACTTTGACTAGATGGGGCTCCGGACACATAAAACATGCATCAAAATCAACAACGAACAAGATCTCCCCAGGGACAGAAAGCATGTCAAGAGAGAAAAATTTGAAGTGTCCCTTTAAACTCGAAAAGGTTGGACTGCAGCAAACAATTGGGGGAAGCAAGTTTCAGAGTAAAGGACTCTTCACTGAAGGAAGCCAATGACCTGGCCCCCTCCAACACGCGTCCCTCCCTTCCTCCCCCAGCCCAGCACCAGCGGCCCAGGTCTGCCTTCCAAGAGCAGCTCCTCCTCAGCTGGAACTCAAGCCCTGTAACCTTTCGTGGGTTACACAGGAGCTCTTCAAGTGAATAAACATCTTCCATTAACATTTTACTAACACTCTTGTTAGGAATACTTTGACAGGACACCTGTGCAGTACTAATTAAAACCCAGCTACCAACTCACGCTGTGCCCAGCATTCAAGGAAAAAAACCATGGACTGCAGCAGAAATAAAGTAATCTTCATAAGTAGCAATAAACAAATATATTTTGTCTTGTGAAGACATTTCATTTACACAGGAAACGTCTTCCACATATGAAGCTACAATAGTATCAATCCTCTGGATCACAGTGAAACAAATCAAATAGATGCCACAGTTAATGAGGAGGCAATTCTTTCACTTTGGGTTTTCTCCCCAGGGGGGGGTCTAATATTAGCCTGCTGGACCTCACAAAAAAAAAAAAAAAAAGAAAGTAGATAAAAATCTTAGATAAGTATAAATACAGACCCATGCAGAAAAACCTTTTCTTAGAACAAAATCATGGCACTTCGATGTCCAAGTGTCTCTCTAATAAGTTACAAACACTATCAGAAAAATTCTGTAAAAAATGAACTGTGCTGATGAGCATACATTTGAGAAGAAAATAATAAGTTAGAGCAAATCAATTCTAACAGCCTCAGCTTAATAGAACTGAGATAAGCAGATTCACATCTGGTTACATCCACAGCAAGTGGAAAAGGCGTAACTGTTCTTTTTTTGAAAGGGACAAGAAGTATCACGTCCTGTGTGGTTTGACAGCAACGACAATGACTTTGGAATTAACAGTGCACTTGAAACTGGGGAAAACTCACATTTTAAAAGTTTCTTAATTTACATCTAACTTTGAAGGCACATTCTTATTACTAGGAGAGCCGTACTCAGAAGCCTGCAGTGACTTGACTTCAGTGCATCCCCTGCAAAATATGCAGCAGTAACTCCCACATGTCAGCAACTCCTCAGTGAAACAGCACTGAAGGGACATTATAGTGGCCTTTATATTATTCTCACGTGCACTAAACTCACACTCTGCTCACCTCTGCCGAGCTCTCACCTGACCACATGAAAGGTACGAAGAGACGCGCACAGCAGTGCGAGCCTCTGCAAAGTTTCTCTCGGTGCCCGTAACTCGCCCTGCACGTCCCAACCAGCCGGACTCGGTGACTGTCGCTGGGACGGACACCTGTAGCTCCCCCTCGCCACACGCCCACCTCCCGGCTCTCCCCTCAATTCCCACGGGGAGCGCGGACCTCGCAGGGTCCCGAGGATCGAGCCGCTCCCGGCGCTCCTCCCGGCGCTGCCCGGCTCCGGCAGCTCCC
>JAHLSL010000008.1:16257524-16310434 GCA_025920805.1 Petroica traversi
GCTGGCGCACAGCGAGGCCCGGGCCGCCCCTCGGTGCTGCCACCCCAGTCACGGGCAGCCAAAAGCCAACACCGCAGAGCCCACATCTGCAGAGCACACTAATCAGATCACTCGAGGTTCATTATGTTAGTAAATAACAGAAAGTCCTATTCAGTGCAGAAGGCACGTTTAATGTTGTCAAACCCCCCCACCTTCAAGACTACCGAGTTGAGGAGCAAACTGTCACTAGGGGAGCTGCCCCACAGATGAGGCCTTTCCACCCGAAGCCCAGTTCAGCCTTGAGCAGGATGGACAGAGTTAGTTTGTGACATAGTCTTGCAACGTCAGGTCTGTACTGCTCTCCGAATCTTTATGTCCTCTAAAGGTCATGGTAATGAGAGCAGTACTAGAACCTGGCAAATATTAGTACCACAAAACTCCTGTCACAAAATTTACCCCTATTCCTATTATTATCCAAATAAACAATTGTTCTTGTGTAGGCATGGGGACCATGTGGAAATACAGAGAAGTAGAGAGGAATTTCAGGATGTTTCAGCAGACTTTTTCTAGTTTAATTGCCTTTCTTACTGAGAGGATTAGGAGTGAGTTGGTTTTTTCATAATGCTCTTTGACTTCAGGCCCTTTGCCCTGAGTCACAAATGCCAAGTTCTTACATCTACCCAAGAGGCGTGTTATGAGAGTTCAGACAATTTAGCCACTCTGGAAAAGCCAATTTGCAACCTAGAATAATCCACTGCCATTCACCAGTGACCTGTATGTGCTCGGACAAGCCTTACTCACAGTTCTGCTGTGTGTACCACACATCAGTCAATGGCTGGGTCCCCCAAATACTAGTCCTCAAAAACTTCTACATTATCTGTATATGAGAGCTCTAGCAAGGATATCAAAGTAAATCAAATAATAAGCATTTAGTCTACATTAAATATTTTAGCAAACAGGCTTACAAAACCTGGAGAAAAAATTTGCAGAAACAAGTAAAATACAGGTTCAGACTGCTTGTTGGCAGCCTAAGCTCACTTACAGAATTTTTTATTTTTAGCATTTGAAAAGTTGTGCATGTTAGAGCTTGACTTACCTCCTCCCTTATCACTCTCATAAGAGGCAAAATTTTTGCAAGGCATGTGGAGGTGGGGGAAGTCCCTTCAACAAAGAAGAAAACAGATATTCTACAGCAATATATGTATTTCAAGGCATATTGTGTGTCTACTGTATTTCTGATAGCTAAGATTCCAGACTGATGATTAAAAATGGGATTGAAAATTAAGCAAACACATTATTTTTGTTTTAATTTCTCATTTAGGTCCCAATCCTGCAAAGATTAAATCAAGCAGATTAGGTTCACTCAAACAAGCAGCCATGAGAGCTGTTCAAGTGTGTGACATAAAATATGTATGCACAAGCCTTTGTAAAATCAAAGTATTTGCATATAGGTCTAACCTTAGCCAAATTATTTTCACCATGGGTAAGAACCAATTCTTGTCCATGGAGCCAATTCTGTTAGGTAGTCAGCATTCTTCACCAAAGCCTAGGATTTACACCACTTGTCCCGGTGTTTGAAAAAGTTCAAGACTAAGACACAAAAAACACTGATTTTTAGTTATAAACTAATATGTAACTCAGTTGGTGTACATGAAGTTCAAAGACTGAAGCCAAGACAAATTGCCACATTAAAGTACAATTGGGCACGTGGGTTGGCTCACCCAGGAATATAATTATATACAGTTGGCTTTGGCTTTTTTTTTTTATTATTTTTACATTTCATGGCAGAATAAACAGAAAATAGCTAATGTCCTCTTAAAACCATGGAAAGTTCCTGTAATCTTAACTATAGTGTTCAATCTTTGCAACTGAGGAACACAATTGTATACATAATTTACATTTTTACTTACTGTTTAAGTATTTGCTGATCCAGTGATTAACTTCAGTCCAGGGCAGGATTATTTCACTTAGCAGGCATTGGCCCAGCAATGTAATGTATTATCCTCACTAAGATGTATGAAAGCTGTGACAGTTCACTTTTGCAGGAGGTTTAGAGGTTTCATGGTGCTACAAAATTAAGCCTGAGTAAATGTAAAATCTTTTAAAATATGCACTGTTAAAACTATTAACATCACAGTTTAATGGGTTCTTTTTTTCTTTTCCCAGAAAATTCAGTAGGGATACTCCTGTGGATAACATTTACTACTCTCAGAAAGTTCTAAACTTGCTTCAGCTACTAATTTCATGTTATGGCCATAAAGCCCTAATCTGCACTGAGGAGGCAGCTGAGTTCAGGAGCAGCATCAATCTGTTAAAATGGCATCCAACTTGAACTAACTTATCCTTCGCAGGGACAGGGCTTATTCATTTGGATGCCATTCTATATTCATAGAATCACAGAATAGTTTGGGTTGGAAAGGAGAATTAGGATTCCCTTGTTCTCAAAACTTTAGCACTAAACCCATCATTGCCTGGGTAATTTCTGCAGCTGTAAGAAACTCAGAATCTTCTCTGCCTCCTGTAGTGACATTAGACTGGGACCTTGGGGACTGGAGCTGGGGACTGTGTGCTGGCAGTGATGGGACACTGAATATACTGCCTGCCAATTAACAGGTTCTTCTGACGATCCCACTGCCACGAGTCCAAGTGCACTTTAAATAGCTGCTGCAGGATGCAGGCATCTGATGATGACCTGATACCTATTTATAGCACCATCTCCACGTGCTTCACCCACCAAAAGAAATGAAGGGTACAACAGCTCTACAAAATATTTATTTGTAATTGACTTTGGAGATTCTAATTGAAAACACAGACTTCTATAAATGAGCAACTTGGTATGGAAACATTTTCTTGTCATAAAGTATTTTAAGATCCTAGAAATTGTTTTCAGACATTAGTAAGGACTAATTCTCACAAAATTCTTTTACGTCATATACTGTCTAGAATCTTTTCAAGGCTAAAAGATTGCCTCAACCAATAAAGCATTAGAAAAGAAAAAGAAAGCTAGAAAGGATCACACTGTTCTAAGAACTGTTCCTGTTTGCTTTTAAATTTATAGATCATGTTCTACATTAAGCCAATACAGGTTCTGTAACAGTGGATCCAGAAAACAGGCCAGCAGTCATGTTCTTGAAATGCTAAAGAAAGTCCAGAAAAGAGTAAGCATGCTAATTCACTAAATTTCAAAAACTAAATGGATGAATAGACATACTTTGTACATAAAGTGGGTTTGGAACTGGGATTAAGCACAGGGAGTGTGTCCAGATGAGTGCAGTCATTGCCCAGCACATCCATTCTGTCCCTCTCTGAGGTAAATGTAGTTCTTTAAAATTAGCTTTGTGTTTTAAGCTGATTTATGGTGCTGCTGAAAGCAAGGAAAAGAAAGGTCTAAAAGCATTAACCATAGGTTGCTGACTAGATATGGGTTGTTATGCTGCAATAACTCCATTGTTTTAATCATATGACTCTACCCAATAACCTTTAATATGAAGGTTCAGTTAATATAATTAAGCCATTAAAAGCTTCTTAGGAAATAACTCATTAATACAAACTAATTAGGTAGAATTCTACATTCCTTACTAAATGATCCTGCATTCCTTGAACACCTAAAACTTTTGCTAAACGTAAGTAAATGTTAATGTTGAACTGTTAGGCTTGTATACACTTGAAAGTTACTTTGGATTAAGGCAGGGAGTGAATTTCAAGTGCAGCAGCAAATCTGGAATAATTCCAAACATGGATAAGTCATGTGTAGTGAATGCTGGAAGATACCATGGGTTTTAAGCTCAAATCTGAGGCTACATATCCAATTCAAATAACATATTCTTATAGATTTCAGATTTTTAAAAGGAAGGAGAAAGACCAAAACCCTCCAGCATGGCTAACCATCTCCTTTGTGCCTCCAGTTCTCCCCTGCTTGCCTTACACAGGCTCCTCTATATCCAGCACTCTTCTTGACTCTGATATGCCCCTTACTCTACTTCTAACATTTTTCTGATAAGATGTTTATAGGCTCTCAACCTACCAAATGCAAACACAACAGGCCAGAAGAGGGAGGAAAGAAAGAGATTATATAAGAGAAGGAAAAAAAATCAACAAAAGATCAAACAAGAAAAATGTGAAACTAGCATACCTTCTCTGTTCAGTCACTTCCTCCTGGCTGGATCCCATTCCTCATATTGCTTGTTGTCTGTTTAGAGCTCAATCCAAAACTTAATCAAATAGGCAAAAATCAGTAGATTACTTTAAACTGTCCAGTTCCAGAAATTCTCTTTATGTTCGATCATAACACACCTATAACTTAGTCACATAAAAATTATTTAATAACATATACTTTCAGATTCAGCATATTAAATAACTGATATTCACCCTGTAATACCTGAAATATGGGACTATACATATTACTAAAACTACATGTGTGGTTTGCAGGATTGGGTCTCATACTGCTGTATTCTGTTTTGAACTTCATATTGCATGCTTGTAGTTTCAAAACGAAATTATGGGTGAAATTCTTTGTAGCCAAGATGAAAGTATCACAGACTAAAATCTTTTCATGTCTACAATTTCTTAATTATTATTTTTTTATATATAATTCCACAGGGTGCCAAATGTTTTACTGAAAAACATCAATACAAAGCTGCTGCATAGAGAGCTAACAACTTCAATTAGCAAAGGTAAGTGAATGAAAGGGATACAAGACAGTGTAATTGTGCACTGAGGTTTGACACACTGTATTAATTATTTGTCTTGGACATTTTCTCCTAGCCCTTTTGATCTTTAGTTGATCTGTTTTTTTCTTCCCAATCTGATTTAATTGCAAGGACATGATAAAATGGGTCATGATAAAGAAATGGAAGGAGATTGAAGTACAGCCTGCCTTACAGATGAAGCAGAGCCAAAAATCAAGCTCCTAGATAGATAGTCATTATCTTTCATAAAGTAAATTCTATCCAGCACAATAAAAATGCCTGAAATAAGAAGGATTTAGCTACATTTCTGTCACATAATTAATAGGTTGGCTAGATGTTCAGAATCTAGCAACACATACCAATGAAATTTCAGTCAAGTAAACAATCAAACCTAAAAAAAAAAAAAAAATTAAAAAACCCCACCACACCAAAAATCTGAAGTTGCAAGTCCTTATTTTATTAAATAAACCTACTGTTTTATTATCAGTCTGCAAAGTGGTTTGAGAAGGAGGAGATCATGCGACATTTATAAGGTGATACAGTGAGATATTTTTGAAGCTCAGTAATCACATATTAAAGCAAAGCCATAAAGTGAGCCTCTCTTCAACATACAGTGTGTTTCCAAATCTCTCCCTGCAAGAAAGTCACCCATTTAAACCTATTAGCTATATGAACTCAAATACCAATGTGTGGCAAAATTTTGGAATTTGGGAATTACCAAATAATTAATTGCTCATGCTCCAAATTATTTCTTGCTTATACTCCAAAAGTTTGAGAAATGAACTCTGCAGTGCTGCTCTGTGCTTGGGTTTAGCACTGTGCTTGGGTTTAGCACTGTGCTTGGGTTTAGCACTGCTCCTGGAGAACACACCTTTATTTTTCTTTTGCAATGGAAATTACCAATAGTACTGCAAAACAAATTCGTAAAAGGGCTGAATTTTATACTTTCCTATGAGGCTTACAGTTTAGATCCAGCTGGAATTATGAATTGACATAAAAGTTTTTCCTTCCCATATGCAGTATAGCATTAACTCTTTCAGAGAACATATTCTTTTGTCTTTGTGCATATGAGAATTAGAGTCTTTTTGCAAGTATTGGATCTGATTTTTATCACTCCAAGTGATCTGCAATACATGACATTCCTTATTTTGCTTTAGACTGCTACTGACTAAGACTTATGTTGGATATTTGTTTGTTTTTCCCACGTGTTAGTTCATCATCCTTGGAATTACAATAACACATGCCAGGGAATGTGACCTATCAGTATTAACTGTCCTTCATTGAGTTTAGATGGGGATGTAAGGCAAGTGCATACATATAACATATGAAGGGTTTACACTTTAATGTGACACATTATTTGCTGCTGGAAGGCTTTCATGTCATACATTGATTCATAAAGTATCAATTATTTAGTGCAGATGCATGTGGATTGCTATCAAATCCAGTCTTTGTTGCCATTTACACATAAAAAAAGCCAAATGCAAGTTTCTTTCCTCTTCAAATATGCACAAAAGATCAGTAGAGATCTTGAGTAATGAGACAGAGGAGGCAAAAACAACCCAACCTTCCATCTGCTCCTTTACTATACCTTGAGGGAAAAGATTGGTCTTTCCACTCGGGTCTCTTGATTGCACTAGTGAGAATAGGGCTTGAGGAGAAAGACAACCTTTCAACATAAAAATCAACACAAATAACTTGAAAGCAGCTGACCAATACCCCTAATCACAGCTTGTATCTGAAGACAAAAAATGTGAAATACCGGTTCCTAAGCAGTGCAGAGTGCATTCAGCTAGCTCTGTTTCCATTGATATTCCTCTCTATGGACCCAAACACAAACCCTAGTAATTTTCACAGCTGCTTCTTGTAAGCCACCACCATTCCCTCCCTTGGACAACTTAACAAGAATTTTATGTATTTCTGGATTATTACTTCCACAGAACTGGCAACGTCAAATATGAAGGTGATAATGAGCCGAAGGACATCAGCAAACTGAGTACGTCAGAGCCAGTGCCCCCAGTGTTATCAGGTGGAAATTGCTTAAAAGCAGGGACAGTCCAGGCCCTGCTATATCACAGGGCCAAGAACCTTTTGCAACAAAGGTTGCTTACACTTGCCACGTGAGACCTGCGCTCTGTTGAACCATCTGTGTTTAGCAGAGAGGCAATAAAACTGCACATGCAGTGATGTTGAAAACCATGGACAAAAAGAAACAATCAAAGGCAAGTTATGCCTTTACCAGAGGTTATAAATAAAGGTATTCAGCAAATTTGCTATTCAGGCCTTTCTAATTTTGCTGTTGCCTGGAGGATTAATTTTATCTTAAGGACTGGGAGTTTCGTTTTGTTTTTTAAAGTCTTTACAGGCTGGCATAGTAGGTGGCCACCATAGCAATATAGATCTGCTGGAGGTTTCAAAACTTTTTCTGAAAACCTCATGTTTTTATGAACTAGCCAAAAGATACCTAAGAGTTTTCAACTTCTATAAGGTGTAAGAGGTCAGAAGTCTGATGAAAGAAACACTATATACTTGCATTTTCTTTTTGATACTTCATTTGTTTAATTCAATCGCTCTTGGGGGGTGGGGGAGGGAAGAAACAAAGAAAAAATCTTCAAACCATTTCTATACAATGTGCTCTTTTTAGAACATGTAAGGAAAATTTTGCCTACCCTAGAAAATATACTGATCTATAAAAGTACACAGAGAGAGATAGAAGAATCTATAAACCAGAGAGCTCTTTATCTCACAGATAAGGAACACATTTTTTCAGATTACCTAGATACCTAGATATTTAGATGTCAAAATATTTAGATACCAAGAGGCAACAGAAGCAGAATAGTTAACTACATTGAAAACTGTTTCTAATGTGCAAATCACAAAAAATATCACTATGAGGGTGAGAAAGGCCTCATGCTAAAGAACATTGGCTGGCCTCCATCTGTCTCATCCTGTTTCTCCCATGAAACAGACCAACCACTTTGTTAATGAACAGTAATTAATTCCAGAAGGAATAGGAGATACAAGAGCAGATTCCCATAATAATTCTTTTTAAAAAGCAAGACCTGTTAATGATCAGGCTGTGGGTATCTCTCCATACAACTAGCCAGGTACAATAGGAAGTGATCTACAGAACAAAACCACATGTGTTGAGAGTCTGGTATCTACACTCGATACAGCTTTTGGGAAGTTATTTCCAACCAGTTCCAGTGTGAACTGCATGTACGTTAGTTGCTGGAGCATTTTAGGTCCTGGGCCTGTTTAATTTTACTCAGGAGGTAACCCCATTTGTGTACTCTGACACTGTAAACCACCTTGAAAACCAAAGCCCCACATGTGGGAATGATCAGGATGTTCATTTCCAAAGCCTGCTCCTGGTCTGGCCTAAAATGCTGAAGGAGGCATATCCCAAATACCTCAAAGGCCACACTTCTACTCTAATTTCTCTTCACAGACACACCTGGGCAAGAGAAACTGAAAGATAAGGTACTGCAGAGCACTAACAGCACTAGCACTTGTTACCTGCCAAATACACACATCTGATACTATTCTAAGATGTTCACATTCAAAGGGAATGCAAGTTCACAAACATTTTTAGGTCTTTGCTTCTGCATATTGAAATCCATGCTAAAGCTGAGAAATTGCTTTCATGTACCGCTCTGCCCTTCTTCATCCCTATTTTGCTGTGTTGTCTCCAGCATTTGTACTGGTCCTTTGCTAGGGAGAATGTCACTGGCTGTCCATGAAGAGATTGTAGACTCCTTCTCCCCAGTCCTCTTTCTCCTCTCAAACAAAACACAACTGACTCTTCCATTAGACTTGGAACCTTACACATCCATAATTGTATGAGTGAGGTGAATACACCAGAGGAGATACTGTCTCGTGCTGATCTTTATTTCATAAATGGTTTTACTTCTTTAAGGTAAAAATATTCAACCACAGTTCTATTTCACTGTATGGGGTGGAGTTCAGATTCCTGAAGAGAAAACCACTTAGTTTTTTTTCCTTGGTTCAAAAGGTTCAATGTTAGAAATGTAAAAGGTATCAAATTCTCTTAAGTGCAGAAGTGATTATGAAAGTAATTCTTAACGTCATAATAATCTCTGCATAATAAAGCCCACATTCATGATAAAACAGCCTTATTTACCACAGGTTGAGAAAACTTCTTTTTTTTTGCCAAAACAAAGTGTGATTTTTCAGATGCAACTTATTTCTTTTACCTTTTATGTTAAAAAGTGAAATGACAACAAATTAAACTATTAATTCAGCAGAAAGGCAGTTAGCATCTGTTAGGTAAAGTTAGTAAAAGACATATAAAACATCAGACTGGGCTGATATCTTTTCTAATTACAAGACATGCAGTTAATGTCTGAGTAAATCCTGTCCTAAGTAGTAACACTAAGGCCTATGTTGACTTCATGTATTTGTTGAACTTCTGTGGGTAAAAAAAAGAGTCTAAACTAACCTATTCAGCAGTTTAGTTGAATTTTCTCGTTGCATGTGTAGTTTTTGAAATGCAGGCTTGTTGTACTACTCAAAATTAGACCCTGGTAACTATTAGCATTTTATTAACAACGCTGTAAGTACATTTTTTACTGTAACTATATACATCTCTCAGAGGGGCATAATCTGGGGACCATTCATAGCTCATATTTGTTTTCCCCATGCAGCCCCACATGTGGTGAGCAGCTGTAGAAGTTGTAAAATTGTCTTTACACATTGCACATGCTGTCGAATATAATATACATACACATTATGTATGAAACAAGTCCTGAAGCAAAATAATGTACTGAATATTTATATTTACTTATTTTGTAAATATTTGTCCTTATTTAAATAAAGACAATTGTTTCCTTTTACATTTTTTCCACAAAATAATAGCACTTAATTATTCAGAATTGCAGGTTTACCAGTTCTTACCACAAGCAAGCTTTTCAACCACATCCGCTATGGCAAAGAATCAAATGCTGTCAAAAGTGAAACTGCAACTGTTACTATGGTATTGTGACCAGCTCCACTGCAATAAAATACAGAAATGAAAATGTAAATTGTTACTTACATATACATTTTGCTCCAGGGTACTATAAGCAAAAATGAAAACAGCTGACAGTGAGTCACCCTTCTAGATAATAAATATTGCTAATATGAATCTGACGTGTTGAAGGGTGGGATGAAGCTCCAGAGAGTAACACTCCCCTCGTTAATATTCTATACCAAATTGAAAGAAAGGTGGGGTGGTTTCCCCATCTCTAGTGAGAGCTTAGTTTTCTGAGCTCAACTAAATCAATCCCCACAGAGCTATCTTATCTGCAGGGCTCATGAAAAATATCTGACAAGTAAATGGTTAGCATTTGGAATGGACCACACTGAGTGAAGTAACAGTTATTTCATAAGAGATTTCCCATGGTATGTATTCCCAAACCCAACTTTGGGGCCTTCACTCCCACACCCACCACAAATGATAATATTTTAATCCTGTGCTATACTATTAATACACTCAGGGCTGCTTTAAGCAGCAAAGTACATATAGCCAAGCACACTAAAAGGATAGCTTATTTCTTGGTTATTATTTTTAAAAAAGGAAAGCTGATCTGTTTAAATGGAAACACTTCTCTCTGCTCCCATTTTCCATCTGCCAACAAATACAGTTACTGCACGTGGGACATATCACACACCAGAAAGGAAAGTGTTATACAAGCCCACTGTTAAATTAGCTATGTTAATGTGAGCAATCTTTTTTCTTCGTTTGCCCCTTTTTTTGCATTCTCAGTCTTTGGAACATGTTCAAAAGAATAAGCACTATTCTGAAAATTATTACTATTTCAAAATTATTTACAATTTTGTATTATATTTTGATCAACTATATACTGTAGAAATGTGCTCTCACTTTGATCTTAAAGTTAGCATGTATGAAAAGAGAAGCAATTGCCCATACAAATTGTTTGCAAGTCTTTCACACTTATCTACTACATGTTTTCTGCATACACTGAATCTGGTCAGAGTAAACTTTAATATTTTTCTTGTCAATTTATTTTTAAAAAAGCAAACATGAGTTTAATCTTATTTGTGGATCTGAAAAAAAAAACTTATCTTGACAGCCGATTTGAGAAATTTTACAGAACATTTTCATTATAATACCTGATTACTGTCCTCTCTCTTTTACTTGTTAAAAAAAAAAACCAAAAAAAACCCCAAAAAAACCAAACACAACTTTTACAAAGTGGTTTCACTTTACTACTCTTAGTATTACCTTGTGTTTCTTCTTCATGCCAGAACAGCCCATGGATTATTGTGGTGCTCTGATTTAGGGGATCATGTTACCCATTGGTGCCAGCGAAGTCCTTAGGGAACTTTATCCATAATGCATATCTCCATGAAGCCCCAGTTCAACCATTACTGATGCATGTACCAATCAATTAATAAGTTTTTCCCCTCAGAGTTAATGAAATCGCTCGAGTATGAAAGTTCTGTTGCCAAGAACCATGATGAGATCATCTGCCTGGAGAGATGCAAGTTGGAACCCCTCACTGTTTCAGTTTGCATGAATTCAGATCTCCTAGTGGTACTAGCAAACAAACACTAGCCAAAGACAAAGGCTAAAACAAAGAGGAGGTTCGGGCCAGAATAAGCAAAGAAAAAAGTACATACTCTGTTGTAGGCTGCTGCCTTCTCTTCCTTGTGGGATCCAGCATAATTCAGCAAGGTTCTGATAGCTCTGCTTATTGGGAAAATTCACACATGGACACAAGGGCTTGAATCAGCCACTTGGGATTAAAGAGCCTATGACTTCTAGCATTGACAGGTTACCAAACAATATGCTCTGCAAAAAGTTACATTTTTTATTTCTGTTAACACAGTAATTGTTACATAGCCAGGCCACTTTTGATACAGAGAAGCGAGACTGGACTGCTACCAGGGATTATTGCTGTACCTACTATAAGAGATCCAGAACCAGTTTCTTCAAACATACAGAGAATGGCTTTTTTCCCAGCAGAGATCTGGGAGAAGAGGAGGAGGGGGAGTTGGAGAGATCCTTCAACCAGGAATGTAACTTCCAATAATCACTTACAGATGGCAGAGTAATGTTCTAGGATCTTCCTATTTGTCCAAAGCTATTATTTGTAACATATGCAGAATGAAAGCCCCTTGTATAAGATTGTAAATAAGCTTCCCAACTGAACTCGTTGTGGCTCAGCCAACTTCAGCCCTTGGGACAGGGAGGTGCAAAGGGAGTAAAAGGCCTAATTTAGTAGTATCACGCACAGGTTTTCTTATAATGTTTCCATTGCTTTAGAGATGAGAGGTCTTTAGCATTCAGATTCCAAATCACCACAAAACTATTGGAAATGCCAATGATAAAGCAAGTAAAACCACACCCAGCATTATAGGAGAGAGATTTGAATTCAGACATGGAACAGAAATGATTAAAAAATGAGTTTTCACTTAGGATGTATGAATTTCACTGCTAAAAAGAGAATGAAAAAGCATCCAAGTTGGGTAGCTCATATATATTGAGGAGAGTTTACATTTAAGTGTATCCAGTTTTCACAATAAAGTGTAACATATAATTAATCATATTTCAGCAGTAAATGTTAGAATGCTGAATACCTCATTTATTGGAAAGCACTTCTAAGGTTTCAATTTCAGATAGTCTCATTCAAAGTAGCTGTTTGATCGAAATTATTTGTTTAAATTGAAGTAACATAATCTTCATGCTGGTTCTTAATTATCAGATAAAACTCTTAACGATGTCTTTCATGTAAACCAGGGGCACACAGGAGCTGATGTATTTCCTTTACACATGAAAAAAAATTGTTAACAGTGTCTGTCATCACATGTACTTCAGGATCTGAAACAATATGACTGCATCAATTATATTTTCCTTAGGATGCCAATCAGCATTTTTTCCAGCAAAAATATACTAAAGTGTGTGTGGAAGCATCAGTTGTGTCTGTTACCCAGGTCTGCTGACAAGGGAGAAGTCAGGAAAGCAAAGCACTCCTGGAGTCTCCTAGACCACTGTGTTGGAGGTCAGTAGGAGATGGCCCAGTGCTCCCTTTGCCAGCCCTGAGCAGCCAGAGGGGTGCCCAGCAGTGCTCTGCCCCTACAGAGGGGCACAGGATTCCTGGCAGGAGCAGTGCGAGCTGTGGCTCCCCACCAGCAGCACTGGGGTACCTGAGTGACTCAAGCTACACCCTTGCTGCTTCCACAAGCCAGTGCAGTGTAGGAGGTTGAGCTGGACTTTTCTTACATCCCATGGCCTGGGAAACACAGGCAGATTCCCCCTAAAGCTGATAGGGCACTGAGGGGCCTCATTCTACACCATGGGGAATTACTGCAGTCAGAGTGCGTTGTTGTGCTGGATCAGGCTCATGGTTCAACTGTGCAGAGGTCTGCCCTTGGCCACAGCTGCTTCATAAAACTTCAAAGTATTTTGTAAGAGGTAGTTAGGTCACACCTGCCTCAGGTAAAGATTCTTCTAGACCCTGTAAGTCAGTGGTGTAAGTGTTTATCTCTCCTCTAAAATACTTAATTCTTTACTTAACAGTTGGCCATGAATAAAACCCTGCAAAACAAAACTAAAAGCCAGCCTTACTCAGATTTGACAAACTCTTTTTCTAAATCCCAATAAACCCTAGATATCAAACCATATGCTGAAATAATGATTTCCCCAAGGACAATATGCATTGCATGAAAAAATTCCTTTCAATTTTGCAGGCAAAACATTTCATTTTCATTACTATCTTATTCACTGTGCTTATAAAGTGAACAGCCATTCCTTCTCTAACTTTGCAACATTTGCTATTACTTTTTAAAGCCAGATGAGTTATGGCACTCCTTATTTATCTAAGGTATATAATTCTCTTATTTGAAGTTTATCACCTCTCTCAATTTGGAAGCTTTTCTGTATGTTTATAATTTCTTTTGACCAAAATAATCTTGATGTAGCCTGCTGTAATTTGGGGTGCGAAAGACATTGCAGCAACAGGAGTGTTAGGAACATCTGTGACAGATCCTGTGTCATTTATGTTCCTGTTACATTCACAGAGCACAATGATGAGATGCAGGGAAAGCCCCTTGCGTGAGTGCACACAGGGAATTGAGGATGCCTTGCAAGCAGCAGCACTGGGCTTTCTGTATTCATAGATGTCAAATAGACAAATAACATCTCTATAATTTTACTTAGAGGCAAAACATTTTGCCCAGCAATAACAGAAGACAGTTTTTCTCTCTGTATTAACAAGAAGTAGCAATGCGGAAAAGTGAAATGTTTCCAGCATTGAGGTTCATCATTTTAGGACATGTCCAATAGCCCTGGTTGGAAACCTTGTACAAACAAGGACAGGCATTTGCCAAAATTTTTCATTAGGAAGGAATACTGAAAGAATCTACAGCTATTTCAAATTAATGAAAAAGTAAATGGCACATTAAAAATTTTACAGAATATGTATTCAAAAGAACTTCAGCAACAACATTCAATTTAGGTTTCCCAAGAGTGTAAAAAAAAAAAAATTGAATAGGCCTTTATTCATACTTCATGAACTATCAGAATTATTTATGTTCCTACATAATTTTGCAGTAATCTACAGCTAACTGAGCACCACCTGAGAAATTTACATATTCTGAGTAAAATCAAACACACAAGACAAGATTGCTTCAGGTGATAAATTGTACTTTCGTCCTCAGATCCTCGAACAGGGCAATAATACCTGAACACAAGCAGGTTTGGCACAGTCTGATATTCCTTCTCAGTGTTTCATTTGTTTGGTAACACAGCCAATGAGCAGGTGCTTATTCTGCAAGAATAAGCTGTCACAACCTTCATATTTACAAACTGCTGCAACTGAAATGAAGCTCAGTCCCAGGTCTGTTTATTGCTTCCATCAATCCTTCACACTTCTCAAAATTTACCATTAATGCCCATCGTACAAAGTGTCCATAGAATATTTTAAGTATTCTGTAAGACTCCAGCTCCTCAACCTAGCTTTCAGCTACCTATAAATAAATTTGTTCGAAAGTATTACTGTAGTTTACAATAATGCAGCTTTGAAGTTAATGAGATGCAATATGAATCAGTAAATCAGATTTTTCATTTTTTCATATTTTCCTAGATCATAATTTCTAATAAAGTGAAAGAGAGGACAAGATAAAAACCTCGATTACTCTTAGCAATAAAAATACTTCTATTTAAAAAAATCCATTATCACATAACCATTATACATATGGATCTGTTCCTGTATTTTTTAATTCTAAGCAGTGAAATGTCTCAGTTATGTTAGGATTATGCAAACAGAAAGAAAGAGTATTTGCCATACTACAGAAGTAACTGCTGTCACTGTTCTGTGACAGCCATAGAAAAAGCTCTGTGAAAATGCAAACAAACAAAAAAAATTCTACCTTCTTTCTGGCAATTTTCCAACATATATTGCAACTGCAATTCCACAAAATATGTTTTCAAAGGCAGTAATTAATTTATTATTCTACTATAAACCTATTTGCATTGCCAGCCTGTGATTTTAACTTGATAGAAACTGGTGCTTTTATTTCTGATTAACTTTTCATTTTAGGTATAATTCTGAAATAAAGTTTATATTACTAAACTGACCTTCATTTTCATTTCAGTAGTCCTCCTGTAAGAAGAAACAGAACAGCAGGACCTGAAATAACATAAGGTATCTGGTTAATTAAAAAAGGTTTCATAAAGCGAGTTTTACCATGTTAAATCTACCTGGGAGTTATTTCTTCTTTAGTGAAGAGAAAGATATAGTTCATAATTATTCATTTTTAATTCTTTACTAGTGAAGGCAAGAGCTGTGGTGCCTCATGAGAGCTGTAAGAAATCCTAGGTTTGATCCAGCTCTTATTAACTTTAACAAAAGCTCCAGTTTTCCCTTGATATCTCCACTGTACTACAGGCAAACAATCCTTTTAATTTCTTCTCTTCTACCTTCCCACAGATAATATATTTGTTTAAAATGAAGTAAAAAACTATTTTCTGCTTAATATAGGAATACATTTTCAGTCATTTTTTTGAGATTATTAGTTTTAATTATTAAGAAGATTAATTGGTTTAATCAAATACTCAAATAAATACAGAGCACCTACACCTTCCACAGAATTACAGGGGTTAAATCTATTTTAGGACTAAACTCTTAACACATTACATTCTTTTACAATACAGCTGTAATTTCATCTGGCACTCACACAGCACAAGAACCTACAGAAAATATACAAAGTACCTGGATGCATTTTTTCCTCCAATACGACATTGTACACATTGTATTCACAATAATATGTACACAAAGTACAGTGGGATTGGTACTCTGCTGAATGGGGAATGCTGAAAGGTCACACTGGTAATGAGTTGAGTAATATCTCTGCATTTAGAACGTTCTAGTGCTGGATGGATACCACAGTGGATTTATGTTTGTAAGAATCACCTGGAAAAGGTATAGGAAGAAATGAAAATAAGTTCCACAGTTTTTGTTACTTGGAGGCAGAAAAGCTGTCCAGAACAATTTGCTCTTAATGGCTGTTTTAGCTCAAAAGAGGCCCTGAAGTGAAGAATAAACAAACTGTCAGAGGAACAGAGAGTAAGTCTCTTAAGATCAGGGTTAAGGTTCATTGGTACATTTGCTCTGGGCAAAACATTACTGCATCTTGGATTAATCTTGGCATATAGATAAATATAAAGGTACAGCACTAATGTACATATAATGCCTTTTCTGTAACCCCTGCACATGCAATACAGCCAAATGCATAATGCAAAATACACATCTTGCGAAAATGAAATGGGAATTCTAAATATGTTGAAACAGAGGTTTAGAAATTCAGAAAGCTAGATAATAATAAACAAAAGTTAGATAAACAGGCTCTGCTGTCAGTCTTACACAAGTTGTATTACCCTTGTTTAAGCTAAAACAGACTCCAGCAGCCATTTATCTCAAAAAAGCCAGTTTTCCCATCTAGAATTTGCCCTCAGCTGTTTCTCCTCCCAAAAAGCCTCAACATTTTTTTGTTTTAAAAGATTATTTTTACATACTTTGACCCTCCCATGAAGAAAACCAAATAGGCACAGTGCAGTTTCATGCTAGAGGGGTAAATCCTCCACATAATTATTTAACTATTATTATATTATTGAAAAATCTCTCCATTTTGCATCAGTAAAAAGAATGGTTGTGCCAAAATCCCCTTCTCTTCTGTCTCATTATTTGTTCTCGCTGAGTACCAGACTCCTGAATCTAGGCACCCTCTCACTCCCAGAAACATGTCTCTCCTTACACTCCCCTGCCCATTCCAGCCAAAGGCATTTCAGGGCTTGAAGCTGGGTCAGAAGCACTCAGAATGCGTTCTCAACCTGAGCACTCTGTTCTCCTTTGCTACCTTCAAAGTTCAAAGGCCCTGTAGGAATTGTTCAGCTTCAGGCAGTGGCCAGGAACATGCAGAAGTTGGGACAGCCCTGGCTGCAAGAGTGGGACAGAGCAAGGACCTCTCATCTCCTGCTGTGTGAGGTTCCTCATTCCCTTCCTACAGACTGTAGCTTTAATTATCACAACACCTCAACCCCTGGAAAAGTCACTTATCACCACACTGATACTGCGATAAACATTTCCCATGTGGACTGTTAACATTGCAAGAATAGAGCTGAAAATCCCTGCTGTTTATTCTTACTCCTTAATTTGCAGAGCATAGCTAAGAGGATGGAGGAGAAGGCATTCTGATAGCAAGCATCTGCATCCCAGTGCAGCATTGCGTTACCCTCCCTCCTCCCTAATAAATAATGCTGGTCAGCATTACCCCTTAGAGCAAGAGCAGTGACAGGCTATTAGATTTCTGGACTGGGCAAACTCCCGAGGACTGGGCAGGTCACTTACTAAGCCTCTCCATTTGCTGATACACTGCTCCCTTCACAGCCTCCTTGGCAGAGAGAGCTGGAATATTCCCACTGGCCTCAAATATTAGTTCTTTTTTCCATTATGATATTTTAGCAACTGTTATACTCTCCAGGACTTCTCTGGCCTGAAAAGTTAACCAGCACTGGTAATAGAGGAAGGCCAAGTTCTAACATTATTAAACTGTCCTTAACACAATGTGCCTGTGGATGCTAATAGCAAGAGCTGCTGCTGACATGCACAGAGTGGGGAGTGTTTAGCAATGGAGAAAAGTCAAGCAGGCCTTGGATGAGTTTTCCACGGAATTGGATGCAGAATGCACAGGCAGAAATAGCAGGGCAAGATCCTTGCAGGACAGATGCTTAGGAGCAGAACCTTGTGCTTGTGAAATCAGTCACCAGTCTGGGGATGAGAGCTTGAACTCACAGTTTCATAATGACTTTTCTACCACCTTCAACACCAGTCCCACAGCTCTCAAGCACCAGCACCCACATGTTCAGCTTCAAGCCACTTCACACAAGCAGTTTTAAGTTATAAGAACTGCTCAAGTCTTGGAATGCAGAGTTCTTCAGACATCCATTACCAGTGGGACTGACCTTCATTACTCTAATTATTAGGGGCTCGCATAATTTCACAATAGCTATTTTAAATGTTTTGAGCACATAAAAGTTCAGATCTTTTCAAATCACATTTCACTCGAGTTATTTTCTCTGTATGTGGACAAGTATCTGGTAGGCTTAAAATGGCTGGCTTTAGTTGAATAGTTAATGAATTGGCTTCTTATTAAAATACATTGCTATATATCTTCTGCACATGTAGAAGAACCAAGGAACAAATTGCTAAGCTTTAAAAAACTTGCAAAATGTCACAATCATCTAAAACCTAAAGCTGTATTAAGCCTGTAAAACATATGGTCACTTAACACCTAAAAATCTCCCTAAACCTATAAACCCATAAAGCCTGTGACAAATTAACTGATGGTTGTATAGTTAAATCTAATTAAAATTTTATTGAAAGTGTTCAAGCCCTTATAGCTCCCCTCAGAAACTCACTTCCTATGCCCCGTGGAAGAGGGTATGTAAGGGATATCTTAATTCCCCATCTGTCTTGAGCGAGCCCCAGGAACAATGGGACTTTCTGGTTGCCCATATCAGCTCCCTAAACAAGCAGGCTCCTGAAAACACAACACATAAAAATACCTCTGGGTCGACAGTGCAGGGTTTGTTAGCTCAGTCTAATTGATGGCCCTGAGAACACCGGTACCCAAATGGATTTTTGTCACCAGCATCAACCTTCATGCAGTTCAACAAAATCACCCTCTTGCCACTGTCAAACATTTACAGCCAGTCCTACTGTCCCTGGCCCCTGATGTTAAAAAGGTTCCATTTGTTGAGCAACAGCAATAGTGAGGAACTTCCCCCCCCCAAAAAAAAAAAGTGATGACACGTGGTAAGGAGCAAGGTCACTAAAAACAAGTTTTTAAACAAGCAGGCAGTTAATCTCCTAAAGACACTGGAACTGTGCAACTCAACTTTTCTGAATTCATTGTATTGACATCCACAACTGTGCACTGACTTAGGCCACCACCTGCAAAAATAAGGAATAATGCTTTCTTGGAATTGATGTATCCCTTTTCTCTTTTTAGAGGATCAAGTGGGAGCAGATATGCCATCTGTAAGACACTTATCGGTTCAAAGCCTAATCTCGGAAAATAATGTAGAAATTCTTCATTCATTTTGAGGAGTCACATAATTAATCACTTAACAGGCTCCCTGGTCTTTGTACAGAGAACTGAACTTCCAAGACAAGTTTTAATTTTAATTTATACATGTATTTTTAGATTTTGATTTGTAATCTACAGAAGGTAAATCAGCCTTTGATAGCTGCCTGGTAGCAGCTAGTGACAGGTTAGTGTCAGGGAGCAGCAGGAGCTGCCTGCTCCAGCAGGCTGAGTAAGCACAAAGCCAGTGGGACAGTGGCTTCACCAGGAAGGACCCCATGCCAAATACCTCAGACAAGGTGAGAAGAGCAGGTCTGCCAACAGTAACCAGGGTCAGCTGATAGTCCAGTGATTGTCAGAAAAGTCGATGGGGACCAAGTAGGTCCCAGGTAAAGCCAAGACGCCTGCTGGGGATCAGGACTAGCAGGGATATGGCCAGGCATGGGTACAAGAACCACACAGCTCAGGCAAGGGCACAGACCTGAGCCAAAGGAGACAGATCCTGACAATGCTCCTCACAGCCCTTTCTAGTACTGCTCTTTTCCCAGTCTCCTCCAAGGCTACACAGCTGCACTGTGTCAGGGCTGGCCTTGATGCAGGAGCAAAACCCCTCCCAGGAGAGGAGAAGGGACTGCCCAGCCTGTTGGCGACTAGTCCTTAAATTTTGCCCCACTGTTTGTTCTCCCAGATGTGTACAACAACATGGCTTCAGCCCATCCCAAATAATGTGACAGGACATGGGGAGATGGTATTTTAACTAATAGAGATTTAGTTTAGATGTTAGGAAGAAATTCTTTACTATGAGGGTGGTGAGGCATCAGAGCAGGCTGGCCAGAGAAATTGTGGATGGCCCAACCCTGGCTGTGTTCAAGGCCAGACAGAACAGGGCTTTGAGCAATCTGCTCTATTAAGAGTTGTTCTTGCCCATGGCATGGGGGGTTGGAACTAGATGATCTTTAAGCTCCCTTCCAACCCCAGCCATTGCCTGATTTTATGATCCCAAAGCCCTGGTCCCTTCACAGCATTGCACACTAACTGCAGCATTCACACACCTGTCAGTGTCCTTGTCCTCCATGCCCTATGCCTTCTGCATTTCAAGGAGAAAATGCCAGTGATTTCACCAAACATCTCCTCCACAGCATAAACAATTCACCTGCAAGTGTGAGCAGCCAACCCATTTCTAAAGCATGGATTTGAGCAGGCAAGACTCAGAAACACACCCATCAGGATAGGACAGTGGGCTAAGTCACTGCCTCACAGGGCACAGCAAGCTTTCCTGTCCCACAGACCAACTCAGCACAGCTCCATGGCTGAGGCTCTGAGATCTCTGGGTAGACCTCCAGAGTCCTCAGGAGAAGTAGCTACAGCAGAATGGAAAGTGTGGGAATACACTAATAGCATACTTCTATCCCTGAAGCAGACATTTCTGAAGGTAATACAGAATGTCCCATGCATGCTTGCTCACAGAACACAGGAACACCCTGAAGCAGGGCCCTGTCCCAGGAACGTGTGATCAGTATTTCCATCTGCCTGGACAGCCGATGCCATAAAGCAAGCAAAGGCAGTGCTACAGCACCTGTCTGCACAGAGTATGGAGAAGTTCAGCTCCTCCTGTTCCAGCAGATGTATGTACAGTGCCATGGTACTGTAAAAACCAGTGGTCAAAGGTTTGCCTCTCAAATGCTGTTCCAGCAACACATACAAAGTACAAACATACACATATAAAAACTAGTCCTGTAGTTCTAAGAAAAGGAGGAAAAACATCACAGCAGCAGGCATGTGCCTTCCTTCCATTGTCTCACAGGGATAACAAGTTGACTGGGCAGGGACTCCTCGAAGTGCTCCAGTAATTTTGTTTCTGGCAGTGTAGAGGTTGCCACAATTACTAACACTCGTTGCAACACGGTGGTTTCTTTCCCCTGGCTTCTTAGCACCATCTAGAATCAGACTTAACTTGAAATCAGAGTCTGACCTTGAAAAATTTTTCTTTTAAGTTTAATAACTGAATACCTGGCTTTATTTTCTCAATTACAGTGAATTCAGTCTGAATTCTCTCTTTACAAAAGTCACCAAGTGTGCAAATGTCACACTGGTCATACATTCAGTATCTGAAGAGTGATATCATGCTTTCTGATGTTCTGTATGAGCAATCTGATATTAACAGTTAAGGCCGAAGTCATAGAACCACTGATTCGAATTACCTTGAAACAAGCAGAATAAACTTTCACCAGTTCTGCGCTGACATCTACTGGCAGAAAACTGCAACAGTGCAGCACACTGGATATAATCAGGAAACATAGAGAAGTATTTTCTTAAGGATCTCCAAAGGGTACCTGGTGAATGATCTGGGATTTGAAAGGATAAGAACTCATAAAAGTATAAATTTATGCAATTCTGCTGCAAGGGTATAATCTCTCCCAGAGAAATCAAGCACATAGCTAGGGGATGTAACTACTCAATCATCACTTCAAGTTTTGCATTTCAAGCATAACTTTGAGCCAATTTTATTCATGGAAATGACTGCTGAAATTCATTTTAGTCAGATCTGCTTTGGGTTAGCTTAGATCAAAAAGGGTATGAGCACATAATAGCTTGCAACTGTGTTAAATCTGTTCAAAAAGTTTCAGCTGAGACACAGTAATTAATAATGTACATTACCCGAGCCAGCTGTAAGATGGAGTCACCTCAGCTTGCACAAAGCCACCACTGAAGCGGATTTAAAAATTCAAATTATGCTCAGAAAAAGATTGTTTTCTCAGGGACTCAGCTCTAAGAACATTATTTCAACAAATTCAATACAGTGAGCAGACAAGGCTGTGGATGCACCTTTTCTACTCTCACTTTCTCATACAGCACAAGAAGAGACTGACAGCATGGGGAGCACCCACACCTTTCAATACAAATGGAAGTGCCACTCACATTCTCTGGATTCAATCATATAACAGCAGTATGACCCCATCATAAATGCATAGCAGAAATTAGATCCCTAATTTATGGCTAAACACACAGGATTTTATCATGTACAGTTCCTTTAGGGAAACATTTGAAGACTTCCTAGATAAGAACAGCTTTTTTCCTAACATATTTATAAAGGGCATCACATGAAGGAAAATAAAAAGGTGAAAATCAGACACAGTAATTGGTTTTGTTTCTGTTCTTTGCACCCTAGTTAGTTCTAATAACCACAAATTTAGTGCTGATATTGAGTATCAACATCCTGAGGAGTATAAAAATATACTCAACAAGCCAGTCATTTTCCCTTAGCAAGCTATTTAAATCTTTGGTTGTGAAAAGCATGCTGAGAATTTCATCCTGCTAATTTTACACACAATGAAAAGAGTTCCCTTTTCCATATCAGAGAAGTTTGAATTTTTTTTCCCATTCTCTCTGTGAGATGGACAAAGGTCATGGGATGGGACAAAGAACTGACATATAGTTGAACTCTTCAGAATAATGCATTAAAGTCCTATACAGAGAAGCCTAGTAACTGAGGGCTTCATTTCCTGCTCAGAGGAATGAGTTTACAGAGGAATGGATGTAATGACAGGATACCTCCCTTTCAAAGCAGAGCAGCCCCCACATCCATTTCCAGTGATGACCTCTGAAAGCACAAAGCAAGCTGGCCATCAAAAATGAAGGCCTGACCAGAGTGAAATTATTTTGAGGAGAAATTAATAAGGAACTATGGGAAAATAAAAAACTTAGGAGATCCAAGGAGTAAGCAGATACCTCTTACCAATCCAATGAACAATGAGGCCAGGCAGGAGCAGAGCAGGTGGAGGGACACGTTTGTTTTGGGCAAGAAGCTGCAGTGCCAGAAGGGAGAGCAAGGAAGAAGAGGCTGCTTATTCACAGGCTGGTGTAGGCCAGGAGAGGCACAGCAAGGGTGCAGGGAGCACCTCACTGGCTGAATGTCAGAAATAATTGACTCAATTGTAATGAAAGAGTTTAGAAATGCATTTTCAGGGAGAGAAATAGGTAGTTGCCAGCTGCATCAGGTGATGATGTAATATGTTCCCAGTCAGGCATCATTCTGCAATAGCCTCTTGGTTGGACACTAGCAGAAGGCTGCACTATTCCTGCTTGCTTTCTCACCCATTAGATTGTTCTCACACCTAGAGAAATCTCACACCTCATTCACTCAGCCTTCTGCTATGGATGTATTTTTTTCACTGTAATTTCCTGTTCCTGCCTGTACAGCTTTCATGGCTACTCTGCCATAGAGTCTCAGATGATTTGAGTTACAAATATCTAGGGAAATGATACAGTGAGTTAAACAGCCTAAGGAAATGACACTTTGCTAACATTTACCCTAATGAAAACCTAAGTCAACTCTGATGAAGTTAGGGTTATTCCAAATTTAGGGTGCTATCCAAGAGCCATATTTGGCCTAGACATAAAGCAGTAGTCATTAACCTCAATTTCTACGTCTTACTGTGATGCAAAGCTGACTCCTGTAATCACATTTTATTTGTGAGGAGCATCAGCTCTTGTTACTCTGTTTCCAGTGGTTTTTAAAATATTTGTTACTTGCATAGTTAGGGGTCCTATCACACAGCACTCACTAGGTGGAGCAGGGCTTTAAATGCTCTCACTAATTTTTATATGCTGCAAGTGAATACTTTTGGGAAATACAATTCAACTCATACAAATTAAAATAAATCAATGTCTTCAATCACAAGGTTTCAATTTTGTTTGTGTTTCATATGTTGTGTTTCAACTCTTACAAATTAAAATAAATCAATGTCTTCAATCGCAAGGTTTCAATTTTGTTTGTTTCATATGTTGTGAGGGTGATGCAGCTGTTTCTAAGTCACCAGGACATCTCGGTGAAAAAAATATAAGGGAAGTAAAGCAAGCACACAGATTAATTGCTTTCATGATAAGAACCCAAGCAGGTTTTGATCCCAAGTTGGGCATACCTGTGAATAGATAAAAAAATTAAATACAAATCTGATTTTGCAGACCTACTTTGAACTGAAGCATGCTGGGGATGAGGCTTTTTACACATACTGAGAGAAACAAATGCTTAATCAATACCCAGAATTCAAAATAAGCTGACTAGATTCCGAGTGTTTGTAGTTTTAATGACAACAAGTGAAATTCATTATTAAACAACCTGGTCGTTGTTTTTGTACTACTGTGAACTCACTAAATAGATTTAGGTTTTAATTTAAGTAACAAACCCTTGGGGTGAAGGAAGAAGTGAATACTGTACCACTCTTAACCAGCCATACTACTTATGCACTCTTCTTATAGCATAATACAGCGTGACCCAGGATAATTGATAAAACATAAGCATTTCCATCATGTGAAATTTAAGACTTAAAAGTTAAGAAAATCAAACAAAAATTTATCTAAGTGAATTCTCATTTACTCCCTTTCTTGCATCCCTCTACCCTGTCTTATTGACTACCAAGAGAGCAGGTCTGGCATCAAGAACCATCTGGTATGCTTCCCCCTTGGCAGTTGTTCCTGTTTTATGTTGATAACTTCCCAATGAGAACCATTGATAGGGCAGGTTTTTAGGGTTGCAGGTGTTTGAGTTATTAGTGGATAATAAGATGATGGTGTGAGTAGATTATAAAGACTACTCTGTCTGCTTTAAAGCTTTCTTCTTCCTTCATCTTTTGTGAGGGGAGGAAGTGAGGTTGTGGCTTTACCTAAATTTAAGGTAAAAAACATGACTGATGTGCTTTGAGGGTGGAAGTTTAGTTTTACATTTCCCAGTAGGGGCTGGTGTTGGTTATGGTACTAGCTATAAGTTGGTGTTTTCTGAACACCTAATATTTATATGGATAGTCTTTAAAAATAAGATTTGTTTGATGTTTTCCAAGAAAGGTCCTAAACATACAGAAGTGCTGTTTTATGACTGTCTTTTAGGGACAGTTGTCCATTCAAAAGAAGAGGCTGTGCTACTTGAAGTGAGAGGGCTGTACTCTGTTCTGTGTAGTCTTAATATAGTTACCTAAGGGAGATTCCTATGCTATTTATAGATCCTCAGTGTGATTATTGGCAATCACCTAGACAAAATCTGTTAGGCAGGCTTTGAAGAATGAAATGTTCTTAGTGCATTGACTCTGGTAGACTGTCTGCCTTTGTCCTGCATGTGGTACGTTAATATTTCTCCAAGCTGCTATTCCTGACCAGTATATGATGTATATAGGTTTTTTGCTGGTAGCTGTATTAATGAGCTAAAAAACAAGAGGTAACAGCTGTCTTTTCAGCATTAATGTATGCTTTTATAAAGGGCTTACTGATAGCAAATAATCTCTTCTTACCAAAAATACAAAGGAAAGAAATTTGATTCTCACAAGGTGTGATATCTTGCCAGAAGCCTTGACTTCTCTAGCAATATAATTCATGTACACTACTTGCTTTTACTCTTAAACTAAAAACACATCCCTCTCAGGTTAGCTAAAGACTTGAAATTGGGTCTTAAGGAAACACTCAAGGCTTCTCTTTTTAAGACTTCTTGACCTTTGGGACCTGATTCAGCAGCTTAAGGACACATGGGGCTGGGAAAGCATTGTTTGAAAAATATCAAACAACTTAACTGGGTGGAATCTGATCACACTTTTGCTTCAGTATGCAAACATAAGTTTTATTTTAAAATAAGAAAGAGCCTAATGTGACTAGGGAGAAGGAGAGATTGACCAAAACAGAGATTTTTATCTGTCTTGAGAAGATGCAGTCTTAGCTCTCTTTTTAGCATGAAAGTTAGTTTCCACAGCATAAAGTAAGATTTTAAAAGCTAGGCATCTAGGCCAAAACCACTGTTATACATGCAAAACTTCAGCTTCTTAGTTTCCTTGGCACTCTTGATGCCAAGTTTGAGCTTTTTTCTAGACTTTACTAATTTACAAAATGTTCAAGAAATGAGAGGTTATATTATGTTCTTATGTAAGTGTTAAATGTTGTTATTCACCTGCTTGTTGCTAAAAGATTTTTTGCTAAGTTCAGACTGTACTCTTCTGCTCCTGTCTTCCAGTTCTAGCCTCAGAGCTTTGGATGGGGAAGGTGAACAGCTTGCACTTGATATCACGTAGTGTGGTTTTTTGGCAGAAAAAAGCTGGAAAAAATGATAGTGTGTCCTAATAGTTGAAAATAGTATATGATGGACTTGGCTGGGTTGTAAGGTACTTAAAACTACCTCAGAACTTTTCTTCTAATGCTGGCTAGTTATAGGAGAGGCAGATCCTGTACGTGTCTGGATTTTTCCGTTGTAAGATAGATACTTTGGTGGAAGGATTAGCATTTAGCTAAAGACGTGGTGTGATGCAAATAGTATTCTGTCTTATTAGCTAAGGTGTAGGCTTCAGGAGCTCAGAAGAGGTGTGCTGTGAATGCTGAAATAAACAAATGAAAATACAAGATGTGTGATCAGCAATCTCTGCTGGGATGCTACAGCTGTTGTAAGAGTGGGCCATAAGTGCTGCTCTAGCAGTGTGCTGATAACAGTAGCTGTCTTGCTTATTATCACCTTTTTCACACCTAATGAAGTACTTCATTCTGTTATGAAAAGCAGGCTATCAGATTTTTTTAGGAGAAAGTCAGTATGTATTCCTAGACTCTAGGGGTGCAATATATCCAAATATCCACTTTAAAACAAATGTCTTGCTTAGAACGCGAAGGTATGTCTGTAGTTACAGTATTGATGTTCCACAAACAGAAGTGAGCATGTAAACAACATTAAATCTAGATATCTTCACTGAATGCCTTCTGTTTTGTTCCCTTCAGGTTAAATGTATAATGGTCTTTGAATAAGTGGATTTATAAACTCACTGAAGATGTCTCTTCAAAGCCAGCACTGTTCCATTATTATTAACCCTCCTCCACCAGAATACATAAATGACAAAAGTAGTGGATGTCAAACAAACCAACTTCAGTACTTACAGAGGGTGGTCATGAGAGCCATGTGGAGACACAACTTTTCCTGGCCGTTTCACCAACCTGTAGATGCAGCAGCACTGAATCTGCCTGTAAGAACTATTTTGAAATTGGAGTATTACTATGTAAATTATGTGAATCAAGGTTAAACAGGTTTTTTTCTAATGCGATCAATTATGGAAGACTGTTTTTGCTATTGAACTGCTGTCATTGATCCAAGTCTATAAGAAAAGTGTTTCCTTTCTAGAGAAATGCTCTAGTTTTGCTCATTTTTCTGATCTGAATCTAGTAAGAGTTTCTGTATATTGGTGTTCAGACTCGTCTTCTGGTTTAGACATATTTATTAGCACTACATATGATGAGTATTTTCTTTTGCCTTTGAGGTTTTTTTTATTTTAGTATTAGTCAACCTTGATGTCAAATAATTTATGGTGGAAAATCAGATCTGATTGACCCTGAAGTAAATAGGCAAATCTGGAACCATTTTGTTGCAGAGAAGTCATTATACCTACAGTATTTGTCGATTTCCAATAATTTTACTCTGAAGTTTCTAGAGGAAATAAATGTCTCCACAAAAATAGGGAAATAAAAAAGATACAGTTCTCATCATACCATAGTGGAAGAACATCCTTCCATGAAATATAAGCTAGGATGCTTAAATTCTGTTTCTGTACTGTTGTGTGCACATTATTTATGCTACAACTTAATTGTGACAAAGCAAATGACTATAATGTCTTGTGACACATAGTTTTAATTCAGGTACTTTTAGACTCCAGTTTTGGATGGTTTTCAGTCAAATGAAAACATAGGTGATTGGCACAATGGTATTTCAAATTACCTGGAAGACACTGCTCTTGGTAGATTAGTAGAAAGGTGTTCATCCAAGGGAACATAGAATGATTTATTTTCTTTTTTTTCCCCCCTCCACCAGCTTAAGCATTGATATTTATTTCTCACAAATTTTCAAGACTAATTCTGCAAACTCACCGGTTCTGTTTAGAGTAGACAAAAGCCTTTATCTGTGGCTGTTTCTTGTGACAAACTCATTTGGTCAGTTCGTACAAAAGCATAGTCAGAGGGACTATCTCTGTCTTTTCTTACCCTTTCTCCTTCTTGGAAGCAGCTGTCAGTTAAGGTTAATATTAAGGGGCATTCCATCAGAGTTGTGGCAACATTTGCAGCTGGCTTCAGGCCAGTTCTGCCTCTCCGGATTTCTCAGAGTAGGTATTAGTTCAGCTATTGCACAGTAACAAGCAAACGTCTGGCTCCATGGCAAGGACAGTAAAAGTATTTGGCCCCTTTGCATTTCTCCTCCAAATGTTAGAAGGTGCAGAAAAGAAAATGCTTCATTATTAATTGTATTTTTTATTTTGATAAATTAAATAGTCTGTGCTCTGATGTATTTTGCTTTTCTATTTCACCTAAAAAGATTGTTAGGATAGCTTTAGAACACTCTAGAAGCAGTAGTTACTTTGTACAATTAAAGAGTATACGTTACAATGTATATGTGAACTTAGCGGGGATATTTCTATTCCAATTTCTTGAATGTACCATCAGAGAAAGAGCCTCATGGTCTCACTCACAAGGTTTTAGTTAGGCTACTAAAATAATCATGCCAGTTCTCATTCCAGCTACCTTTCAGTCATGTTGCCATATCTTCACTAGACCAACCCTAAGAGGAGAGCCAGTATAGTCAGGGATAAAGTACTTGGACAGCAATTGTAAAAACTTGGAAGCTTCTCTTTGCTCATGACTAAGACTTTGTTGCTGTTCAAGTTCGGCTTCTTTTTCCTCTGCTCCGTAAACTGGAGTGCTACTTTGTGTAAATGGCTTTGAGATAACAAATGAGAAGTGTATATCCTTTCAATAAGTGCTACTACCAGTGGAGCTCTGGAGCGTTTCGAAATAAATATTCTTTGGGACTTTTGAACAATATATGTTACACAGAAGAACAAGGACAAAATATAAGGTGAAGATTTCCTGAACACCTACTTTTTTGGTACCTAGGATTATAAGGGAAGATTTTCCTTTAAATAAAATACTGCTTCTAATATAATGCAGTTCTCCTATCTTGCAATTTAGCTTTCATATCTAAATGTATAAAAATCTTTGTGGCCTAATATTAAGATATGTTTGGTGACTTAGTCTTTCCATACCACAGGATTATTACACTATCATAAAGAAACCTATGGACTTAGGCACCATTAAAAAGCGTCTGGAACACAATTACTACACAAAAGCTGCAGAATGTATTGAAGACTTTAAAACTATGTTCTGGAACTGCTACATGTACAACAAGGTATGTGAAACACAACTTTTACCAGTAACTGGTTCTGTTGAATGAAACAAACAAGTCTAAAGCAAGCATGTGGTTATTTACAACATGCCAGAAGTTAGTTGACATATTCATGGTTTTTTTGGAAACTTTTCTCTGAAATGTTGTGGAGAGTTTTTTGCTAGGATTGGCTGAGGATATATAAATGAAATCTTGCTTGCTGTTGCAACAACAGAGTGCAGTTTTTTCTGCACTAGGACTCTGCATCCAAAATCTCTGGGGTTCAGCTGCAGAGCTCATGAACAGCAAGCACTATGTCACTGCTGTACAAATCCAAGACTAGCAACCCTGAGCCATGCTCTGTTCCTTCAACAAGTTTAACTTAATGAGGTGTGAGCATCTCCCTGTGCTTGGATATTTGTTGGCTGCATCTTGGTATCTTTGAGCTTCAACAGCTTCTTCAGAACACAGGAGTAAATAAAGGAGTTGCAGGTTGCCCCCTTTGGCCTTTGCTGTAAAAGTCTGCAGAGGTTAAGGAGGATTTTTCAGTGGGACAGTAGGAGAAAGAGTATTTCTATGGTGAAATAACTTGCTTTAAAGTGAGTTGCAGGGACAGGGATGGCAATGATTTCTACACCTCTCTGGTACTGGTGGCTTTTTTCAATCTGTTGGGGCAGAACTCTCTAGCCTGGTTGTTATATGAGAAAGCTCCCATTACTGCAGCCTCTCCTTTGCTGAACAGTAGTGATTGTATTTTTGCAGCCAGGTGATGACATTGTGTTTATGGCTGAAGAACTAGAAAAAGTGTTTATGCAGAAAATAGCCCATATGCCACCAGAAGAAAGACTAGTGAGTCTCAATAAAGGAAAGAGAAAAGGAAAGAAGATAGAAGGTAAGGCTTCTATTATATGCTGAATTTGTAATGCATTAAGCAAGCAAAACTGCAAACAGAGAATCCTCTCTGTCACAACTCAACTCTGGAAGTTTGGGTGTTCTTTACCCTTTCCAGAACAATCAAACAAATAACTATACTGCTGCAAGGCTTTAGAAGATTTTTTTTCATTTAATGTGGCTTTTGGCTTGGATTTTTTTAGGAAAGGGAACTGACTTCCAATGCCGAGACTGTCATGCTGCTCAGCATTGTGTTATATAAAACTAATAGGTGTGAACATCTGTGGGAACTAAACAGAGTAACAGCTGAAAAAGACATGAATACTAATCAGCCAAACCAAATACAGAAAAACATTGTAAACAGTCTAAACTGTTCTCAGATCTCAGTGGTGGAGATCTGTAATATTGCTAAGCAATATATGCAGGTATTAATTATGTTTAGGAAACTTGAACCTTCCTGATGCAGTCTGCACCCTTTCCTGCTTGGTATTTATGAGTTTGTAGAAAACAACTTGCTATTTTCCTTGGCAAAAACATTTTTCAATGTACAGACTGTAATATGATGCCTCTTTAATCTTTGGCCTGAAGTTAATCCACGCTTTCTTGAAGCCAAATAATGTGTAACTTGGCATGATACTCTAGCTGAGGCATTAATGGTGCTGAGTAGAGGAGGGTACCAATGTTGGTGTAAGTAACAAATGCTCTTATTTGCATTTATTTAAGCCATTCCTGTTTAGAAGAGTGGTTATGTTGACAACTGGTCAATTTGAGTATGAAAGAAATTAACTGCAACAGTTATGTCTTAACTTCTATAACGTTCTGCATTGAAATAACCAGAAACACGGCAGCCCAGCCCTGGGACTCCAAATGAACAAAGCACAAAGGAGAAACAAGCTGAAAGCAGTGAGCAGCCTCCAGTGATGGCTCGAGAGCAACAGCAGGTTACACTGGCTCCTTTGTCCGCAGCTCAGCTGACTGCTTTAATGCCAGTCTCTATAACAAAAGTAAGTTTCCTCAAATAACTTTCAGAAAGACATTGAAATTGCTCCTTCAGGCACTGATGTCAAAACCTTAGGAGCCATGCTTATAGCGTACCTTTTTGAAACTTTTGTTATAACAGAAGATAGTAAGAGATCTCTATTAAACCTTCCAGGTCTCTGCTAAATAACTGGGCCAGTACTAATTCCAGAAACTAAACAGAAATTGGATGATTGCTTGGCACATCTTTTCTTATAAATGTGATTTTAATATGCTGTTCTCAAAGAAGCAAAATCAAATTTAAGATGATCATTCCAGAAGTGAATTACTACATATATTTCTGCAGGCTTCACCTTAAGGATAATGGTTTTAGTACTAAAATAAGGCTCTAAGTTCTATTTCTCACCTTTCTGATGTAAATCAAGTACTTGATTCCTCAAAAGTTAGCATGTTTGCTTAAACACTGTGTAACTAGCCTGGAAGATGTTTGTAGCTCACAAAAGCAAATTCTTGTAACTTCAATCTGAGTTGTATGTGAACATCTGAAAAACACTCCTATATCGACTTAGTTTTGGTTTTGCTCTTCCAATGTGGAATAGGCACTTTTTCCATGCTCTCCTATAGTGAATATTTACACTTCACTCACATAGAGTCTGAAAACACTGATGACAAAGCACACATTATCTGACTTTCAAACCAAATAATAAAAGTTAAAGAAAAACGCAGATAAACTGTGTACATAAGGCCCTCAACCAGGCCTAAAATGAAGTGCAGTAGTTTTCCCCCTTCCAGTGGCTGTCAACTTGAAGGTAATTTCATAAACTGCCAGCTTCCTGGAATCTTCACAAATGGCTAAAATCTGCCTGACCTGCAGTACATCTTTCCTTTCCATTGGTGTGTTGATCTTGTAATACCTTGTAGGTTATTAGTCTAAGCTTTGTAGAATTGCTGCATTCTTCTGACTTCAATAGCTGTAGAAGTTCTGACACTTCTTTAGACCACATGCACACAAAAGAATAATCTAAAACTGACCGTTCTCTTACTGTTCTGGACACTTGTGTATTTTTTTCTTAGGCAAAAAAAAGGTGTGAAAAGGAAGGCTGACACTACAACTCCTACTACTTCAATAGTCACAGCAAGTGGTGAATCTTCTGCAATGTTCAATGAAAGAAAAGCTGTTAAAGCATGTGGAGGTGAAAATGAATGTATGGTAACAAATAAGCTTGTGAAGAGATCCTTTTCAGATTCTCAACAACCACCTGGAGTTATTAAAAAGATTCAGTTGTCAGAACAACTAAAACATTGTAATGCAATACTTAAAGAAATGCTTTCAAAGAAACACGCAGCATATGCATGGCCTTTCATAAAATCTGTAGGTGTGTCATCTTTCTCCACTGGTAGGAACCCAGCCATTGCCAAATATCCTACAGACCTAGGAACTATTAAAGTAAGTGTGTTTCTGGGGGAATTAGACTATTTGTGTAATTACAAGATTTTAAATGTGTTAGGTTAAAAGGTGTCATGAAAGCTGCTTCTTCTTTGAAAGACATAATAGGCCTAGAAACCAGATATACTTGTCTCAAACCCAGCCAAAGTCACTGAAGAAAGTCTTCTGAGTCTTGTTGTGACACAGAGTGACACATAGCCACACTTAGTGGCTGATCTACCTAACAGCTGATCCAGCTAATATAACTAGTGAGGGAATTATCATCTCCAGGAAGCCCTTCCAAGCATGCTGTGTGTGAAATATTTGTCTGTACACAAGTGCTGTTGTTAATGCCCTTTAAAACAAAATACAATTCTGTCAACTTCTACCTTTCCCTCAATCTCAGTATTCTTGGTGAAGTGCCCCAGAGCTCTACACTAGATATTTCCAAAACACATTCCACCTTTTAAGTGGAAAGCAAACATTCTAGATTGAGATATGTGGACAGTGCTTTGTGAACACTGACATTTGTATTTGGTCAAATATTTAGCCCAGTTAAGCTCCACTTTTTTGGGAAATACTGAATTTTAGTAGTTTACTGAATTGTCTTGAAATCTAACTTGCACAATACAAAAGTTATTTCCCAATTTCTAGTCCCTTAGTTTGACTCCAGCTACTATGGAATAAGCTTTGTGTAAATACTATGCTTAGAATCAAAAACAGATGCTGAGTTCAGAGCCAAATACAACCACCCAAACATTGTCATCTTGACCAAGTGCTGAAATAGTACTATAAAGCCCTTCCAGTAGTTACAATTAAATCCATTTAAAAGAGGAAAAAAACCTCTTACTTTGTTAGAGACAATGTTAAAATGAGAAGCAGATATTTCCATAATGTTTTTTATAATATTTACTGTCTTGATACAAGCTGAACCTGGATATATATATGTTAAAATTCTTGTTCCTCCATTCTTTTTTCTAGTTCATGTTGTCTACTAAATGTACCTTAATTTTCTTTTCCTCTAGAAGAAAATGGATAACTTTGAATATAATGATATACAAGAATTTGCTACAGATGTTAGATTAATGTTTATGAGCTGCTACAAACGTAATTCTCCAGACCATGAAATAGTTGCTATGGCAAGAAAACTTCAGGTGAGTTATCTTTTAAGTCAGTCTTGAAAAAGAATAGTTCATCTCATGCCCTGATGTAGAATCTACTAATATTACTGAACTACTATGTTGCTGTGTAATTCTACAAGTAATAGATGCATAATGCTTTTAGAAATCTGAAAAATATGCTGTTCCCAAACCTAATTCTTCAGGATGTTTTTGAAATGCACTTTGCTAAAATTCCTGATGAACCTGTTGCAAGTGATCATCTGCCACAGCCTGTGAGAGAAATGACAGATGCTTATTCCAGTGAAAGTAGTAATGATAACTCTTCAGAAGAAAAATCATCTGAAGACTCTGAAGAGGAGAGAAAAGTGCACCTCGGAAAGCTTCAGGAGCAAGTAAGCATTAGTACTTAAAGTGTGTGACCTAAGATCTCTCTGGCAATGCCACTTTCAATGGTCTATTCCAACAAAAACCAGTTTTTGAAAGATTCTAGTAACTTGTGTTTTTAATCCAGAACTTTATTCCCATTTGGAAGCACTGCTAAATGTTACAGGAATAGTGCCTCAACAAATACAAAGTGAGCGATTGTTCTATTACTCTTGCCAACCACTTCTTCAAACTTCTTAAAAAATAAAAGTGTTCCTGTGGTATGAGAGCCTCCAGGCACTCCACATGTAGCTTAGTGGCATATTCTTCCAACAGGGTCATTTCTTTCACATGGTCAAAAAGCATTGTTCTTACCCTCAGTCTCTTTCGAGCCACACAAAAGCAAGTCATTAATTTCTTCTTCAGAAAGCTCTGTATGAGAGAAGGAATCTCATGCTAACCAGTGAAGCAAAGCCACACTTCATATTAGGAGTGGGATGGGTGTTGGTTCTGTTTGAACATAACTTTTTAACCTGTTGCTGCTGTATCTATAAACACTGGGGGAAATTAGCATTTGTTCTGCTAACCAAATGAGGTCCTTGTCATGAATGTAGGCAGAAGGACAAATGTAAGCGTACGAGCCAGCCTTTACAGTAGTGAGGTATTTTGGTGTGACTTCTTTCTAATCTCATCATCTGACAATCTTCCAATTCATGAGGTTTAAACAAAGTTGTGTTAAGCTCTTCTCCTAAATTCTTTATGTCCCGACTAGCTACTTTATGTTGCCAAAGAAGATGCATGGGCCCAGTTCCACTTGCCTAATTCAGCAGTGCTGTAGAAGTATAACCTAACAAGGCATTTATGTGCATCTCAAATACCTGAAATTAGAGAAGCTGCTGGAAACCCCTACAGTGATTTTTTTTTCCTTTTTTTTTGTGTATTCTTGACAGAATGCTAAAATACACATGCTGTTAGAAATGTCTGCATAAAGTAAACAGTCCTACGTCTTCAAGACGCATAACCTGTGACTAAGATACAATATAGCAAAATGTTTGAAAAATAACTCTCATTTGGAAAGCAAACATCCTAATAATCTCCTTTTAGCTGCCACAAATTTGGACCAGTTTATTGCTCCTCCTACATTGTCCAAGATTATCAGCATTTTGGGGTTTTTTGTTTTCTTTTTGTTTTGCTAGCTTAAAGCTCTTCACCAGCAGTTGTGGATTTTGACGAAAGCATGCTTATCTAGACCAGAAAAGAAAAAAGGAAGGGCTAAAAGTGAGAAAAGGAGGAACAAGGAAAAAGCTGAGCTAAAAAGCTTGATTCAAAATAAGAAAAATCTGAAATACATGAAGAAATCTAAGAAAAAGCTGTCTTTGAACATGTAAGTGTGGGGAACTTGTGTGGGTGTAAAATTATTTTAAACTGCTGTTACTGCAGTATCTTTTTTTCCTGCAGTCAGTCAAAGAAAGCCATGCAGCAGGTCTTGTTGGCATGTAAGTCAGAAGATGAAGATGCTGCCAAACCTATGAATTATGATGAAAAACGACAGTTGAGTTTGGACATAAATAAACTCCCTGGAGATAAGCTTGGGAAAGTGGTCCATATAATACAGTCAAGAGAACCTGCACTGAGGAACTCTAACCCTGATGAGATAGAAATAGACTTTGAAACTTTAAATGCTTCAACACTCAGAGAACTAGAGAAATATGTAGCAAACTGTTTGAGGAGGAAACAAAGAAAGCAGGGTATGTAGCATAAAGTTTTAAAAAGCCCATTAGATTTCCTTTCTGGTTTGCATTCATGTTAACTTCTGTTTCACATGCAGCTAAAAAACCAACAAAGTCAAAAGAAGAACTTAATTCTGAGAGGAAACAAGAGCTGGAGAAGAGACTGCTGGATGTCAACGGTCAACTAAACCCGAAGAAGGAGAGCTTCAAGAGTAATGTGGCTCTTTACTCGTTGGCAATGGAAATAGCTTAAAGTGGAGTTCTTCCCTTGGGCTTTAGTCCTGTTAGGTATCTGGGGACTTTCTCCACAGAATAGTTGGGGTCTTAAGCTTCCCACTGCTAGTCTCAAGATTCTTTCTATGCTGAGTGAGCTGGAGTCACAGCAGAAAACTTGGTCAGATACTCGTCCTATCTAAAGCTGCTTCTGTATTCCTGTGCCTAATACTTTATTACAGGTGAAGATGGTAACAGTTTTAGAAATTAAAGGACACTGCCCAATTCCCTTATGCTAATATATGAAAATATGGGGAGTGTGGAGGGTCACACAGTCTGTTTGCAATTCATTTTCTATGGTATAGAGATGCAAGAATAACAATTCTAGTCGTACTGGTTACATGGCAGTGTCACTGATGCTGTCATGCTAACAAAACTTGTGTGTCAGTGACAGGTGTGCTGTATTATCTTAGACTTAAGGAAGTCTCCTAGGAGAATAATTCAGTTTTTCAGGCAATAATACATTTCAAGATCAAAGCCAGAAATTCAGTCATACTTGAGCTGTGCAGTTACTGATGGTTCTCATCAGGGGCTGAGAATGGATCAATGCAGCTGATGCTGCTATTATAAGTCAAGCTGTTCCTCATTAAAATAGTGAGTGCTATTATTGCCCTCCACTGGATATCTATTTAGCTCCTATGTAAAGTCAGTTAGCTGAAATGATAGAAGCAGCCCTGGAAGACACAGGGATACTTGTGTTCAGCATTAGCTCAGTCAAGTCTTCCTGTCTGGTATACACAATGACTTGAAAATATCCTACAATAACAAGCTTAAAGGAACAGCTGAAATCAGTTATGAAGTATATGTTGTGAGGAGAGGGAAGAGGCTGGCTAGGAAATCTTCACAAATGGTATCTGGCTTGTTTACAAGAGCTAAATTTGGAACTTGTGACCAGGGAAACAGGTATCCGTGTAATTTCTCATTTTTGAAGCTTCCACAAGGCAAACCCTTTGAAAAAGGTTTGACTGCAGAATCATTATAAGCTCAGTTAAATCAACCCTGCAGATGCAAAATAGTCAGATGGTGGGGAGGTGGCAAAAGATGGCAATTTGGGAGTGCACATGGCTGGGGAAAGAAGAGCTGGCTGTAGATAAAGAGCTCTGCATGCAAATCCGGCAGCAGCAACATGAACAGAAACAGCCTCTTAACCGCAGGAAAGCTTATGGGGAAAAATTGCTTGAACTGCATCTTAAGACTGTATAGTTTTCATCTACTTCAGAATTGTAAATGGTGTGATTACAGCTTCTCCTTGGATATTTCATTCCTTCAACTAGCTTGCTACTGGTAAATACCACTCCTCTCCTCTCTAGAGGGAAGCCTTTCTCTACAAGTCCATTGCTAAATGGACAGTAGAAAGGAAGTAAAGTAAGATGAACTCCTACATGGGAGAGTAGGCCAAACAAGATTGATCACAGTCTTGTATATGAAGAATGCTCCACTGCAGGTTGTTTTCAATTCTTTCTTTTTCTTCTGCAGCTCAAAACAATGCTGAGTCAAGTACTGGGCCAAGCAGACTGAGTGACAGCAGCAGCTCCTCAGATTCTGGCAGCAGCACTAGCAGTGATTCCAGCTCCTCAGAAAGCAGTGACTCTGAATCAGGTTAGAAAGCTTATTTTTGTGTTTGTGTAGGCAAAATATCTTCTCTCTTAGAATCTGCTGTTCCACATGCTTACCAAGGATTTCAGTTATCTCTGGTTTGGTTTGCTCCATTTTGGAGGCTCAATTCTAATGCTATGAATTAATGCCTTAATAATGAGATTCCAGGTAACACAAAATGAAATCCAAGAAAAAAACAACCAAACCCCACCACATCTATTCAATAGACCAGTGAAAATCTTTAGGGACCAAAAAAAGCTAGCAAAAGGTCTGCGTATCTAACCTGGATGCTTGACTGTTGGGCTATAGCTGACTCGTGTAGCTTTGATCCCTTTTGAAAGTGTGATCCACTGTATTTTCATCTTCTGGTCTCTGCACCATGAATGGTGATCTGAGCAACAAAAGTGCCTACAGCATTAACTGTAGAGCCAAAATCCACCCTGGTGCTTAAGCTGTTTCAAGCTTGTTTAAAGGACATTATAGCATCAGAACACAGAATGTTTCTCTTCACAGAGAACTCTTTAGTTTTCAGAATAGATCTGCTGAGCTGGAGGTCTACAATGTAGATCTGTAAATGAGGTATAAGGTGAGATGAGTGCTCAACCCTCTGCAGTGTTGGGGGGACCAAACAGTGAATCAATGGCAGTGAAGACCTTGATCCTACAGGAGTCTTTGTGGTCTCTTTTTATATCTGGGAGAAGTTATCAAAATACATCAAGCTAAAGTCAAAGTATATTCAACATAAGAATGTTCCTTTCACTGTGGGGTTGGACTCTGGGTACAATTGCACTCACACCTTGTATGTGTGAATAACAAACATATGTGAATGACTGATTTGGTTGTTTTCCAGTCCCCCTTTTCCTGCCCACCTCACTGTGTTTACAGTTACAGAAACCTGTTTAAAACAGACTGGAGCCAGGCAGAACTGTCCAGCTTCTATGGAAAAGTCTAAGGTAAACCTGGCTGGAATAGATATAATATTTTTGCCCTAAATAAATAACAAAGTTATTACACAAATAATGTTGCTAAAGTTATTTTTTAACATAAAATGGTACTAGAAATGATGCAACTGTATCAGGAAATGAGTATGGCTTGAATACTATTTGTTCTGTAGGACTGATTGATAGGAAGATGACCCATGAGCTGTTTGTTAAAAGTACATCTGTATAGGCAGAGATCTACTGGGAGAACTTCTGAGACATTTACCTTCTATAGTCATTGTGGTGACTGTGTTTGAAGAAGGGCAGAATGTTCCACGTACCCACCCACCTTCAAAAAAGGCAAATACTCTCCAAATCAATCTCTGAGTATAGGATTGACCTGGCAAACAGTGCAAGCCCCACTTAAATGTTTTTTAATCTATTAATAACCTCACTTCCACATCTGAAAATAAATAAAATGTACAATATATCACTTATTTTCAGGATGCTTTAATGTTGCTTATTGCTTTGGCATTATTAGAAGCAACAGCAGATTTATCTAGAAATAATTCTTAATGCCTCTTAGACTGAATTGCTCTATTCCTGTATTATACAGTAAGTGTTATTTCTTGTCAAGGTTAGCTGCCTTTAACAGTTTCCCTTGAAGCTACCAGAGACAGAGACCTTGAATTTCAAAGCAAAATCACAGCCAAACCTTCATTCTTCTTGCAATAGACTGACTTTCCCTCCAAGTACAGGAAACTAGGCTGCAAATTTATTATTCAGCTGCTCCTTCTGCATCTTCATAAGCAAAGACTCAGGGAAAGAATTATGCAACACCCTTTTTTTTTTGCTTGAGAACTGCAGCCTCTGCAGTAACAGAATGACAGCAATAAACTTGAGAAAACAGGATCCAGGAAATGAGCTTCAGTTTGGTCAGTTGTATCAGCCCCTTACTGATCTTCAGAGTAGCAACACATATAATACTTGAAATGCTCATATTACATTTTGTTCTCAGGGGTTTTCTGTACCTGTCAGACCAAGGCAATGAGTGCACTTTACCTCACGGCTTTTTGTCAAAACTCTTAGAAAATGATGAATCAGAATTGCAACACAAGGAGTACGGAATCCAATAATCAGTGGAAATGAGTAGTGGTGGGAAAAGAGGATCAAATAGCTATTAAAAATATTTGGCTGTATAACTACTGCAGTCTCTTTATAGAGAATACCACTTTATTTTCAGAGGATTCTGCAAGCACAGCCCTCCTCTCTTACTAGCAGTTTGCAAAATCGTGGATCATCTGAACTGCAGCAGCAACCTCCCAATGTACTGCAAAGGCTTCAGGGTAGATCACTTAATCCATCAGAACAAAATGCTCAGACTGTCTCAGGTAATACCTTTATGGCTGGATTTTACTGCTGAGGAAAGAAGGGGTGTCAGGATACTTGTATTGCCCAACAAGCTCATCTTGGAGTTTTGGAGATTAGCAAGTGGATAACTGAAAAAGTTATGCAAGGTATGGATTCCCAAAGAGCATGATGCAAATTAAAGCTCTGAGGATGGGCTAGGGGATTTGGATTGCTGGGACACCTGTGGTGGGGCAGAGTAGTTTTGAAAACAGGAGGTGTTCACACTTCCTTCCAATGAGATGGAAAAATGATATCTTAATGAACTCAGACTTACAGGAAGTGTTGAACACCTTAAGGCAGGAATTAGTTGCCCACTACCCAAGTTCACATCTGAAATGCCTGTTAGCTGAATGTAAGGCTTGGTGCTAGAGATCCTCTGAATTGATTGTTGTTGTCTAGACACACCAAATACATGAAGCTGCTTAGGAACTTGATCCAAGGAGCTACTCTTTTCCCTCCCTCATTTCAAAAAGTCTAATAATGTCAGACTCTTCTGAGATTTTGGTAGAAGACAGCATGAACTGGTAGCTGATTAACTGAAAAATCAATTAAAAACGAATTAAAAATAACTCCCTTAAATCATGTGGCTAGAATACATATCTCCATACTGAATTACTCCACAGATCTAAACAGTGACCTAATTTTGAGATTTAGGACTGCATTTTGCATGATAGGGGAAAAATCATACCTTACTACTTTCTCAGGTATAATCTCAGCTGTACCTGCTCTGCCTGATTTTCCAGACCAGCAAACTCCTCAGAGTACTCCAAAGACAAATCAGTCTTCTGTCACCCACTCCAGAAATGCTCCTCTAGAGGTGAATACATACTTCTCTCCAATGAATTAATTTCAAACAGTATCTTTAAAGCATGTTCTTCCCCTTTAAATAAGATATAATGTAATATGTTGGGCTTGAATTTGATGTGATGGCCATTTAAGGTTTACAATAGAAGTTTTCTGAAACATCAATAAAAAAGTGGTTCTTCTCCTTTAACAGGGTATTACTTAATTGCCTGTTGGCTGCAACACAAAAGGAAAGTTTGACTGATCAAATTTATAGTGTACTATAAAGCCTGTTTTATTTCTTTTCAGTGCTATAGCTTGACCTTAAGTAACCCTTACACACTTACAGGTTAAAAGTCCACCCTGTAAACCAACAGTTTTCAAAAGAGGCAGATTAGAATATGTTATTTGGCTTTGTAGAAATATTAATTTCACAAACGCAGCAATAGTGAGGGTCTAGAGGTTATACTGGAAAAGTGTGTTGCTTTTCATACCTTTTCCTAAGGCTATGGAAACTGGGCCTTTCAGGGTCTAGATGAGATTGTAAAATATTTAGTCACTGTTGATTTGTCTTAATATATTCTTGTAGAGTATCTTGGTTAGAAGGACCTCTGTGGAACAAAGGAAGTTATTGATGTTACTGCAGCACAATCACTTCCATCCTATGATGATTAATAATCTTTCTGAACGTTGAAAGTTTAGTTGCTTTAATCAGGCTGTAACAGTTTTCTTTTTGGAAATGGATACAAACTACCTCTTGAATCTATGAGCACAAGAATATGTCCTGGAAATAAGGATGAAAAGCAGCTCACCCTTTCCTATTGGTGTCCACTGTCCAAGGTAGCAGGTAATGCAAATTATGACTCAGGTTTGAGCAGGACTGTCCTCAGTTCAAGGGATTGCTACACAGAGGAATATTGCACAGAGAAAACCACCACTGCACTGAAGATCAGTTACCCTTTACCCTGATCCACAAGCTAGAAAGCAGCTACTGGCTTTATGACAGCGTTATTTTGCTGTACAACGTAAAGGCTTCAAGATTTTGTATCAGTTTCTCATGCTCTACCCACTCCATCACTTGGGATCGCTGAGCAGTGCCAATTCTAAATCTTGATGTATGAACTTGCTTTGGTTACCACAATATGAATGAAATCTGTTTCTTCCCTGGTGTTTACAGAAATTACAGCTGCAAGAATTTATTGCTCAAAGCTTCTAAACCTTTAATCCTGATGCTGTATAGTAAGAATCCTCATGTCCTAAGCACAAATAATATGAAGAATGTATTTTGAAGTCTAGCTTATCTTCTAGGTATCCAACACCATTTTCCAAGTTGACAGTGCTGACTGGAGTAAACAAGCTGAGCAAACAAGGCATCTAGACAAATCAAATAAACGTCAAAACAAGACCAGCATGAGAACTGTTGATTTAATACCCATAAGTCAAGAACAAAGTATGTAATTTCATAATAAAAACTGTAGCCATTATCAGGGTGCTAAGCTAAAAATGCATGTGAAACTGGTTTAAGGAAATATAATGCTAAATGCTTGTGCACTAATCAGTTTTCCCTTGCTCTTTCTTTTTAATTTGCCACTTTAAAACAAAAAAGTGAAATTTAATTGATATTTGGTTCTTGTTCTGTGTCAAAATATATAAAGAAAATTACTTTTTGATTTAAGAATTTAGCTTTCTGAATGTAGTACTGGGACAAGTAACCCAGTCTTCCATGAAGTCTGAGAACTGATGCTTCAATCTGTTGAACTTCACTGGCCTTTCAAATGTCTTCTGCTGAAGCTTCATGGAGCTCTTTTTCCAGGGCACTTGGTGTGAATTTTGAGTCATTATCTTTTGCTCTTGGTGACAAGGATCTGATCCTTGTCAAATGAATGTCAAAGAGGCTTTCACTATGGAATAAACTTGCAATTATTATGAGGACACTGGCCCTTTGAAAGCTGCATTCTCTACTTCAGACATATTTCAAACTAAAGAATTGACTGAATATCCATGCTCTGTGTGTCCACGGTTGTTTTGGTTTCTCCCCTACTCTTTGCCCTCTAGAACACCTCTCTAGGGAGGGAAGAAGCTTCTGAAAACTTGATGAAAATAAAAGCCAGAGCCTGTTCACTGATGAACTCTTATTTTTGCCAAAGAATAACGCTAAGGTACTTGCAGTGTATTAAAGCAATTCTAAAAATGGAGATTTAATTCCCTATGCATTTCTATTAATTTTAGGGTATTAACACACCTAGCCATACATCTACTGCTCCCTCTGCTAATATTTGCAACAGCTCGATCTGGTACATGGTTCAGCTAAGGATTTTCATTTACAAAGTTTCGAGGCTCTGAGGTCTTTCTGAAAGAAATTCTGGGTTCAAACATTCAAAAACTTATCCTTTACATAATAATAATTTTTAAAAGCCAACATGTTACCTGAAGTTTCTTATTAGGCATTTACTTAAACTGCAGTACCGGATTGTTGCTGAATGAAATAAAATTTATTGCTTATCTCTGTTTTGGAAGTAGTGTTTGGGGGTTTTTTTTCCCCTCAGATAATAAAGGAAGACAGCATGGAGTATTTGTACATCTGTAGGGCACTGGAAATGTGAGGACTAGCCCTTGACGGCTGATCTATTTACTTTTAAAAACAAGTAAATAGGGTTGAGAGCTTTATTGCATGATCAATCAGGTATTCTTAAATAATGCTGGAATCAAAAGGACAGAGGGCTTGGTGGGAAGGGGAGGAATTAAGTGGCAAAGTGCTTTGTTGAGGCTTCCTGGCCAAACCTGAGTGTTCTGCTGGGACCTCTCCTAGAATTAACCACGAGTTAATTTCTCATCTCCAGTTGAGCAAACTATACTTTTCCCTGCCAAAAGTGTAGAGAAGTGGTCCAGTTCAACTTAAGCTTAGGAAATATTTGGGTCACTCTGAAGCAAATTATAAACTGCAGTGTAAGCTTTTAAGTCAATTCCTTGAGTGACTAAAGTTTTATCATTTAAATTTGAGAAAGAATAGTCTGTAAAATCAACGTGATCAAAAGTATTTTTAATTCTTCTGTCAGGTCATTGTACACCCAGTGATAAATTTAATGATAAAGACATACTAGAGTCAACATCTGAACTTCTTCCAAGACAGGTAAGAGCAGCTCAAGTTCTATTTGAAAAGAGGCTAAGTTTACCTACTAGGTTGAATAACTCCCCGACCTAGGATCTTCTCTAAAAATCTGTTCTTTTATGATTAGAGTATTTTGTGTACAATAGGCCTTTGCCATTTGTATAATCTGTACAGATTTATCTCATTTTTAGAGCTAAAACCAAATAATCTATGGACTCTCTTCATTGCAGATACACACACATATATATACCCATGTTGCCATGTTAAAATATGGCTTGTTTGATCTAGTTTTAATATTTAAACAAGAAACTAAAGTTCCTTGATCTAGTTCTGATCTCCAAATTATTAGTGTGCTTTCCCTTGCTGATCCATTAACAAAAATAAGAGTAGTGTGGAATATAGTCTTGGTGCTGCTGGAAAACCTGCTCTGAAATAAGACAAAAAACTGTTAATGACTAAAGGTATTTATGATAGTTAAGCAAAATCTTTCATAGCATACAGTAATTTATCTTAATTGGAAGGACAGAGACATTTTCTTATCTTCTTGTAACCAGGTAATTAAAAATATTAAATGAAAATTACTAATACTAGATCATGTCAACCTGTGGACCTAAAAAGTTTTCTATATCATCTATTCAACTAAAATGCTTCTAGGATTTTTCTTTAGTCACTTAGCATTCAGAAAGCTATTAGCTAACACATTGAATTCAATTCCAAAAATATGTATTTCATAAACATGTGCTTCTGCTAGAAGCAGGATTTCTTAAGAATGCTGGGTTTAATCTGTTTTATGCTGTGAAGAAAATGCCACAGGGGAACAAACAAAACCCACAAGCACAATATAAAACTATGTTATGTAAGGATTATGTATATAGAATAGATGGATGTTCTTTGACTAAAACCCTGTCAGTGGACTTTTTGTAAACTCAGCCTTGTGAATTCATGTTTTCTGAATTGAAAAAGTGGAGAGGTAGATTTAAATGGTCAGACCAGCTACAAATGCTAATGGTTGTTGGCATATTGCCAAAGTCTCTTAAAGATTATGAGAAAGCACATCGAAGTCTGCTCACATTGCTATATTTACACTCATATTCTGCCAAAGGAAAGATATTTTGGTGTAGATATTTCCAAACAGGCCCAGTCAAACAAAATTGTGCCAATGTAAGAACTAAGCAGTTAAAGGATGTCAGTAGCTGCAGAGTATTTTCTCCTCTTCTGTGTTTTCCTTTCTCTAATAACTTCAGGATACAGAGCTGAAGACTGTCGATTCCTGGGTAAGCCTATGTAAGACAATGAAGCTTCCAGCTCCAATAAAAGCATCTGCTGAGAGCTTCAATCAGTTCAGGGATGCAGTATTAAAGAGGAGTGGGCAAGGGCAGGAGTCAAAAAGGCCTCTGGTGCAAGCTGAGAGGGAGCTGCAAAATCTTCCTCAAGAAAACAAAAGGTTTGTAGCCATTTATGTTAAAGTCTTATTCTGGTTTTTGCCTGTATGGTACTGGGTATTCAGTTACTCAGGAACAAGTGTTTTGGGTTAGGTAATTTCCACATGTCAGGTGTATCTTGAGAGCTGTACCACACTGAGCACAACTCCACATCCAAAATGTACAAAGCAGCTTTCTCTCTACAAATCAGTGTTATTTCAGTGGTCAGAGAAACTTTCCAGGAATTTTTCCTTGTCACTGAGTTAGTTTGCATCTGGATTTTTTTTTTAATTTTTTTTTTAATGGAGGGCTGTTTGGTTTTTGTTTGGGCATTAAGGTGAGGGGTTTTGTCCCCTGGAACACTCGATGCCTCTCGTCACGACCAGAGTTCACATCTGTTTTCAGTATCTTCTTTTCCTATACCTATAGCCAGGAAAGTCTTCATCTTACTGCTCTCCTAAGGGGATACAGGATAGTCTGGTCTTTGAGAGCATAGTGTTTACAGCTATATGGGGGCTCCAATGTGCACCACTTCACACAGCAGAACTCTTTGCATTGCTGTAGAAAAGCACCTCCAATAAGGCCCTGCTGTAGCTTCCTTCCCTAGTTGTTTGCAGCTCCTGTTTCAGGAAGTGCCCTGAGGTCTGTGGTTATGCTGAGTGGGATAAGTGACTGCTTACTAATTACTGCATTGCACCAATATCCTGCAGTTTGTTTGCCACCTTTTGGAAACTGTTCATAATATTTCCCTCTCCAGTAGTCTGCATCTTTTTCCTTGCCTGTTTGACCCTGTGAAAGATACATCTGAGCTGGTTCCTAAATTCTCCTGCACTTGCCCATTGCTGGTTGTAATGGAATAAGTCAATTGTTTGGATTGTTTTATTTTAATAATCAGAGCATTTGAGAGACTTAAGAGTATACTCCTGATTCAGAGGTTAGTGAAATCTACCTCAATTGAATAATTGAAGAGGAAGAAGGTAGAAGAAAAATATCACAGGCCAAGAAAAGTAACAGAAAATGAAGAATTTCAGAGCAAGTATATGTAAGCTTTGTGTGGTGTATCTATAAATCCCACATACATACAGATTAGAAATGGGACACAGGAAATATGAACCTGCTCCAGCCCAACAATTGTGTGCACATGTATCTTGGGAAGGGAAGTCACTATGAAACAATGTGAAAGAGAGCCACACTTGAAGGGCTAAGCAGTGATTTAAATTATTTGCATAATTCTATCAGGTTGTTATGAAAAAAGAAGGACTTTTATCCTATCCTGATTTCTTCTCCTGTCTTTAAAGGGGCCATGAAAGCACAGGATTGGATGCCATGGCAGCAACAGACTGCGAGCTTGAAAAAGAAATACCTAAGAGCAAACTGCCCGAAGCTCAACAGCATATTCTTGATCAAGACCGTATCTTGGCTAGAAAAATGGAACAAGAGCGCAGGAGGAAAGAAGCAGTAAGTTGCTGACTCTTCTTACGTGATTTTTTTTTCAGCTTTACTAGAGAATAAACAAATATTAGGTCAGGTGCTTATTTTAAAGGATCTGAATGATTGAAAACAGCAGAACTATAGTCCCTGAAGAGTTAGCACAGAAAATGCAATAGGAAACTCAATGTATGTCTTCAAGTGACATCATATGAAAAGCTATCTGCTTGGTCCTAGTACTCCTATAAGCTTAGAATAATTGTGTGGAAAAAAAAAAATTTTGAAGAGGAGTACCTGCCCTCTAAATAATTTCAGGCCTTGAGTGTTGCAAGCTGTCCATCCTCCTTAAAGTATTCCATGTAACAAAAGTGCCAGTCATACTGTTCTGGTGTGAAATACCAGGCCTGAGCCTTTTTAAAACTAACTGGTTTTATTGGTGAGAGTAATGAATGCTTTTTAATTGCTACCTTTTTTAGATTAAAATTTTAAAAGAATTCATAGTGTTGTACAATGGAAAGTAAGTACCAGTGTGAGACCATGCTGGATTCAGGTAAGTTCAACTGAAGTTTTCATCCTTCAGCTTTTTTCTGAGGGCTTCAACAGCATGCACGCTCAAACTTGTCATAATAGAGAAGCCATATATTTTTTGATAAGATGATTTATAGTTTTTTTCTTAAGTCATTAAGTATTTGACCTGCTTAGTATTCATCAATGTCGGACCGCTCTGAAAAGACACTTGTTTGCTTTCTTGCAGACAGCTTGGATAATTGATGTGAATCTGCAGAGAGATATTATGGCATCTTTTGAAGAATATCTTGAGTGAAAGCAGTAGTTTTTATAGAATATAGCTTCAAACTACTATAAACAGCACAGTTTTGTACTAGTTAGGATCTTAAATGTTAAGACCATTTTGAAGATCTTATCTCAAATGCTTTGTATTAAAGCTTGTCCATTAATACCTGAAGCGTCACAGATTTATTTCTTTTTTACTGCTTGGTTATAACATGGAATCTAGTCTGCTACATGGTGGAATGGAGTTGCTCATTTGATTACAGTTTCATCTGTTGTGTATGTATGATATTAAAAAAAAATGAATAAAAAAAACTGTGACACAACTGCACAAAATCTGGACTGTGGGTCAAAGATCTCTCTAACAGTGATACTGTCTAAGGGGTATGTAACATTACCTGTAATCATAAAAAAAGCTTCCATGAACTCTATGATTTCAGCAGCAAATCTTTTGTACTTGCTTGTCTTTTAAGGCCCAGATGTGTTTAATGTATTTCATATTGACATAACATTTAGTTAAGGGTGCAAACATGCTTACCACATAGTTCTAGTTCTTCTCAGGAAGAAATTATCTAAAACAACTTTCTCCAGTTTGAAAGATTTTCTGGTATTATTAATGTCAAAAATTTGTCTGAGGTAGAAACTGGAATGTAAAAACATTATATACAGCTATGGGAAATTAATATGGGACTAAAAACATTGTTTTATGAATTAATACCAAAATACAATGTGTATTACAGAAACTCTGGGTGGAAGGGGCCCCCATTCAGACAACCTAGTTCAGTAGTCTCCAAACCCTTTTTTTCATGTACCCTATCATTTGAAAACTTTAAGCATGGACCTCAAGACATATATTTAATAATTTATAAATTATATACAATATTCCACTTTATTCATATATCTTTATATTACATTAAAATATTTTAAATATCTGCTTTTATTTTTAAAGCTGTTTTTTTAAAGTTGTTTATTTTTAAAGCAGTTTAAAGCTGTTTATTTAATTTTGCTTAGTTATTACTTTATTTTGTAATTTTAAAAAATTGTATTCAATATTTTCTTCCCATACTCCACTTTGGAGACTTCTGATCTCATTGAGTCTGCCATTCAAAAGTCTCTCTCTACGGAGAACTTTGATTTGTCAAAGGGGGAAAATTGAAGGTAATACTGCCAGTTGTGGTGAGGTTCTACTGCAGACAGCCTAGCTAAGTAAGCCAACTGAACAAAACTTTCTGCAAATAACTGAATTTTCAGAGAAAGACAATAAATTGATTTAAAAATGCCAGCCAAAGCATGCCTCAAAATGGTAGCCTGGTCTTTCAGATAGCAGACTTATGAGTTAGTGCTAGTTTCAATATATTCATTCAACAAAGTAGTTGTGGATCTTCAAATTCTCTCATTGCTGGAATGGTATTATTTCATTCAATAGCACAAAGATGGAATGTGACAAACACACAGATTGGGCCAGAACCCTTTGCAATGTCTAGGGATGCCCAAGGCTGGTGGCATGCTCAAGTGTACACTGTTTGGGAGATTTGAGGACTTGGCTAGGACAGGGATTTGGGATTAAAGATGGGTTGTAATGTAAAGTGGTGCTTTTTTCATTTCCACATCAAAAGTGACCTGCCTTCATCTGCAGTTTATGCATTAAGAGCTATTTGTCCTGCAATAAAATACTGCAGTTCACATCCAGGACTCTCTGCCTTGCTCTCCCTTGGATATACTTTCTCTCTGGATTAATGCAAGCTCAAGATCTCTTGCTTTGGAAATAGAAGGTGACAGAGGGGAGGGCAAGAATTCCTTCTGAGCATTTCATCCACTGGATACAGCTATATGGGCATTGCTGGTATGAACTGGTGCTTTTGTCCCTTCAAAAACTAATTTCACCTTCCATGACTCATTCTGTCATGACAGCTTAAAGTCACAATGTCAGTGCTGCTAATGCTAATCTGATAAACCCTTTATTTGCAACCTCAGAGTCACTTGGAGAGGTTAATGAGTTCCTGTCTCCAGATAGAAGGCTGAATCCAGAGGTGGGGGAAATAGCCTCCAAATGTGAGTTAGAAGCCTCTAGGGACTGTTTGCCCAAAGCCATGACCACAGTAAAAGACACAGAAATGCCACTTGTATAGATTCCCCCGGCAAACAACAAGCTGCTTAAATAAACTCTTGGTTACCTAACAACTAAAAGGTGTCCTAAGTTTTGTTACACCATTCATTTGCCTTTGTCAATGCTTTTATGTGTCACTTGTATACTTGTGTTATGCTAGTAGATTGTATCTACATAGAAATCAAAGGTAAGAACTTTGAGAAGTTCCTCTGCCACTAATAATGGAATATGGAAAATTTCATACTATCAGCTGTTAGTTGGTCAGACTGGAGGCAGAAGCAGACTCAGTGATGTGCAAAGTTGTCCTCTTTTGTCTCTCAGAGAACCAGGATTAGTTGAGCTGACAAAAGATAAACAGGCAGATGGCACCTTATGGAGGGCAAAGCACGCTGTCAAAGCATGTAAGACCATCTGCCCTGGGGTTGGTTTGGCTTGGCACCCATTAGAACAATAATTTAGAGCAGAAGATGAGCAAATCAAAATATAAAGATGACAAAAAATTGTCAGGGCTCTCAATTTTTCTTATTCATATGACATGTAGAAGAGTCTAAGCTTTCTTCTGCAAAATCCTGGAAAATGTATCGAGGGTGTTTGCCTCATTCAAACAGGTTTGCCACACATATGTGGCCAGTGTGGTCCTAGAGTGCAAAGCAAGTGTTCCTCAACAATAGAGGAATTATACGACTTCCTTGGAAAACAGGGCAGCTGAGGCAGCACAGGTGGAGGTGCCCAGAAATGCTGCAATTTCTTTGTGCAAACAGTGCTCAGAACCACTAGGGCACCAGCACTGCCTTCTTTCCTGCTCCAATACTGGATTCATACCCAATGCTTGAAGATGGCATAGCTAAACTCCATAGCCAGAAGGTTTGTATAATTTACAAGTCTGACATAACTGCTGAGGTAGTTATTAATGTATAAAATAAAAACAGACTTAGTTCTCTTTTGGGGAGAAAATTTGCTCTGCTTCTTTCTTTCTACAAGAACTATTACGTAGCTTGGCCAAATACCTTTGTATAATAAGGCACATCATGGTTACATCTTTATTCCTTCTTGTATTCTAGATGACTACTTGAATTTTGTCATTTCTGTCCCTAAGTCATTCATCAACTTTTCTTTGAAACCAAGTGTAAGCTTGTGGTCAGTTCTAGGATTTCAAATGTGTTTTCCAATTTGTATTAGGGGATGTTTTCTAGTCATTAATTCTGATTACTGGGTTATTAAGAAATTTGATGGTTACTATGATATAAACAACAGCATTGGTTGTTTTGCTCCTGCCAAACTTCCTAATTTTTCTAACTGGGTCAATGGTTTACTGAGGTTCACTTCAGGGAATATTCTACTGCTGCTTAGATATTGAGAAGTTGCAAAGCCCTCTTCCCTACAAGGATGGCCATTAGCACTGAGTGTGATGCATAAGAAATTAGCTGTATGCTAATCCTGGGGTTGGTGGTGTGAGTAATCTGAGCACGAAGGGAAAGCTCCATGATTCATGTAATCCTCCTGGAGTCTGCAGAGGTCGGTGCTGAACTGAATCATCTGCTTCTGATGTTCCTTCTCTTCTTGCCCGAGAGAATGAAGGAGCCTTAAACAGCCCTGCATCTTTCTCCCCAGCACTGATAAAGCTCCTGACCTTTCGTTTGTAAGGCCTGTGTTCAGACAATGAGCAGGGATCATGAACAGTGTTACTGACCATTGGCAGCTGATGTAGGCTGCTGGTATTTCATTTGTGTTATTGATAATAGGAAGCTTGGCAGCTTTTTATAGCTATTTTAAATATTCTCTTTAGTGATATAAAACAAATTCCGATTAGGGTTTTGTAACTTGTTTAAACTCTTAAATTCATAAAAATACAGTAGCAGGCCATTCTTTATAACATTCCTTTCTGTTGCTTTAGTTAATTTTATTTGATTTTTCTAGAAAAGAAAAATGTTGAACTTGTTGAAACCAACATTAATTCTATCACTGCCTCCAATGGGCCTAGGATTCAACACCAGTGTCTATATTTGTATGTCTGAATTTAGAACAAGTAGGAGAAAGCATTTGGTATGTTACAGACAAAAGTCATCTACAAGCTGTGTTCCTTGCATAGCGAAAAATTATATATATTCTGTCTGCATGCATGCTTATCCACTTTTTTTAAAACTAGCTCATTGAATTACACATCTTAGAGTTAATGGATGGTGTCTTTGTACCAGCTTCTACTGGTACTGCTGGACAAAGCAAAAATATTTCTTGGAAGCTAAGTTCTAATCCTACAGACTCATCTGGACCAAGAACAAATTTTGCTTTTCATTAAATTCGTAAAATTTTGCAACCATGCTCTCTTCAAAGGCAAGTTGCACCTAAGTCCACATATGAGCTGTGACTCTCATGTGCCTCCAAAAGTCTTGAACCTGCCTGAGACTCCAGTCTGAGAAGCAAAGGATCTAGGAGTAAAGGTGAGCAGGCCATGCAAGCTCAATTATACTTTTCTTGTAGTCAGCAAAACAAAATGTGGACATGGTACATCTTTGAGAGCTAATACACAGTAATTTCTTATAACCTGCACTTTTACAACCTGTAAAATCAATTGCTTCATATAATAACATTTTTACTTATGGTTTTTGATTGTGAGTCATTCTAGCTCTAAATGACCCTTTACCCTGCATATCAGTAGGTTAATAAGAGACAGACTGGAGACTTTCTTCTTACCCTGGCCTTGTATGAGATGGTGACTCCTTGGTGTATGCTTAAGTGATTTACTAAGGGGCAGGCAGGAGATTGTTCAGCCTCTAGCAGCCCCCAGGAGTTGAGATACTGATACAGACTTAAGTTTAGGCACTTTATCTTTTTAAGAAATATTCACTAGTAACAGCGTATAATAACTAAAATTGTAAATACGTTTACAAAATCACCTTTAAGTGGGCAATAGTGAAGTGGCAGTGAAAGAATGCAGTCTCGAAAAACGCTAGGGTGCGAGCACACATCCCCGTGCCCATAGCTCTCTCCCTCCGGCACGGCAGTAAGGTAAGGGCGCTCAAGGGCGCTCTCGGAGCGGGCCGGCGATCGCAGCCGGGGCCTGGGGCAGGCAGGGCGGCGGGGAGCGACCCAGTGACATTCCCAGCGCGTCCCGATGTGCCTGCCGTT
>JAHLSL010000008.1:16315434-16331024 GCA_025920805.1 Petroica traversi
CTTTTACCTCTAGGGACTTCAAGTTCACTGGGATCCCAGAGGTGAAATATCAGTGTAATTCAGGGCAAAACTGAGCAAAAGTCCCTATTATATCCAGAGCAAGTATAAAAAATATAAATAGTTCCCTCTTCAGATCCTTTCAAGAATGAGAATGTAAGTTAATGGTTTTGCAGCTTTGCACTCACGAGTGTCAAGATACCTCAGAACATCTGAAGCATCTTTGGCAAGAAAATCTTTTTTGTATGCATTTGTGATTCTTGCCTGATATTACCTCTCAATGTGCAGCAAAGGCATGGAGTTTTTCTTTCTGTTTTGAAATAGCAGAGACAGTGCAACCTTTGACATTTGTGTAGGAGCTGTACAACCCTTCTTCCTGCAGTTTCTTTCACATGACTTCTAAACAGTATTTTGTGAGCTAACTCTCAACTTCTGAATCCACTTCTGTGTCAGAGTTCAGTAAAACCTCTAGGTCATAATCACAGTTTATTTAAATACTACTGAATTTGACCTTGAGTCAGTGTAAGCTTGTGTACATCCATTTACTTCAATAGCATTTCAGTGTTCAGCCTCTACAATAAGTAACTTGCCTGCTTGTAATTCTCATAAGACCAATTTTTTTTAAAGATGCATCAGAAACAGTGACTATTGACATAGCAGAAAGAAGATTATAACTCTAAAGCTTAATTTTCTGAAGTGAGTCTGAAACTTAGAACAGTAAAAACTAGCAAAAACTACTTGCTTTCTAGTTACTTAATTTTGTTTGCTTTTGTTTTTTAAGAATCCTTGTGGTCCTTTATCATGCCAGAATGCAATGTGATGGTTTTAAATAGTTGCATAACCTTACCAGCTCGCTGAAACATTGAAAGTGCATTTAAAGCATAGTGTGTTTTAAAGTCTTCCTGTGAAGCACATGACTGGAGCCTGTGTGAAAGCAAAGTGCTTGCTGTGACAATAACCTGCATTTGCCAGTGGCTGCGCCAGGCAGTGCTCTGGCAGAAGGGTTGTTGTGCTCAGGGCTGGACTGGCACACAGGCACACAGCCTGGCAGGTGCTGGAGATGTTCCTTCCTGGAGGAAGCTGTGGTGGGTGTGCAGGGTGTGGGGTACTCAGCATTGCCAGGGTGTAGCAGATTTCAGAACTACAGAACTACAGAAGGCTTCAGCTTCAAAACTGATAGTTTGATATTTTAAGTGCAATGTATAGTTTCTTAGAATATGGTCTGAAACCACTGACATTCTCAAATCCCAAAATAGCAGTTCTATGCAGCAATAAAAACAAAACTTCTTTTTCTCTTATTTTAGGATTCAGGGTTACGATTCCACTATGTGGCTGCTGGAGAAAGGGGCAAACCACTCATGCTGCTGCTTCATGGCTTTCCAGAATTCTGGTAAAACTCCCTTCACCATTTTCTATTATAAAAGAGGCTGCATAAGATATCAAAGGATGAATATCTCTGCTTAAATATCCCCAGTGTGATTCCTTATGTATATTTGTGAGTACAAACTGATGGCATGAAGTAGGGAATGAACCATTGAAACATTTTTTTGACTGCAGCATCTGCAAAAAAATTCCTTCAGTCTAACACAAACCAATCATCTTTCTTGTACTGTCAATCCATTTTTCCTCAAGTATGTACCCTTTCCTTCAAACTTTGTGAAGGAACTGCTGATTTTAAATAAATTTTCTGTTTGGATGGTACTTGTACTATATGGCTAAACTTATGAATTATAGCAGAGGGTGTTAAAATAAGGATCCATTCTATGTTAAGTGCAATCTGGATTGTTCCATTTATTAAAAATACTATGCATTAATTTTTAACTAGGGAAGGGGAAGAACTTTGAGTTCTATTGGCTATTGTGCAGCCTAATTTAAAATGCTACTCAGGGAAAAAGGTTCTATTATTAGTTCATCACAAGATGAATGATGAATCAAACCCAATCCTAAATGTTTGTTTACAACAATGAAAAGCAGTCATGTGTCCAATAATTTAACCAAATTGCTCAGGCTGTCACTGTCAGGTTTAACTAGTGAAGCATGGCTTACAGAACCCGCATGGAAAAAACAGTAAGGGAATAAGGGAAGTACTGATGTCAGAAATTCAGCAAGGTGAATGATCCTTTTCCTTTCCAAACTCAGCTGTGGGGCCAGAGGCCGCAGCTGGAACTGTGATCTTTCAATCTGTACTCAGACCATACCAAGCTAAACTGACCCAGGCAGAAGAGAGACCAGTTCTCTTCCCTCAGTACTGTTGTCCTTGAGAGTGATAGGACAGAGTCACATTTATGTTTAGTTAAATTTTCAAAGAAGTACATTGTTCTAGTAATAAATTGCTGTCTGAAATTATTAAAGCTGTAAACTTTGATTGAAAGGACAGTTAGATGAGGCAGTGCATATTCTATTCAAACATTATGCATTTCTTGCATAAAGCATATCCCAACCCAGTCAGGCAATGAAACTACAGCTGATTTCCCCTATGGGGTAACAGTAATGGAGAAATTAGCACTTTATATACATATTCTACTGAGATCAGATATATTATTTTTTAAAAGCAGAAAGTCATTCTTACAGTTTAGAATAGTGAGTCATGCTATAAGTGACAGCTAATATATTCTATTGTCTGACCACTCAAAAAAGATGAATAAAAAACCTATTATGTAGGTCACTGGGACCACCAATAGCATCGTTTCTATCACTGCTTTTCATATGAATATTACCTGCTAATAGTATGTAAACCAGTCATATTAGCAATGTTCGTGTTGGATTGTTCATTCAATCACTGAATACTTTTTCATTCAGGAATAGTGATTGTTCTGAGCACAAGACAAAATAACCACAGTTTAAGAGATATGTAAAGCAGCATCAAATTTGCATTGTTTGTCTAGGAAAATAAAAAGGATATGATCCACAATTACAGTTCTTAATTTTAACAAATCCTCTGTCTTGAAACGTCTCAAGGTTATACATAGGACAAATAGAACCAGACAATACTGACCCCTAAGAGTGACAGAGAATGTCTGAAGGCACCAGAGCCAATAAGTGTTTTAGACGCACAAGAACTTGAAAATCAAAACACTGTGGAAGGTCAATAATAAAATGCTTGAAATTGGACATAATGTCTTGAGTCAGCTGAGTACTTTAAGTTGCATGTGAGGTGCTACATTTTATACAACTTGCCTTTTAGAAAGAATGTGATCAGAAAGTCTCAAAATAGATTCAGCCTTATGAACATGGAGGCATTCACAATATTTCCAAATTCTGCTTGCAAAGCAGTTGCCCAGTAGTTACATATCATATGGGGTAAAAGGGTTTCTTTGAATATAAAACCTACCCATTTGATAGGTCAGACATTTGGAGATTGATGGGCTGTTGTGAAAACAGGATGAGAATAGCTTGTAGATATTTTCTGAAAATAAAAATAGTCGATTTATTTATTTATGGGCCTGGTTCTTTCTTCTTACTGAGGTATATGGAATAGCTGCAACAGTTACCATGGCAAATCCAGCTTCCCAGTCATTATATAATGCCTTTAAAAAATTCATTCCTGGGGATCTCAGCTATTATACAGCACTGAAATGAAAATGTTCTGACTGTTTGGTTTATAAGAATACAGATTCGTATCACGGAGTGCTCCTGTAACATTATTTAAGTTCAAAGTCCCTACCAGGCTGGAGGCAAAGGTAAAGTGGAAGAGCCCATGGTCTGACACAGACACTGCTTGGATTAAGGTAGAATTCTGTCCATCCCTCTCACAACCACTGATGATCCAAATGTTATATATCCTTTATCTGAAACTGTTGAAACAAGCAGAAGTAGAGGCTAGATCCCAACACAGAGGGATACACTGTTATACATGTCCAGAAGGATCATGGTTTTCATATATCTTTCTATTACAATGTAAGATAAGGCCAAGCCTGTCTTGCTACTGGCTATTCTGAAATTTGTTTGGTTTCAATAACAGCTGAAGGGTGGGTAGTTCTTGCAGGCTAAGACTCACGATTTCTTTTTTTGTTTTTGCTTCATGAGACACATCTAGTCGCTGCATACAGTTACAGAGTGAGGAATAGCCCAGGCCTTTGCCCAAGTTCTTGACTTTGCATCTGTTTTGATGCATGTAATGTTATCACTCTTTTCCACAAACACAAGGATGAAATACTTTGTCTAGTACTAACACACTGAGAGAGCTTGTCCTCAACAGTTCTCATATAGAGATACAGATGAAAGTGTACACATGATAAATCCTATAAACTTCACCAAGATCATTTGTTATTAACTGGATTTATTTATTTGGTTTATTTAATGTATAAATTATCTGGCATCCTCATTCTGAATTTAAAAAAAAGCAAAACATGGCTGTGAGTAAGCCAGGGAGAAAGCTTTTCAGACCTTACTTTTTTGATGCTACTATGGCTCCAAGGTTAAAAGAGTCCTCCCTGTGCTCTGGTTTATGCCTGCTTCTTTTGCAGCAAAGGGACTGTGCCAGACTCCAGGAATTGTTGAAAAGGCCTGGCTCTGGCCATACCCCCTTTCTGGCAGCTGCACTTTGTTACTGGGGAATTCAAGAAGGTAGCACAAAACTACTGCAGCCACAAAGGACCATCAGCACAGCACAGAAAGGAAAAAAATCTCATCGCAAACAAAGCCATGCTAGTTTACTCTCAAATATTTGGGTGCAAAAGCATTGAGTGCATTTTTGTTATCATGCTGCTTGACCTTGTAACTCCAACTCTTTTTCCCCTTTGTCAGGTATTCTTGGCGCCATCAATTGCGGGACTTTAAAAGTGAATATCGAGTGGTGGCCCTGGATTTGAGAGGTTATGGAGAAACAGATGCTCCTCCTCACAAAGAAAATTACAAGTTAGATTGCCTGATAGCAGACATAAAGGATATTTTGGAATCTCTAGGTACGTTAGTAAAAGAAAAACCTGCTTGACTCATAAATTACTTGACTTTCTAGGGAAAAAAACCCCATACTTAGATATAACATTGGGTTTTTTTAATATATGTTCATTACAGAGGTATATAGATATAAATCTAAGCATACTAATATTTTTTGACAATTAAAAATGAAAAGGGTTGTTTTCTAATTATAATGTGTACGTCAGTATAAGCAATATATAAAGATGATTTTCCCATCATGAGGTTTTTTTTTTTTAAATCCTATGTGCTGTAAAATCCAGCAGTACAAACCTATGGTCTTTTTCCCTAAGAAGTCTTTCCTCCTAGCCACTTGCACTTATTGGATAATATTCTGAGTTAGTGCAGACTAAGAAATTTATATCAGATGACACTCTTCTTGCACAAACAAGACATAATAAATATTGTGGGCTTTACAAAGATGATGAGAGTACATCTGCTGTATTAAAAAATAAACCAAAACAACAAAAAGCCCTCAGAAAACACTACTCATGCACAATAGGCAGTTCTCAAGAGCCCAGTCACTCTGTCTTCCATAACAGTGAGAGGAGAAGGGAGCACAAGGGACACGCTGCGTTTTGTGGCAAATACACAGGGCAAAGGTCTAGAGCTGAAGTGCAAAATTTGCCCCTCCAGGTCATTTTGAAGTGTCCCTGTTTGGGTGTAAGTTCTAACCCCTGGTGAAGGGTATTTCCCTTCCATACCAAGAGCAAAGCGAGGGATTCAGTTGTCATTCTCTGAATCATTTTAATTCCCTGGATACTCTAGCAATAGTAAAACAACTTATGCATGTCATATGAAGAAATAATAAAGCAGTGATTCAAGTTCTGAGATTTGAATTTAGGATTTGCTTTGCTTGTGATGTTTGAGTGTTGGCAAAAGATTGGGCAGGCAGTCCTCACACGGTGTTGACATTTTCCAGCCTTTGCTGGTTGTGTTAATCTCCATGGTAATGCCATGGTTATGCTTGAGAAGTGCTCTCAGCATAATTCAATTTCAGAAGGATTTAAATTTTTTTGGAAAAAGCACTTCAGAGTCTGTTATCTCTGTTTATCTTAATCCCAAGTTAAATTCTTTTGGAGGACTTGATTATATCAAAAGTGCTCAAAAAGATTCCTATCCGATAGGGTTTATAAGGTTCTTTGAAAACTGTGTCCAAATTTATATCAGAATTCTAAACATCTTGGCTTTTATATGTTTCCTTTGTAGTCTGTGTACTCAACATTCCAGTCCTCAGTGAGGATGGTGATGGTATCTGACACTATAGTATGTTGTTTTCCAGCAGTGGTTGAAGAAGGAATGGTTAAGTTTTCAAAACACTTGGTCACTATCCTGCCCATGCCCCTTTTATTGCTGCTAAAATACAATTTTTATTGATGAAAGAATAAGTATGTGAATGTTCAGAACTTTAAAAATTGACAACAAAACAGCTTATGGAGAAAAGCTACAGGCCTCCTAAGTGTATATACATGCTATATATATGGCTGTTAAATATAATACCCACTTTTTGCATAATGGTGGCATTGAGTGCTTAGATAACCTCTCCTAATCAGAGAAATTCATTAGGATTGATTTTGTTCTGGAGGTGCTCAGGAGATTGCTCAGTCTTTTTGTCCGTACATTCAAACTCCAAACTGCCTAAACACGGCAAAGGTACGTGTGTTATAAGGACTGCAGACTGAACTGCCTATCTGAGCCTGCACTGGCCAAGATGTGAACAGGGTGGCCATCTGCATACTGAGTCACTTCAGGGTGACATGGAGGTAGTATAGCTGAAGTTTAACTAAGTCCAATTAAATACTTTTAAGTATTTGTAAATTTTTAAACTCTAACAGTCCCCTATTTTTTCTAACCTTTAGTTATGGAAGTGGTACAGTACTAAAGTTACACTAATAAATGTGCTGAACAACCTATTTAGCCCATAGTGATTTTATTGTATGTGATCATTTCTCTGGATATTAATTCCTTTGAAATAAAAGCATGTATCTGTGTTTATGTGGTAGGGTACAACAAGTGTGTGTTGATTGGCCATGACTGGGGAGGAATGATCGCTTGGTTAGTGGCCATATGTTACCCTGAAATGGTGACCAAGCTGATTGTGGTTAATTTCCCTCATCCTTCTGTATTTACAGGTAAGTTTTACAGTCTTTGTTAATCCAAAGTATCTGCATTTTGGTCATGATTGTGTTTGCTTTGACAACCAACAGACTGCCTCAGAAGATGAGCTGCCAGCAATCTGCAGCTCACAGAGTCTGGACTGTATTTTATGAAGCAGTAAGATATCAAGTATTTATTTGACTTCCGGAAATAAATTTACTGTAGGAAGTGGGAGTGCTTGCAAAAAAAAGTTACAGACTTTTTTTAATCCTTGAGAGTCCACAAACATAATTTTCATAGACACAAATCTGTTTTGTTCCACTTTATCAGGATAAAATTCCCAAAGAGGGGCGTATATTGTATTCAACTTTGGTAAAGGCTGCACTGCATTATTAAATCTGCATAAGGCCACCTTTGTATAAATTTGAATCAAATGCTAGAATTACATCCTGATTTAGGTGACAAGGGACAATTTATGATCTGGTACGATATTCATTGAAAGAAGACTTTCCAGTCTTTCCAGGCTGCTTATTAGATAGAGGAATACACCATATTCCTAAAATGCATACTAGCTTAGGAATATACAGTACTGTGCTGAAACAAGGACTTGTTTCACAATTTGTTGTGTGATAGAGTTGAATTTGTCTGCTAGCCAGAATTACAAAACGTTTCATAGAAGTTACATCAACATTCAGCAATGAAAAGGAAAGTACTATCTCACTAATTTTAATTTTTTCAATTGCTGGCCTTACCCTATGTCCATTTAAAAAGTCACCCCAGAAATAGCTAAGAATATCCAGTGCAGCTTTAATTTTCATTTCAACTGAATGAAAATCTGACCTTACACTACAGTGGGATCAGAACCATGCACATTCATTGTTCTCACAGTGTTCTTGGGCACCTTTCTAAGATCCTAAAGAACATTTTGCCAGGTGGTTTATCTGGCATCACTTACCCATGGAGAGACCTGTTCACCACATGAGCAAGCAGGAGATTTTTGCTGTATTTTCACTGAGATCAGGAGCAAGACTGTAGAAAAGACAGTTACATTTTTTACATTGCAGTGTTCGTTTGCATATTTGTTGAACTACAAATATGTTCTGTATCTTGACAAATTCTCCCTACATCAAATTTATTCTAATCTGGATTAAAAGAAAATACACAGTTTATAAATAGTACAGAAAAGTAAAGTGACAAGTGCTGACAATTGTCCACCAGGAAAAATATAATGGGTAATGCAATTTAAGGATATATAAGATATAAAAATTTAGAAGATAGCTTCAATTTATGTTGGCTTAAAACCCATTTTTATCCAATATCAGAATTAATATTTCAGAGCTATGTCTGTTGTTGGGAATGCAGTTTTTATATTCCTGAATTTGCACCTGTTAAGGACAAGATCTAGACTTCCTAGTATCTGCACAGGTATGTGCTTGCTTTGAGGGAGTTAGGTGTTTGAATGTCAGTGTTGGTTCATGAAACTCACTGGAGACACAGATTTACAACTATAAAAAAAAAAAAAAGAAGAGTCAATGCAAGTTTGTTATATATACATAATTTTCTTTTGCTATATATGCTCCATGTCTTTAAAAATTACTGTAAAAATCTTTTAGTAGTTACTCTGTGTAACCCTTATTACAGTTCCTGAAATTGCCTAGAAGACACTGTTAGAAAAATTCTGTACTTCTATGAACAAGAGTGATGCAGTCTTTAGAATGCCAGTGGATCTTCATCTACAGATGCATCACATCACTGATGAGAGAAATACCCAGAATTTATACCTCTTATTCCATATCTGGAAAACAATGCTTTGGTCTAGCTACACAAACAGATCTCCAAGGGAAAACCTACCATGCAATTAAACTCTCCAATGTTGCTGTCTTCACCTAATCTTTGGCAAACTTTTGTTTTGCTGGCTATTTCTACTAACATTTATAAAAGAAGTATCTTTTAATGGTCACATCTTATATTTACTCCTGAAACAATAATCATCTTTTGTCACGCAGCATACTTTAATGTAATATTTTTAAAACATTCCTTTAAGTTTAAAAATAGTAATATTAATAGTAATTTTGGTTGAGCCATCAGTTTTCATTTTTAATTCATGGACATTTTTGTTTCAGAATACATTCTACGACATCCATCACAATTGATTAAATCTGGTTACTACTTCTTTTTCCAAATGCCATGGTTTCCTGAATTCATGTTTACACTAAATGATTTCAAGGTGAGCAAAATGAATGCTCTTGTTTATATATGTAACTGTGAGTAATGGAAGAATTGCCACCTACATTGATCCCTTCTGATGTAGTTGTAATTACTGGAAAAAATATGGAGCTTTCTGATTTTTCTTCTCAAGCTTTATTTAAAGTAGGATACAAATACATAGAGTCTGAGATTAACTCTTACTTCTGCATTTCTGGGAGATGCTGAGGGACAGACTTTTACCCTCCAGCACTGCAGTGCATTACCCCACCTAGAGAGCCAGCTGGTTTTACTTGTGCCCATAGCAGTGGGACACAGCTGGTGCCTGGGCAATTCCTGCTGACTTATCTGCAGCTCCTGTGTGCAGTGGGAACCTCTCCTCTCTCAGAGCCAGCTGCAGGGCAGGCAGTGTGGGAGGCTGGGCCTCACCATCAGCCTGGTGATTCACTCTGCCTGAGAGGCCAAGGCCAACACTTTGTATAAGGTTAAACAGAAGGAGGGGCAGATAGAAAATGGCAATGCAGCTGCAGGATGCACCCTCCTACACATCAACAGCCCCGTGCAGAGCTCCCAGGGCTGCACACACAGGCACAGCCATGAAGGTCACAAATCATTCTTCCTCCTGTCCTGTCACCTGCTGGGGTCCATCCCAAAAAAAACCTATATGTGCCTGCACTTGTCTTGCCTGTCACAGGTAGCAGGTCAGGATGCAGTTACTTGGTAATAATGGTATTTCTCTGTACTTGATTATTCTGAAATAAGTTATACTAGAGATGTTTACCTCGTGCTTTACACGTAGCTTTCTAAAATCCCATTTGAACCGCTCATTATACTTTGAACATAAACAGATTTATAAAGCATAAACAGATTATAGAGAGATGTGTCCTGGCATTTTCTAGGTATCTTACATAATAGCATTTTCTTCTTGCTTTTGTAGATTCTGAAAAGTTTATTTACCAGCCAGGCCACTGGAATTGGAAGGAAAGGCTGCAGATTAACTGCAGAGGATATTGAAGCTTATCTCTATGTCTTTTCACAACCTGGAGCATTAACAGGACCCATTAATCATTACAGAACTATTTTCAGGTCAGTATAATATTCCCAAACAAAGAAAAATATTCTAAAGAGTGCCCTGGAGCCCACAGGTGTTACGGTGGCTCCTGCTCCTGAAACAGGTGTGTTCCTGAAGCCTCACCAGGTCCAGCACGGGCCTGGGAAAGCAGAGAGGCCAGGTGTGCTCTGTGAGATGTCCACACAAAACAGCAAAACAAGCAGAGTGCACATAAGAAAAAGCTTTGTTTCAAAATCTAATAAAGCAAAGACCCTTCCTCCTTCACAGCCCCCATGGCAGTCCTAAAAACCCACCTCTAAATAATACTTTCAAAATTAACCTCAATTAATTGCTTGCATTACAATTCATAATATGATAATATCTAGCAAGAGCTTATTATTATATAATACTGCCAGATGATATGGCATCCAAGTATGTTACCCTCACTTGTAACTTTAAAAAATCATATCTGACACAATTTTATTGTATTTAGGCTATTTCTGTTTTTCAGAAAGGTGGGAGAGGTTTTTTTATAACCAAGCCTAAAACTAACCTAACTTGATTTGGATTGGGGTTTTTTTTTTTGTTCCTTTGTTGGTCTTAGCAGACTCACTTCATAGAGTAAAACAGTAATATTTTTGCAAGATTAATATTTTATTTTCTCAAACAGTTTTCTGATGGTTTTAACTTTCCTGAAAGGAGTTGGCTTGGCCTAAGAGACTCACACCCCTTTTTTATCTACTGAAAACAGGTCCAGAAGGTCTTAACTCTGCATATTTTACTTATAGTACTAACTTGAAGGAGTGTATCAAGAAGAGTGGCATTGAACTTGTTTTTCCTTTACTGTCTGTAATCTTCAGCAGTGATAAATGTCCTGCATGCTTCTGTAACACAAGGCCAGCTTCCCAATATCCTTTAAATTGACAATACCCTTCTTTCCCTAAACTCAGGCAGTAGATGTTTGAAGTAGATCCACTTTTCACTTTCCATGGTCCAAATTTACTGCCTCTTTTATTGCTCTTTCTGTGCTGTCCATGCTGTCACTCTCAGGAGAGCAACCAGCAGAGAAAACGCTGTGAGGAAACAGGGCTCTGAGCTGGGTGCTGTCTTGTACAGGCACTGGAACAAGAAAGCAGAAAGCAACCCCAAGCATGGCTGACAATGGGCAATAAATGAGAGGGCTGTGCTGGTAACAGAACATTATTTAAAGCTGTGCAGGGACAGCCGATGACATCAGCTGGGATGTGGGATGGCTGCGTGGCTGCCCAGGCTCCCCGGCCCCGCTGCTGCTCTGCTGAGCCCCCGGGCAGGGCTGCTGAGGAGCTCAGAGAGCCCTGAGCCCTGCTCGTTCCTCTGGCCACAGCACCTCGCATCACTGCCTGTGCACATCAACCAGATGCTCCTCTGACGGCAGCAGGGAGTGCCTGTGACAGCTGAATTGCTCTGGGAGTCACATGGGACAAGTGGAAGAGCTGGGAATGTTTAAACCATTGTTTCAGGCCTTCTCAGGCTCAAAAAGAAAGCGTAGTATCAGTTATAAGTGAGAAAGTATCTTCTCAGCTGTTAATTCCTCTGTGTGTTTGTTTGTGCATTGTTTGCTTTATTCTTCTAATGAAAGTACACCTGTATTGAATCCAGAGAATCTTATTTAGGTTCTGTCAGGCACATTGCAGTGGACTTTGGGCTGGAAAGAGATCAGTCCTTCAGTTCTTGCCACCAGTTCTGATGGTCATGCCTTATAGGATGGGAATCATTAAATATGAAAACTGGATTGGAATTTTCCCCTTCTCTCATCTAAGTCATTAAGCAGCCCTTGGATGCTAATGAGTTGTATTCACCATAACTCCCAGTGGGCTGATACTGGTGACCTATGTGCTAAAGGTTTCCAACTCATTACTATCCACTTGGAGTTTCATTCTTCAGGGCCTAATTTTTTGGGAATGTTCTTTCCAAAGAGATGATTGAAATAACCTATTTCCATCCATCACCAACACATGTTTTTATAAATAGCACAGTGGTCATTCCCTTCACTATACATTAAATACAGACAATTTAAGAATAAATCTATAAACTTTTTCAATCATGCTTGGTTAAGAGAAATGAGTAAGAAGCTGTAACTTGAATTTCTTCTGATATGCCATTTCTTTAGAAAGTAGGATTAGTTCTCCTATAACAGTTAAGTACTTCACTTTTTACAGAGAAATTTAAAACAATGCTGGTGAAGTTTAAGTCTGTTTTTCAAAGGCTTTAATATTTAATGAATGGAACTTCTGTTTCTAAATGTGAAATCTATGAGTTAATCATTATTAAAGGCAATTTCTAGAAACTTCAGGCATTATATAATTTCCCATATTCCAGGCTGAACAGAAATACAGTATATATAGTTCATAGGCAATGAAAAGTAACAAAAAAAAGCCTACAAAAAAAGGCCTGTGAAAAGCCTGATAGAGTTTGCCTAAGTGAGGCTACAGATTCTGCAAGGCACAAAACAGTAAACTCTACAGTAGTGAAAAACACACATATTAATAATGAAGAGATCCTGGATCCTGAATTAAAAAGTAAAGAGATTAGTGTAAATGCACTGAATCAGATCATCACATTATATTTAAAAATTGGTAGTGTGAATAAGCTGTGGTTCAGTGGGTGAGGTCAGGTTGTTCACAAAATGAAATTTAAATCCACTGGTGAAAAAAGCCATTTTAAGAAATTTTGTAATTCATCAATCAAAATGAAATTATTATCTAAAGTGATCTTTTATTAACATTTCTTGACTTCACATATAAGTAGAGAGGAAGAATGTCTTCAAAGTCTCAATTTCTTTGTCAAGAAATGTCACCTTCTTTGTCTTGCTCTTTTTACAGAGCATGGTGTCTTAACTGACTCTTAAGTTTAAAACTAGTACTTACATATGTCATAAAAGTTTATTCAGGAAATCTTTTTTATACATTACAGGTTCAAAACAATCCTATTTTTGCATTAATAAAGATTTGTATCTGATCAGATGATATCTGTTTTGAATTGTCACAGGTAGTCTGTCACTGTATGCGGCTAAAAGCAATTCAATCCAATCTTAGCTAAATTTTTTAGCATCTTTGAAATGTGCTGGAATAAATTCTGCTGGATCAATGCTGGAAAGTCTTTCATTCTAGCTACTTGTATCTTTCATAATGTCTATAATATGAGGTAATATTTATAAAATATTCAATTTTAAATAATTGTTTTCAGAAAAAATAATAAATTTTTACTGAAAATTTAAGTAGGTAATTTTGGTAGACTTGGGGTCACAGTGGTTTTTTTTGTTATTGTAGAAGATATTGTGGAACTTAGAAAGTTTACAATGAGATTCACTGCATTGATTTCAAAAGCTGTGTTGACTGAAATACATCTTGGTGATTTTTTATTAAAATAAGACCTAACTAAGTGTGTTTTATCTTTAAAGCTGCCTACCTCTGCAGCATCATGAAGTCATCATGCCAACCCTGCTGTTATGGGGAGAAAGAGATGCATTTATGGAAGTTGAGATGGCAGAAATTACAAGGATTTATGTTAAAAATCATTTCAGATTAACTATTTTGTCAGAAGCCAGCCATTGGCTCCAGCAGGATCAACCTGACATAGTAAACAAGTTGATATGGACTTTTCTTAAGGAAGAGACAAAAAGAAAAAGAGAATGACTGTTTGTACATGTTTTAAGGGGTCTAAATAAAAGCTCTTCGGATTTAAAACCTAATTGTTATCAGGGCCATATTTCCAGCCTGCCTTCTATTTTGAGCTCTGTTAGAGAAAAGTGTTTTCATTGTACTGTACATTTGGACACTAATCGTACAGCTAAAAGAAGTGAGTATGAGAATATATGATACCAACATTGGTTTTACCTGTATACTTGTATTTTGCACATAAAAACACCTGCCTTAAAATACATATGTATTTGTACAGACGAAAATCATGGAAAGTTGCTTGGTTTTGTTTTCTCCCTTGCTTTACAGTTTTAATGTGTGGTGCCTTTTACAAATTTATAATGAAACAATAGAGTGGTGCCATACTGAAGAAAGTCACAAGTTTTCATTCTAGATTTGCCTGAATTTTTTTAATGTATTTTACCATTAAACAGTAATTAACTCTTTTTATCTATATTTTAGCATACTGAACGATTAAAAATTTTCTGGGTACGTTTCTAGTCTTCAAGTGAATAATGATCCGTATCTTGTTGTATTGTTGAATGCAGCTGCTTTGTGCAATGTGTTTTTCTTTCTTGACTAAAAAATGGGAAACCTGTACACTCCACATGTCTGAACAAGAACAATGGAAAATTAAGATATAACATGTATCAAAATCCACCTCTGTCTAATAAAATGCAACTTACTCGACTGCCTTTACTTTATCTGACTTCCTAGGGAGAGATTTGCTGAAGCTAAGAACTGGGTTTGAACAGCTGAAGTGTCTGGTCCACTATTCAGCTTGGACAATCTTGCTATGATTGTTGTAGTTTCTTGAAAATAATGCCTCACTGTTGGCATTATCCTTCCTATGTCAGCAACTACTGTTCTTGTCTCCAAGAACTGCTGCCAAGTTCATGTGTTTATAGGAGGATGAGACACGGTGATTATGGACACAAAGGGTAGAATTAACTTGCGCGTGATGCCAGGAGAGAAGAAAACTCAATGTTAACCACAAAGGGGAAAGAAGCAAAACTACCAGACCACAGAAAAAGTGTCATCTGCCTGTCAGGTGCCCAAAGCCTCCCTCTGCACCTGCAGAGCAAGCACAGTGCCCTGGAATGAGAGGTGAACAAGAGCCCCTTGGGGAGGCACCGGGGCCAGGTGAGGCTGAACCAGCTGAGCACAGCAGAGCAGCACAGGGACACGGGGCAGTCCCACACCCCGCACTGCCATGTGTCACCGCCTCTGGGCCGCTGTGTCCCCTCAGGGCCCCGGGCAGGCCCTGCTCAGGGTAACCCGGCAGGGACGGAGCGAGCTCTGCTGGCTGCCCAGCGTTAGCTCGGGCTGGAGATCTGCTCTCCTCCCCTGCTCCAAATCCCAGCAGAGTCTCCTCAGGATCGCGGCAATGGTGTTGAACTTGCCTCTTTCCATCCACCACCGCTACCTGCCTTTCAAGCGTTTTTCCCTGAATACTTTCAGCACCTATCCACTTAAATGGTTCTGTGCTTCTCTTACTTACACTGTGAAGCCGGAACGGCTCTCGCTTGTCTCTGGAGGTGGCACAGAGCCTCCCACCCCAGCTCTCGGAGCGCGGCGGGGCCGCCCCGCGCCGGGCCCGCAGGTAGCGGTGGTGGATGGAAAGAGGCAAGTTCAACACCATTGCC
>JAHLSL010000008.1:16331424-16375376 GCA_025920805.1 Petroica traversi
AGTCCTCTGCAAACTCTGGTGGGGGACAGCTGCCCCTGGACGGCATGGAGCCCGCGGAGTTATGGGGAGTCCTGCGGTGAGTGCGCGGCCGCGGCAGGGTGATGGGCTGGCCCCGGCACCCCCTCTCTCGTGTCCCGCCTCTTCTTTTTTCCCAGTGCCAGCAGCTGTTTCTAAGCTTTTCCCATTAAAAGCAGTATCCTCACAGCGTTCCTCCAGAGTTTGCAGAGGACTTTTCTGTAACTTCTTTATTTTCTTCTGCCTTTGTCCTTCTGCCTGTCGCACATTGCTGTACTCTCCTAGTGTGCTTTTTTTTATGGTATGTAAAGGACTTGTAATAGAAAAAGAGAAAACAACAGCAAAAATCCTTTGAGATTGTCTGTGCCTACTAAAACCCTATTTAGCAAGATTGCCAAATGAAAACAGCAAATAAAACTCACTGTTAGCTCATATTTTAGAAAGTTATGGATATAGGAATCTAAAAGAACTTCAGCAAGTTGGATGAAAATGCATTAAGTTCGAAACTCATCTCTCAAGTCCTAGTGAACCGTGGGCTGGGCCAAACACAGCAAAGCTTTGATGCGAACTGGGATCCCAGAGGGAGCTGTGTGTGCTGGCTACTCCCCAGGGACTCGTGCAAGGGCCAGCATGTTTTTGCACTGCCAGCTGTTTTCCCATTGCCACATATGCAACATCTCTCGTGTCTTGCTCCAAACCTTAGGTGAGTTACATGAGGGATGTTGGCTGGTGCTGCCACCAGACTTTGCAATCCTCCTTCTTGTAAGTTCCTCTAATCCTTTTTTTCAAAGAACTGCTTTTCTCTAACAAAGCTGTGGTGGTGCCACCTACTTTCCCTAAAAAAGAGTTAGAGCACTTACGGGAATGCACTAGGAGTACAGTGGTACTCTGGGATTTCATGTGAATGCAGATGTCCCTAGAAAATATAGGTATTTGCAGGCTCCTGAGATTGTTGTCAACAAGAATGGAATAGTGTTGCAGTTTTAAAGTTTAGCAATTGAAACACAACATAATTATGAAAGAAAACTTTTCCAACGCAGAGTAAAATCTGAAAAATAGAATCTTTGTAGTGCAGCAGGTTGATTAACAGGCATTTTTTGGGTTACTGCCACAGCCTGGTAGGAGTGTTAGCAAAACAAGTGGTAAGAAACAAAACAGCATGAGTTTTGTCTTGTGTTTTTCCTGATTTCATTGCTACTGTTAATTTTTTTCACATTCATGTAAAGGAGAAGCATGATAATGCAATTTTTTTAAAAACCAAATTAATTTTGAAGTAATTGTTCTGAATAATTATTTTAATTATGTATGTACTGTTATATCAGGGTTTTGTATTCTTTATGGTAAGTACTTAATATGCTACTGATACTTGCATTCAATTTTGTCTGTGTTTGCTGTAAGGCAAGGAATGATGTCTGGAGTCCTGGATGTTTTCCAAAAAGCATGGTATTTGAAAACACCTTTAAACTCTGCTCAGCTAAATGTAAACCTTATGTCTTTTCACAGTGAGTTTAGAATCTTCAAATGCATCTCCCCATATATTTTTAACTGTGTATGAAGTGTGCTTTGCAAAATAATTGCTTTTTCTTAACTTAGTCTTCGGTGCTGTTTGAGACCTTAGCTTTTTGGTCCTCTAACTTAGCACATTCTGTGGAGATTTGTGGTTACGGAATGCACTGAAGTTGGACAACAATGAACTCATTTGGTCCAAAGAAAGGATTGATTGAAAAGAGCCTAATCCATTGTTCAGATGATCAACTAGTATCAGTGGCTGTTGAGCTCTAGTTCTTGGAGCATGTGAACTGCCATGATGAGTTGTAACAGAGACGTAGCTGCAGCTGAGCTTCTGAGAGAAAGTTACTGTCTTCTCCAAAAGTTCTGGTTTCTTGTTTATATGGAGAAGTGGAATACTAGTAACAGTGTTGCAGAGTTCCTCAAAGCTATAACAAAATCTCATTCCTTTTCCTGTTTGTATTCAGCTTTGCTTTTTATTTTCCAGAGTAAAAATTATTTTTCCATGGGGATTTGGGGACGTTATTTTCTCACGAGCTATATCTGGCCTGCATCTCAGCGAGGCACTTCCTTTGGGCCTCTGTCTCTCTTCATCAGGAGAGATGTGGGCCACGTGTCACTTGTGTGCTGAGGGCTGTGCAGTTCCTCTTGCTTCCTCTTTTGAGTAGGAGATGGGACATAGTAAACTTCATGCTGATCTTTCTGCGCAGCCTCAACACAAAGTAGATGAGCAACCAAGCAGTGCTTTGTTTCACTCTGTAAATTTGCACTGTCTGAGAACACCAGAAAGAAATTTCTGGTCACCAGACACGCAGCATCCAGATTGTAGACTCTACACACCCTACGTTTTTGCCTGGTGAAGTAAATGTAGTATTGGCTCTGCCCTCCAATAGCCTTTTGTCATTCTTCAGGACACAACTAGACAAACGTCAGCAGTTGCAAGTACATTGATGGTCAGAGATGACTGCCTGATCAGGGCTCTGCAGTGTGCCTCAAGAAGAGAAACAGCTTCCCTGAAGTATAGCTGTCTGTCACAGATCATTAGATCATTGCTGTCTTGCCTGCTGAGAGGCAAATTGCTTTTTATTTACTCTTGCAATTGGACAAAATATTTCTTTAGCAATAAAAATCTATATATTGTCTGCTAATATTTCTGTTAGAGGGGTCTGATACAAGGAAGGACAGAAAAGGACCTGAGTGAGAGCCAGTTAAAAAGCAATAGATAGAATCAAATACAAAGGAATACGATTGTCATTGTGATGTTCACTGCCACAGGGGTTGATTTGCAGTACCAGCAGCTGATTCAAAGTAGACCAGCCAAAGCTTCGACCATGTTACGCATGTAGAATTCCAGATCAGGCAGGGCAAGGATGCTGCATCTCACTTCAGTGCAGGAAGAAACCTTCTACAAGGAAAACCCTAGACAGCATGATGGCAATAACGTTTTCCTGTAGAAGCTATGTATGCTCAACTTTCCTTTCTGTACAAAATCTTCAGCTATAGTAACTGCTGTGAGTGCAACACATTCCCCATAGCATTGTTCCTGTTTCATCTGCCACCTACCACACCCCTTGCAAACTCAGTGTTGCTCGTGTCTATCAGATTCATTTCTGTGTGCAGGGAAAAAGCCCCAAGTCATTAGGTGGGGTACCTGTTAAAATTACACATCAGAGTGGCACTACGGAAGGTGATGGCTTAGGACTATTTCCAGCTTGATATTCTCTTACATGTGAGGTTTTCATAAACGAGTAACACCACATAAATGTTTGTAAATTTTTTTTCCTTAAATACTATTCCCAGTTAGAGTTCCATAACATAGTGAAAAAGGGAAATATTTCTTTTGCTTACGAGTTTCTTCTTCCTGATTGCTAGATTGTCCTAGTCGCCATTGGATAATGGCAATTTCGGACAAAACAACCTGAGTTATGCATATGCACTGAGTTCCTTTATGTTTATGCATCAGCAATCCTACCCTTAATATTTATGCTTGTGTATTCCCTCTAGTGGGTTGTGGTTGCCGACCTCTTTATTTCAGAAGAATAGCGTGCCTCGCATATTCTTGAAATTTTGTGGTTTATACAGCCTATTCTAATATGGTCCTTTCAATCCTTTTCTCACTCGTGCCTATTGATGTGGTGCAGCCTACCATGCAAGGAGTATCTTCTCTAAATAACTGATTTATGGAACTTGAAAACAAATCAGCTGCAAAAAGGGCTTTTTCTGGCACTTGCAGGTGCATTTTTTGGCCCAACAACCATTCTTTTCCCTGCATCAAGACATGAGGGAATCAGCTGAAAAAAATCATTTCTCCCAAAACAACTAAAATTAACAAACCTTGCCCTACAAATGTGGCAGTATGGAAGATGTGATGGGACTGCCTTAAACTCTGTGAAACAATAAATCCTGAATTCTGTTAGAAGTTATTTCAAGTGTAACAGTGAGAAGTGAGAAAGTTGGAAACAAATTATTGTGAGCCAAGTTAAGAGATAAAGCAATCTGCTTGTCTCGAATACCTAAGGTGTTCTAACTTTTTCCTACATTTGTTCTTACAACCATATTCTCTGGTCTCAGTTTGCCACTACAGGACCAAGGTAGTTTTTTGTTGTTATAAAGTTAGTCATTGAGAAGAATTACACTTTGCTAAGGGAAATGAGTAACGTACAAGATCAAGCTTGTATCTTAGATTTTATGCTATATCCTGTAGGGGGAAGAAAGACTTCACCACGATGACTTGTTTATTTTGATGAAAGTTGCCTTTAAACACATGCCAAACAAAGGCAATCTTATCTCCTTTCCACATACACAGAAACAATAAGTTTGTCTTTTTTCTTACTTTTTTTTTTTTAAATCCATGTTTATATGTAATCTCACTTTCTCAGAGGCAGTTGAGAAGCTGAACTGTGAATTCTCAATATATTTGGTAGTGGTGTAATGCTTTGGAAACATAATACCTTAATGCAATGGATTTGTGCCTGAAGGAAGAAAAAATTTCCATCTGTGAGAAATGGTTTGAAACCTTTCACTGGGCCCATGACTGCTTAAGGGTCAGATTATTCTGAAATGCATGCCTTTCACGAGAAATTAGAAAATTTAATCAGCACCTGTGTGAGGCAGTAAAGGAGTTGGTGTTGCATCTTATGAGAAGAAATTCACTGAAACACTTATCTCAAGAAATTAGTTAAAACAACTGTCTTGACTGCAAAAAATCAAGCAGATGGTTCTTTTAGCAAATCTAAAGGGAAATGGAAGAATCTTAAGTGGTTAAGGTAAGTTGAAGTTGTGGGTATGAAATGCCTAACTCCAACCATGGAGAGGCACTGCTTTAGGTGTGTTGCTGAAATAGTTTTGCAAGGCTACCAAGATTAAATGCAACACACCAGTGTATTTGCTGCAGTTGGGTTTGCTAGATATGAACGCATTAAAATTCTGGGCAGGCAGTTGTTCAGAGGCTTCCTGTATTGGTTTTATTTTTATTAATAGAAGTAAATAGATTTGGGGTTTAATTTGGCATTTAATTGTGGTAACTGTTTAAATAAAACTGTATTATATGATATTTCACACATGTGCAGAAGATACTTTGGTGTTAATCTGGTTATTATGACATTCTTGTCTCTCAGCTTGAGACGTTTGGATTTGACAGAGGGATCATTCAGTGGATAAAGAAAAGGCTGGATGGTCACACTCACAGAGTGGTTGGTTGACAAGATGCTCAGCATGAACCAGCCATGTCCACCTGCAGCCCAGAAAGCCAACCCTGTCCTGGGCTGCATCCGAAGCAGCAGGGCCAGCAGGTGGATGGAGGTGACTCTGGCCCTCTGCTCTCATGAGAATCCACCTGGAGGGCTCATCCAGCCCTGGGGCCCCAACATAAGAAACACCTGTTGGAATGAGGCAGGAGGAGGGAAGCTGAGCAGAGCACTGCAGCACCTCTCCCATGGAGACAGGCTGAGAGAATTGGAGTTGTTCAGCCTGGAGAATAGAAGGCTCTTGGGAATCATCTTCTGATGATACCTTTATATGACTTAAAGAAGAGATTTATAGCTTTATAGAATTGTTGTCTTCTGCTCTTTAGATGATGAAACTAAAATGGCAGATTGAATGATGCCTCCTCAAAAGGTTTGAACAGTTTTTAAAAGCCAGTGCTATTACAAAATTCTGCAGTAAGGGTCCTGGATTCTTAAAGCAACTGCTTTGAAGAGATGGTTTTACATTATCACTAAACCATCTGAGCTCCAAGGTTCCAAGCTATGCCTTTTCCTGTGGATGCCAGATTTACCTTGCTTTTACTTATGCAGAAAGGCACCATTTAATACTCTGGAAGAGATAGTCTAGAGAACTTCACTCTGCTTTAGAAATGAGCCTATAGAATAAAGGGTACTGACAAGCAAAGTTTTTTATAACAGGTTTTAGAAAACCGCAAAATCTTGCATTCTGGAAACATCTAATGGGATTTACTGAGATAAAAGGAAATTTCTAAAAGATGTGCCAAAATCATTATTGCTGTCTGTAAAGGAAAATGGTGGAGGCATCCATGAATCTTACAAACCAGCAAAATATACAGTCTGTATTAAGCAGAACTCTAATATTAAGATAACCTGCTGAATTTCTGAGAGTAATAAATCCAGGAATGCAAACTGGATTTTAAATCTTAACTGAAACAGTCAACATTTCTTGACTTTTTACAGGAAAAAACTTACTCAAAATAGAATTAACTTATTCAGATCCTGAAACCAGTTACTTAGTTCTAGTTTAAATTGCCACTTTATTTTTTTAATTTACTGAGTTTCTAGTTGAAAGGATGCCATTTTTGTTGTCTGAAGCCTAGTGATAACAAAATTAATTGCATTCCTGAGGTTTCTTATGTAGATTCTGTGAAAATACCCTGAGCATTCTCAGGAGATTGTTGCCTCATTGCCTCATAGCTTATGAGATTCCCTATGGATGTTTTTCAGTTACTGCAGGAAGTAAGAAAGAATATTAAAATAATTAATTTATGCTAAAACACTCTATCTGTTGCTGCTAATTTTCTTTCTCCCTCGGAGTCAATTTGTATTATCTTTACATGTTAAATATGCAAAAGCTCTGTAGCAACAGAAAGGTGAATAAGTAAAGTTCCAGTGCAAATTTAGCCTAACATGTTCAATGGCAATTTTTTTCCCCACGAACCCTTGCAAGGGAATTTTCTGCAGTTTTTTACATTCAGTATGTGATCAGTGTACTTCTGTAATTGTGGTATTATCTTATGTCTGGTGAAGATATAGGAATAAAATGTGAATTATTAGATATTTTTTCTTTTATTTTCTAGTACTAGCATTGTCTGTGTGACTTTAAGTGTCCGTTCTTGGAAGGTCTGATGTGGACAAAAAACTTGAAGACAAAACTTCTGAATGCCTCTGAAAATTTGAAATCTCCAGCTTAACTGGGTTTCTAATCTGAATTTATCTTCTTGAGTCCTACTGCCTTAGAGCTGTAAAACACAGATATTAGGTATTGTGGAGCACAGTGAATGGAGAAAAATGTATGGAAGTAGTGGTCTTGAATTGTCTGAAGAATTGCAAACTCTCCATCAAGCAGTTTTTGCTCTTGTTTTTGGTAATACAGCATGTTATTACTTGTCTTTCCCTCATGCTATTATAATGCTAGGTTGGAAAGCACTTTAAATATGAAAAGTAGTAGATGGTCAGTTCACAAGTGAGGAATTCTGAAAGCACATACATGCACAACAACCTTAAAATCACATGTGAAAAGGGTCCACAGATCTTACTCATGTGAAATCTTATTGTTCCTTTCCTGACCCTTGCTTTCAAAATCTAATAAAATATTAAAAGTCTCGCTCCCTACATTACATTCTTCTTTCTTCTTATTCTCTCCTGGTGAGGACCTGTATCACAGACAAACTTCTATCTGTCTCAATCCTTTGAAACAGGACTTAAGAAGGAAGATGATTTTGTAATCGGTTTTCTCTGCCCCTTCAGAGTACAGTGTTCAAATAAAACACTCAAATTACTGTTCTCTGAGTATTAACAAAAAAAAGCCTCTTTGCCATGGAATGAGTGACTAAAGCAGATCTGAGTAAATCTGCTACATCCAAAGGATCTGAAGCTCTTCTGTTAAACTTTGTTAACTTCATCTAGATGGTATGAAAGCAAGGATAAAACATGTTATCTGTGCTGGAGTGCAGTGTGTTTCTATAAATATGAGATCTTCTCAGTCACAGACTGCAGGCTTTGTTAGCCTTTCCAGCCAAAAATAAGCTGGTGAAACAGATGGGAAAGTGGGAAGCTGGAATTACTACATGGGCAAAGTGAAAGTTCCTGGGTAATCTTAACTGCAAATTTTTGTGCTTTAAGTGCTGCCTTTGAAATTAAAATTTATTTCTCCTATTCATTTATATCTTTATACAATTTTTGTTATTTTTTTACTGTAGCTGTGTTAGAAGGTTTTGATACTTTGTGGTGCTTGTTCATGCTTTTCAAGCATTTGCAGAAATAAGTTTTCCAGAGATACATTTTTTAAAAGTTTGCGTTTTTTAAGAACCGGAGTGTCCAGCTCTTTGTTTTCTGGTCATAAATTTTGTTATATTAAAAAATTTAATTTTTTATTTGTGTTCTTCAGTTAAAAAATTATTAGAGTAAAAATTAATGTCATCTTCTAGGATTCTATATTCATCTGATATAAATCTTAAAGAAATTGGGGAACTGTTGATGAGGAAGATACAAGAAAGCAACCCTTCTCTTCAGAACACTCAAAAAAATGTAAATTGCCTTGGACATAGCAAAGGAATACCAGTTGATCAGAATACTCCAAGTGGAGCTGTCCAGAAAGAAGTTGTGTATCTGTCTGGTACTGAGGAAAACAAAGGCACTGCAGGTAGGTTTGGAATTACACTTTTTTCTCTTTTTGTCTTTTAAATAAGTGTTCAAATACTTCTACAGTTGTAAAAACGCAGGCAAAATTAAAACGTTTGTTACAGAACAGCTTACATTGATATTCTTTTCTATGGCCTCCCTCATTCTCTCACACTTTGAAGAAATGAATTGCTGCAGAAGTTAGGCAGGCACACTTTCCAGCCAATGTGTGGTGTAATAAATCTGGAATTTCCAGGCATCAGGCATTGTCATCACCATGTTCCTTCTTTTCCCTGGAATATGAGCTCTGCTCCTCACCATGTGTGACTTCCACCCAAGAGTACCTCTCTTTTTTCCTTCCCTAGCAAATTGCAGTAGTTCCACTGTTCTTTTATGAGGGTTCTGGAACCTTTCAGAATCTTCCATTCTGCAGCTCTGAACGGAATAATAACGAGGAAATATTTAACTGCACCTTCCCCAGAGGTGCTGGCTGCAGCAGCTGTGTCAGTGGCACAGGCTCAAGCAGATCTGTAACATGCAAGCCTGAAGCACTGCATGGCCCCAAACTTCCTCAGGGGCTGCTCTTCTTTAGTGCAGAGGTTCCAGATCTCTGCAGAAAAAAAAATGAACTTGGTGCGTAATCTTGTGAAAGAGGAGCTGTAGCACTTGTCCTGTAGATACCATATATGGAGCATTGGTCAAGTTTCTGTTAAGTCAAAATAAGAAGTAAACAGCGAGGTTTGGAAAACCTTTCAAGGAAAGTCCTAACTAGAATATGTAATAACAAAAAAAATGAATTATGTCAGATTATTTTCAAATATTTTGTCTGTGCACTGTCAATAGTCTTTTGTACACCTGACAAAGTGACAACAGCTTTTTCTCCCCATATGCAGACAATTCCAAAGTAGAAACTGCATCTGTATTAGGAGAAGACTTATTGATGCTCTACAAGAAGTGCTGTTGTCCAGATATTAATATTTGCATAGAAGGCAAAGATTTTCAAGCTCACAGGTATGTTAGTATTTACAGGAAAAAGTTTGTCAATCAGTAACCATCGGATATAGAATGGTGCTGTTACTGTGTATCTGTAGGAAGTTATTGCTGGTGCTGTTCCCCAGCTGTGAACTGTTGCAGCTTTTAGGCTTTATGTGTGAAGTGGCAGTATTTTGATACTAATGAATGTAGTTTATCATCAACAGCAACTCTTTTGAAAACAATTGCACTTTTAGCACTTCTAAGATTGCCACTGTAAACTCATATGGTGAGTGTATACTCATAGAAACACTTGTAGATTTTTTTGCTAACTTTAAATATATATGTATATATATGAAATACAAAGTAATAAAAAATAATCTATGCTGTGTAAAGAAAATGAAAAATCTACTAATAAGCTATTCAGGTATTAATGCTGAGTAAAATTTCCATACAAGCAGAAAATTTCTGGAGTAGTAATTTTTGTTTCTGCTCTTCAGAATCTGTGCATTCTTAGTAAAATCTGATTTTTCTTTCTTTACTTCAGTTATGTGGATGTAAAGATTTTCAGGAGCCTTTAGTAGATCTAAAGTCCAAGACCGTTTAAGAACTTTGCCTTATGGTACTCTTGTGGCTTGGGGAAGCAAATTAAAGTGTCAGTACCATTCCTTGTACCTTTGATATAAGTCTGTTTGCATTTGAGATAGCAGCCTGCATTTTGTTCCCTTTGAATATTAACTAACTGAGAGGGACTATAAAAACCCTCCATTACTTTTAGAACTTTCTCAACACCAAATGGGGGGCGGGGGGGGGCAGTTCATTATTGGCATTACATTATCTTTATAGAAGATATGTCATAATTGTGTGGGTATTTGGATATATACTACACTTTTAGAATGTAGTGTAGTAAAAAATGTTCGTTTCTTCTGGCCTACATTATATGTTCTCAGATAAATAAGTTTGAGAAACAAGTGCTTTAATGCAGAAAAAATAGTGCAACAAAGAGTTTCTATCAGCAGAGCTTCTTTAATTTAGGCCACTTGCTGCCTGGAGCTATGTATCTAGTTTAACTAGCATCAAAAATACAGCAGTAAGTCATAGAGAAAACAAGGATCTTCTGAACCAGGCACAGGGCTTGAGCTCATTTTAGCTCTGTGTCATGTGAACAGTAGGAGCTAATAAGGGCAATGAAACTCCCAGTATCACTGTGGTGAAAGCACCAGAATGATTTATTTATTGTGAGTAGTTTTTTTTCTTTAAGTTCTTAAACAGGAGACAGATTAGGCCCCCACAGTTCCCCACTGCTTGTATCAGTATTTCTTGCTTTTTCTCAAAGTCCTGTGAACTTCCAGTAGATTTTAATGTTGCTGGTTTATGACTTCCTGGTGTTGTATTCTTAGAGAGCTCTGCATGAAGGAAGTCATATTTGTTTGGTAATAAAACTGGCACTAACCATCACTTTAGGAAAGCACAGATGAGGTTATTTCAAAATAATTTGGTATCTCCATATATTTTACAAATGTATGCTGATGAAAATTAAATTTAGGTACTACATATTGTCCATATTCTGCTGAATACCCATCTTATTTAAATTGAGTCTTTGAAATATCCACTCTAACTATGCCCTTGAAGTTGACTGATCACCATTCATCACTAAAATTTATTTGGAATGGAATAAAAAACTGGGGATAAGTATATTCCATATCTCTATGATTGTGTGTTACGGTGTATTATAAAAATATTGAGTGCGCACCCAGAATTTCACATACTTCAGGTTAGGATGTAACACCCTTTTACATGTGGATATATTTCACTGAGATATGAAACATTCAGTGAAAGCTTTGTTGTTATTATTTTTGCTGGATGACTCACAGGAGGAATGTGCCAGAAGTTTCTAATTTAAAGTATTGAGACTTCTGAAGCAGGAGGAGGGAAGAGAGATGAGAGAATACAGAATATATAATGACTAGAAAAGAGACCATAAATAGTCTTCATGCTTCTTCCTACACAAAATGAGAGTGCTCAGAATCATTTTAAGAGACAAAAAATACATGTAACAGAAAGGGTTCTCATGCCTACCATAACATTTTGCTTTTTCTGCCACAGGATATACATGACATAAGCTAATTTTATAAATAATAGGAAGCTTAGCAAGTGTCATGAAAAAATTCTGCGTATGAGAATATTTTCTGTGGCTGCAGTACCCAGATAAGATACATAAAAGCTACACTGTAACTGGTGTAGATCTGGAAAACTGAAATCATAAAGCAATTTTCATCCACTGTCTTGTCTTCCTCTCTACATCTGCACTTCCACCTTAAGAGCTCCTTTTGCAAAGGTCTTCTTACCTGATTTGAAGACTGATACTGGTAGAGATACTGAGCTACACAGATTGCAGCTCTGGAGTTTCTTTATTCTCTTCTATGGAGGTAGTAGTAAATTGAATTAACTCTGTTATAGACAGTTATGCCTTTTAAATATAGAAGGCTAGTAAGTGTAAACCGAGGTTACTGATAGCTCTTGCTGTAAAAACACATTATATTGTCCTAGCATATGTTAATATCAAGTTTTTTCGACTTTTGATGGGTAGCAAATTCTGAATAAAAGACACTTATCATTTTGATAAATGCACATTTTGTAATATAAGAAGAATTTAAGATGTTCAGGATATAATTATTTATAATGGGGCTGTATAAACAGGGTTATTTACTCCTATTTGGTAAATAAAACAGGATAAATAAATGTGAAATTTTATATTAAAGGAAGATGCTTGTGGTAATAGATTTCCTCTGTGTGAATCTCAAAGTCATACTAAAAACAAGCTTTAACTAAAAAATTTATAGAGTACTGTTTGTTTTTTTCTGTAGCATATTTTGAAATTCCAAACATACTGGAAGAAAAGGCAAGCAGTACACAGCTGACACCTTAATGTATAAAGGGCAAAGATTTAAGTCAATGTTATCAAAGAGTCTCATCATGAATATTTGTATGTAGTGGAATAATGTTTACTTTTTCTCTCTCAGGGCCATTTTATGTGCCAGATCTAGTTACTTTGCTGCTATGCTGAGTGGAAGTTGGGCTGAGAGCTCCCAAGAGCACATCACTCTTCAAGGGTAAGTGTTGTCTCTGCAATTCGTGTAGGAGCAAAGGTAGGCAATTTACAATCACTGCAAATATGTAACAACTGTGCTGTGTACTGAGCACTCAAGATTAATATGCCTTGACACTTTTCTCCAGCCTGATACATTTCCTGAGTACTGTTTTGACTTCAGGATGAAACTCTGTGTGTAGTCTATTTGTTAATATTGTCAGAGGATTCAGAAAAGTCTTTTTCATCAGCAGAAGGGCACTAATCCTTTTGTGTAGAGTATGTTTTAACATCCATAATCTACTTGAGAATTCTTTTTGTTCACTTCTTATTGTACATGTCATGAAAAACTGTGTCTGAACAAAGTAATTTTCATACTTATTTGTATAATAATTATATTTGCAATGTAAAGACATTTCATTTCCTAAATAGTGTTTAATTATTATATTCCAGCAGCATGTACTAAAGCAATTTTATCTACTGTGCTTATTCACCATGGCTCCATTATTCTCTGTGTGAGAATAATGGAGCTGTCACTGTAGGATGAATACTTTAGACTTCATAGATTAGCTGGGGACTGCCAGGTTAGTTCTTTCCTGTATCAGAAAACTCTATGGAAATACATTCAATTTCCTTTAAAAGCAAAGGAGTATTGATCCATGTACATGTTAGGTTGTTTTTTTTCAGGCATGATGTTGGCTGACTCAGTTTTCTTTAGAAGGAACTGTGTACCTTACAGTGCAGCAAAATGTAACTGCTTTGTGTTAATACGAAATTGCTTGGCCAGTGATACTTCCTTAAATGTTCATTTTGGTTTCCTGTCAGTGTAATAAAACTGCTGCAAAACCAGAAAGGTTATCTGTTGATTTGGTTATTAACTTCCACATCCTTATAAAACAATATACCTGCAATTTAATTTATTCCTTAGTTTTTATGGTGTTTTAGAGGCTAATAGTCACCAATTACTCTGGTGTTTACATTTCTCTCTCTGTAATTGATTTCTCTGTGGATAAGGAAAATTTCACCCTTATTTTTCAGTAGAGGAATTCTCCTGAGAAGTACTGAATCCTTATATGAGACTATTCTCTTGCCAACGTATCATAATTTCTATTATTATGGGTCATATCCATAATTTTATCTTTTCCAGTTAACTTTTTTGCTTAGTGCTGATTTCTGTGCTGTCTTTTACAACACTTATAATGAAGTACAAATGGCTTACTCTGAAATAATGAAAATTCTGCTTAAGGTAACAGCTGTCAAGACTGTGGGGAAACTCCTTGCTGACTTTATGGCTGTTGTGGGTACTGATATATGGGGAGACAGCTGTGCTGATTTTGCTTCTTTGCATGTTGCAACACCAGGGTTTTTTTCCTTTTGCTTTTAGTCATCAGTGTCAATTGCTTACACATGTCTAATGTATTAAAGGGTCTTAGCTCTGCATGACTCTGCTCCATTTACACTAAAGCACTCAGCACCTGTGGGTCCTGTATTTGCACAAGTACAAGAAAGTGCTGTTCAGATCATGCCCATCATTTAGGCATTCTGTGCCTTTCTGCATTATGATGCTGGGACTGTGAAAGGATGCAAACACTTAATCTGAATAAAGACTTTCTAAATATTCTGAGTAACATTTCTACTTAGCATTGTAATAAAACTACTAAGTGTATTTTTAGTATTGCAAAAACATAAATATATCATAAAATAAAGCCTTCAAGTAATTACAATAAAATAATTTTAAAATAGATAGTTAGTTAATAATTGACTTATTGTTCGTGAAGAGCTTGGCAATGATGAAAAAATCTTTCTTCCATATTATCAGTGTAAATAATATCGTTAGTAGTATTAGTCTGCTTATCACTTATTTTTAAAGTGTGCAAAAGTTTCACCAAGTCTATTGAGTAGCTAAATTCACCCCAATGTAGTCCATTTAGATACTTTTGCATTGTAAAATCTTATTGCTGTAATTTATCAGATCATTTGCCTTCCATTTGCAGAGCAGCTGGATGATGTGTCAGCTTTTTGACCAACTTCCTTTGGCTAAGAAATGTGATTAATTTGATTACGGGCATGTCTTTATTTTTATTTTTTCATGCTTCTTTTTTACAGCATAAGCCACGCAGAAATGAATGTTGTCTTGCATTTTATATATGGAGCTATTTTGGACTTCCCAGATGAAGTTGATGTTGGGTACATGTCAAATTTTATTATTTTTTAATTTTAGTTTGTGCTTGTTTGCTTGTTCTATATTTTCTCAATCAAAAGGAAATCTCCAAAAATAAAGTTGTTGAAGAAATCACTTTCATTTGACAGCTACTGGAAAAGGTGCAGCAGCTGTTTTTGGAATACTCTGTGAGGAGAGTGAAAAATGGGACAATGTTTTATACCAAAATCATTCTCAATTTGCCTGTGCCCTCCTTTAGTTTTCAGAATAATATCTACAATGTGTGATAGCATATAACGGTTAATACTTTAAATTTATTTTTGAATAATCACTTGAGGTGATGAGAAGGCTAAGTAGTTAGTCTTAGATCTATGAAAGATATCATGAAAGATAATAAAGGGACCAATGTAAATGTTGGCATTTTCTTCTGGGATAGTTTTTAATCACAGTTTTATACATAATCCTGTATTAGTGAAGTAAATTCTGAAATTTGTGAATTATTCTCTGCAATCTATTTACATGTTAGGTGATTAACTCTGCCACTAAACATTAAAACACTACAATTTCCTAAAAATATGGAATGTTTATAATATGTCCCAATATCAATGTTTAGCTAATGAATTGATATGGAAAATAAAATTATTATATTGATTATTATATAAAATAATCAATAGTTTGCTCACTCTGCCTTTTAAGAATGTTATCGATAACATTTTATGTAATCTTTGGAAAAAAAACCTACAAAATTCCAAAACTGCTGGCACAAATATTTTTTTCATTTGCTGTCTTTAAAATAGAGAAACTGAGAGTCTTCTAAACAGTTTCTTAGCTGGTGACTGAGGCTTGTTTTTATATAAGCTGAACTCCGTGGCTGGGTGATTATTATTAGGACAGTATATGTTTCTGTTTTGAATATTGTTCTTTGGCAAGTGTCACACACTTGATTATCAGTCTGTTTCTGCAGTAAGTTCTGACTGAACCAAGAGGTGAAGTTAGCATGTAAATTGTCCTATAAGGAAAATGCAGCTATCACAAGGAGTTTTTGATTCGTGTCACTACTGCTTTCTCTTTAGTCGCATGCTGGGCATTGCAGATATGTATGGACTGGATGGGCTAAAAGAAGTGGCTATCTACATTTTGAAAAGAGATTACTGCAATTTTTTCCAAAAGGTATGTCACTCCTCATGCTACTTTGTGAGCTAGAGAGCCTGAGAATTTCAAATCTATTACTTAACACTACATCAGAGTGACAAGGTACGTAAGAGCTATGCAGTCAAGGTGCTGGCTGAAGGCAACAGTCTCTGTTCTTAGGTGTGAATCTGGGGCTGATGGTGGGAGTAAGGCCTTTGCTATCATCCACCTATTTATAGACACTTGGAAACCTCAGCTGATTAAAAGCAGTATTCCACGTGATTAATTCAATGTATTAAACTGCACCGAGTAGAGTTTAATATGTGCTATTGTAAATGTAACTGTTCCTGGTGGGCATGTGGAAATGCTGTATATTTGCATATCTTGTTTCATGGGCATATATTTATTAAAAAAATCTTTCAATTAATATTGGTTTAAAAACAAACACCTGCTTAGAATTGAGCATTTTCATGCATTAAGCTCACGAGGCTGAATCCTGCTTTACTGACATGTGGAAATAGACAACTGCATAAAGGCAAACAAGCTTAAATACCATGGCAGCCTACGTAACTTCTGTTTGAACTGTATGGTTTCTGTAAATCAAAATGTACAATAATTGTGATAATTTTCTAACAACTCCAGCCTGTTCCTGGCAAACAGCAACCTGTACTAGAATGCATGGCTATTGCTCATTCATTGGGAGTGGAAAACCTATATGCTGCTTGCATGAAGTAAGTAAATAAATAAAATATTGCTTGTTTTTAATTTATCTGATTTTTGTTGAAATCATTTTATTTTGAAATATAGGGCTTTGACATATGAAATGTTTACATTTTAAACATGATTTTTTCTTCACAATACTTTAGAGGTATCACTTATGCTAGCAAGTGAAGATAGAATATTTTTCATCTTCCTTACCTAAGAATGGCTCTCTTTTCAACAGATGGGTAGGAAAACATTTTGCAAGATGTTTTTCAGAGAAAAGCTTTGCCAATTTACCTACTGAACTTCAGAACAATTGTCTTGTTATGTTGATTAACTCTTTGGTAAGTAGTGTGCTTTGTATAAAAATATAGCAATGTAAATTTTTTCCTTATTTAGCCGTACAATGTAATTTAAGAGATAATAAATACATAAATAAATAAATAAAGAGTATCTTAAATCTGTAGTACATTTTATGTAAAGTTCCAATTAAAATGACAATTTTAAAAACTATTTTGATGTGAGATGTCATTGTTATGTTTCATGATACACAGTCTAGTGATCATCACATCCAAGTCCACCATAATAATAGAAAAGATCTTTATGTAACACAGCTGTGATATCATGGAATGATATCACACATGGAAATGTTCAAGGCTAGATTGGATGGAGCTCTGAGGAACCTGGTCTAGTGAAAAGTGTTCCTGCCTACAGCAGAGAGGCTGGGATTAGATGAGATCTGTAAGGTTCCTTCCAGCCTAGGCCACCCTATGATTCTCTGGTTATGTATTTGGATAGTGAGGAATAGGAAATAGTTTTATCAGTTTCTGTGTTACATGGTGGCATACATCATTTGTGATTGCCTTTTCACCTTTACCTGTGTTCTAATTTGGAAAAAATTGACTTCTTTTTTTTCAGACCCCAGGTGGTCAGTGGCTATCAGGGATCACAAGCTATTTGTTTGCAGGCAGGCTGACTTTACAAAAATAAAGTAGCAGTATAGTATCCATATATTTTACTTCTCAGACAACAGTACCATACTGGTCCCCCCAAAGCTCAGCTTTCATTTTTTGTGACACTTACTTACATCGTCCCAATTTAGACCTGCCTAAATTTAAAATTTTTTCAATTCTATTTCTGTATAAAACTATGCTCAGAGCTGACTTATGAGAACTGATTTGAACTAGACCTGTTAACAGAAATTTGGTGAAGTATTCAAGTAAATACACTGCATTGTAATAGATATATGAAATAAAGGTAAATCTGTAGAGCTGTTGCCAGACACGACTGTCTATGTATGAAGCTGTAATGTGGATTGTCACAGACAAAATGTTATCTAACTAGCTCAGGTAACATTCACAGCATGATTTTGATTCTAGCACACAACAAACAACTAAATATGTGACATCTCATATATTTCATGCTGAAGTCCTTGTTCTCATGTCTGTGTTACTGTGATACCCAAACTAAATAGCTCTGGTATGGCCGTGCACACCCCTGGCTCAAGAATTGCACTCTTAAATGGTTCTGGCCAAGAACTACCCCTTGCTGATAGGACTGTGAAGCCTTCTCAGGACTTCTGTAATGAAGTACTTAAAAGTGCTCAGCTCAGCTATGAGTGGCAGCTGCAACTGCGTATTCAGGTGAAAGCCTGAAAAATGACAGATTTCACAGCTATGTACCTTTAGGCTGGATATTATATAAAGATTGTCCCCCCCAGAGGGTAATTGGGCACTGGAACAGCTCCCCAGGGCAGTGCTCACAGCACCAGCCTGGTAGAGGTCAGGAAGCATTTGGACAATGCTCTTGGGCACGAGGTGTGACTCTTGGGGATGGTCCTGTGCAGGGACAGGAGTTGCGCTTGATAATCCTTGAGGGTACCTTCCAGCTCAGCTGTGATTTTGTGATTAAGAGAAGCTTGAGAATATCCACAGTTATAAAACCTGATCAGTTCTACCAAAATGCATAAATGTAACAGAATAAAGGTGGCACCTATAATACCTCAAGGGTAAGTCTAGTATCTCGAGATGCTGGGTGTTCTGCCACTATGTTAGATCAGTATGCTTAGCTGTTCCTACAATATACATGTAGCAATGGGTATCATGCATTGTATAAAATTTGAGAAGTTTTAAGTAATGCTTTCAGATATAGATCAGTTCATTCTGATCTACAGCTGCTCATAGTTAAACCACCACCCATCTCCTACTCCAAACTACCTGAGGTGTGTACTGTAGCTATGAGTGCATGTAGACACAGGTCTAGATTCTTCTCTAGGCCCTTGTGCAACATTATTGGGACAGTTAAAAGGTAAATGCTCTGGCCTTCCTTCCCCTCTGCTTATTCTGGTATATAAAGATGCTGTGGTTACAGTTTGTGTTGAAATACATGTGCTACCTTGCCAGCATTTGCAGAACAGTCATGGCACTGTGGTACTTGGTGCTGCCCCCGCTGCGTACCCAGCCTCTCTGGAAGCTTTTTGCAGTTTGGAGTGAAGTGGGTTTTTGTTCCCAAATTAACAATTTAAAATTTGTGTTGGTGTATCTTTGCAAGATTCACTGGTATTTTATGGACTGAAGTCTTGAAAGCATCTAGAGTTGGAAAATTAAGCAATAAAGCATAAGCCTCTGCTCAGAGAATGGATCTGGTGAGCATTCATTCCAGGGTTTAAGATGCCCATTCCAAAAACTTGTGGAATTCCCAGGGAAGTTTTTCACAATCTGCAAAAAAATCCTTTAAAGCTGCTTGAGGGATGAAGAAGAAAAGGTCTGACATTAATTTTGCAGGGACTGCTGTATGATTTACAGTCCTTTTTCTCTGCTGCTAGAGTTCTCTGCTGTAAAACTTTAGCAGTTACACCCAGTTAAACAGTGTAACTCTGCTGATCCTTTCATTTACCTAGGCTGGAAATGCAAAACCTAGTTAATGTGACAGCTGTTTGGAGGAAAACAAAGATGCAAAGAAAAGGAGATGGCTGATGGGAAAATGTCTGGGAAACCACAATGATGAACGAAGAAACATTAATAGGAGTGCCAGTTAAAGCACTGCCCAGGTGCTTTATGTGTACCTATCCTTGGTGTCTCAACTTCATGCAAGAAAATTACTAGGTTTTTAAGTAATTAAAGTGAGCTCTACTTTAAAATGGTTAGGAAGAAGGTACAATAAGAGAAGTAAAATTCAGTTAGAACCACTTCTACAAAGCACTGATTTAATTAGAAGTCAATGAAGGCATTTTATATTTCACTGGAAGTGTCTAATGGGAGTGAGTACTTACTTGCCTTGTGAGCAGGGGTTGAATTTGAGACAATTCAAAAAGCTTGTAATTGAGTCCAGTGGGAGCAAAATCAAGCCATAAGCATACATGTAATTCTTAATTTATGTGATCTGCAGAGAAGCAAACTGAGTTTGCCCAGAGATTAGTAAAATCCTTTAAAAATTATATTTTAACAATGGATGGTCAGATTTTATCTTCTACCTATAATATGCACAAAGAAGGTACTCCCTGCTTTCTAATTTGCTTAGGACAAATGTGATTGTGATCTGAATTTCCAGTAGGGGCTTTTGTGTCAAATATTTATCTGAATTGTTGTTTTTTCAAGTCTTACTGCATAATTTATCAGTGTCCTGCTAGGTCATGTTGAATAGAGCTTTCAGGCCATTCTAATGTGGATAGCCATAAATTCCAAGTTCTTTTCAAGTGATGTGTTAGCCAGTAGAAGTTGCCCTCAGGTACTGTGCTGATGCAAGGCATGAAAGAACCAAAGACACAGACCGGGATAATAAATATTAGCAAATCTGTTTGCGTGTTTGAAATGTAATTCGAAACATAAGTTACTTTTCTTTGAGAAACTTTAGACAATAAAGAGGGTAAGTTCAGTTAAAACTCCATCTGGAAAGACAAATGTTTGTTGTCTGACTCCTTTAAATAAAGCAAAAGGATTCATAATTATGAAAAAGTTTTCTCTGTATCCCGAATGTTAGGCAATTCACACTCACCAAAAACCTCAACTTAGCTGTTTTATTCAAGAATTTATTACATCTTTCAGTGATCTCTAATGTTTTTCTCTATCCAGCTTCTCCAGCTAGCATTTACCTTATTTTCTTCCACGCTGCAGTATGTAATGACACAGTTGAAGAAATATAGTAAAAGCTATTGAAAACTTTACTACCTAACTTCAGGCAAAACCAATAGAGATTTCTTTTTCTGCTTTAGTTTCAAAGGCATGTATAATATTAAGAATTATAAAATCCAGAATTTATTTAAATAAGGGAAATAATTGGATCCCTGTGTAAAAGTGCAGTAACTGGACAGAAGCTATTTTACAATCAGCAATTCTTTAGGTAATTGCTTGGCAACAGGCTAATTTCTGTTTCTGTTTCAAGAACCACAAGAATGCTGCTTCCCGTTTGATGGAGAGTGACCGGCTGATCAATAGCCTTCCCCGAGTGAAATGGACTGAGACAGCTGTGGCCTTGGCATCACGGCTGCACGAGGAATGTGTAACCTTTATTGTTGCAAACTTCCTGCACGTTGTACAAAGTGAAGGCTTCTCTGTTTTGTTGCAGGTAAAAGTGCCCTCGAGTTATTGAATGCTTCAAAATAAATTGAATTATATCACATTTTGGAAAGTTCAGGCTGCTAAATTACCAAAATAGTTTCAACTTTTGCTTTGAAGTACAATTCTATGGAAAAATTAAAAAAAAAAACAAACAAAACTTGGGCATCACTTAGATTTTTGGGGGGTGGGTTTTTTCAGGTTTGTTTTAAAGCACGTAAATACTTTGATACACAGGGCTACTGCATTCAGGTTATGTGCTTCATTTAAGCAAAAGTTCTAGTTGATTTAGTGGGACAGTTTCTATGTTGGAAAAAGTACAGATACCAGCTTCAAGAAAGCTTTCAGACCCCTGAAATAACAGCATGCATTTACAAGATTAGGAGTACGAGCAGTGTACTCAAACTTCTACTGATTTTTGATGTGAGTTGCACAAATGTGGCAATGCTGCAGGTCCTGGTAAGAACATACCTAGTCATTCAGCCAGTTCATTTCTCCTGTGAAATACATTTCTTATCATGTACAGAGGAGTGAAAAAAATAAATAAGGAAGTGTTAAAACAATTTGTCTTTGGATCCAGAGTTGCTTGGAGCTGTAAATTCATGACAATGTGCTCATTCCTAAAATTTCTGTTAATGAGCGAAGGCTCAGGATAATTTGTTGGAGGCCTGGAGAGGGGTGGGGCTATGGAATGGATACAAAAGAAGATGCTCAGCTTTGGAATACCTCCTGCACAGCTTGATAGCAGATCCTTTCTGCTGGGTAATGCTTTTGCATACAAAGTACATGCTTTTGTTTTAAACGACTGCCTTTTGTTGTTTCTTCAGGCACAGGCAATGAGCAGCAAACCTGACCTTCTAGAACTAATTTTCAATGCAATTGAAAAAAGCATTAATAATGAAAATAGCTGCTCTCTTCTTGTAGCAGTGGATATGTTGTTGGATTCAGCAAATGCAAAGGAGATGGTAGGTGCTTCAATGTGCAGTGTTTGTAGAAAAACTGGTACTGTTTCACATCATGGTTCAAATCAGATGATATGGTGTGAGCTCAGATGGCTCAGTCATACAACTGGGGTCTTATAGAAAATCAAAAAATTCCTGTGTATTACTGAAAATGTAAGTCCTATGGGCAACACTGCTTTGTTGATCTTTACTATCACTTAAATTTGTGATAAGAAAAAACTTAGCAAAATGCTGCATTACCTAAAACTCACAGGGGAAGAGAGCTTATTTTCTTCCTCCCTAAATATTTCCCCCTCCTTTTTGTGAATTTCACAGGTACATTTGCTTTTGTTTAAATCTATCCTCTAAAGCAAGGACTTACCCTTAATCCAGTGTGTGTTTTTTGGATTGGGTGGAGGTGACAGGCTCCACGTATGTAACATACTGTGTATATTCACATAATCTAAATAATGACATTTAAGCTTTGTTTGACTGTAATTCTGGGAGTAATTTAAAATAGTATGACAAAGAATAAAAAAATATATGAAAATTTAATTACTGCAGTCTGGTGTTATTGTAGATTTACTTGGTCAAAGCAATGAAAATTTAATCAAATACGTTATTTTTCCCTGGAGTATTTGACCTTGTTGTGACACAGCTGACAGTGAAGAGCTATTATGGGGTTCAATTAAAAAAAAAAGAAAAAAAGGAGGAAAGAGAACAACATAGTGTTTACTAGTGCCGTAATCTGTAGGTTTTAAAGCATAGAAAAAATCACTGTGGTGGGCAATAATCCTTCAAAAACAGCATCTCCACCTACCAGACCGTTATAAAATATAAGTGATGACATCATTGATCTAGCTTAGGGAGTAAGTAGATTCTGAAAGGAATAATGACTGGTTGCTATGACAATATGCCCCTCGCCAGCTGCTGATTTGTTACTTGAACACAGGGTTTTACGTGCAAGATCCAGGCGCTGCGTGATAAGCTCTGGGTCTTCCTGGTTCAGTCTTTTTATGCTGTTCGTCACACAGAAGGCTGGAAGCTGATGAGGCCAGACCATCAACAGAAAATACAAGCAGGTATGTCTGGCATCAAATGGCATTAGAATTTTTTAGCAAACTGTCTAGTGGATACAATGCAGATGGAATTGTGGAACCTGCTACAAATTAAAGCAAAATTTGTGCTGCTTTGTGTTTTGAAGTGGTGTTTTAGAATAGAAGCATGATGGCATGCTTAGCTAGTTTCAAACATGGAAATCAGTAAGTCATTTTCTGTGAAGAGTCTTCCCTGCTTTTCTTTTTAGGAGCACATATGATAGAAAGCCCCCACCCCCACCATCATGTAGATGGATTCTATTCTTATTTACAGTTACTCTAAATTACTGAAAACACTGCAGTAGGATTAAAAACCTGATCTGCCTCATTTTTAAGGAGATAAGAGCAGTGGATGAATTAAATTTGCACAAAGCAGATTATCCGTTCCGTGAATTCTGCTGCTGTCCTTTATCGTTTCCCCATGATGTTTAAATACTGCTTGTCTCTTGCATAATGCTCATCCTGTGCAGTGTGAGCAAATGCAGATAGCTGGGCTCTGGGCTGATTGGCATTGTGATCTTGTGTGTGCTGCTGCAGAGAGCCCCTGAGGAGCTGCATGGTGAGCTCTCAACATTTTAACAGACAGCGCTTCCTACAAAAAGGAGTTTTTGTTCTGGACGCTCCTTTGTTTTGAAGTACACGAGTGTTCTGAGGATGTGGAACTGATGATGGAGTTCAGGTTATGGTTTAATATTAGCTTTGACAGTGTTGTAAAAGAAAATAATTTTAAATACTTCTCTGAATTCAAATCTTTTGATTCAAAGGAGAAATAAACAATTTTATATCCTTTCTGTTAAAGACATTAGTAGCTAGATATAATAGTTATAAAAATGTTTATGCCTAGAGGTAAATGAAAAATTTATTCTACAATTACATGCTGAAAGATGCAGTGACAATCTTCCTAACCATGATTTAGGGATGCAGTCAAATAATATCTCATACTACTCTGTAAAACAGGGTTGGGATTTCTTTCTTGGTTATAAAATCCTTCAGAAGTGGAGGAGTTGGCTTCTGAAAACAGGGTGGGTTGTTCTGATTTGGGGTGGTTTACTTTTAAGATGATCCTGTCTCTGTAGTGAATGATGTTTTGGCTACTTTACACTAGTGCTTTCAATACAAAAAATATTTAAAATCAAGGTGTGTCTTAGTTATCCAAACACCATCTTGCCAAAAATAGTTTTCTTTTAGGTTAAATTCTAATGGAAGTTGCATACATTTTATGTAAGAAAAGGCTGAAATATTTGCATGAATTATCTGGTTTTAATTACAGGCAAAGTGATCATACAATATTGGTCATCAAATTTTAATCCTCAGGTGAAATATGTCTAGGATAACTTGGATCAACTTTCATCTTAAAGATTTCTGGTGGTGGCTTTTCTCCTGGAAATTTAGCTTATATAGACTTAGAAGGCTATACCAGAGGAGGAAAAATGCCAAAATAAAAGAGGTGATATTGTGGTTTTTACATTTACAACCTGTCTTGTGTTTTCTTAGGCACAAGTTTATCTGGATTTTGTCTTAATATATTGGTATGTATTAATGTGCAGAGTCACTGCTAGAAAAAGGTTTAGATCCCTGAGGTGCCATTTTCAGCATACCATTTGTGTGATTTTTAGAGACCTATATAAAATTATTTTTAGTATCTTTAGCAAAATTCAGCAGAATTTTTGTATTATACATACAAAAAATGTTTCCATTTATAGTACATAAGAATATGAGGCACTGAATGCCTGAATTTTTTATATATTTTTTGCAAAACATTTTTTCCAGCTGAAATAATAATACAGGCATAAATGAAACCTATCGATTCTGGGTCTGTACAGTGTCTATAAATATCCCTTTTGTATTCTACAAGTGCAATTGATTTAAAAGCTTTGTTGAAAACTGCTTTCCTCCCAGAGCACATCAGATAAAAAAAAAAAGGCATTCACTGCCTGAAAACTCCACATGACAATCACAGGGATAATTCTCATGACATTATGCTGTATGCTATGTAAAGAGGCACTATGACCTTAGTGTGTACATTTAAGTATTTTGGCTTTGCCAACTTTGAAAGCTAATATCATTTGCTTCAGTGTAATTAATCTTATCTTTATATCATATAAATAAATGCCTTATAATTAACAATATGCTTAAAAGCCATTAGTACTCTAAATTTGAAGGTATCTCTTTGTAAATTTTGTACACTTTCAAAGGTCTTAGTGCACTGCTAACTTTAAATGAATTGAGCTTGGATAAACGAAAGTCTTACTATGTACACAGGGAAACAGAAAAGTTAAGGATCTTGCTTATGGCCATGCGACATCATTACAGATCCCACAATTTTTGTTCCAAACATAAAACCATGTATTTCCACTTAACATTTGCTATGTCACCAAAATTAGCCTTTCTAGAATAATGACAGGACCCAAAGAAGTGCCCTCTGGTTTCGCATGATGTTAACTGAGTAGTCTGGCTTGATTTCTGTTTCCCTTCTTTCCTGCTGAATAGTGAAGAAACTGCTTGTTCCTTTTACAGCTGCATTTGACAAGGGTGATGACCGAAGACTTGGCAAAAAACCTGTATTCACCAGTTCTCAGGTAAAAATTTATATCCAAACACTTAAAACATTCAGATAATTGCAAACAAAACTACTTACTTTATTTGTTAATGGAGCTTGTATTTGAAAAATCTTGTAAACTGTTTCTGCAGAATCAGTAATGTTAATTACTGGAAACATCTTAGGACTCAGACTGTGTCCTGTGACATTTTCAAACAGATAAGCTCAAATAAAAGGCAGGAATTTGTGTTCAGAATCTCACATTCCTCTCTAGCTACATAATGAAACTCATCTGTTTCCCAGAGCAAATGGTTTACCACTGAGCTAATGAATCTCTGCTATTATTACAGGCCACCACAACACTGAGTCTGCTGCACTCCCTGCTCTGAAAAATATTTTTTGGTGCCCTCAATAACTCTTCTATTGAAACTCAGACTCAAAGCTACATTATGAATTGGTAAAAAACCAGTATGGGTTTCACAGGATTTGACAGTCTTGCATACATTGCAATGGTACTGTTATGACAAAGATTGCCTTTCATGCACTTAATTCTCCTTGTTTGAGTTCCTCTTTACCTGAGATAATACTGGTATTTCTGTGTGGATACGCTGCTAGTAATGGTTAAACACATCAGGTGTTGTAAAATAATTTTTGGCTTTATGTTTTTAATAATGCATATTCTTTATTCCTTTTTGGTAAATATGCACATATAACTCAAAAAAACTTTCTTACTTAAGCAGACACGAATAATATAAATAAGTAAATATTACAGAGTAATTTGTCCAAAGCAAAAGTGGAACTCAGATATTTCTGTCTCCTCTATACAGAGCAGTACTTTAATATTCTTGAAAGCCAGCAAAATGAGCTGAAATATCTGTGTATATATACGTACATATATATATATATAAATTTATTTCTATGTTGAATCTTGTTGCTTTAGATACATGTACTATATAAAAGTAGATGTGTTTCAGAAATTAAGGATTATGGATATTTTGGTGTTATAAAAAAAATGCCTTTTTTTTTTTCCTAGTTAAATAAAACTACTACTGCATCTGTTGGTATAAGGAATACTTCCTGGGCAGAACACAACAAGAAAGATTGTTGGGGAGACTCTTCCACTAATCAGGATAAAATGAAATCTGATGGATTAGGAGCATCTGGACATGCATCCACCAATAGAACTGCTGTTAATAAGACTTCAAAGCACGAGGATGTAAAGGGAAAAGAAGGCAAAAAATTGGTTTCCAAGATTACTAAGGATTCCAAACCTGGGGAAAAAGCTGCTTCACCAAAGCCTAGAGCTGTTATAAAGACAAAAATAGAAAATAATGGAAATGTGAAGGCTGAAAGCATGCTTACCAAGCAAGATATAGAAAAGTCATCATCTGCAAGTGGACAAAAAAATTCAGGAAGTAGCAAAGGACTAAAGAATCATGAAGGAAAAATTGCAGGTGCCAGACCTAAAGTGCTGACAGTAACCTCAACCATGCAGAACAAAACAAAGCCATTGAAAAAAACCCCAGGGAAGGAATCTCCCTCCTTGGTGACTGTAGCAGCAACTTCCAGCAAGTCAGCAAATTCAAATATGGATATCCAGACTGCGAGTGAACAGACAGAGGAACCCAAAGAGGATAAATTGGTAGAAGAAGGGAAGAAGACTGGTAATTTTTTATTATTCTTTCTTAAAAGTCCCCTTCTGTTTTGTCTCAGGCTGGTCATTCACTGAAAACCAATCAGGGAAGCTTTAAGAAAATGTACTATAAATTGATTACATTCTTCTCCTGTCAATGAGTATTAACTGACTTTGTGGTCAATTATTTGCTATCTAAAACAGTAAAAATTTTACAATTTTAGCATGTATGCTTTTCTCAATGATTGATCATTATATATTAGATGTTTTTCATTGTAATTATATGCAATGCATTTCCCCCATAATTAAATCTTAATTTACTTTACAGTAGTGAAAACAAAGGCATCTGTGAAGATATCAAATGGAGTCACCACCAAAAAAAAAAAGACTGAGCTTGAGGCTAATGTCACAACAAGCAGGTATGTTACAAAGCAATATGCTGCTTTGTAGATGTGTGTGTGAGTGTATGAGTTTGGAAGAAAGGTTTCAGGTGAACTATTAAACTTACCATTAGATGTTCTTTCTGCTCTGACAAATGGTTGTCTGTAGCATGTTACTTGCAAAACAATTTGACTTAGCTACTGACAATGTTGCTGTAAAAATAAAATTGGTTTGGCTTTTGTGTTGGACTGTTTCATGCTAATAATTTTAAAATTGTTATAGATCATTCAAAATTCTGCATACTGGAACAGTTAATGACTACGCAAGGTGTTGTAAACTTAGCATTTCTGGAATAGCTTAGATTAAACTGGACAGGAGATAGCTGAAGCACTGTGAAATTGTGAAATGGGTCATTATATATATGTTTGTATATAAATTAAAAATATAGATATACATTTAGTTTTTATTTTCAAAAAGTTTACTTTTTAGGTTGCATTTTCAATGTTTATATATATGTGTACATTAAAACACATATATTTCTTGTTTAAATATAATCAAACATTAAGCCTGGAAATAATGGATTTAATGATTTCTTTGCAGTCTGACAAAAAAAACAACAGGAAAAGGGGGTAATGAGCAAAATGTACAACCTGTTCTAAAGAAAAAAGGGAATGTGAGTACCAATTCTGCAGCACAGCAAAAGACTCAAAACACACCTACCAATTCTTCCAAGAACCAAGGTAAAGTTTCATACAGCAGTTACATGATCTGTCACTATTATGCAAAGCTTTGAGGTTTGTTTATTTTTTAGCACAAGTATTTGGAAAAATCTCATGAAGAATTCTGGGTTTTTTCCATATTTCACTTTTGGTGACAATCCTAAACTGTAAAATGCAAATTAATGTGTCAACTTCAAAATACTTAAAAGACCGTCTTCACTGCCAGCCAGTTTTCTTCTGCTTGTTTGATCTGCATTGCAGAGTCTTCCATTTGCTGATCCTCTACACTTCTGCATTTGAAACCATGACTGAGCTCAACAGAAATTCTGTAGGTCGAGCACTTGTAATAAGCATCAAAGATGTGGACTGCAGACTGCTTTATGCCTCCCTATCTTGGTGTTTTCCTATTTTCCCCCTAGCAGTAGCACTACTGGTCCAAATACTCGGTTTCAACAGCTACTGATAGCAGGGGTAGGAAATGGCACTGTAGAATGCAGAGAGGAAACACTGCTTTAGAAGGATACAAAGTGTTAAGGATGGAGCTCCAGTATTCAAGGTATATTATCTTAAATGCACTGTGATGTAGAAGACACAGGTTCTGTCAATTTGTGGTCATTAAAGATCAGTCAGTATTTTCTGGCTGAGCAGGGACATTAACTCTGGTATTCTAATCACATTATAACTAATGCAATTATTTCCTGCCTCTGTTCATTTCCTCTACAATATAAATTGAATACAGTACTGATCACTTCCTGTGCTGAGCTGCTGTGTAGTGTTTGTAGGCTTTATTAGAGAGCTGCTGCTTTCTACTCATGGGGTGACTACTTCAGTTACAGGGTGAATTCCTATATGTATGTTCTATGAACTGCTTTAAAGGTGCCAAGATGGTATTTTTGTCTACTGTTTGTTATTTCAAATCTTAATTCTTTAACTAGCCTTAAATCCCTTAGTTACATTAAAAGTTGGATAACTTGTTTCTTAACATAAATAAACATTAACATAAAATGGGTGAATATACTGCGATTGGCATATACAACCTTTATAGTCTTTTTTACTGTTTGTTAGGACCTCAGGGGGAATCACCAAATTCACTGAAATCAGGAATTTCTCCAAAACATAATGAAGAAAAAAATGTGTTACAACACCTGGCCCAGACAACACTCCCAGAAAAACATTCTTCAGCTAAGAAGAAGAGTATTAAACAATCACAAACACCTGTAACAAAAGCCACTTCAAAAACAACATCTAAGACTCTGGCTCCATCAAAGAATGCTGAGATTACAAATAGTAAAGACCCAAAACAGAAAACAACTGTATTAAAATCTCAGTCCTCTGCCCAAAAGCATTCAAGGAGTGATTCTCCTGTTGTCCAGAAGAATGTGCACACCTCTGAGCAAAGAGGTTCAGGACAGAAACTTGAGAAAAACACAGCTGATGCTGTGGCAGGTCAGCTTCATGACAATAACGAATTCTATTCTGCAAATGAACCTTTAAAACCTACCACTGAAAGCAGAAGTGACAATAAATTGCTGGAGTCCTGTCAATCCAATAAACAAAAATTACCAGATTCTTCTGAAAATGTGCAATACAAAATGCAGTCTGAATCTTCTCCTCAAATTGCAGAAGAAACTATTTATAAACTGAATGATTCACTACAAAATGACATGGAAACAAGACAAATCTGTGGAGATCAGACTAGAATTAGAAAGACTGAAGATCCAGAGAAAGATGATAATACAGCTGAATTTCACTGTCATGCAGAGTCTTCCAATGATGGATATTCAGACTTTTCCAAGGAAACCAATCAAAAGGCTACTGTTTTAGGAGAACTGGTGAAAGATTCAAAAGCATCAAAAGTCTGTAATGAACAGAGTGAGAAAATAAACCCTGAACCAGGTCTTAACTATGGTGAAAATGCTTTGTCAAGCTTTCCCCAAGTAACCAATAAAGAGGATGAGACATCATCTCCTCAGATCCATGTGGAGGGTTTTCTTACAATTGATGAATTGTGTGATACATCAGCCTTGACTGAATATAAATCAGTTACAACAGATCCAGATGATGCTTCAGAATGTTCCACAGAACAAATAACAGAAAAATATTCACCTAATTACACAGAGCTTATAGAGCCTATGGAAATGCCAGAAAACCATGAAAATGCGGACGTTCCCTTTGTGGACCACTGGAGTACTGGTGCCGTAGATCCAAAAGAGAGTCCTGAATCAGACACTGGCAGTGCAACCACATCCTCTGATGATATAAAACCAAGATCAGAAGATTATGATGCCGGAGGCTCTCAGGATGATGAGGGATCCAATGAAAGAGGGATTTCTAAATGCAGTACTATGTTATGTCATGATTTTCTTGGAAGAAGCAGCAGTGACACAAGTACACCTGAGGAATTAAAAATTTACGATAGCAGCCTAAGAATAGAAGTAAAAATGAAAAAAGAGGGTTCTGATCTCTTCCGTGTTAATTCAACAAGTGATGATGAAATACCAAGAAAAAAGCCTGAGATCTGGTCTCATCAAGAGAGTTCAAGGACCACTGCCAGAGAAAGCAAAAGTTCTACTTTTGGTAATACACAGTTTACTCAGGAAGCAGACCAAGTTTCTTCTTCTGCTGACGAAACAGAAGATGACAGATCTGAAGCAGAGAACATTGCAGAGAACTTTCCACCATCAAATGTTCCTACTCAACAGTTCCAAGGCATTGATAATTTAGCCTTTGATGATGGAACAGAAAACGATACTGCAAGTCATGAATTTTCTAAAACTAAAAATTTCAAACGATCTGTTTTACTTTCAGTAGATGAATGTGAAGAATTGGGAGCGGACGATAAAGTGGAAACTCACACTTCACATCAGCACTCAATAGATCCTCTTACTCCTTCAGAAGTATTTGACAGTGTTTCTCAAGAGCACCATGCAAAGACATTTTATTCAAGGTACTCACTGGAAACTGAAGAGGGATTCCTGGATGGCAAACAGCACCAGGATAGAGACAATAGATTGGATAAAAGTGGAAGTTCTCTTCTGCATCTTCACAGTACTGAAATCCCAGGAAAGGAGAATCAAGGTGCTTCAATGATTGAACAAAATTGCCCAGAGAAAGTATATTCAGCAGGTAGTCCACATCCAGGAGAAAACCAGCAAGTAAATATGAAGAATGAGGTGGCTAGTGAATTTCACCAGTGCAATAAATACTTAGACAATGATGCAAAATCTCAAGAAAGACCATGTCATCTGGATCTTCAGCAGAAAGAAACTAATTCTGATGTGCAAAAGAGCAGCTCTGCAAAACCTGTAGAAGCCAGTAAGAATCAGATGCTGACTCAGGACAGTCAACCAGCAACTACTGAATGCGCTAATACTGATTTACTTCCAGGTAATGTACAGAAATAGAAACATTCAGTCATTCAAAACCAAATTAATAGGGAAAGCTTTGGCAGTTTGTCTGGGATTGAATCCTGAACTGAAGTAATTTTGGCTGAAACTACATTTAAATATTTTTAAGTATTTCACTTGGGTAGAGAATGCTTGACTGTTTGAAATATCCGTCAATACCCTGCTGTTCAATGAGAAACTTGACTACAAGAACAGAGATTTTATGTAATGCTAAAAGTAAGATTGGATGCACTTGTCTGTACTTCAGTTATTTTTGATCCAATCTAACATTGACAGCATTAGCTTTTGATGGAATCTTAGTTTTGTTTTGTCTGCTTGACAACATATAGTATGTCTGAATGGGATGTGCAATAACTAAAGTAATAACCTTAACTAAACGCACTGAACTGTTTACCTGAACAGCTATATGCATTATTGTTGTAATTTATTTATTTATATATTATATACAAATTTGGATCATTCTCCCACTGAATATAACTGAGTATTTGCCATATACACCAGTGGGAGTAGGTTTGAACTCTGCTTTAGAGCTTATGAAATGTCTAAAATTCTAAATTTTACCAGTAAAATCTTATTTCCTAAAAGAGAGATTATACTTAGAACTGATGCTTATATACAAAAAAGTTCTAACTTGTTTCATGTAGCTAGATGAATACTTGTCTAGTTTTGTGTTTTGTCTTCTTTATATCACTAATTCAGTCTGTTTATCCCATCAAAAATATACAATAGTGTTGATTACAACTATTGTGTATTCAAGAGTAATGAAACGCTGATGATGATCTATGTTCAGCCAGACCACAGATCAAGAAGACATTAAAAGTTGTACTATTTTTTTTAAGTTTGCTTGCCCTTGCCTGCAGCTGCCCTTGCATGTGCAGTGTAGAAATAAGCCTGTGGTTAAACAATTTTGGTTTTAATTCTATGTCTAAGCTGACATAGCTTAAGTCACCATTCAGTAATCATTCTCTATAAATTCCCCCTATGCACCTCCTGGTCTAAATTTAATTTATGTAGTAAATGAGAAATTTCATGTGCTTTAAGTGTATATTTACATTGTCATTTTCTGTATCAGAAACTTAATTATGGAGGTTATTGTTAATTACCAGTGGTGATTGCTGCTTTAACTTAATTTATAAATCATACTTTGTTTTTTATATAGGAAATAAATGCCTCAATTTTTGTCAATTTTGTATAACCCTCCATCCCCCCTTTTTTAACCTGATTGGATTGTCCTTCCTGAATGAATTAATTTTGCTCTACACAGCCCTGAGGGGAGGATCATCTACAATTTTTACATTGTACAGTATTGTGAATTATTTCAGGAGACATAGATGATTATGACACAATGGCACAAACCTGCATGTATGAACATCGGCCTTCAAAAACCCTTTCTCCAATATATGAGATGGATGTTGGAGAAGCAATTGAGCAGAGGATGGATTCAGAAACAGCAGTTCTAGAGATGGATTTTGAAGATCAACAGTTTGCAGAACAGGACTGGACTCTTCTCAGGCAATTGTTATCTGAGCAGGACTCAAACATAGATTTCAAAAACTCTGTTCCTGAAGACCTTAACTTAGCACAATGTCTTATCAATCAGACACTGTTTCTGGCACGAGATGGTTCAAATCCTCAGGGTACATCACAAGTTGACACATTCAGCAGGTGGACTGAACTCATGTCTCCACTTGACGATTCCTCAGCAAGCATTACAGTGGCAAGCTTTTCATCTGAAGACTGTTCGTCCCCTCAAGGGGAATGGACAATTCTTGAACTGGAAACCCATCATTAAGGTGTCAGCTGTTTGCAACTGAACTCCAACCCATTTCACAAATCTATTTTTGATGAGTTGTTTCCATACCATAATGAAATACTGCATCAGTCAAGAACGAGCAATTCTTGATACTGAGGCAATCTTTCTGATAAAATGAGGTAAATATGTTAACTTATAATCTAGATTTAATCACAAGTACAATAATTTTTCAAGACTTAAATGTATGTCTTTTCTAAAAATGAACTTTGAGCATGTATTTTCTAGAACTGTTAGAAAATTAGATGACATGAAAGAAAAATTTGGGTTTCCACCCTCCCTTTTATCTTCTTTTTTGACATTTAATGTTCTCATTGATCAAAAATTTAAAGATGAATGCACTATTAGTAGAGCTATTCCTCTCCTTTCCCACCCCCCCCCAATATGGTGACTTCATTTTACAATAATAAAGATTCAGAATTGTTGTGTCAAAAGGTGATGTGTGCCAACACTACTTTAAATGACAGAAAAATATGTTCAAAGAAATTGTTTCAGTCTGAATCTGCCTTGGGCCGTATTAATATGAGCAGCTTGTTTCATTTGTTTCTTCCAGATTTGATTTTTTGTATTTTGGGTTGTTCTGTTTAGAAGTTTCCAATAAATTTTGTTAATTGCCTTTTCTTCAAATATAAGACTTCAGAGGGTCTGTGCTGTATGAAGAGCACTTCCATGGAAATGCATGGAAATAAGTAAATATTTTAAAGGGCATAGTGCATGAATTCAAAGGAGTTGGTAGAATGTTGCTCCTGCTCTAAGAAACAGCATATCTGATGTCTCAAAAAAAGTACATCTGAATCTGAAGTTGTGATCAGTGTTACATCTATAGTCTGATGTTAACTAGAATTACCTTCAGGCATTAATTAATTACATTTGCACGTTCTCGTGCTGAGGTATAGCAATATTCTCAGGAAGTTGGGTTTGTGTGTTTTCATAGATGCCACAGTTTAGGGAGTGGTTATAGGATTCCTGCATCTCCATTATTATCTCTAGTGTAGTTTTTATAAATTGAGACTAAATGTCACTATAGCCTTTCTTTTGACTCACAGTGAAACAGGATACACGAATATTCTGCTGCTTTTGGCTCTTTGGGTGTGGATAGGACTGATTATTGTTGTTTCTGATTGACAGGGGAGGAAGGAGTGAGAAACTTCTTTTCATTCTTACCAAATCAGCATTCCTGAAACATACAGGGTTTTCTTCCCTGCAAATGTTGGACCCTCTTAAGATATCTGCATTATGGAACCAGTAGAGCTTGTCTTTCACACAGCTTAAAATCTAAAAAGAAGTATTCTACCTCCTCTTAGTCATTAACAGAAGTGCCTTCAGAAGTGGGTGCCATATAGCAGTAAAAGGCTACTAACATTCTGTTTTGGTTGAAATTATATAAGTACACATTTTAAACTGGCTGTAACCACTGATAACATGGTCGGTTTTACAAGCTTTTGCATAATTCCAGCAGTGCAGCTTAACTTTCTTGACAAACTTCATTTCTTTTTGTTCATAGTCAGAAACTCAGTTCTGTGGAAATATGAACTTGCCCTAGTGTATGATTAAAGAAGTTACAACTTTGGATTTGACATAATAAAGATCTTTGAGGCAAAATAATTTATCTAGCAAGGCACTTTGTTGAATTTCTGGTACAAAGGTAAAAGTAATGTTTTATTCTCAAAATGAATGGAGGAAGAATTTTATCTTGTTTTTTAATATCAAGGTAAGGGAAAAAAAGGAAAACCTTCCTTTATGTCAGTGGAGGAATCTAAGCTGATGGAAGGAAGATGTTCAATCTCATCATAAAAATCTTTCATCTGCTCTTTTAACAGCATAAATTGTCTGAGATACTATAATTCAAAATATTATAAATGTAATAGTCTGTATTTAACCCAGTCTTCATATTGAGGGGGTTAGATCAAGAAAATCTATTTTGCACCTTCAGAGTTTACAAGGTATATCAGTAGGTGATAATCTTTTGGATAAAATAAAGAACTATAGTACTAGCCATAGTAAAAGATGAAGCTCAAGAGAAGCTCTTACAGAAGGCTAAGGAAGAGTGTTTTTCAATGTCTGTGGAAAGCACTAAGGTAAAAGTTGTTTACCAAAAAGTTTAATCAACTTTAAAATCCTGATGATATTCTGACAGGGGGCATTCACGTTAAACAAGATGAAGTGATGGAAAGGAGAAGTGACAGAAAGTAAAAGAAGGGATCCTTTTGTCTATTTTTCACTTTGCCCATATTTTTAACTTCTTACTGAATTGATAAAGTGACAGTGAAAACTGACAAAATTTCAGGTTTATTGTATGAAATACAATTACATATAAGGTTTTTTAATTGGGGGTTTTGTCTTTGCATTTACTTTTTCAGTCGTATCAAAATTAAATCAGCTTCTCTCTTCAAGTCCCCAGTGATGTTGTTGCAATTCCTTTAAAATGCTAGTTTTGCAGCAGCCCACTGATTAGGATATGGTATTGTTCAGTTGGTACATAGGCAGCCATAGAATTCTGCTTCCCACAGCCAGATAGGGTCTGTAGAAGTAGCAGGAATAGAAAGTGGTATTGTTTTTAATTTGCGTTACAAGAGTGCCTGTGAGGCTTAATCAGACCAGCATCCCACTGGCTAGACATTGTACAAACAAAGAACAAAAACAAAGACTTCCCACTGAGTGGTTAGAATCCAAGATAAGACAAAAGACAAAAAAAAAATGCACATGAATGGAAAAGTAAAATGAGAGTGTCAATATTTGTCTAGCTGATTAGCAGTGGTTTCAGCACATCATCAGTTTAAATAGTCTTTTTTTCTCCTGTATGCATTGCAAGAAGGGGAAGCTGGAGGGTGAGATATGAAGGCTGGATAAGGAGGGAGCTGGAAGAATATATATTCCTGACCAGCCTTGTTTGCTGTCTAAACTGTTTGACCCTGACCTCATTCAGGAGAATGCTCAAGCTTTAAGCCAGGTGTAGGTGGCTATTTGTTTAATAGTATCAGTCACTTGAGCTCTTTGGAGTCCTGCTTATACCTCCTGGCAGTGAGGCACTGTAGTGGCCTCTTCTCCAAAACATGAGAGAATGGACAAAGGTTTGTTTGAAAACTTCATGGAGAAACAATCACAGCCAGTGCCATGGGCTCCAAGTGAAAAGCAGTTTGAGGTCCTGAAAGACTTCTAAAGCAAAGATAAGGTAGATACATCTAATGAAAAGTGAAAGGGTGTCAGGGAGGAAACTAAAAAGATGGCATAGTCATAACACTACCTTTGCAGTAGTATTTTGAATGAGAGCAGTGAAGTTGCTTTGTCAAAGCCTGGGAAGAACAGGTTACAGTTAGCAGATCAAAGTGACAGCTTACCTGAGATTGTGTGAATGGGCACAGGTGTCTGTATCCTACAGAGAGTAACAGCACATTTAGTAAACTATCAGTGAAATTTAGAGGAGAGGACCTGGGAATCAGAGTCTCAGATCATGACCCTGATTTGGCCTACCTTGAATGACATCTTATGAATGTGAAAAATAAGGAAAGATGTTTTACGTGTATAAATATATTAAGTTTTAAAAAAGACTAGACCTCCAAAAAGTGATATCTGTAGGCATAATTACTTTTTAATTTTTTTTTTTACTTGGAAAGTCAGAGTCTAGTTTGGACTGGAGAAGCAGCTCTGCAGGGTTTTCATAAACAGATAATAGCTGAAATTGTATTTGTGGAGTAAGTCACTAACAGACATAATGCAGACAGAAGAGGGAATGCTTGGAACCGTACAGGAAACTGAGGAAGGGGGAGGTTCTTCCAAATAATCTATTAAAAAAATAAATTAGGGAAGAAAAGGAAATAAAAAGATGGAGACAGGAATCAAATGAGAATGACAGGATTTAAGGAAAACTGCACCACTGGCTTCATTGAACATAGCCCACAAGGCAAATAACAGTTTTGAGGTTGATCAGGAGAGAGTTCTTTGGGGCTGTGGTCAAAATGAGAGATTGGCCCACAGAGTCAAAGGCAACAGCCACCAGTTTAGTAGAGCCTGACAGAACTGCAGGAAGGAAACTGAGCCTAACCACTAAGAGAGTAAAAACAGTTAGAAAAGCAGATCAGTTAATAATATATTTTGCTTTGCTTTTTCAATGCATGAGATTATACCATGTTTGTATAGAGTAGCAAAAGAAACATGGAGGCTGAGACATACAGTGAAGATGAGAAGAGATAAGTAAGCATGAAATGAGATCAGCAGGCAGTCTGGACTGCTACAAGTCATCAGATAAGTGCAGAAAAAACCCCAGACGTCTGCTTTTGTGGTGTAGGGGTAATGGAAAGGACACTACATAAATTCATACATTTTTCTCCTAGAAAAACTCCTTCTAGAATCATAGAATCATAGAATCATTGCAGAAAAATCATAGAAATACAGGAAAATGCTTGAACTGACCTCTAAAGGTCTGTAGTCCAACCTCCTACTGAAAGCAGGGGTAACTTCAAAGTTAGATCAGGTTGTTAGGGCCTCATCCATAGCATCCAAACTGTCCATAGCATACAAACTGATAATAAAGTCAGCAGGCAGAAATACGATGCTCATGGGAAACAGATATTTGAGATTTAACTATTCTCATTATGATAAAACTATTTTGGGTATCATTGTAAAATATTGATACAGTACAAGAAATGTGGCCAGCTTGCAACATTTTTAAGTTCTGGATTATATGTGACTGAACTGTACGTGTTTAATAATCTTAGTCCACACTTTTTAAGATTTTAAATTATTTCAAAATTATACTCAATTTTTGAGTTTGCAAATTTTATTATTATTTTGGAAGAACTAGGGCAAGAGAACTTCCCATGTTTCTCACAAAGACTGTCCATAGAATTTGTCCCCCTAGCACTGTCTATCACTTTGTTTCAGGGAATATGTTAAAAAAAATTCACATACCTGTTCTATACAGATTGTAGGAGACTATTTTTTATATATTTCAATATTTATTATTGCCATCTGGAAGATAATAAGTAGCATGCTCATTCTACTTTGCTCCAGAAAACCTAAACCTTTGCATGAAGGAATTAAGAACTGCTCTTATGTTGTTCATCTGTTGCTCAGAACCAAGACAGTTAGGAATTCATTATTTTGTTTTCACTAATGTCAAAAAAAAACTCTTGCTGACCTCAGCTGAATCAGGTTCAGGACTTGTCTATATTAATGCATGTACTAGAAATGCTATTTTTTCAATATTTCTTAGTTTTCTAGTTTTACTCTACTAATAACATTGTACAGTTGTAGGTATGACAAATTACAGCTAGAAAGACTTCAATTTAGGAGTCAAAACTGTGTGCATTCTGTTAATATTTCATGACTGGGGTGATTTAACATTTTTACATTGATGGATGATGTTCTTGCCAGGACTACACAGGAACTGAGGACAAAAGATAAAATGAGAACTATTGCAGCTTTATTACAACAGATGATTCTCTGGAAATGGGCTTTTAGATCTGAAATCCAGTATAATTAGATGCTTTCATCTCATGCAGAAAATCCATACTGATTTTCATCTTTCTTGTACAAAGGCTACATGCAATTTTTTTTTTTTAATAAGCTTTCTTGTTCAACTTCAGAAAAATTACAGCTCAAATGTCTTCTTTAGCTAATTTTAAACCTAGCTTCTTCCTATTGATAACTACTGTGTGTTTAAAGAAATTAAACCTGTATCAGTGGAAAGTGAATTATCTAAAAGCTGAGTATCAACTGGGGAAAAATACTGAGTTTGGAAATTTCTTTGGTTTTTTACATTTGGTAGCTAAAAACAGAAGCAGCTGTACAGAGCAAGCATGCACACAAACCTGTTTATTTCTTTCATTTGACCTTCCTTTCTTACTTGTCTTTGTACTGTACACTCCATTAAGCCACAGTTCTGCAAACAGAAGTGCCTGCACAGCTACATCTGCAGATTGGCTTTCAGCTTAACATTCTCTTTTCAGAGAGGGTAATGGAGCTGACACTGGGGGGGGCAGGCACTCTGCATACTTGTGTTTTTATATGGTACTCAACTTAATGAGATTCAAATCCTGATGAACCATCTGGATGCAGTTAAACTATGAAATAATTAATAATGGAATTCCATTAAGTTTCTTCCCTGTTCTCTGTAATTTATTGCTCAGAAGACTGTCCAGTTAGAGAAATCAAAGTCCTAAGAAATCTAACTTTTTGCATTACATGCAACAAAAGTTCTTTCTGTGTTGCATAGAAAAATATGAATATATGTCTTCAATAACTCAAACCTCAATATCTGGAGGGGCTGACTATAACTCAGTAACTAGATAAATTTAACAAGGACACTGACGGTCAAAATAGGGTTTGTATACTTAAGACAATGACAACTGGATTAGAGTGCATATTTTGGTGAACCTGAACATGGACAAATTTGGGACTCAGCCCAAGGTAGTCCATTAGACTTCATATTTATGCACTCAAGTGACAGTGACTACTTTTTCTCAGCTCCCACTGAAGTTAGTGTGAGTGGTGTCAGATGCACATTTATAAATATCATTTTATTTAAATGTCTGGACAGAAAGTTTCGTTACTGGAGTAAAAATTTTGACCTGTGTACCTTAAATGTATAAAACACTTCTGAGGCTGATCTCACCAACTTACTAAACCTACAATATCCTTACCTATGCAATCCTTACGTAGGGATTTTTGCAATTTTCTTACAGTTGTGTTTAATGAAATAATTTTCGTTCTCTCCTTTTTTTTTTAATAATCCTCTTTTGAGTGTGGTATGACATCCTGCCAGCAGAGTTGCATCAACGTGCTTAAGATCAATACTGAGAGGACAAACCCTGTGTGTACGCCAGATTCAGTGTAGGTAGTGTAAAAACTTCCCATGACCTTCACAGAATGAGGTTATACCTACAAACATGAGACTCACGCCTAAGTCAAACTTCCTGCCTGTAACAATATCTCGTCCTGTATCTGTAGAGAAAAATCCCTTCAATCTCTATTTTCTGGATTATCATATTCTAGTAACCAAGATTAGTCCAATACGTGTATAATGGGATGCATATGAAGAAAAGTTTGAGTCACTACCTGTAGTCCATGGCTTTATGGTCCTAGAGTATTTTGACCACTCAGTCCTGTGGAGGGGTGGGGAGGGAGGGTGTTCAGCTCTCAAATCGAATGCTTGCATGTTTCCCACCTGCTTGCTTTCCAGACTTTGATAATGAGCTGGAGCCTAAGTAATTCTGTTTCAAAATGATTCCTTGTCAACACGTTCTTCTGTTCCCAGAATATCTGTATAATTGCACAGTCCCACTACCTTTCTTCCCCAAACTACATACTGAAGGCTCTTAGTTGATTTCTGTATGACAGAAAATAATAAATCCTATGTGTAAGTTAAATGCTGAGTCATTGTACTTCATTCAACTTGTGGACTGCTGACATCAATTTTAATTTGTGCTCTGTAAATGGCAAAAAAAAAATGTTACTTTCCTTTTCCATCTGTTTAGTGAACCTTCACTCCTTTTTCTCCTTTAAAAGGAAAATATTGATTTTTCTTCGATTGTGTCATCAGAGAACAGGACAGATGATATGTGTGTGAAGATCAGTTTTCATATAAAAATACATAGAGAGGAAGATACCTATGTAACAGTCCTACAAAAGCAAGCAATGTTGCTGATGTAGATCACACAGGATAGGGGCCAGGAGCGCAGAGAGAAACACTAATTTGATGATAGATTTTGCCTTGTCATAAATTAGTTATTCATTCAAATGCTTATGCCATTATCTTCATCATAGGGGAGTTCTAATCCCAAGATCTTTCTATTCTTGCCTAAGTGGGGTTCTGAACTCTGCTTCCAGGAAATATTTGATATGCTGCCAGACCCCACCCTGTTCTTTCTCTCACTTGCACATTCACCTGTATGTGAAATGCACCATGTAGGTATGTGGGAAAGAAATGATTCTGAGATTTAAAGCTAAGACTAGCTAAATGTCAGAAACTATCACAGCAGAGGTAAGTAGGAAAATTACTTCAGCTCATGAGATAGCACAGGATCCCTCAAAAGTCCCTTTTGGGAAAGGAAACTACTATGGAGAAGAATGCTCTGAAGAACACACAATTCAGAAAAATCTATTTCCTTTGAGTCTGAGCCCTACTTAATTAGTGTTCTGACATTCAGGCTCAAAAAAAGAGAAAGCCAAGTGAATACTCAGTATTGCAGAACAAACCCCTACCAGAACAGTCCCTTGGGCAGCGTCCCAGGGGCTCAGCATGTCCCATTGCATCAGACTTGTGCCAGACAAGCCCTAAGCCAGGGCAGCTCTTACACAGGAGACAGCATGGGGTCCAGGTTCCATTCTGCTCAGAACCTTCTGTCTCAGAAAGAGTCTTATTTTTATTTCAAATACCAACTACTGTCAAAAGTAAGTGACAAGCAGAAATACATTAAGTTTCTGGTATAAATATTTTCCAGCTGTAATTAAGACAGATAATTTGCACGAGTAAATATACAACAACTGGAGTCAAAATACAGATAGGAAGCATTTTCTGTTAAGGTTTGGTTTCTTCCCATTGTTCCACACTTATCCGTCTGTACTTTGATGCTTCTCAAGTGATATTCTGAGTTTGGGGGTCCAACTTCATGCACAGTAAGTGGTCATCAGGGAAAAAAGGTGTCTGCTGGAATCCCAGGAGCCTAAATCCAGTATTTGTATTTATTTGTAATTATAGGGGGTTTTATGTAATAATTTACCCTTTCTTTTATGCGCTGCCCATCTCTAACAGTATCACACTGAAAGAAACTGAAATCTACTCACCTGTTAAAGATACTTACCCTGGGAATCATTCTTTATTCCATCCTATTCCCTACTACTATTTTTTTCTCTTTCTGAATAGTTGTAATTCAATTAATGCATGTACATATTAAGCAAAATCCAAAATATTAATTCAGATACACTGTAGTATTATAGATCAAGTATAACTCTTGGAAAAAAAAATTCTACTCTTTTCCTCTGAGATTTCTCTAGTACTGAAACAAAAATTCATTCATAGTGTGCATTAATTCAAAATTCATATTGACAGTTGCAATCAGGATCATTAATCCTCATCATAAAACTGCTCTATTATTGTACTTTAAAGTAATTCCTGATGTTCTTAACTCCATGATTTTTGTATGCCATCAGAGCACATGGTTCCACTGTGTTACAGGACATGGTTTCACAGTTTGTGGGTCCTGCTCACTGCTCTCTGGAACTACAGTCTGGATACCCAATAAATCTCTTATTTTCCTTTAATTTGCTGACTTCCACATTTATACTCCACAAAAACTCAAAATTCAGTATTAGAAATATTTTACTTACTATGTAACATAGCATGACATTTCCATACGCTTGCAGAGCAGGCTTACTCTAACTGGGGTGCATTCGACCAACAGGAGAGGGAAATCAGATGTGAATCCATGTCTTGTCTGGAACAAAAAGGGGAAGAGTAATTTTTAAATTATTACAATGTCTAATTATTTCTATGCAAACCAAACAATTTGCTATATAATGTACAGATTTTTAAAAAATATATAAATGAGGTTAGTTTCTTCTATTTTAGAATGTCCTAAAAAGGGATTAAAAAGAAAAAGCTTTTACTAATTCCTCAGATTTTTGGTAAAAATACGAGTTTCAGAAGATAGTATGAGAAGCTAGACTCATGCCTGGGTAAAGAGCAGAGCTGGATACCAGTGCTTTTAATGGCTCAGCATCCCAGCTCTTCTGGACCATGTGGAAGTATTGTTTCCTCTTACATGACCAAAAAAGAAGTTTCAACACAGTCAGTATTTCTTTTTCACTGAAAGTGGTGCTGTCTCTTGCTTTCACATTTTTTGTGAAACTTCTGTGTTTATGTAATCTCTACAGAAAATAACTTGGCCTGTTCTTGCCCAGCAGCAGCTGCAGAATTAGCCACCCATGAAGAACATTCCCTTGAGCCTGAGGTTCCAGCACCACCAGCTCCTCCTGAGGGCTGAGGGTGAGGGCTCAGGGCTCAGGGCTGAGAGTTCACGGCTGAGAGTTCAGGGCTGAAGCTGAGGGCTCGGGCTCAGGGCTGAGGGCTGAGAATTCAGGGTGAGTACTCAGGGCTGACGAATCAGGGCTGAGGGTGAGGGGTCAGGGCTCAGAGTTCAGGGCTGAGGGCTCAGAGTTCAGGGCTCAGGGCTCATGGCTGAGGGTGAGGGCGCAGGGCTCATGGCTGAGGGCTGAGGGCGCAGGGCTGAGGGCTCAGGGCTGAGTGCTCAGGGCTGAGGGTGAGGGCTGAGGGTGAGGGCTCAGGGCTGAGCGCTCAGGGCTGAGGATGAGGGCTGAGGGTGAGGGCTCAGGGCTGAGGGTCACGGCTGAGGATGAGGGCTCAGGGCTGAGGGTGAGGGCTCAGGGCTGAGGATGAGGGCTCAGGGCTGAGGGTGAGGGCTCAGGGCTGAGGATGAGGGCTCAGGG
>JAHLSL010000008.1:16375386-16400589 GCA_025920805.1 Petroica traversi
CTCAGGGCTGAGGGTGAGGGCTCAGGGCTGAGGATGAGGGCTCAGGGTTAGGGGTCAGGGCTGAGCGCTGAGAGTTCAGGGCTGACGGCTCAGGGCTGAGGGTTGATGGTGAGGGCAGAGTGTGAGGGTTGAGGATGGCCCTGCTCCCTTCCCGCCGCCGGTCTCCCGCTTCCCCGCCCTCCCGGAGGGGCCACGGGGCTCCAGCCCAGCGCCAGGACAGGTTTCAGGTCGGGGAAGGGGCTGCATTGGCAGCCGGGTGAGGCTGGCATTGCGAGCAGCTGGCACAAAGCCGAACGGGAACTTCCAGGCCCAGGCTCCGGCCTGCCTCTGACTGCTGCCGGGAGCTTCGCTGGCTCTTTAATGTGTACTTCAAACATCTCACCACGTTAACTGGCAGGAAATGTTTGTCGTCTCTCTTTTTCCAAACTTTTCAGAAGTGGCACCTGAGGTCTCACTGCAGAGCTATTAAACAATTGAAAAAAATGACAGAAAGTTGCGGGCAGGAGCAGACAAGGTGGATAACGACGGTCATTATGAGCACAGCTCTGCAGGTAGGAGCTTGTAGAGACCAGCATCGACTCACTCAGAAATGCTGAAAGAAGCATTTCCTATATTCTGTATCTGGAAATATTTTATTCAATGTCAATGAATACAGTTTTTACAGGATGAAACAGATATTAGTCTGAAGCTGCTTCTATTAGAATACCAGTTCTTTTAGTATCTGTATTTTCTCCTAGCTACTTCCATATCTATTTAGTATTCTTGCCACCTGCTATTCTGAGTTACACTGCTTTAGGATTGTTCTCCTGACTCATCGTTTTTGCACTGCACTCATGCCTCTTTCAGTTCGCTCTATAAATAATGCCATCAGAAATGCTGCTGAATTTTCTGAATTCTCCCTAAATACTTTATTTTTTCCTATATAGTATCAACATGGGGGTAGACAATTACTCATTTCAGTTTAAAATATTGAGTCTTACAGATATTAATATATATTTCTGTCTGTTAACATCAGCAGCCTAGACTCTGTTCCCTAGTAAAATGAAAGGGTATGTCAAGGAGCTGGTAATTAGCTTCTGCAGCTGAGGCAAATTTCATGCCAGCTGGCGAGAATTTAGAGGCAAGAGAGCTTTGATTCACAAGCAAGGATGTCTCATGCTAGCTTGGCTGACAAGGTTATCACCCCATCTCCTCTGTTAACCCATTTAACCGTGTTGAAGTAATTCCTGAATCACCTCATTTTAAAGCCTATACTTACTTGCCTGCCCATTTTGGATTTTACAGCCTGTAAACTGTGTGTGTTTGTGTCGTAATATGGTGAGAGGTAATGGATGGCAGTGGCTTTCTCAGCTATACCAGCTCGCTCCTGCCCCCAGATCTACTCAAAACTACTGCTGTTAGTATGGGCTCCCCATAAGCAAAGCAACAGATAACAGAAAACAAATCCAGGATAGCTTTTCTGTATCAGTTTTGATTATGAGCTAACCTTTTAATACAGCTGTTATTTATATTTGTACATTAAATAATTCAGCAGTGGCTTTGAAGCTGGGATTTTTTTTTCCAAAATGTAGCTAAACCTTAGAAGCAATTGCCACTGAGTGCTCCCTTTCCACACCAATTGAAAGTGTGACATTTCTGGTTACCATCTCCTTCAAGGTTCATTTGCAATCCAGATTTTCTTTTGTACTCTTCCACTAAATCATAGCACTTCCCTATATAAGCAGGCTGGCTGTGTTTTGAATGGGTAGGTTAAAGAACATGTTATTAGCTAAAAAAGGTTCAGTGATTTAACCTTTAATATATGTGTGTTCATGCAGCTTCTGTGGAACATACTACAAAAATGCTTTTTGCAGGCTGAAAAATACATCCAAACACATTCCATTCTGCAGATGATTATGCTGCATAGTGCAGTGTTCTAGTTTTCCTGTGTGGGTTGCATTCTGTCAAAAAGCTGTAAAGAAAATCATGTCTCATACAAAATTTCTGAACGATTTTCCAGCTGAGATGCTGACATCTGTGAAAATAATGCAGCCTAATTAACCAGAGTCACAGAAACACACTACTGTATGATCCTCACTTCTGCAAATCCTCTTCTAGCACATCTGACCAAAACAGACTGTAAAATGTTTGAGCTTCTTTATGCATTATGCAAGAATTTCCTGAGAGAAACTGAATGTACACATACAGAATTGTTATTCAGTGTTTGTAACTTCCAATCAAATACTTCAAAATTTCAGTAATGTATCATCAAAAAATACTTTTTGAACAACAGTGCTAAAGGTCTATCTGTAGTAGTTCAGCTAATGCTTTAAGAATATTTCAAACTTGGTGGCTGAAAACTTTTCAAAATAACCTTTTAAAATTTATTTAGGATCATGAAATTTCTACCGTTCTGCAGAGGCAACAACACCGAGTTCGATATTCAGAATCAGTGGAAATTGGATCTGTGATTTTTCCTCTTTCTGGTATAGTACTTTAAAGTTGATGCTTTTAAATCATAAAATCCAAAGAAGTGCAAAGTCAGGCCCTGTTGTGGGCTACACTAAACTGAATAAAATCTGCCTTGTTGGGATGTTGTGTAATAGTGGAAGGATCTGTGCTACGATTGTATGTAAACAATGTTGGAGATTAAACACTTCCATTGTTTTTTATTTTCTTGGACATATTATAGAACAGCTACGTGAGATTTGGTGATCATCAGCTGAACTGTTCAGTAAATTTGTGTAATAACTGAGCAAATTTGCTAAATTCCACCAACATCTAAGCTGCCATCAAGATCTTTAGTATACATAGTGTAAATATAAGAGTGAACCAACACCTTGGGCTTTCAACTTCCAAGTTGAATTTACACAGGTGGTGGTAACAGAGGAGGTGAGGAAAGGATTATTTGAGTGGATTTGATTAGGAAATCACTGAAACTGTAAACATGAAATAGCTGGTTTTCCTTTTTAGAACAGGAAATGTTCTAGATGCATAGATGAGCTACTTCAGTTTTCCTGACTTTAAGACTAGCACACATTGAGATAGACTTATCTACGCTCAGTTGTTAAGCCTCCTAAACTTCAGCCTTCTTAACTTTCCTTTTCAGAACAATTTAAGTTGATAGAGCAATAATTTCATTTTTCTTGGTAGACAGTTTAGCTAACTTTTACGATTTTACATTTGTTTCTTTCATTTAGAAACAGGACTTCCTGAGCTTTTCAGCCAGCAATTGCATTTGCCCCCAATTAATTCCATTATAGCAGTTATTTGTTCCTGAAGCTTGTGCTCTCAAAGGCATTCAGAGATGTGTCTTCTTTGACTGGATTGAATAGCTGGTGTTTTTTGATGTTATGGAAGAAAAACAACCTGAGATATTTGTAGTTTTATCTTTAAATTACTAGTTCAGCACTGACAAATCTCTCTGTCAGAGATGTGAAAATTTCATTCATGTTCTATTCCACTGCATTTTAAACTAAGGGTTGAATTAGAATTGTGCTTCCAGTTTGTGGTGAGAACTTAATCCCATTACTGCCAAGACCTGTACATTTACAGCAGTTTCCTCAATAGGTATTGCATTTATACTGTCAGAAACTCAAGACTTGCTTACGACAGGGGAAGAAGAGTTTTTAAAAATAATTCAGAAGTTCATAAACATTCATCGGAACAGCTTTTTGGTTTTGTCAGCTGCTCTTCATGGACCAGAAGAATGGAGTATCATATTCAGGATTCAGAGGAGGTATGATTTTAATATCAAACTGAACTTTATATTTCTGAGAAGAAACGAAGTAGCAGTCTTGGATTTGGAAATATTATTTTAAGAATAAGTAGGACAAGAGGCAATGGACAGAAACTGATGCACAGGAAATTTCACCTGAATATGGGGAAGAAGTTCTTCAACTTGAGGGTGACAGTGCAGTGGAACAGATTGTCCAGAGGGTGTGGAGTCTCCCTCACTGGAGTTATTCCAGAACCATCTGGATATAATTCTGTGCAGTGTGCTCTAGGATGACCCTGTTTGAGTAGGGAGGTTGGAGTTAATGCACTGTGGTCCCTTCCAACCTTACCCTTTCTGAATTATTTTCAGGAATATAGAAATTTTATTTTACTAATGCACTGTAAAAATTTCTTTAAAACATTTGTTTATTAATAGCAAATAAAAAGAATACCAAGTGAATCAATCTGACATATCATAGGTAACAAAAGAGGATGTTCCTCAAAACATAGCAAATAAGATCCCTTTCAATAATTTTAGGGCTATGTAATATAATTATTTTTAAACTTTTCTGTCTAATTGGAAAATTAGACAATTTTCTTAGCTTTGTAACCATATTTTCATGGTCATTTTCAAAACAGAACAGGCAAGTTTACCTAATGAGAAAAGGCTTTATTGTAAAATGCAGATTTTTTTACCAGCTTTTAAAATGCTTATTTGGAACAGTGTCTATTACACTGTGCTAGAACAATTAAATAATCTATGCTCGTTTACATCAAAAGTATAAAACAACATTAAAACTGGTTTGTTTAAAATTTTTATCCCTGATTTCTAATGAAGTCTGAAAACTTGCATATTTTAGTACATACCTGCTGACAACAGTGATTAGAATATGCTCCATGCTTGTAGTCAGAACTATTTTCTTGTAGGCACAGTAGCCCTAACTGCTGCTGATTGTCACTCGTAGCCTCAAAGAAGTGATGATTCTAATGAAGTCTTTGATCTTTACCTCCTTGAGGTAACAAGCACCAGTTTCATTAAATCCTGGGCATACTGCCAAATGCTAATGAATAAAGGGTGTAGGAGATGAAATGTAAGAAATCTATTACCCGTTTGTGTAAATGCTGTAAATTTTCATGAGCAGTCTTCAAAGTTTGGCTGCCATTCAGCAACACCACGTTATTCAGCTGATGGCAATGCTAATTCTCGGTCTACTTTGTGGTTTTGTACAATAGGTTTTGGGCACGTGCTGATCACTAAAATGTGATGTTTGGGAACTGTATTCTATTTGGCAAGTCAGTAACTTTATTAAAATAAATAATATTTTGTCATTGCAGGCAATATTAAATTGATGTTCACAGGGCACATAAATACATATATATTTAAATGCAGGTGCTTTTTTTACTACCTGGCAGCTTGAAGTTCTGCTACTGTTTGTAAATCACTGACTGAGCTTCTCCTGGTGGGGTTGTGCTATGTTCTTTGAAATGGCAAGCCACCTGTTGGATTTGTTAAAAAACAAAGCCCCTTAGTATTGACAGGTAGTCTTCTATTACTGCTTCTTTCTGCTTATCTATGGTTTTGCTGCAGTTGGGGAAGGATTATTTTTTATTACTATTAACAAGAAAATTATAGGATGGATGTTAGCAACATGAACACTTTAAATAGGGTCATGTATAGCATGGGGGAAGAGGGAGAAAAGTAGTGTTTATTATCACAGTTTAAATGAGCATTCCACTAATAACCTCAGTACATCTGTATGTTAAGTTTTAAACACCTTGGAGGAAAGGGCAGACATTCAAATGCCCAGTATTTTGTCCATCAATCAAATTAATAAAACTAAATTTAGATCTGCTGTTATTGGAAGCAAAACTATTTATAGAAACAGATCTTCATGGATCTAGGTAAGGATGTGTAATTGTTTTTTTGTTGCACTTTGCTCATTCATGTGTTGTTTAGCCCATTCTAGTATTAGCAAAATTGCATCAATTTATTTCATGTAAATCCAGCCCTTGTTCCTACATGACATTTTAGCAAAACTCACCAGGGCCCTGAGTGTCTATGCTTAGAGAAGGACAGTGCCTGTAACACTTCTTTTTGCTAATCAGAAGCAAGGGCAGACAAGTTCAGATGAGATGCCTTACCAGCATGAGGTCTTAATGTGAATGAGTCCAAGTCATCAGACAGATTGCAGGGAAGAACAGGTGGCAGGCACAAGGGGAGGTCACAGGGGACTGTGCAACTGAGCAGCTGGGCACTTCATCTGCATTATTTAAATTCATTTTGGCTATTTAAAATTCCTCATTCTTTGTTGTGAAGTCCCTCTCCTGTTTTAGCTCTACAACAGAAAACAGCAGCAAAGGTAACGTCATTGTTACAGCGCACTTAAGGGGCAGTTCTTAGGGAGAGGCTCTGTGCTTGCCTCAGCTTTGACATCTCTTCCATAACCTCACTGAATGACAACTCATGCTACTATTTTAAATCTTCAGATCCCATTCTCAAGGATGAGTGCATATGAATAACACTATTTATAGAAAGCATTAATTTTAGGTTAAGGTATTGAGTGAACAAATCTTTAATATAAAGTAGTGGAATTATCCCATTATCTTAATCATGTCTGGAATACAAGTTGTTTTATTTATAGTACACTACACAGATTTAATTCAAATTCTGAAGTATTTTTAGCACAGTGTTTTTAGATACTTTGCTGTGTTCTTCTAAAGCCATAAAAACAACCCAAATATTTTTTACTGCCACTGAGAAGAGTCTTCAGCAATATCACAGAAGAGGTTTTAGCTCTCTGAATGTACACATGCTTAAGAAGTGCTGATTGGTTGTTGAAGAGACCTAGATAAAGAAATGAGCCCTTCCAAATCCCACCTAAATAAGTGGTACAAAAATGGGACAGATGGCTTTACAAACAGCATGAATGCTGCACTTGCCTTTCAAGATAAAAGCAGTCTTCTCTGTAAGTAAAACTGCACACTAAAAAGCTGTTTACATCACGTGGGAATGCTGTTCGAGTTTTATGGCACAACAAATTAAATACATATTCTAAAGGCAACCTTATTTATTTTGATGTGCAGATTCCTGGGCAGCAATTTACGTGTAATACCAGTTCATAATCCTGCTGAAACTGTTAAATTAATGCTAACTATGGCTAAGGTGAGTCCAGTTGCATGCACTTAAAAGCAATAGTGTATTACTCAGGTAAAGCCAAGAACTATAAAATACTTGGTTTTCCTTAATGGGTTATACTGACCACAATCCATTAATACACTAAGGTAGGTGGGTACTCTGATGCATTAGTTGAGTCTTTAAACTACTGTTAAAGGTAATTTAATAGCTCTTAATAGCATCTAAGAAAACAAAATAGATATTTAAGAGCTTGTTTGGCTCCTATTTACCATTGTTAAATTAGGATGTCTTCATTTTCTGTTAACTCCTGGTGAAATACTATCACCTCTCTGTACAGCATTCCTGAACACCTACTTCAGAGCCCAATTTAGATTTCACTACTGAATAGTTTTACATTTATATATTGGAAAAATAAAATGTTGGATATTCTATTACCTAAAAGTCATTGTGTTCTACTCATAATATTTTTCTTTTCTCTAAGATAACTTCCAAGCCACAAGCAGATGATATTCATTGCAAAATGGAAATGACAAAAGCCCAAATAATAGAAAAAAGTCCAGTTTGGAAGATGCTTCAGGAGTACCAGTCACAGTGTAATTAACTTAGTATTTGGTATTTTATTCATAAATAGAGTGGCTACATTTAAAACAAAATATAGAATGTTCTTAAAAATATAGTTACATTTCAAAAAAACTACATACAACATATGCATTTGGAATGAAAATTCGATTAAATAACTATACAATGAAAAATAGCGTACTTGATACCAAATGTGCATTCTTGGGGGGATAAAAGTGGTTTAGCTGCACTATAGAAAATTATTCTTTATTTTTAACCTGGTTCTGAACTTAGATGCTTATCTGTTTATAAATAATTCCCCAAAATATTTACTATATCTTAAGGAAAATAGTATGATTAAAGACCATCAAAACAATTTCAAAATACAGATATCCCTAAAAGCAGCAGCTGCATGGATGCAGCCTTACACTGTTTTTTAAACACAAGTGTTATCTGTTATGTTACTAAGTTTTAACATCTTATTTGGCTCAAAGTTGATGTGTTTTTCTTTAAACCTGGTTTCCTTTGCCACAGTGTTTTTACTATGTATAGATAGTATATTCTATACTCTTACCTACCTGTACTGCAAATAAAGAAGCCTGTTTGTCAGCATTAAAATGTGCTACTAAAAATATCTTATGCTTAAACAGGACTTTTTAATTAATGGGTCTTCAATCACTTGATAAATATCTTCGTAATTCACAACACCAGCCAGCAACTATTACCCAACAAGTTCTGAAAATTTTAAAAAAATAAATGCCTAACCATACCTCCTTGCCACAGAGAAGAACACACCCCTGGCTTTGTTTTTAGTTTCTGAACTTAAGAAAAGGCAACAAACTCTGAAGAGGAGTAAATAGACCATATCTGCAAATCACATGCAACAAGAGCAAAAGAAAATAAAAAAGGACAGCAAGAAGACTAATGAAGAACAACTTTTGCAGTTCTGCTGGAGGCCACTCTAAATCGCTTTTCTTTAAAGGACCACAGCCTCCCTTGCAGCTGAAGTCTCATAGTCCAAATGATCCTGTAAGGAGTGTTAATTCAAACACTTCAGCTGACTTAACTATTTTCATCCATTACAGCTTTTGTTTTCACTTCAATGAGTTCTTCCACTCGAGCTAGAACACTTTCTATTAAATCAAATGTGAAGAGAGCTGAATGTAAAACCTGAAATGACAAGAAAGATAAGTGTTATTTTTATTAGATTTCCCCCCCCATTTTACATTTTCTTTTGTCTCCACATTGACAAAAAAAGATCAGTACTTCTGAGTGACTCAGAAGGGAAGTGCAAACTCACTTGAAGCTGCATTCCAGTAGTCATGGCAGGCATCTTTTCCCCACTAACAGTTACAGAGCAAACTGTGTTAGAACTGTGTGCCTCTGTAGAAGAAAACATGAAGAAACCAACATGACTCTTAGAATTAAAAAAGTATTTAAAATACCAGCATTTAATGAGAGTAATTGTTAAGAACAGAAATCTAGGGATTGAGGAAACACATTATAGAGGGTGCTGAACCTTAAGAGGAGACAGAGTTGGGTGATATTTTTACACTTTGTATAACACAAATCCCTACATTACTAAAAAGGCAAGAACTGCAACTGAAACCAATTTTAGAGAGCTCACATGCTCTTTGAAAGGAAAAATAAAATGTTATCTGGTCCGGTTTTGATATATTTTTAGTATTTCCACATCGTGGGAGATAGCAGGAGGTACTTAGCTTGATTTAATGAATCCAGACATTAGATACTTATTTTAATAAAAGAAGGCTGCAGGCTTCTCTGTTTCAGACAGATTACTTGCAGCAGGCTAAACGACAAGGACAGGTTTGAAAAATAAGGGGAAAACCTTACATTCAGACCACATATTTGAAATGCAATATAATGCTAACAAAGATTAAACACTAGGGAAGAAAGCTAAACCATTTACTGTTACAAGTTAGATGTTCTCTCCCAAACTCAAATCTCTTTATACTTTGTCAGAGGCTAAAGAAATGTAAGAGGGACTTAAGAAAAAGCTTCCTGATTAATTTTGAAAGATTCCCTTTAGAAAGATATCCACAGGTTGTCTTGAGAAAAAAAATCCCCTTCTTTGCCTCATACTTACATAGTTTGCAACAGAAGAGGATAAGACTAGGGGCAAAAATCTGTATTGACATTTTTAGTAACAGACACAAATTCCTTGGGCTGTCTTAATTATGCTGGAGACCACAAGGAACAGAGGATCTGGCATAAAGAGAGATTGCCTCAAGCAGCTACAGCTCTTGTGCCCCATGCAATGTGTCTGCTTAACCCAGAGCAGAATCTGATTCTTTGTGTCATATTAAAAAAAAAAAAATAATAAAAAATGAATGTAATGCTTCAGGCTTTAGCGAGCAGTGACTTATTTTTTCACTTGATAACCCCCCACACCTGGTATGAAATATAAGGGTTATATATTCAGAGAGACGTAGTTGCTCCTTTGTAGCCTTAAAATCAAAAGTATAAATGCAGAACAAGCTCTGAAGGTCTTTATGTGACAGTTGTTAGGTTTTCATAAGATTGACAAATGTAATGACAGATAAACAAGTTCAGATTTTTCTCATCAATTATGAACATTTTTAATATAGCAACTACTGAATTATTATTTGAAGTTTGACATTGTGTCAACAGTTAAATAAAACCTGATCCATGCAGCTTCACCAGTTCTTCATTTCCAAAGATTTACCAAAGTAAATGATATGAACAAAGGTAAGAACAATAAACCAACAGAAACTAACCTTTTCTGTTTTCTTTCTTATTTTTTATTTCTGCTTCATAATGTGCTTTTGACATATTGAGTCCTACACGTAGTGGTTTTAAGAAGTTCTGCTCTATCTTGCCAAGTGTGGTCCATACACCAGTCTAGTCAAACAGAACAGAGAAGGTTACAAAATAACTTTAATGAAGCATTGCAATACTACCCTTTTGAGCACGAGTTTTTTGACTGGTCTTTATAACATACCCTTCTGTGTTGAGAGGAAAAGAGAAAAAAAAATTCAGACTCATGCATTTAAGCATGAACAGCATTGTAATGGATATTTAAGCTCCTCTTCCTCTCCCTTAGATTATTTGTTGATTGGACAATAAGAGGTCCAAAAAAAGAGGGTGCAGAGGGAGGGAGAACTTAGTGTGTAGGCTGCTAACTACAGCAGTGGAAATAGACATTTTCAGATTGTTCTGGTAAGCAAAGCTAAAAGAATCTTGCTGTGTTGGAGGGGAGGTTCTAGGCCCTTTCTCAGGCTGGAATCTCAACAGCGAGAAAATGGCAGCTATAAGCTCCTCTCAGATAAATTCAGCAGTAAAACAAAACAAATATTTAAACTAACATTCCTGAATTAAAACTGCATCGCGATGCCAAATGAAAGCCATGATAAGTATCATGCTTCCCAAACGTCTATGTTGCATTTCAAAAGCATGGTAGGAATGTCACTGGATATGCTACTATCCCATCCTTCAGCACAGTAGCCACAGTGACAACGTAATTCTCCCAGTTTGGCATGGGTGGAAAGAAAGACTTTACAAAAATGACACTCAGGAAGCAAGAGGTGCAAGGAAAAGATGCTAAAAACAAGGTTGTTCAGTGTTACAGAGGGGAAAATAAGCTTGGGTTTGCTGTAAAACTGCTGTAGAAGGAAGCAAATACAAAGCAGCCTTTGTGTCCTTACATATAGGAGCCATTTATACAACTCCTTTCTTCAGGCAGTGTCCTCAAAGGGCAGAATAAGGATGATAAAAATAAGAATTTTCTATGTTAAATACAGTGAGTCCATTAATGACAGTGGGAATTCACTGAATTTTAATACTAAATTACATAGTTAACTGTTCAAATAAGAAGAATAGTAATTACTTCCACCAGAATGTGGCTAAAAAAAAGGAACTTCCTAGAAAAATACTTATTTTTAAACTTGATTAATAAAAATGCTTGTTACACAGCAATCAAAATATCTGAACTGACGTGAAAGGAGGCATTTTCTTTCTGCCTCACTTGCACTGTATGAAGAGAGACAGGGAGGAAGTCAAGAAGAACTGACAGAGCCTAAATTTCAGGGGAAAAATCTTCAGAAGATGTAATGCTATTTTTTCCTCAAACTGTATGGACATTCTTTTTGCCAGGTACTAGACAGCACTGTTGGAGCAGCTGAGTGCTACTATGTGTAGCTTTTATTAAGAATAAAAGAAGAATGCTTACTTTTCTTACAAAGCTATGTATTTACATGCAACCGAGTGGATCATAATGAGTACTTAAATAGTAACACCCCTTAAATATGACAAACAGACACAGTCTACCAATATTAACTGATTGCATAAATAGTAAATTAGTAATGCACCTACTAAAAGCTGTTTTTTCTTTTCATTTTCATTACGGTTTCAGCAATCAGTACAAGTTATTTCACTATTATTCTGCTTAGATTAGTAACATTATTAGGCACTTACAAAATTTATCCCTAGGTCAATTAGTCTAAAAGTGGATCATAATTTTTTTCTGTATTTTAAAAACCAGAAAGTGATATTACGGTATTATTATTGTTATAAAGAAATCCAGTTGGAGGTTTGAGGGATACCAGTGAATAAATAAGCAAAACCAACATTTTTTTCATACAGGAATACTTGGGTATGTGATTTTGTGGTGATACACTGTAATGTTCTGGACATAGATCACCGTTCAACAGGCAGAGTAAAAGGACATATGCAAACAATTTCATCAAAATAAAGGAACATGTCACATATTTTTTAATGTCTTAACAAAAGCATCACTTCTGGGGAACTTACCATTACAAAGAAAAATGCAAAACCCATGCTTCTTGCATGAAGGATAACAACATTAATATGAATCCAGCTCTCAGTTCAATCATTTTCAAATCAAATAGTACTTACTTGGTTATCACTTTCACAATCCTTAATGACTAAGTATCTCAGCAGATTTAGTGATGCCATAATCCTGTGAATTAAAGACATACAATTTATAATCTAGAGCACAAATACTTGTTACGAGAATAGTAATTTTAACTGTCCATTGTCCAGACATCCCAGAAGTATCCATTTGTACAAAATGCAACCACTCATCTGTTGAGCAGCATAGCTCCACCTAGAGCACCACTGTGTAGTGATTTCCATAAAACAGCTCCCACTCTGCAAGTAAAACTGAAACTGTCACCAGACTGGAGAAGGCTGGTGCTTGTCAGGGAAGGAGTTCTCTCAAGAAAAAAAACCTTATCACTGAATTTATAATACTATCACTGGTGATCCAAAGTTGATTTAAAACCATTGTAACAATTTTCTTTATTACTGTACTGAATTTTTATTTTTGAGTGTGCTTTTTAAAATATTTTTTGCTTTTGTTTTACACCATACTTTTGAGCAGAAATTATTTCTTGTTTTTTTCAGATAAAAAGTACAGTTATACATCATACTTCTGGGCTTTTTTAAGCAGGTGTGTGTCCATCTGGACATCATCTCCACAATGATTTACAAACCCAAGCATCATCATATTACTTTTCATATAGGAAGACTTACCCTATATACGGGAGACTTTTCAGAGACATTTTAGTTATTTTTTATTTTTTAATGCAATTATTTACTGTTCAGATGGATCTGTAATCCTGCTCATGAGATATTGGATTCCCAGTAGCAATCTGTGAAACAGCCTCAAAAATGCTTTGCACTATGAGTTGCATCTGATAATTGTTATTCCCCTGTATCACATTAGACACCACACCACATTGCTTTTATTCCTCCAACCGCCTCTGCAGAGAGCTGACAAACCACACATTCCTAAGGAAATAATGCTTTACCCATTAGTTATGTTATTTCACATCTGAAGTCTTACATCCTCAGGGAATGGAAGAGGACATCCCTTTTTATTGTCAAAAATTAATGTAATGGCATTGTGACATTCTTCTATGCAGAGCTGGTTAAAATAAGTGACCATTTACATTTCTAGTTCAAAAAACTTTAAACACATTGATATCACTTCATTAATTACATGACAGCATACACCATTTAGTAAGGTAGTTTAAAGTCTTTTTAAATGATGAAGAAAGGAGAAAAGCTTTTAGCTGTAATTACAACTCACCTGTCTGAGTTTTGCAGAAGATCAGTCTCAGCACCTTCTGGAAGTGAAAGTACTAAATCTAGAAGGGAGATCAGGTGATGTCCTGTAAACCAAATGTTGTCATATTCCTTCTGAAAAAAAAAATACAAGAAGTTTAGCTGAGTGCAAAATTTATGTCTTAAATAATGTAAAAATAACTTGCATCAAACATAAAAGTAAAAAAAAAAATAAAAAAAAAATCAAACACTGGAAGAAATGTTTCTAATTATGATCTGTGAATAAAGTACCAGCCTTTTCATAATTTTAGAATTATTTGTCTTTTTGACGACCAGGAAAGAAATGGAAGAAAGGCAGTAAGAGAATTCTGAAGCTGCATAGTAAAAAGTTAATAATTTAGTTTTAATTAAGTTCCCCAGCATATTATAAAATATGAGATTAAAATGGCTTTGATCTCGCTCAGCCCTTCCTGATGGACTTATCATTTGCAAAGCACTTGTAAGAAAATGCTGACTGTCATCATAAAAGCAAAGAAAGAATTAATCATTCTCTCTCTGTATATTTGAATTATATTTGACTGTAATATTTGAATTATATTTTAAAAATGAGGAACTGAGGGGATAAAACAATTTACTGAGCAGTTCTACTTTAAGAAAGAAATCTATTTTCAAGCACAAAAAAAGAAGTAACTTCTTAGAAAAATACAATAAGATTGTGCAATTAAAGATGCAACTATAAAATTATAACCAAATATGCATACACATAAAAATGGATTTTTTTTTTAAATGCATCACTTGAAGTTTAAGCTGTAGACATTTTCTCAGCATTATACTGATAGAATTTTGAGAAGGCAACTTGTTTTTTATGAACAGCCTCACCGTTAATGCTAAGTGAATTTGATCTTTTATATTTTTAATAATGTATCCTTCCACACCAGCATGGCTGCTTGTCTTCAGTAAACACCTTCAAACAAACAAAACAAAGATTATCTCTTTAAAGCTGCCCATAGAGTTAGCTCAAAACTTAGATGACATTCACTAAGTGGGAGTTTTACCACAGAAAAAGAGTATGAATATGTAACCTTTAAACACTGGCTTACATAAGACAGCTAATTTTATATGAGGCAATTGAAATTCATCATTTATCAAAAAATTAACATAGTAAAATTAATGTGGCTTTTCAGATGGAAATTCTGTCAGAAATCATTGTATCTATGCAATTAATCTGCACTAGGGCTGATATTACTCAATCTACACCAACTTGGATGCATACCTGAATAATGTGTATTTTCCCTCTGTATCAAACTTGTCTATGAGCAACTGCAAAATATTTAAACTCTTCTTTCTCTAAAGAAAACAGAGATGTTTATCAGAGGACTTCTAAAAAAATTAATTCAGCATTTAACTGATTCTGTAGGCCACTTAACATACCATATGCTCCATGGGACAAAGGGTCATAATTTTCACCAAATCCTGCAGTCAGAAGAAGGAAATACAATTTATAATTACATACAGATTATTACACTGCATCACACTGACTAAAATCTACTCAAGACTTTAAAAAAACAAGCCAAACAAAAAATCCACAGCACACTTGAGAATGTCCAGGTGATTATGGAAGATTCTCATCAGAGAAATTCAAATTCATGCTAACTTTGGTGCTTAAAATCCCTGGGCTGATCCACAAGAACACTATTGTTGCACTGTTGGTTCCTCATAAGAATGTAGCCAAGCAGCAGATTGACAAGGAGGAGACAAAAACGAGCAAGCACAGCCTTTCAACTAAGATCTGTGCCCACTTGCTTCAGTGACCTGTACATACACTGGGTCTATTTTAATTGTCACTGAAACTTCATGCTGCAGCAGGTAGAAAAGAATCAATTCTGTATAAAAAGGCACTGAAGGTTTCGATTTAACAGCACAGGTGCATAAAGGTTAAGTAATGTGCTCTCTCTCAAACACCTAGAGGACAGTAAGGTATTATTTCTAATCAAACTTTGAAGACTTCTGTGCACTGTTTCTTATTACCTGAGGTACATTAATAAAGTCCCTGAATTCTAAATAATGATGGACAAGGCTGTTATCTTCCATTCTCAATAAACAGCTCTCAAGCAGATCCTGCAGGTGGGGAAAAGAAAAGAAAGATGCCAACAGTGCAGACACATAAAGGACATTAATCTATCAGTTTAACATTTCATGGCTAAAACAGCCTTCGCTCATAAATACTCATTCAGATGTTGCAAGTTCCAAGCAGCTGCAATTATAAGTGATAGCTGTAATTTAAACATTTATGCAGGACTGTAAAGTTCAATAAATACAGGTATTTGTAAGTCTGAAGAATATTTAATTAAGCCTAAAATATTTCTATTATGTGAACTATCAGTTAGACCTCTCTTAGAAGGGGAAACAAAAGTTTTACCATTCCTTAAACTGAAAAAATAAAACATTCTAACATAGAAAATTTAATTTAAAAAACAACTTACAAGTCCTTTAGATAATACAGATTCTTCTGTTCTAGAAAAAAATAATCAAATTTAAGTTGTTAATTTAAAAGGCAGTTGGTATTTCAGAATAGTGGAACAAAGGTCAACAATAACTTGTCCCTTGACAATTTTCATTGTATTTTCTAAATAGAGACTCTTTGTTACTCTTCCCAAAGATTTTTAGAAAAAACTTGCAGACGAGAAGTTCAACATTAGACTCATCTCCTCACAGTCTAAAAGTATTTATTTACACCTGCTGAGAAGCAGTGTCATGTCTCAGAGGTATTGAGACATGGATTACCAAAGAAAATGAAATGCTAAGCAGCCAGAATAGGAAACCTGACTTCCTCAGCAGTGCTGGAAGCTACTTGGTAACACTGCTGCTTATGGAAGGTGAAATAATCACAATATATAGTAAAGTTTGGTTTTCTTTAGAAAGCCTGACCTTTAATCATTTTGCATATCATGTTAGAATACATTCAAATAAGTATTTTCACAATAATCCCCTTTAGTAATAATTGTTATAGAAGGACAAGTAAGTATACACCCTAATTATTCTGCATGTGTTTAAAATACTAATTTTACATTGACAGAATAAAGTATCTAAAAATGGTATCACAATACAAGATGAAAATACATAAATGTTTAGACAACTTCTGCTTCTTAGCAAGAGAAGCCATCTTGTAGCAGAATTTGCCATTTTAATGCTCAAGTTTATAAACCTCCTCTGAATTTATCTATATTTCAAATTTGATTTTATTAATTACTGTAAAAGATCACACCCACTATCTAGACCTGCAAATTCCACACACCCTACCTTTTTAGCAGCACTTCAATATGTGTTATATTGCACAGCAGAAGGTATGAAGGACTAGAAGGGAAAAATCATATATTAAACTGCATAAGCCATATACATTTGCACATAATTAATATACTTGACAGGATTCGTATGCTCTTAAAAAATTAAAATATCTTTCTAAAAGTATTGGTTTTTAACTAAAAAAAAAAATTGTAAGTCAAATCACTGTTAAGAACTCTTATGGGGAAACTGTCTATAGATATGTAAACGAACAATTAATGTACATTAATTTTCAGCACATGAGTAAACATAATAGTTTCTTTTAAAGGACAGCTCATATAAAATTAAACTACAATAAACCAATCCATAGGAGTATGTTCTTTATATATTTTATATAAAATATAAAATGAATAAAGACTGATATAAAATGAATACTACTGAAATACAGTTTTCATTCATAAATAAAGTCCTCTTCCACTCAGAAAGAATCTGCAAAGTACAGACTTGTCATAGCAAGAAAGAACAGTTCTTACCTAAAAACCACTGGAAAGCATTCGACACCAAAATGCTGAACAAACATCAGATATGACAGACATGCCAAAGAATCTGCGGAATTCCTTTTCTCCATGTCTGCAAACTCCTGGTCCTCCCAGTGTGGACTTTTGCCTTTATGAGGCACAAGCACTAACGGTATCAATTCTCCTATATTCCACAAAATGTCCTAAAAAATAAAAACAGATTTCCTATAGTTGCCTTTAAAATACCTGTATGCCAATTAAGTTTTAAAGATCTAAGTGTATTTACAGAAGATTCTCTTGTACAGTATGCCTATAAATTACTATAAATGTTATGTTTGCAATATATAAATTAATATAAATATGTGATATTTATGATATAGGCACAAACACTTACAAAAAAGTCCTGGAGGAAAAAAACTAATGTTAGAAAAATATTATTAAGGTAGCAAAGTCAAGCACACAAAGGTTACTAAAAACAGAATAAAGACCACCTGCAAATTCCTGGTTCAGCTCCTTTACTCCCAATGGTATGAATATGAGGTTCATGAAAACATTATGTCACAAAATCTCTGTGTTTTTCAGATTACAATATACTCAGTATTTTGGTTTCTTCTCACTAATCAATACAGAACACAATGTTTAGCAGCTAAAGGTAAGCCCTGATTTAAAGTTAGAATTGCTATGTACAGCCTTTCTTTCCCATGATGCACAACACAAGGAACACCTGACATTTGTGCATCAGAAACACCACAGTGGTTTCCCTCCCACGCCCTCCATGTGGCTGAGGATGTGGTGTAACTCCTACTGAACACAATACAGAGAAACAGGGAGATCAAGGTCAGCTCACTCTGGGATGATCCAAACCCAACATCCAGGATGGCACATTTTGGAAAATTAGTATTATGCATGATGTCATACAGTCAACCCATGACTTACTGACCTTAGCTTCAGCTCTCACTACCTAAGGCCATAAACAGAAGTAAATTTCTTGTGAAAGAGAAAAAAAGGTAATTCATAATTAGTATTAAAAACATGGTTTCAGACTGTGCCCAACCGGAAGGGCAGGATATATTTTACACAGCCCAGTAAGTCACCCCACGAACCAACAGAGAAATCAAAATGAGCTCTAGAACAAATTACATGCAATTGTGAACTAGAGCACTGGTTCTGCACACACTTAATTAATTTAAACTGCACTCACTATAATTTCAGTTGCAAAATGCCGAAAAGGATGCTCTTCAATGCCTTCAAGCTGTTCAAGCTGAGCTGCCAATAACGGGTATTTCAGGCTTTTCATACAGCTGAAATAGAATGGGGTGGAACTAAATCACCAGTACAGTCATAAATAGAGAGTATATAGTGTCATTGATGACCAGGAGTAATGCCTGTATCATATTACTAGCTGCTATTCAAGGTATTCCAAGGAGAATAAAAGAATAAAAACCCAGCATCTCCTGTAGAAGCATTCCTTAGACTTCACCTCCAGACTATGAGTATTCTCACTGGTGCGAATTTGAGGAGCAGAGAAATATGAACTCAGCTTCACAACACAACAACTAACAGTTCTTTACCATTTCCCTCTACTAAAGAGAAAGTACTTTTTACCTTTCTTCTTTCACTTCCTAAATATACAAGGCGTTTTTAGGGGTTCTTTGTCAAAGTACCACATTAGTTAGATATATGTGAGCAACATTATAAAACACTAAAAGATTATTTATTTGCTACCTATAGAATAAATGCCCACTGTTCATTTTGTTAAGTTAGAGGAACATGTACACATAAAATGCTCACAATTTTATTAATTCTTCTTTCAACTCCATGTCATTGTATTCTGATGACTTTTCCATATTTTTCACAACTTCATTCACAAAAGGTTTAGCGAAGTCCACCACTGCATTACAACATTGACAGAGACCAAGTTTATCTTCTTGTATCTGTTGTTTTGTGTAAGGTACTGGTAAGGGAGTAAGCTGATTCATTATCATGGCCAATGACAAACCCACTGAGTAGGCCTTCTTATTCTGAAGTTTCAAAAGCACTGGGGGAAAGAAAATAAAAAGGGGGAAAAAAAGAAAGAACATTTTGAGACATTAAGTTATTACTTACTTAGTAGAGGAAAACATGAAGAAAAACAATGTGACTAATAAAGAAAACATTCTGTTTTCAGGGAGAGGGACTGACAGCTGAAATCACATGAGCAAATCCAGCAAGACTAAACATCATTGCTAGTTTAATATACTGTAGTCAACATGAACATGTTCTTCCTTTCTCCACAGCACCAGGATGAGGACCAAAAATAAAATCCACTTTTCTAGAACTGGGCTAAGTGAAATGATACATATCTGACTAAGAAAACATATGTATTACTCAACTCCTTTTGTGCTTGGCAAAACCCGAGACAATGGCCCAGCTTTTCTGCTGAGAACTGACTCTGGTTTTTATTCCATGGCAAAACTAACAGAGACTCTCCCAGACTGAGGAAGCAGCACCAGAAGCTCTCCATTTTAACTGGACTCAGTACAGACTAATTGCAGATTGGCTATCCAAACCCTACATATTTCTCTTGTTAACTTCTAACATAATACAGTTACGCATCTTGGAGATTGCTACAATCAGACTTCAATTTGATACTCAACACTTCATTTCACTCAACACTTAATCTCATAACAAAACAGAAACTACTGCTTGTTACCTACTTAGAGAGTGGCAAAACACAACATTTAAAATTTTCATATGTAAGCCAGAATAACACTCCCCCCTCACCAATAAAGTATTTCAATATGCTTCAATGAAAGTTTTATACTATAAAAATATAGAATGTTTTAAAAGTCAAGTAATGAAGAATTTCATAAATCCATGTGATTCCGCCTACTTCTGCAACAGCAGTATAAGTGCTTTACATCTCTAAATATAATTGTCATAGGACCACATTCTTGTGCTAAATATTGCTATTAGTCCCATCTAAAATCTTTTTCTAACAGGCCAATATAAGCATGAAATTTATGCCTTGTGTTATTTTGCAGAGTATAATAGACTGGAAAGCTTGTCAGGACAGATGTATTCTGAAACCATTCCAGCAAGGCTAAACTAAATTGATAAATAATTGAGAAAATAATTTAATTCAGAAATCACATGATAAACTGAATCCCACCTGTCTGCAAAGGCTGAAGCAATAACATGACAGTTTGGCACACTTGCTCACCAGAGGTCTGCTCAATCTGCTCAAGTAAACCCAAAAAAAGTTCCTTTGGATTGCAGAGCTGCAAGAGAGGAACAATGCATATTTTTTAATGACCATGGTCATAATAAAAAAGAATAATCATATGCAAACTTCAATACAGAAGTTCTTGAATGTCAAGAGAGAAGATCTGAACATCCAAGGAAAGATTTAACAAATATGAAACAGTAAGTACATCCCTACAATTAATATCTACTGTAAAGCATACCTGGATGTGCACATTCATATGAGCTGATAACATATCATAGTAAAAATTGACACTTTACCTGATTTTTATGGTAAAAAACTGAGGTAAAAACCTCCCAGTACCTTTGCAAAGTGATCCCTAGGAGCAGTGAGAGAAGTAGAATTTGAGTGTGAATTTCATTCTAGCTATAAAATTTGCTAGCTGCTTTTGGAGTGCATAAATGAAAGAGAATGAGTTTTTCACAGATTAAAACATTTTTCTGCTCCTACTCCATTAGAATGATCAGGTAATGATTCTCATATTGAAGAAGGGTGAATGATTTAAGGAAAAGAATTTGTGAAGTGAATCACAGAAAAGAGAACAATAAATACTATTCAGACACAGACAAGAGGAAAATGTCAAGGTCTTGGAGAATGGTTTTGAAACAAGTAAAGAGAGAACATAAACAGAGAGACCTTGAATTAGGTACTAGAAAACACATTTAGCAACATACTGTAAGTTTTACTCAAGCTAGCTAACTCAGGTAAGACTGTGTCCTTTAGATCCACTTAGCTCATTTTAATGTGAAAACCACACCTCCAATGCTGAGCCTACCACTTCCAAAGAGCCCTCCCCACTGAACAAGCACCATGAATTAGAATCTGCTGTACCTTTAAACAGAGGCAAGAGAGCGTTAAACTAGAAGCAGCTTATCCAAGTAGTGATGTAGATTCATTATGCAAATATGGTCAGAATCAAACTGTATAAATATGTTTGTATAACTTGCCTTTGGTGTACTAGCTCCAGGGATTAGTGATCTAGCACCCCTTCTTGTGCAGAACTTCCCTAACGTTGTTGTATCACAGTCATGTATTTCAAACCCATACCTGTGCCAACTGATCCAGTATCCTCAGGCAGTGTTCTCGCTTATCGTCTTCTTGTTTATATGTGAAAATACATCTAACAAGAGGAGAAATGAGATTCCAACCCATATTCTTGATGATAACCTAAAAACCAAATTTGCAGAGAATAAACCAAAACGGGATGTCTTCTAAACCCAGAGAGCTTGTATATATAAAGACCAAAAGCCATAACAGATCAAGGTCCTGGTTGTAACAGTTACTGTCACCAAATATTTAACAATTGTTACCATAATTTGACACATGTTGTACTCTCTCCCCATACCTATAAACAGAGCTGCGTATTTTGTTCAGTTTTCTTCTATTTATTAACATTAACATATCAATATATACTTCTAAATGTCTATGACTATACATTTAAAACAGGACTGAGCAGAGGAGTTGTGCTGAAAGAACTTGGACAAATTATTATTGAGAGGATTGAGACTTTCAGTTGTTACTCCAAACTCACAAAATTCAAAACCAGATTGTGAACCCCATGTATCACTGCTAAAATATTCTACCCTTCACTTTCTTTCTGAACTTCCTATTTATCTCTGTTCAATTTGGTACATTCTCCCAGCATTCCTAATGCCCACAGACATTAGTGTTTCAAATTAGCATCAGCCTAGTTGCCTCTTACAGTTTTGGCCAATATTATTACATCTATTTGTGGTGGGCTGACCCAGACAGCAACCAAGCACCCCTTAGCTGCTTGCTCACTCTTGTCCCTCAGCGGGATAGGGGTGAGAGTCAAAAGAGAAAACAGAGGAACTCTGAAGAAAAGGACAATGTAGTAAGTGAAAGACAAAAGAAAGCAGGGCATGACTGGGGAATGATGGAAACACACTCCCACAAGGAGACCAATGCCCAGCAGCCTCCAAGCAACAGTTGCTTTGGAATGGGTCCCCATCTGCAGGCCTTTACTGCTGAGCACAATGGTACATACTGGGGAATATCTCACCACTGTGGATCAGCTGTCCCAGCTGTGCCTCCTCCCTAATTCCCTGCTTATTGAGGGCAGAGTGAGAAATGGAGACCTTGATGCTTCACAAGCACGGATCAGCAGCTGAAATACTGGTGCATTACCAGGACCCTGTTGGTCACAAATCTAAAACACAGCACTGCAGGCTGCCATGAAGAAAGACAACTCTGTGCCAGCCAGACCCAGTACAGTATCTGAAATCCCTGTCCTACACAACTGGGACACTGTTGCTTTCTCCTAATTGTGCTTTTCTCCTTCCTTTTCTCTTTGCTTCACTCACCAGAAGAGTCATTAGTGCTTTTGTTAGGATTACCATGACTTGGGTTTCTGTGAGCTACCTGAATAGAGAATAACGTGCACTTAACACAGGGCAACTCATTAGCTATTCATATGTACAGCCTTGCTCCACAGGGAAAGGAGCTTTCCCCTCCTAATAGGCAGCTTTATATTTAACTACATTAATAAACACTAATATACAGTGCAAACTTAAACTCACCCTGTTCTTCTCATTCTGAATTACTTCTAATAACTGAGCTGCATATCCATCTTCCAAACATTTCTGACCTGCTACTTGAAACAGATTAAAATCTTCTCCTTTGAAATCAGCTTCCTCCAAAATTTGCTAGAAAGAAAATAAGAATGTTTATCTCCATACTTATTAAAGTCAAAGAAGAAATAAGAAAATCCATGTTTTCATTTCAAAATTAAATGTAGTATCATTGTAACTCTTATACATTTTTCTTATATTAATAAAGCTACCAAGTTACAAAGAAGACAAGGTGATATTTCAATATCACTAAGTCTAGACCTCTTCTGTTCGGAAGAAGTGTTTTCTACAACAACCTGCATTTGTTCCTTCTCCAAGAGGCAGAAATAAGCATCTTGGGATAAGCACCATGGAGAAGTCAATGAAACTTGGAGGCTGAATTGAGCTGCCTAATGAAGAGTTCTGCTAACAGCTGACTTGTCTTCTGAGATCATTTTAGTTTTAATTATAATATACGAAGAGAAACTCACACTACTTACACTTGTTACTTCTAAGGAAAGAAAACTACTTACACATCTTTGTATTATGGCTTGAAGTTCATCAACTGCCATTATAGCTTGACTGTGTTCTTCTGGCATGAAAATTTATTATAATTTTAAGAGGCCAGTATTATATCACACAAATTTAAAACAGAGGCTGAAAAAAAAAAATCACATTATCAAAAATGTTAGTAGAGGAATAAGAACAACCTAGGCAGATATTAAGACTACATAATTAGAAAATAAGGAAAAAATAATTTTTTAAAAGCATATGATGTATTATTCTATTCCCCATATTTGCAAGAGACAGTATTACAGACAGGAAACAACCTGCATTCTGTGTCCAGGGAAACAACTTTCCAAGTACTATCTGGGTCATCCTAAGAAGTTTGAAGGTTTCAGTGACTGCTTTGGGCACATACACAGAAAACTACAGCTAATACAGAGTGAATTAGGCTCAGTGCATACCCACGACACACATTTTCTGTGATTATTCTGACCAGAGGAGCTTCTGCTGAGCCCTGATTGGAACACACTGATCCAATGTCTGGGATGTGAAGGCACTGATCTAAACACCATACCAGTGTATATCAACAGTCCAGTCAAGATTACATATATAGTATCATTTATTTCTTTTTAGTGTCTAGGTTGAACTAGTTCAGAGGCCTTATACCTCTAGGTATTAAAATTTAAAACTTTCTTGCTAAAAACAACAAAGTTATACACTTGAGTAATGTCAAGTATGTACCAAGTTTTTCATAGTCAAGACCGTGAATTACAAATACAATTAATCCTGATTATCCCACATGATATAGCAAAGCAGCAGTCATAATCTTTATAGTTTTAAGTAATGCCATGGGCCTAAGCCTGGTTATATGATCACTCTGAGTGTCAATTACCTCTACACCTGGTTAATTAGGTTATTGTTCATTATTACACAGACATCTCCATGCAGAGCCTTTCCTCTTACATTTGACCTAAACTACATGGGACAAACCTACCTGGGTGCTTATAAAACCTTAAAAGACACCTGTGTGTGACTTTTCTTATTCAAAGAATAAACAACTCACTGCCTATTTTTGACAGCCCATTTTGACATCTGGATGTCACGGAATCCTATCCTTTCTAGCCCGTCATTTTAACCAGGTCATCATCAGGTACTTTATCACCACACGCTGTACTATATGAGCTCTTTATTTTGCAGAATGTTACTAATCCCGCCAAAACAATTTAACATGCTTTCGAACGCCAGCACTGTTGCATTTTCAGCCCTCAGTAGCTCCTCAATGTACTTACAGCCTGGAATCGCGCCCCAAGCACCCACCGTGCTGCTCCAGGGATTTACTGGCTGCGCTCGCAGATGGTCTCCGGCCTTAATACTTAATCCGGTTTCTAACTCAACCTTTTAGGAGGTTTCAGCGGCAAGTGGGCAGCAGCTGAATCATGTGAAACGTTCTATTAATACTCACCAAACTCCCTCCTAACAAACAGACACCCCAGCCCCTTCCCCAGACGGTAAAACACGCAGGCGGGGACGAAGAGGCTGCCAGCCTCAGCCTATAACACGGCCGAATTAAAACCCACAAGGGCACCACCCCACCTCACCTCAGCCCCCAGCACAGGAACCCCT